>OZ024878.1:49939292-51182626 GCA_964017185.1 Rugalucina vietnamica | reverse complement strand
CTTGGAACTTGGAAGTCGGAAGTTGGAAGTCGGAACTAAGAAGTCAGAAATAAGAAGTCCCTATCCGGCTTTCGTAAATTAACCTATAGACATTTATGTATGCATCAATAATTTATTTTTTAAAAATCATCTTGAAACAACCAACGTTCTGGTTGGTGCATAAACCGAAGACAAAACACAAAAGTCAAAAGACAAAACACAAAAGTGAAAAGTCAAAAGACAAAAGTCACATATAGGTTTCCGTACATTACATATAGCAAGAGTTAGGTCAGATCGGACAGTGCTTGAAGTATACCTTCGCCCGGACAGCGACTACTTGTCCAACCACGTAATTAAATCAGATTTGTTGAGCACACATCATCAGGAAAACATGTCCGTGCAATCAATACCCCCTTAAACCCCACTTTTATATAGTAAAACTGGGGTATGCAGGGGTATACCTATTTTTTTTCTTATTTTTGCTTCAAAACATAGATTGTGGGTGCTCGTTAGAACCGCCTCGGCGAGGCGGTTCTAACGTGTACCAACAATCTATGTTTTGAGTAAAAATAAGAAAAATATCAATTTTTTTTTCAGCTGAAATTTTTCAATTTTTAATGCTAAGAAATCTCTGTTTATTGCATGGGCAAGTTTTCGTAATGTGCCATTTTATTTGTCATCAGCTTGTCATCAGCATGACACTTGACCCTTTGGTTAAATTAAGGCTAAATAGCTACTTACATATTACATAATTAAGAACAGCCGTATTGTCTATAAATGTTAATGGACATATAATAAATTAGTTATGTCAAACTGAAAAACTGTTACGTGTTAATTGATTCTCATTAGCACAGTTTTCGTTGTATAATCAGCACATTAGTCAATTCTTGCCACTCATTTCAATGGAATAAGGAGCTTAAATGATTGATTTAAGGAAGGCAGCCATTAAAATTAAAAACGTTTTAACTTTTCATAATCCCGGTGTGAGTCACGTTATGGAAAATAATGTATAAGGAAATAGGGCAAACAGACTCCAAAAACCGGGGTAGGAAAAAACTAAATTGACAGTTAGGAACTTTACTGAGAAAACATATTGTAAGCCGAGTGAGCAGCTATTTCCAAATAGGCGGCCACTTAGTTACCCGAACATAACTTTAAATATGAAAACGCTAATAAGGTTCAAACAGCACAAAAATCGACACCAAAACATAGAACAAATAGAGCCACAACAGAAGTATCGCCTTGGAACTATCAGTAATAAAAATAGGGAGTGTAAACCGGTTTTGCAGGCGCCTTACCTCACCCTCATCTTCTGCAGTAGTTCGCAACATTTAGTTTGTTGTTCGATCCTCCGTGTGGTGAATGTCTAACTAGTCATTGAATCATCAAGGACAAAAAAAATAAATCACCATGATGGATCAAAAACGAGGACTCAAAGATTCAGTTAAGCTGCCCGACGATGGGGATCCCTGGGCGCCAGATAACTTACTGAAAATCTGGAGCAAAAGAAAAACACCAGTTGAATCAACAGACAAGAAGCTCCGACCCCAACCAACTAAAATGAACAGCTTTAAGTCGGGGCCATCATAGAGTCTGACGCCCGACCCAACGGCATGCAATTAAAGAAGGCAGCATTATTTTCACCCATGATTGGGTTAAAAACTAAGCATGCAGACTGTCGCATAACATTTTAGTTATGCCCTATACACGTCTGTAACGTGTAATGATTTTTCTGAATTGAAAAGAAAAATCATTCCTTCCTAAAAGTTTCTTAAATTTGTAAATCAAGTCACCATAAAAGTCTGGTCCCGAAAGGCACTCACCTAAAAGCGTCTTTAGCCCAACATTAAATTTAGAAATCAATTCATAGTGTCTGCTATAAAATTAAAAAAAATGTTCTTGGAAGGTTATGATACAGATAGCTATGGTGGAGAATTTTGGCTGTTAAAGGCAGCTCCCGAAGGAGCTATATTGGTACCACTGTTTATTCGGTTAATGACCCCTAATGGTGCAATATTGTCCAAAGATCAAAGGACTGCCATAATGAGGTGATTACCTTATCTCTGCAGGGGGGCAATAGAAAGGCAACACTGTGATCCACTGTTTATTGATTGTATGATCCCTGATAACTGCCTGACTCAGGTAAATCTGTGACGAAAGTCGCTCGACGACTGGACCGTGTGTTTTTTTTTTTACCCGTTTGAAAACCCTAGCAAAACGTTCATGTCATTAGTTTTTACTTACAATCCCGTTTATCAATAACCCAGCTTCGGCATAGGGCAGTGCTTTATCAATCACCCACCCTCGGCATAGGGCAGTTTTTAATAGAAAGTGTTCCATCATATGACCGCCAAACGTGAGTTACAAATATAATTATAGTCATTTAACTTGTAAATTTACTTTATCAATTGTAAAAAGAAATGCACTGATTGCATCTTTGATCATAAACCAAAGTGATTGAGATATTTATAGTAAATGGCACCGCCAAAATTCCGGTAAAAGTCGGATACAATATGTTATCCCAGGAAAAGTCTTCATTCAATGAAAGTTCGGGTAACTGAGCGACCTCCTGATGGGAAATAGCTGTTCACTCAGCTTACACTATATTCCCTTAGTATAAGTACCTGTTGTGAATGTGTTTTAATGTTCACGAGAAAAAATGTGATGCGTCTTTTGCATCAGGAAAACATGTCCGTGAATTGTTAACCCCCTTAATCCCCACTTTTATATAGAAAAACTGGGGATTGCAGGGGAATACATAAATTTCTTTATTTTGACCCAAAACATACATTGTGGGTACTCGTTAGAGCCGCTTCGGCGAGGCAGTGTTACCATGTACCAACAATGTATGTTTTGAGCGAAAATGTTAAAAAAATCGAAATTTTTCCAATGAAATGTTAAAGTTTTGCTTCTTCAAAAAAATCTCTGTATATTGTATGGGCAAGTTTTCGCAATGGTCTGTATTCTGGAAATAACATTTATATTTACGAGGGGTGTTCTTTAATACTTGTCATTTGTTTGATAACTTTTCCCGTGGACTAACAATGAGGATGTTGTTTATATGTCATGAAAACTTAATCTTTTCTGATTAGATAAGTATCAATATTATTGCTCTCTGACGCACGATCCTATAGTAATCGCATTCTAAAACAGGGTTCAGTAATGACACTGCGTTGTTTTCCAGTTAATTTACAATATCTAATTTCGATCACATGTATAGCAAATGCTATAAAATTCGCAACTCTATATACAGGCTCACTTCCATTTTACATATAGACTTGCAATTCATATGAGCATCAGAAATACTTTTTGTGTAATATTTTCACTTTTAACGTATAGAGTTATTGCCCCTGCTTTGTGACGTCATAATATTTTGAATATACGTCATTTAAAACCACTGCACGGGTTAAGCCTTTCAATATTTTCATATTTTTCAAATTGGATTGTATGGTGAATATATCGAATTTATGGTTTTCTAACTTATCTTAATTTTGTCAACCGATATTCGTTGTAAATTGTTAACTGGCAATTTAAGATTTGCGTCAGTTTTAAGGAGAAGCAGACGGACAGTTTCTATGGCATATGTTCGCCTCTATCGTAATAGAATCCCAGTCAAATTTTCTGATTGAAAACGTCTACCACACCGCTTCTTAAACATATCAAGTAAATAAATTTTAAGACGTTGTAGTGGTATAAGCACATGATTACATTGTGGTATTGACACCTCTTTGTGTTATTTTTCGAAATGTTTCAACTCATAAATCAATGTTTAATGCAAAAGTTCTGTCAGATCTGATACAAAACAACATTAACAGTTTGGATCAGTCATATTTAGAAATGAAATTTTGAGGCTCTGAATTTTCTGTACCAACGTTATTTCAATTTTACAAATCATAACAATCAGGCGTTGTGCTTTATTTGCAGTGCTCGTAAAAACTGCAATATCTATTTTATGAAAATAACTTTTTGCCTATGTGTTAACAAGATAATGAAGACTCCGCAAGTATGAAATCTTTCTTCTAACCGTTTTAATTCAAACATTATACTGTTTGTTGGGACTGGCTGAAGAACGTGTTTGCAGTGTCAAAAAGGTGCCCCTCTTTAGAGACTCAGTTTGCAATGATTAATTGTACCATCTTTTTTAACTGGTTTAGTGATTTCAGTATCGCAAAGAACCTATCTATAACTACC
The DNA here is from genome assembly GCA_964017185.1 of Rugalucina vietnamica. Lineage (NCBI taxonomy): Eukaryota > Metazoa > Mollusca > Bivalvia > Lucinida > Lucinidae > Rugalucina > Rugalucina vietnamica. The sequence goes on along the minus strand of OZ024878.1, from coordinate 51,178,456 downwards.
AAGTAATTTTCTTCTGGTACAGATGCTGTTTTAGGAGAAAACAAATCGATGACAAGAATTAAAGAACACCCCTCGTATACATATTATCTATTATCGATTCTCAAAGCAACAAATACTTCTGTAGTGGATCTAATTGCTTTAGGTTTTGGTGTTTTGTATTTTTGTGATGTTTGCACCTTATGTGCGTTTTGATATTTTAGTTAAGTTTTGGTAACTGAGTTGCCGACTACTGTGAAATAGGTGCTCCCTCGGCTTGCGATATGTTTCCTAACGTAAGTACATGTACCTTAGTGTTATGTTAATTTAGGTTTTTCACACCTCGGTTTTTGGAGTGTGAATCTCTTTCTGATTGCGCCATTTCTTGATCATTGCCTACTTTTACATCTAGTATTTTGTGAAAACCGGTCCAAAGAATTTGATTAAAATCTGAATTTGTTTTGTCATTATTTTTGTATTATGCTACATGTGTATATACCAGACCTGTTATCGATTACTTTCAAAATTAATCATTAACGATTACAATTACTTTCAATCTTACGATTAACAATTACGATTACAAATATTTTTTTCCACAATGTAATCAATTACAATTACAATTGATTTGCAAAAGTAATAAAAGTTTTGCATTTATAATCTAGCCAGTCTTGAATTACGCAGTTATGATTTAATTGTATATGGTATTATGTTGGCATGTGGGAATCCTCTTGGTGTATTGGGCACTTTATCTCCAGATTGTAGTCTTTACAAAACAGTGAATCATAAACATATTTTAGGTCCCATGATGCTGAATGTGTGTTTATAATTTGGCAAACAACTCCAAATTGGACCAAAAATGTTACTTGATTTGAATGTTGCAGTAATTTTGCCATCAATTTTGTAATATGACTCTCAAAGTTGTTGATTCTGTCATGGTCTTTCTATAGATAGAGACATAGATTTTGTTAATCCTTTGTATATTGTCACTAACTTGTGCTAGGGTATTTCGACAACACAAACCATATAACACCTGTTTATTTAGGAGTTAGCTGTAAAGGTGTGAACAACCAGGTAACATTTTAGAATGAGGTCAATTCTATGCTTATATGCATGGTGAGGTAAAAAAAAAATGTAAACAAAAAATGAGTGTTCTAAGAAGCATGAAGACTTCTGAAATGATATGGTAAATAACAGAGAGAATTTCGATAAAAATATACCTAAGAAAACTATTATAATGTTTAAGGCTTGTTGACCAGTATGCATGAAAACCTTCATTGTGTGCCCATGTCATTTTCATAAAGAAAATGCTTTTTTTTTTTTTTTTTTTTTTTTTTTTCTTTTCCACATTTAGAGATAAAAGCCAAAAATAATGGCATTCTGCACAGTCTGATCTGTTACTTTTTTCAGAATCCTCATTTGATATATTAAAGATTCTTGAAAATCACAGTATTCATCTTAGATATTAATTTATTTATTTACTTTCTTTCTTTTACTCTCTTTTTTTCAGAAAAAAAGAATTTTCAGCACATCTTGGAATGTAAAGGAAATTTATTCATAAAATCAATCACGATTACAGGCATTTTTGAAAAGTATTCGAATAAGAATAAGATTAATTTTAATCGCAAAAATCTACGATTACAGAATAATTTTCGATTGAAAAAAATTCAATTGAATAAAAGTAATCATGATTAACGATTACGATTAACGCAGGTCTGGTACATACGTGTGTTTAAAGGCCTAGGTGGACTATAAAAGGCAAAATAAGGTAGCTTATCTCAGTATTTGTCTAGACACCGAAGGGTTAACATCTCCAGCAACTCCTAAAAATCCAATAATCAATTTGATTGGCTGTGGCTGCTACCTGTGGAATAAGTGATATATGCTCGCTTGTAAAATAGATAATCATAAATACCTATGCCCATACCTTTGACTAATTTTATTGTATAGGTAGTGCCTTGGAGGTTATCTATAAGACAATAAATATGACAGTAGCTGCACAGAAGCTTATCTCTACCTGTATTACCTGTCTAATTAAAGGTGTTAATCTTCTGCCACCCAGCGGCTGACTTAGGCCTTTAATGAGTATGTGTGTTTAAATGCAGAAAATGATTAGACATTAGCTATGTGTAACATCGTCGTGTAAGTTAAAGAAGTACAAAACTCTTATCATGCGCGACGTCGACGTTTGATACCAGCGTTGATTTTACCGTCAGTTTTATTGAAAACGATGCAAAATTAGCATACCTTGCGTTAATTGTTGACACATAGCACCGAAGCTAACTCGGTAGTCAATGACTTCTATTTTATTTTTTGATTCGCAATACATTTTTGGAATGACAAACCAAATTCTGATTTTAATCAAATTCTATGGACTGGTTTTCACAAAAAACAAATACTAGTTTATGCCTGAAAATCATGGCGAGAACATTACGTTTCGTACAAATTGAATGTAGAATCGTCCATTTTAAGATTATTTTCATGCAAAACCAGTTGGGTAACCATATATTTTGTTAAACAAATTGATAGGAGTAAAGGCTTTCTCTTAAATTTTACAAAACAAAAATCTATGGATCAGCATTTATTGTGGTTCTTTGGAAAAGGTAATAAATAAGCAACGACTAGAAATGTTGCAAAAGAGCAGGTGGGAATAACTAAAAGAACAATAAGGTACTGAACATATCGCAAGCCCTCCGTAAAGGTGATTACTCAGTTACCCGAACACAGCTTAATGAACCGCCGCACGAGAAAACCAAAAAGCTGCACCTATGGGACTTCTACCCAAAATTTGGATGTCATGCAGTAACTGCACAGCTGATCCGATCTTTGTTTTCGCTTAACAGATAGTGCAATCCCTCTTCCACTTCAATCCGAAATTTCAAGCGTCTATCCTTCTTCTATGACTGCAAAGGTCGGTTTGTGCCCGACCTGTTCGTAATTGCAGATTGTTGGTTTTCTCATGCGACGGCTCAAATATATGTATGCGCGCATTAAACGCGCTAACGACACAAATATCGATACCAAAACATAAAACAAATAGAACCACAACATAAGCTCCGCCTTGTAAACTAGAAACATTGATAAACTATAAAATAACTGGGGGCGGGGTGAGTTTAACAGGGTCAGCTTAAAACATTACTAGACTTGTTTTTATTTTAACATGACAACACGAGTACAAACATAATAAAAAATATCAATGTTCAAGCGTTTCCATTACGTGCATATGCAAGAAAAAGCTCGCAGCAGTTTCTATCTTGCTAAGCATTGTGTAACTTATTATTGCTGTTATTCCCCATGCGACGGCCCATTTGAGTAGACCTGAGACCTGAATTATTACTGTTAACATTGTTATTGTTTTTACCCAATCTCTTAGCACCAGTAGTCATAGAACCCGTGATTGTACTTAAACTAAGTCTATTAAACTCCGCATTCCCCTTGCCCATACGCCCTTCTTGATTGTTCATCCATCGTCCTCCTGAGGAACCAATTGCGTTGGGACGGCCTCTTGCATCTCCAGCTGACCGTTCAATGTTAACAACACCCACACCCGGCCCTGAGGCTTCTCCAATGCCCGAGATGTATCGACCTTCACCTTGATATCCACCCTGTCCCACATTTGCATCCATCATGCGGTTTTGCCCGTATACCGCGTCACCCGTTCCACCCTGCATGTTATTCAAACCTCTTTGATATCCACCCTGTCCCACATTTGCATCCATCATGCGGTTTTGCCCGTATACCGCGTCACCCGTTGCACCCTGTATGTTATTCAGGCCTCCTTGATATCCACCCTGTCCCACATTTGCATCCATCAGGCGGTTTTGCCCGTATACCGCGTCACCCGTTGCACCCTGCATGTTATTCAGGCCTCCTTGATATCTAGCCTGACCAACAATTGAGTCCATCATGCGGTTTTGCCCGTATACCGCGTCACCTGTTGCACCCTGCATGTTATTCAGGCCTCCTTGATATCCAGCCTGGCCAACATTTGTATCCATCATGCTGTTTTGCCTGTATGCAATATTACCCGTTTCACCCTGCATGTTATTCAGGCCTCCTGATCCCATCGCAGTTTGCCCTGCGATCGTTCCTGCTGGCGAGTACAATCCAGCTGCATCTTGACTTTGGCCTGCTCCTGGTCCACTATTTAGGCCAAGTGGTACACTTCCAGTCATTTCCGAATACGCTGCAGTTCCACCTGGGCTTACTCCGTTACCCAACACGCCATTTAGACTTTCCTGTACTCCTACGGCGCCTGTCACTGGTCTCTGTCCTCCTGCTACATCAATGTTTAAAGACAAAACACCTGGACCTACATTCTGTTCCCTGTTGAGGCTTCCTTGTGCTAGTCCCATGGTCCCACCCATTTGACTTTGGTCTCCAGCTATGCCCGTATTTAAGTAAGCGCCAGCTTGTCCTATATCCGTCATGCTATTTAAGCCTCCTTGTGAAAGTCCTTCATTACGAACATTACCACCCAATGGATCCTGTGCTCCAGCGTTACCCATATCTCGGTAAAGTCCAGATCCGTCTTGACTTATACCCGCCGCGTTATTTAGGGTTCCTGGTGATGGATCTAAAGGCCCACCCATTGGTGTTGGGCCACCGACTTGATCTATAGCTGGACCAATACCCGCTGCGCTATCAAGGCCTCCTTGTACCATTCCAAAGTTACTACCTGATGGACCCATGGGTTCCGAACCTCCAGCCACTTGCATACCCGAAGACAACCCAGGAACACCTTGACGACTGCGTTCTCGTGCCACTTCGAAATAATCACCTGTGCCTTCAGCTTGGGGTAAACCCGCCGCGCTATTTAGACTTCCCGGTACTACTCCTCCTAAGGGACTACCTGATATAGATTGTCCTGCAGTAATTTCTGGCAGAAATCCACTTCCAGCTTGATCTGAAGCATAACCTGCGATTGGATTCCTGGGAGGCGTACGACCATTCAAACCAGCTTCAACTCTATTTTCAAACTGATTACGTTGATTATTCAGCCTGTTTTGTCGAGCATTTCTTCTATTTTCTTGAGCGTTACCAAATTTCTGCATATCATTTAGATTTCCCGACCCACCGACTACTTCTCGTCCTAAAGGCCGACCTGATATAGGTCCTACGTCTATGGCTGACAGAACCGCACTTCCCACTGGGTTTGGAACACTACCATAAAAACCAGATTCAAGTCTGCTTTCAGCCCGATTACGTTGATTATTTAGCCTGTTTTCTTGCACATTCATCCTGTTTGCTAGAGCATTCTGCATTTTATTTAGATTTCTCGACGCACCGCCTACTTCTCCTCCTAAATGCCGGCCTGATATAGATTGTCCTGCATCTATGGCTGGAAAAATCCCACTTACCGCTGGATTTGGATCAGTACCATACAAACCAGATTCAAGTCTGCTTTCAACCCGATTACGTTGATTATTTAGCCTATTTTCTTGCACATTCATCCTGTTTGCCAGAGCGTTCTGCATTTCATTTAGATTTCTCGTCATATCACCTGCAATCCCTGGTGCACTCGCTTCCATTCCCGGAAGATATCCTGCTGTATCCTGCCCACCGCCTACATTCAGTGGTGCTGTCGCTTCCATTGCTGGAAGTAATCCTGCTGAAGCCGCTCTTAAACCCATACCTGCATTGTTATTATTGTTAGCGTTGTTTAGATTTCTCGGCCCACCGCCTACAATCAATGGTCCACCCGTTTCTATTCCGGGAAGATATCCTGCTGAAGCCGCTCTTAATCCCATACCTGCATTGTTATTGTTAGCATTGTTAGCGTTGTTTAAGTCATTCAAATTTCTCGGCCCACCCCCTACTGGAAGATATCCTGGAGCTGCACTTAAATCTATACCCGCGTTGTTATTGTTATTAATGTTAGCGTTGTTAGCGTTGTTTAAGTCATTTAAATTTCTCGGTCCCCCGCCTACTGGAAGATATCCTGTAAATGCACTTAAACCCATACCTGCATTGTTATTGTTATTATTGTTCATGTTGTTAAAGTTATTTAGATTGCGCAGTCCTAGAAAAGGGCTTACACCGGCATTGTTATTGTTATTATTGTTCGCGTTGTTAAAGTTATTTAGATTTCTCTGTCCTAGGAAAATCCCCGTTCCAGCATTATTATTATTGTTGTTAAACAAATCATTTGCGTTCCCCAGTCCAGCGAATGGAATATAGCGCATCCCAGCATTATTATTGTTATTATTGAAATTGTTGTTATTGTTATTGTTATTACCCAAATAGAGAATTCGTCTTCCAGGTGTACGGGGATAATATAAGTGTGGTAGCCGAGGTGTACGATAATCATAAATGTTTGGAATCCGAGGTGTACGAGGATAATAAATGTTTGGTATCCGGGGTCTACGTGGATCATATATGTTTGGTATCCAGGGTCTACGGGGATCATATATGGTTGGTATCCAGGGTCTACGGGGATCATATATGGTTGGTATCCAGGGCCTAACACCACCAATTATGACTGGACTGCTTCTTTGAACAAAGTTAACTATTATTTCCTGTTCACAACAGATGGGTAATATCTCCCTGTATGGCACACAAGGGCATCCAAGTGGACTGTCTTGAAAGGCTATTCTACTTGGACCGCGAGCACCAATTACTGTTCCAGCACAACAGAGTGTTGACACCGCTCTACCTGTGAAAGCCATCTGAGAGGGCGTACAAGCGCATCCCACTGTTGTTGTTCCTTGAGCGACTATATTCGTTGGCTTTTTATGAGCCTGGATGGGAACGATTTTTCTGAAAATATAAACAATACATCGATCAACACGATGCATCATTAGAAACCCCATCATCAGATGTACATGTTCAGTCCATATGCTTTAGGTATAACTCAATTTCGACCTCAGACGCGTCGTAAGATCGACGAGACTACTTAGTAGCACGTTAAAAAACATTCAGATTGTAAAATTACAAATACTTAATGTGTGTGCAACCGAAGTTTTACGGAAAACTTTAAGCGTTTCGTCCTCATTTACCTTACACGCACTACTGCATGGATTCGTCAATCTTCGAACGCATCTGAGGTCGAAATCGAACTATATAAGCGTTTTGAATCACACAAAACAATGGCTTTTTTGACCTTTGTAATACATACATTGTACATCTCGCAATGGTTGACAGACACAAGTTTGAAAATTGTATACATTTATTAGAAAAAATATCGAAAAGATCTAAATGCATTTTACTTGTCTATAATACACCTATCAAAAGACATAGAATCTTTATCAAACATGCGATGCTTGCCCCGCCTGAACGAGGTCAAACTTTTGAAGTACGTCGCGTGTCTGCCCTAATTTGCCATTCTATTAACATTTTTTTCTGCAATTTAGACTTTATAAAGCTTTTTTTGACTCGAATATTATATACAATAGGTGTGGTCAGTAGAAAGCCCCCCGTTATGGCTTTGGTGGATTCAAGTTACCAGAGTATGCAAAGTCAATGGTCCTGTACCGGGAGTTCCAGACTGAGGCCAAAAGTATGACTGACCTCTATCAACTCCGTAAGTCAGCGGTGACATGTTGTCATTCACGTTTGGGTGGACAAATTTGGTCCAAAATTATTATTATACGCTTCTGCACACTTTTATGACTTTTGATGAATAAATAATACTCCATATGATTTTTAATCTCCACACTTCCTTGGTTTAAATTTTATCAAAGAAAACCCAAGTGTTCAGTTAGGAATTTTTGTTAACTCATTTAGCCTGGCGTTATTTTTATGGGACATGGGCAAACAGCATAGCCCCAGATGTGACGCCGCAGAACGCGACGTCCCATCTGAGAATCAATAATGACATTGAACACAAAAATTAAGATAAACGAATGTTTGCAAACTTTAAATTTAGGAGGTAATGCTTTTTGGGACTGTACTGCACTGAAACCATGAAGGCTGACTCATCGTCGATAGCAGATCAATGGAACTAATAAATGTATGCATGTTGAATTGATTTTAAATTAAATTGAATTTATAAATGGTATAAAATGTCGGAACTTTAATATCCTCAATTCAATTCTAAGTATTATACTAGTATTTATAAAAGAAACATATTCTTATGTTCGTTCGTCTCTCACTAATGAGAAAGACCATCATTTTATTTCATGAATAAGGTTCGTGTTTGTAGGTGAGTTCGTTAATGGCCAACTAGGCCAATTCTAGCTCTAAACTGTCGGTTGCAAGTGGGCAAGTCAATGTCATGGAATCTGCTGGACGCCCGTTGGTCTTGGCTTTGCGTTCTCTGTGCTTTCTTTCAGCTTCACAGATTCTTTCCTACATAGAGAGCTGCTCCTTTGTTGATGAGACCTCGCCATTTTAATTGCTCCAGTGCAGTCTGTTCCCAAGTCCCCATTAGTATGTCGAAGTCCTTCAAAGAAGCTTTGTGGGTGTCTTTGTATCGTTTATTCTGGCCACCTTGAGAGCGTTTTCCCTCCTATAGTTCTCCATAGAAGACTTTCTTTGGAAGTCGCTCATCAGGCATTCTTATAACATGGCCAGTCCATCTTAGCTGTGCTAGCTTTAAGATGGTATGCATGCTTTGCATCCCTGCTTTCTTCATTACCTCTGTGTCTGGAATCTTGTCTTGCCACTTGATTTTTAACAGCTTTCTCAGACAGCTTAAGTGGAAATGGTTAAGTCTCTTTGTACGGAGTCTTCCGAATGTCACAGTAGCTTTTTGCAATTCTGGCAGTGCCCTCATTATCAATGTGCACTGCTTTGGGGAGAGTGCTACCCAGATAAGTGAATTTACCAACAACTTTCTCACAGTTATGGTCGGTTCACTGTACGGTTTTCCAGGTGCTGGTTGGTGTACAGCCTCTGTCGTTTTGGGCTGATTGTGAGATCATTGTTACCACATGACTGTGAGACTTGATCCATGGCTCTTTGCATTTTTGCCTCTCAGCTGGCATTCTCATCCATAACATCTGCATAGAGGAGCTCATCTAGCACATCAGTCTGCACCTTGGTTTTGGTTTGCAACCTTCTAAAATTGAATATATTGCCATCATCAAAACGGTACCTGATTGGAAAACCAGTGTCACTGTCCTGAAAAGCATCCATCAGCATGGCAGATAACATCATGCTAAACAGTGTTGGTGCCATAACACAGCCCTGTTTGACTCCATTCGTATCCTCAAAGGGTTCAGAGAAGTTTCCATTATTTTGCACGCGTGCCTGCATGCCATCATGGAATTGCCGCACCATTGTTATGAATCTGGGTGAACAGCCAAACCTGCCCCTGAGTCCATTACGACTAACTGTGCCAAAAGCTTTGATGACGTCGACAAACGTCATGTATAAATCTAAATTCTGTTGCTGGTATTTCTCCTGAAGCTGTCTTGTTGTGAAGATCATGTCTATTGTACCTGTCTTTTCTGAATCCACACTGACGTTCTGGGATAAGTACCGACTGATCAAGATGAACATTCAGTCGTTTCAACAGAATATTTGCCAGTATCTTCCCAGCAATGTATAGGAGGGAGATGCCTCTATGGTTGTGACAGACTTGAGGATTTCCTTTCCGCTTGTATAAGTGGATTATGGATTATGGATTAAAAGAAATATATTCTTATAAACATGAGATATACTTACACTCGCTCAAAGACGGGTTGGATCTTTTTCGTAACAACGGGTGGAGGCTTGACAATTACAGGAGTAGGTCTAAATATGAATGGCTTGATCTTTATCGGTGGTGGCTTGACCTTTATCAATGGTGGCTTGAACTTTATAAATGGTGGCGGATGCGGCAAAAAAGCTGTAAAACAATATTGTGCATTTATTATTTAATCATAGGACAAACTATTTTCAGTTAGTCGAATTTGAGTCTATCAAGATATTGTCTAATTATTTTCTCTTCTTATCTCAGAGGCTGTCTGCTTCAGTCAGGTTTTTTTTTTTTTTTTTTTTTTTTTTATTATTAAAGTGTATTAATATTAAATTGTTTGTTTTTTTAGTTGTTTTTTTTTTCTTTTTTTTTTCTTTTTTTTTTCTTTTTTTTTTTCGGGTTTTCATGACCTGGCCCCAAGGTCTTTTGGGGCCATGAAAACTATTTTCGAGCTCAGCCCAGCTAATACTACAATTTGTCCTTTTCAACAATTGTTGTCTTGTTGACATGTATTATCAGGACAAATTACAGGCTTTCAACTTATTTGGGCTAATTCAGTATTTATGGAGAGGTACAAGAAGGCAATTATCAGGAAAAGACACAATCAGAGAGAAATTCTCACTCCAAAAACTGAGGTGGGAAAAATAAATTGGCAATTATTTGTATTCATACTAAGAAAACATAACCTAAGCCGAGTAAGCAGATATTTCCCAATAGGCGGCCACTCAGTTCCCAAACCTAACTGAAAATATGAAAAGGCACATCAGGTAACAGCACAAAACATTCAATACAAAAACATGAAACGATTAGAACCACCATAGAAGTATCGCCTTGGAACGATCTGTTATAAAATTTGCATATTTTTGCAATCTTTAGACAAATAGATATAATAATTGCAGAAAACATAAATTGTTTGATACACTTTTTCTTTTGCTCCAGATTTTCAGTTATGTTGTTTTGGCACCAAGGGATCTCCATCACAAGACAGCTTATTGTATCTGTGAGTCCTCGTTTTTGGTTCATCATGGTGGTTATCATAATAATTTGTTTCCTTGATGATTCATTAATTAGTTAGAGATTCACCACGAGGACCGAACAACTAACTAAATGTTGTGTGCCAGTGCAGTAGCTGAAGAAGAGGTTTGGCTCCTGTAAAACTAGTTTAAGCCCACAAGTAATTTTATAGTATATAATTACTGATCGTTCCAAGGCAATACTTCTGTAGTGGTTCTACATGTAATTGTTTTAGGAGTTTGTGTTGAATTTTTGTGCTGTTTGCACCTTATGTACAGCTCCTTTACGTTTTCATATTTTAGTTAAGTTTGGGTAACTGAGTGACCTCCTATTGAGAAATAGCTGCTCATTCTTCTGCTCCACTGTGGTTGTAACATGTTATTTTTTGTTATCATGGTTCTGTTCAAATGTGCTGTCTTCACTCATATTTGTGTATGTAGGCTATAAGCATTTTGTAGATGTTAAATTCTGAATAAACATATGCATTATTTATATTTGTATTTATCGATTTATGCATTTGTGGATAGGCAATTGTCTGTCTATACGCTGTGTTTGAATCATTGGTAAAATCGTACCACTTGCAAAGATGCTTGCGAAAGCTTCGCAATGCATTAAGGAAACTATTTCCGTGAATACTCGGAAGTTTCCGTAAATTGATAAAAATAATCATTATTTGAATGAAATTTTAACAGTCATACAGACGTACGCCAATTTTGTACTTTTTTAAAATCATATTTTCATTTTCAGATCAAAACTGGTTAAATAAGCTCCAATGACTTTTGAAATCGAATATTTTATATATATTTTTAATTTTTTATTTTATGTTTACCTCTATCCGTCCCATTTTGGTATATAAAGTGGGGTTGACATGTTCAAGTTCATATTGGGGTGTTTCAAACATGTTCAAGTTCAAGTTCATATTGGGGTGCTTCACACATTTTCAAGTTCAAGTTCATATAGGGGTGTTTCAAACAAGTTCAAGTTCATATTTGGGTGTCTCACATTTTCATGTTCAAGTTCACAGTTGGTGTTTCAAACATGTTCAAGTTCAAGGTTATATTGGGGTGATTCACACATTTTCAAGTTCATATTGCGGTGTTTCAAAAATGTTCAAGTTCAAGTTCATATTGGGGTGATTCACACATGTTCAAGTTCATATTGGGGTGTTTCAAACATGTTCAAGTTCATATTGGGGTGTTTTACAAATTTTCAAGTTCAAGTTCATATTGGGGTGTTTCAAACTTGTTCAAGTTCATATTGGGGTGTTTCAAACTTGTTCAAGTTCATATTGGGGTGTTTCACACAAGTTCAAGTTCATATTGGGGTGTTTCAAACTTGTTCAAGTTCATATTGGGGTGTTTCACACAAGTTCAAGTTCATATTGGAGTGTTTCACACAAGTTCAAGTTCATATTGGGGTGTTTCACACAAGTTCAAGTTCATATTGGGGTGTTTCAAACATGTTCAAGTTCATATTGGGGTGTTTCACACAAGTTCAAGTTCATATTGGGGTGTTTCACACAAGTTCAAGTTCATATTGGGGTGTTTCAAACAAGTTCAAGTTCATATTGGGGTGTTTCACACATGTTCAAGTTCATATTGGGGTGTTTCAAACATGTTCAAGTTCATATTGGGGTGTTTCACACATGTTCAAGTTCATATTGGAATGTTTCTTTGATGATGATTTTAATCAAATACGTCAAAATAGGCCCCGATAACCCTCCGCTGTATATCGAGTTTTACTGACAAGATTGAAACAGTAGACCTTGGAGCCAACAAGTATAATAATGTGAAAATCCTATTGGGAAATAGCTGCTCACTCTGCTTTCGATATGTTTCCTAAGTTTAAGTACCTAATTGTCAATTTAGTTTTTTCCCACCTCGGTTTTTGAAGTGGGAATTTCTTTCTGATTGCGTCTTTTCCTGATCATTGCCTTCTTGTACCTTATTATACTAAACCAAAACGTCTTAATAGAGTAAAAGAAATATTGAAATACTATATATACGAATAAATAAATAAATAAATAAATAAATAAATAAATAAATAAATAAATAAATGGCTGGGTGAGCGTTTCTCAACATTTTGATAAGATTCTATTCACGGTTTTATTGTGCTATAATTATGGCAATCAAGGATTATACGCAGTCATGTCCTAATTTTGTTACAATGTGAACTGACGAGACTGTGCATATGTGAACCTGCCAGCAATTATATTCAATTCAATTCAATAGTTTATTTGAGTCTCATGTTGATATACAAAATACATACAATTATAAACATAAAACACTATGAAATATATCAACCCATTCTATATAGAATTACAAGAGACTATTGTTGGCAAATATCTAAACATTATACATACATATATACATATATAACAGATGAACACTATTTCAACGAGTAGCAGGATACTTCAAACGTATTAACATAACCTATATACATCAGAATGTACAAGAGGCAGAGCGCATGTGGCGGAAACCGGTGTCCAGACAGCAAGCGCTATGCCTCGAAAATGTTCCGACAAGGACATATTCGTAGCTTAGCTACGAATCTAATCTAATCTTGCAATATCAATATTTATGTACATAAGGTACTAAACTGTACAAAAGAAAAGGAAACAAAAATAAATTGGCCTTTCTAAACAGAAAAATATAAAATGCCTACTAAGGTGCTTCTAGCGTCATGTGGCTAACGCAAGGTCATAGTTCACAGCAACCGAGTGCACAGTTGGTGCAAGAACCACCAGCAATGCACACAGAATATGAACTTGAAGATTTCGTTTTATTTACACAGATATACAGGTTATTGTGAAAAAAAAAAAATTAATTTAGCAGTGACATCACAACATGACACATAAGGTTAAAACTGTACTTTACAGGGTATCTATACATATAAATGTAGCGTGCATAATATGGTGCAGTTAAAATGAAAGCAACACAACAGCTTGTGTGCCCCACACCGCCCACACACGGGGCCCGAAACCCAGCAATTCTTGTATAAGAAGCTATAAAACCACAGAGCATATCAATTATATCAATTATTATTATTGTTGTGCCTAATCAGGTTTGGGCTAAGCATTCAGGGTCACTGAAATGGTGACAGAATTAATAGTTTGCAAAAATGGCATATATATTCTTACATGTCTTGTTTACGGTCATGTCAATTAATATTTCTTCAGATGCACTTGAAATTCAGATTGCCTCCCATACATCATATAAAATTGATTGTGGTAGCATTGTCAGGCAGTTTGTGCCTCTTTTATCCCGAGTTTTACTGCGTAAAACTGGGGCTGACGGAGACATAAACGCATGACGCTGTAAATCGTCACTGTTTTTTTTTTTTTTTTTTTTTTTTTTTTTTTTTTTTTGAAAATTTCAAATCTTGCAGTAATATGCAGTGACGAGATAAAATCTATTTAGGCTCTCCCCTACTACGACTGAAGGCCTTTCAGTCGAAAACTTTCTAAAACTTATTTTACACTACGTCATACATGTATGCATGTTTTGTTTGGCTCACATATTACGTATGTAATCTGAGTTGAAATAAAGTTGAGTTGAGTTGAGTTGAGTTGAGTTGAATAAATAAATAAATAAATAAATAAATAAATAAATAAATAAATAAATAAATAAATAAATAAATAAATGTTAGCAACTTACTGGACAATACATTATGGATTTGCAAAACAAGGGCAAATAATCCGAAAACTGCGAACTTCATGCTGACACGCCTTCTCTACGATTATTTGATTCCTTTTCAATGGGCGGTTGGGTGATTCTCTTCAAGGATACGGTCTTTTATAGATAAGTAAGTATACTCAACGTTATAAACAACGATCCGATTCGCGTATTTTAGTTCCTCGTAGATTGATACTACAAAGCAAGAAAGTTGTATGCATTTAAGATTTTTGTTTAAGTCACACCAGTTAATGTTGTATATTGAAAAAGGCGCCCGTTTTTACAAATAAAATGGACAGCTTAATTCATGTTTAATATTCTTAGTTTTCACAAATAATTTATACATGTAACAACTTTTCGCGACAGTAAAGATATAATGTATGGAAAAGAGCTACGTTAACTTCGTTTGTCAGTATACACTTTGCATTTTGACACCATAAAAGTGTTAAGCTGCTGGATTTCCAAATCAGTTTCAAATTTGATTGATTAATTAAGATGAATTAACAAGTCAAACAAAAATAAAGCAGTCACATTTAACACCTACTTACATTCATGAACTTTAATTCATTTATAATGTTCATCAGGAAAACATGTCCGTGAATTATATACCACTTACAACCCCACTTTTATACAGAAAAACTGGGTTTGCAGGGATATGTATTTTTTCTTGTTTTTGATTCAAAACATACATTGTGGGTACTCGATAGAACCGACGCGCCGAGGTGGGTACGTGTACCCACAATGTATGTTTTGAGTCAAAATATTAAAAAAAATCCCATTTTTTCCAAGGAAATTCTCGATTTTTGATTCTCAAAAATATCTTTTATCTTGTATGGGCATGTTTTCGTAATGTTGGCGCATCGGGATAACATGTCCGTGAAATGCAGACTCCTTTTTTTATGTAAAGGTGAAATAGTTTGCTAATTGCTTCTCCAAACATTGACTATGGTGACTCGTTTAGAACCGCCTCGTCAAGACGATTCTACATATACCTTCGCCCACGCTTAGAGCAAAGATATAACCCAGCGGGCACATGACGTCAAAATGACGTCATATCAACATCGATGCGACGTCATGACGATCATGACGTCGCATCGACGTCGATATGACGTCATTTTGACGTCAGCTGGGAAATATCAACAAAAATTATTTTTTACAGCTGAGAAACATAACTGTGTAACTCATAGGTGTGTTATCGTAATGGTCACCTGTCATTTTAGAATGCGATGCGGAAGATCATACATATGGGTCTGGAAAGTGACAGACATTATTAAAAAGTTACTGTATCGTCCATGCGCCCTTGGAAGTAGTTCACACGTCATTTAGCTTTTCATTATTCCGTAACATTGCATACCGCGTGGTAATACATTGACCATATTCTTTATTTATATTTATTTATTTATTTATATATAAATCATTCAAATGAATAATGTATCCATTTGATTAAAATTCAATTTAAGGCAACGCGTTTACAATACAAACTTATTTAATTTGAGCCTGTGCGTGACAAAACCAACAATTTGGGTTCCGACCAGGTCTGACACAAACCGGCCAGTACAGTCACAGGAGCAGGCAAGAAAATTGAAATGTCGGATTTAAGAAGGAGAAGGACTACACTATCCGTACAGCGAAAACAATGGTGCTGATCAGCTTAGCAGTTACCGCGAAGCTGATCTGCGTCTTTGTATTCGCACATGCAGATTGTTGGTTTTCTTGTGCAGTGGCTCATTTGTAAATAACCGCAAAGCCACGGAAGATCGTAGACAGAATGTAAATGAACAACTTCATCCTGCAGCAGATGTACTGCGCTTTTAGTCAAAGCCAAGAAAGAACACCCGTGCGGCACAGTCGAATAAAACAATTAGCCCAAGGGCATTCACATGAGAGTCACAAAATCAGTTATAATCAGTTTTGGTGTTATCGATCGTTTCTGGTCGATTTATGATGTCAGAAAGCTTTGACACGATGATTTTTGCCTTCATCACGAAAATGTGGCAATCTGTTGCGCCCAACAGACACAGAAGTTTTAAATCTGACATTTTTAGTCGGCTAGAGGATATATTCAGGCATTTTGTATGTTAGAGTAGACAAAATAAGTAAAATAAAGCGAGTCGAAGACGAACTGTTTTTACTTATTTTTTTTCGACGAGGTCTTTAACTTGTAGTATGACGGGACAGCAATTGACAGATCCGCTCTATAATTTTCAATATCCTTTTTTTTCATTCAGTTTTACGTCCCTTTCAAGATTATTTCATCTCATATGAGACGGGCCAATCGGAAGGTGGGGCGAAAACGGGACAACCCCGAGAAAAACCACCTGACACACCCTCAAGCAGAACTTGGCTTGTCTCACATGTGGCCGTAGCGGGGCTCGAACCCACACCAGACACAGCGGTGAGATGATCGAGTGATTAAGAAACAGTGCTCTTAATACAGTACGGTTTTCAGTCCGCTTCCTTCCTGCGTATTAACCCATATCTGACGAATGGATTTTCCCATCGTTATCATTTGGACAAGTCTACTTTCATTTTTAGGGGCATCATGTGTGATTTTTAAATTTTATTCAATTTTTCGATGAAAATTCTCTGAGCAAACAGATTAGCCCCAGATGGGACTCCGCGTTCTGCCGCGTCACATCTGGGGCTATTCTGTTTACCTATGTCCCATAAAAGGGACGTCAGGCTTAAATGAGTTAATTTAAGTAAGCCCGCCTCCTTTGATATTCACTTGTATTGGGACTAATGTTACAAAAAAATTCAAAGGAAAACAGAAACTCGTTCTGCAAGGCTATTTTTGAGCTCTAGATTTAAGGTATGTTTAAGAAAGATCAAAAGATCGAGAAAATTTTGCAGATTTTAATAGATTTTTATCTCGGCTATACCGCACCGGTGCTCGGCATTGCAGATTTACGGTAGCACATTTCTCGGCTTTGGCTAAAAGCGCAGCACATCTCCTGCAGGGTGAACGAAAACTTCTTAACCGCTTCTTACATGTACAGCTTTATCGATTTTCTGCAATCCTTCGAATTTTCCCAAAATTTCCTTTGCATCCATTTAAGGATTGAAATTCAGATTTTAGCTTTCACTGGATGATGAAAAACATTAGCTGTTTTTCGGGCTTCACAGACATTAAAACAGCCTAAAGCTAAAATCTGAATTTCAATACCTATATTTACATTTTATATTATCAAGTATCAGTTTTTTAATTGCGCATATCACCGCTCATTATCATGTTATTTGACATTAAATCCGACTTAACGTAATTTTGGAACAGCCAAAACGTCAATTTTTTCGCGCCTAACGTCATGGCGATACGCGACCGACGTCACGACAACAAGAGTAAACAAACAACGTCACTGGGTGGTTTTGACGTCGCCCCACCCATAGGCGTGGCCTCTAGATCACGTGACATAATGTTTTTTCATTGGGAAATGAAGAACACCAAGAATGATACTTTCATCTAGGACGATTGCAATAAAAATGTAAATATATAAGGTTTAAATGCAACAACAGATGCGCATATTTCAGAATACTTCATTCATATTCAAGAGCTACTCGCGAATACAGATACCCTCTGTTTTAAATCACACATAGTTTGGGGAAATTTTTAACATTTAGAAAGAAAACATATAAGGGAAGCTATAGTGTGCCTGGTCTTTTGCATGCAATTTACATCATTGCGCATCTTCAATGTTAACGGACAACGGGTATAAGAAACGTCCAATGGATATAAGGAATCAAATGTATGGAGTCTGGAAAGTCAGTTCATTCCAATTATTCTTCTATGCTCGCTACAGGCCGCAGTTTCATCAAGCGTTTTTGTCTCAGGAACTGCCTAAGTTTCATCTCTGCCAATGTTAACGTGAAACATGTTTAAATTCTAAAGTTGAATTGGGTACACACTGCAGAGCCACTTTCTTTGAAATCAAGGGTCCTGGGATCGAGTCAAGATAAAGACTATTCTTTCTTCTTTAATTGCGCGTCTCGGATTTAAATATTAGCTTTCTCTGGTACATGTATTTCAGAGTAGGTGCTGGAATGTCTACTCCCAAAAT
Source organism: Rugalucina vietnamica (assembly GCA_964017185.1). Taxonomy (NCBI): domain Eukaryota; kingdom Metazoa; phylum Mollusca; class Bivalvia; order Lucinida; family Lucinidae; genus Rugalucina; species Rugalucina vietnamica. Next base: position 51,160,118 of record OZ024878.1, on the reverse strand, counting down.
GTCTACTCTCATAATGTTTATTCCCTATAATGTCTACTGTGCTAAAATGTCCTATTCCTATTCCTATAATGTTTACAGTGTAAAAGTTTGAATAACCAGTACAATTGTGGGTCATTTTAACGGTTTCAAGTTTATATTTTATATTTTCATACAAAATTGTTCAATACGTATCTAATTTAACCTTTAAAGAAATAAACTTTATAGAAATAAGCCTGCCAGTAATTTTATATTACTGATCGTTCCAAGGCGATACTTCTGTGGTGGTTCTTTTTGTTTTATGTCTTGGTGTTAAAATTTTATGTGCTGTTGGCGCCTTATGTATGTTTTCATATTTTTAGTTAAGTTTAGTCGAAAATGCTCAAAGTTCCTTGTAGGAATCCTGCTCGTCAAAAATACTGCTGACCCTAATCTGTCTCATTAATGTATAATGAACACATGTTGTCGGGTTTTTTTTAATAAGATGGTAATTGTTTAATATGTTTGATATTGACACTATGTTGTCAAATTTGGTGACACTAAATGAGGAACAATTTTAGGGAAAGGAAGGCATGTTTTAGCGAGTTGTATTTATGCATTGTCCTTTGAAAGCAAACTAACTGTTTCATTTTTTCTGATTTCGGTTTTCAAGAAATTCCAAACCAAGCTCTGAACATGTACAGTACAACTTTTAGTCAGTTTATTCACGTGGGTATCTAAAATTGTAATTGAAATTGACATTAATCATTTATACAGCTCAATGATTCAAGGTTGCTTTGGCAAAACAAAATGTCTACACATGTATATTGAAATAACAGATGTACTAGCCCTATATGTGTTTTCTGTAGTTCCTGTTGGACTAGTTCATACATGTGCTTTCTGTATGAGGATCTAGAAAGAGGTACAAGTAGACAATGATCAGGAAAATGCGCAATCAGAAAGAAATTCCCACTCCAAAACCTAGGTGGGAAAAAACTAAATTGACATTTGGGTACTTATACTAAAACATATTGTAAGCCGAGTGAGCAGCTATTAACCAATAGGTGGCCACTCAGTTACCTGAACTTAACTAAAACTTTAAAAACGTACATAAAGTTCAAACAGCACAAAAATTCAACTCCAAAACATAAAACAAATAGAACCACAACAGAAGTATCGCATTGGGACGATCAGTAATATAAAACTACTTGGGTGGGGGCTTATATAAATTTCACAGGGCCCTAACCTCACCATCATCTTCTGCAGTGGTTCACAATATTTAGTTAGTTGTTCGACCATCGTGGTGAATCTCTAACTAGTCAATGAATCATCAAGGACAAATAAGTAACACCATGATGAATCAAAAACGAGGACTCACAGATTCAGCAAACTGCCCGATGATGGCGATCCCTGGGCGCCGAATAACTTACTGAAATCCGGAGCAAAAGAAAAACACCAGTTGAACCCCGGTGGGCAAAGCAACAAACAAGAAGGTCCGGCCCCAACCAACTAGAATGAATAATTGTAAGTCGGAGCCGTCATAGACGCCCGACCCACCGGCGTGCAAGTAAAGAATGCAGCATCGTATCAACCATGATTAGGTTAAAGACTAAGCATGCAGACTGTTGAATAACATTTAAGTTATACCCTATATGTCTGTAACGTGTAACGATTTTTCTGAACTGAAAAGAAAATTCCTATAAGTTTCTTAAATTTGTAAACCAAGTCACCATAAAATTCTGGTTCCGAAAGGCAGACGCCTAAAAGGGTCTTTAGACCAACTTTGAATTTGAAAATAAATTCACAGTGTCTGCGATTAAATTTAGAAAACGTTTTTCGATGTTTATGATACCAATAGCCCTGATGGAGACGTTTGACTGTTAAACATTTACTTCGCGCGTAGAAGTCCGCAACATGATTTCAGACTCTAGTACACCTAATAAATATATACACCATAAAAAGCAAGGCGAGAAACGTCACCATCCAAAAACGGAAAATTTACTACATCTTATCAAAAATTAGCATAAATTTTAGAAGAAGCAAATCCATTTGCAAAATAAAGGTGTAAATTTAAAAAGGGGCTTCGGTATCTGTGGTGTTGGCTTTATTCACCTGTAGTTCAGGTGGATAAATTTGATTGAGTATGCATTCAAAATAAGATTTGTCAACGTTAAAAAGATCATCGAGGTACCTAGTAGAAGTTGAATTACATTAGGAAAACATGTCTATGCAATGAATACCCCCTTAATTTAACCCAACTTTTATAAAGCAAAACTGGGGTATGCAGGGGTATACCTATTTTTCTTATTATTGCCCCAAAATATAAATTGTGGGTACTCGTTAGGACCGCCTCAATCTATGTTTTGAGCAAAAGTAAGAAAAATATCAACATTTTTCTGATGAAATTTTCAATTTGTACGGCTGAAAAAAATCTCTGTATATTGCATGGGCAAGTTTTCGTTATGAAAGCCTCGATAACATCAGCTTGATTGTCATGGTTAAGAGAACCCATGAAATCTCTTTCGTAGCAGTATAAATTAAATCAGCTACGAGAGGGGCGCAATTTAGTATAAATATCAGGAGATAGGGTAAGGCGTCGTTGACATATTGCCGATATTCATTTCACAAAATTAATAGGCCAGAGAAAATTATCTTAATTTCTAGATTCTCATTCCCACCGATCCCTATTCAAAGCCCTCGAAACTATCTTTTTTATTTTGGTCGGAAAAGAACAAAAACTATATTTTCAATAAAAAAATCAAGACAAGGTATAAATTTCGTAAACTTAATTGTCTGTGGTTTTTAATTGCAAAAATCATATAAACATTTTCTTGAAGACAGTCAAAGAGGGGTGCCCTAAAACAAAACAAACAAAATAAATAAATAAATAAAATACACCCACCCGCCCCAGAATATTAAAAAATTTGGATACGAAACTAATTATTATTTTTCTATTGCCCTATTAGAATCGCCTTATGTATATTCATTTCATTTGCGCAAGCTGTTCAAAATTCTTTCATTCCAGTGGTTTATTTTTGCTTTGAACCCTTCCAGAATTCTTTAAATCCTAATTGGATATTTCTTGACCAACGGAAGAAATCTCGTTTTGACCAAATTAACTAAATCCAGCTGTCAACGAATCCTTGATCGGACCTTGACCAGTATTCTTTAAGTCCGCATTAGGCCTTCTCTCTATTGGTAGACTTTCGTTTTTACGACTTTGGTTAGAACCGTATTTCAAAAAAAGTACAAGTAGGCAAAGATCAGGAAAAGGCGCAATCAGAAAAAGATTCCCACTCCAAAAACCGAGGTGGAAAAAAAAACAAATTTACAATCAGGTACTTATACCATGAAACATATCGTAAGCCGAATGAGCAGCTATTTTCCCAATAGGTGGCCACTCAGTTACCTTAACTAAAACTATGAAAACACACATAAGGCGCTTTAAAGAATCAAAGAATCTTTAATTTCATTCATGAAGTATATCATTGGTAGACTTCAGTCAATACGAATTACGTTAATTCCAGCTGTCATAGCGTCCTTACTTTGACCCAAATCACATGACCAACTACTGTACTTCCGCCTTGACGTCATTTGCGAAATCCAGCTGTAAAGAAATGCTTGCTCGGAGCAAGTCCAGTAGCCGATACCACGGTATTGACTATCCCCTTTCTCAGCAATATGTTCACCTCGGTTTTTGGAGTGGGAATCTTTTTCTGATTGCTCCTTTTCCTGATCGTTGCCTTCTTGAACCTTCTTAAAGGATCTCAGTTTTATTTTTATTCTTGAAAAGGTACAAGTAGGCAAAGACCAGGAAAAGGCGCAATCAGAAAAAGACTCCCACTCCAAAAACCGAGGTGGGAAAAAACCAAAGTAACAATCAGGTACTTATACCATGAAACATATCGTAAGCCGAATGAGCAGCTATTTTCCCAATAGGTGGCCACTCAGTTACCTTAACTTAACTAAAAATATGAAAACATACATAAGGCGCCAACAGCACAAAAAATTTTAAACACCAAGACATAAAACAAAAAGAACCACTACAGAAGTATTGACTTGGAACGATCAGTAACACAAAGTTACTGGCGGGCTTAAACCGGTTTTACAGGTACCTAACCTCACCCTCAGCTTCTGCAGTGGTTCACAACATTTAGTTAGTTCTTCGGTCCTCGTGGTGAATCTCTAACTAGTCAATGAATCATCAAGAACAAACAAATAAATCATGATAAACATCCTGATGAATCAAAAACCAGGACTCACAGATTGAGTAAGCTGCCCGACGATGGAGATCCCTGGGCGCCGAATAACCTACTAACTCCGGAGCAAAAGAAAAACACCAGTTGGACCCCGGTGGGCCAAGCAACAGACAAGAAGCTCCGGCCCCAACCAACTAAAATGAATAGCTTTAAGTCGGGGCCATCATAGAGTCTGACGCCCGACCCACCGGCGTGCAATTAAAGAAGGCAGCATAGTTATGAAGTCTGCATTGGCTCTTCTCTTTACTAGCAGACCTGCGTCTTGATGGATTTTATTCAATACGTCTGTCAAAGAATCTTTACCCGGGCCCATTCTAGCATTTTGGAAGATTTTTGGTAGACGTCTGTCATGGTATAGAAAAGTACATATAGGCAATGATCAGGAACTGGCGCAATCAGAAAGAAAATCCCACTCCATAAACCGAGGAGTGGGAAAAAACTAAAATGACACTTAAGTACTTATACCATGAAAACATGTCGTTAGTCGAGTGAGCAGCTATTCCCAAATAGGCGGCCACTCAGTAACCCGAACTGAACTAAAAATTTGAAAACGTACATAAGGCTCAAACAGCACAAAAATTCGACAACAAAACACAAAACAATTAGAACCACAGCAGAAGTATCGCCTTGGAACGATCAGTAATATAAAATTACTGGTTTTACAGGCGCCTAATCTCACCCTCATCTTCTGTTGTGGTTCACAACATTTAATTTAGTAAGTTGTTCGGTTCTCGTGGTGAATCTCTAACTAGTCAATGAATCATCAAGGACAAACGAATAAATCATGATAACCACCTTGATGAATAAAAAAAAAAAAAAAAAAAAAAAAAAAAAAAAAAAAAAAAAAAAAAAAACGAGGAATCAACAGACTCAGTAAGCTGTCCGACGATGGAGATCCCTGGGCGCCGAATAACTTACTGAAACCCGGGGCAAAAGAACAACACCAGTTGAACCCCGTAGGGCCAAGCAACAGACCAGAAGCTCCGGTCCCATCCAACTAAAATGAATAGCTTGAAGTCGAGGCCATCATAGAATTAAAGAAGGCAGCATTGTTATCAACCATGATTGGGTTAAAAACTAAGCATGCAGACTGTCGCATAACATTCCAGTTATAACCTATACGTCTGTAACGAGTTATAATTTTTCTAAAATTAAAAGAGAAATCATTTTTTTCCTTTAAGCTTCTTTTTGTAAACCAAGTCACCATAGAATTCTGGTTCCGAAAGGCCCTCACGTAAAAGAGTCTTTAGCCCAAAATTAAATTTGGAAATCAACTCATAGTGTCTGCGATAAAATTTAGAAAATGGTTTTCGAACGTAATGATTCCGATAGCCCTGCTAGAGAAGTTTGGCTGTTAAACATTTATTTCGCGCGTTGAAGTCCGCTACATGATTGCAGACTCTAGCAAACCTAATAAACTGCGAAATGTATACACCATACGGAGCACGGCGAGGAACGTCACCATCCAAAAACGGAAAGTTTACTATATCAAAATCAAAGTCATCGTGTTTATCATAAATCTTAGACGAAACAAATCCATTTGCGATAGAAAGATGTAAATCCAAAAAGGGGGCTTCGGTATCTGTGGTGATAGCTTTATTCAACTGTAGTTCAGGTGGATAAATTTGATTGGCCATGCCGTCAAAATAAGGATTGTCAATGTTCAAAAGGTCATCAAGGTACCTAGAAGTTTAAAGGCCTTGATTACATCAGCTTGATTGTCATGGTGAAGTGAATCCATGAAATCTCTTTCGTAGCAGTATGAAAATAACAGTATAAAAATCAGCTACGAGAGGGGCGCAATTTGTACCCATCCGAATTCCACCAATTTGCCTGTACAACTTGGTTCCGAATCTAATATAAATATTATCCAGGAGATAGGTCAAGGCATCGCATACATTCTAACGACCAAAGTGTATATCGACTTCGGTCAGTGGAAGTGAAAAACGCTTTTCTGTCATTACAGGCCAAATAAAGTGAACCATAGTTTTTAATGCTCTTTTGAAGGTCCACTCTATCAAATCGAGAAGTTTTTCTTTAATCAGATTGTGTGGCAATGTGGTATACAGAGTAGAAAAATCGTATACGGACAAACTCGTCGCACGGAACCCTCGTTCCAGCTGTCGTTAATTCCAGATGTTTACGAATCTTTACTTTGACCCATCCCAGCAGTCTTTAAGTCAGAAACAGACCTTCCTTTGTCTACTACCAGAATTCCGTCTTTGTGTAATTCATTAAGTCCGGCAGTTATAGCATCCTTGCTTTGACCCATTTCAGTATTCGTTAATTCCAGCTGTTAATAATACTTCTGTTGTGGTTGTACAACAAATATACGTATTTGTTTTGTCTTTGAGTCGAATTTTTTGTGGTCTTTGAACCTGATGTACGTTTTCAAATTTTCAGTTAAGTTCGGGTAACTGAATGGCCGCCTATCGGGAAATAGCTGATCACTCTGTTTACGATATGTTTTCTTAGTATAAGTACCTAATTGTCAATTTTTTTTCACCTTTCACCTCGGCTTTTGGAGTGGGAATTTCTTTCTTATTTCGCCTTTTCCTGATCATTGCCTACTTGTACCTTTTTAAGGGGGTATTCATTGCACGGACACTTTTTCTTGATGATGATTTGAATAGCTTGAATAATGCGTACCGAAACTGTTTGATATTAAATACTTGAAAAGTTAACGTATGCACTGTACTTGGATGACACATAATAACCGGCGTCAATATGAACACGTTTAAGTTTACGTGAAAAACAAAACAAAAAAAACAAACAATAAATTAATAATAATTAATTATCAATAATGAATTATACAATTATCTGGCACATAATTGATGCATGCTTGAAGATTTGATTATCATATACCATTATGGCAACCAGCTATTGTATGGAAAGAATTATTTAGTATAAAACTGTAACAAAAATAAATAGAGTAAAAGCAATCACAATAAATTGATGAATTCAAGTTAAAAAAAAAAACGACAAAAAACATGTAGACCGAGTATTTTGGATTTGAAATACAATGACAAATAATCCGAAAACTGCAATTTGCCTATTTCGAGATCATTTGTCGATTATTTGAGAGTTCAAGCTCTTCTGAGATTCCTTCCATTACGAAAACACGCCCATGTAATATGCAGATTTTTCTGATTGCGCCTTTTCCTGATCTTTGCCTACTTGTGCCTTTTTTTAAAAGTTAGCAAAAATTGAAAATTTTCAGTAGAATGTTTTTGGATATTTTTCTTATTTTTGCTCAAAACATACATTGTGGGTACTCGCGGTTCTAACGAGTACCCACAATGTATGTTTTGGATCAAAAATGAGAAAATTAGATATACCCCTGCATTCCCCAGTTTTACTATATAAAAGTGGGGTTTAAGGGGGGATATATTGCACGGACATGTTTTCCTGATGATTTGAGAGTTCAAGCTCTTCTGAGATTCCTTCTGAAAAGTGCCAAACGGTAAATCTATACCGAACGACATAAATATCGATCCATTTTATCATAAATATTTAAAGTTGAAAATTTCTAAATGTTAATGAAAAGAGGTAGCATAGACAAATATTGTAGACAACGCGATGCATTTATTGTTTATCAACGCTATCTAATGTACTGGAAAATGTTAAAATGCGAATATAGACTATAAACGTTTTTGGACCAGAGACATTTTTTTTTCTTCAAATTTTCTTTTTATTTTAACCTGCTTTTGGCATTTATGGGTCGGAAATAATTTTCAGCTGTGATGTTATTTAGAAAAATAAAAACATAAACATTAGCAAAATAAAACATTGCGTGACGATGTAAATTTGATGTGCATGTGCATTCACCTCAAAGTCATAATTTGTTGAAGACGACTTTTTCAGCAAATGTTTTATGCATTTTAACCAAAGTCCGGATTTCAGAAAGTTATTCGGCGCCCAGGGATCTCCATCGTCGGGCAGCTTACTGAATCTGTGAGTCCTCGTTATTGATTCATCATGGTAGTTGTCATGATTTATTTGTTTGTCCATGATGATTCATTGACTAGTTAGAGATTCATCACGAGGAAAGAACAACTAAGCAAATGTTGTGAACCACTGCAGAAGATGAGGTTGAGGCGCTAGGTTAGTCGCCTGTAAAACGGGTTTAAGCCCTCAAGTAGTTTTATATTACTGGTCGTTTCAATGCGATTCTTCTGTTGTGGTTCTTTCTGTTTTATGCTTTTAGTCGAATTTTTGTGCTGTTTGAACCTTATGTACGTTGTCATACTTTTAGTTAAGTTCGCTTAAACTGCGTGGCCGACTATTGAGAAATAGCTCTCACTCGTCTTATGATATGCTCTCAAAGTATAAGTACTTAATTGTCAAATTATTTTATTTTCACCTGGTTGCCTACTTGTACCTTTTCAAAAGCAAACCATGAAAAGAGCATTCTTTGGGCATCCTCGGGAGAGCCGTTTTGGTTTTCTGGACCAAAACAGCACGCAACAAGATCTTCCATAATTCCTGACCCAGCAGGCACATGACGTCAAAATGACGTCAGATCGACGTCGATGCGACGTCATTTACACACAAAATTGACTTAATTTTTTTGTGCTGTTGGCGCCTTATGTGTGTATCATAATTTTAGTTAAGTTTAAGTAACTGAATGGCCACCTATTGGGAAAATTGCGGCTTACTACATGTTTTCATGGTATAAGTACCTGATTGTTAATTTAGTTTTTTCCCATCTCGGTTTTTGGAGTGGGAATCTTTTTCTCCTTGCGCCTTTTCCTGGTCTTTGCCTACTTGTACCTTTTTAAAGGTCTTTTGGATGACCCCTTTAGGGAGTAGAGGATGCTGAAGGGGACTCAGCTATATATTGAAATTAAATTTCATTTATTCTTATCAGGACATGAAAAAGAAACTAGTGTTGATAATTATTTTGCGTTTGAATGCTAAATACACGTAAACAAGTAAGTGGTCCAAAACACTTTGTGCCGAATGTATAACATCAATAGATATTGTAATTTCCTTAGGTCGTTTGTTTAAGTTTCATTGTTGCATCTATTTCCCTAGGCAGTATAGAGAAAAGTATTTTGCATATATAAAAAATAATAATGTAAAATGTCGATCAGACAAAGATCAATTCTTATACCGTATGATAAATTGAGAAATAATAAGTTAACGATTGTTTAAATTTTGGTCTTCTAAAATAATTGACGTCATATTTAATCGTATGTATAACATGTATCTCAATTTATTGTCTAGCTGAATGACAACTGACACATGGATTTTTGAATGATTTTTATTTAAAACTCGCCCTTTGGCTCTCTGTCTCTCTGTCTCTCTCTGTCTCTGTGTGTGTGTGTGTGTGTGTGTGTGTGTGTGTGTGTGTGCGTGCGCGCGCGCGCCAAAGAAATGTAAAACACAAAAGTAAGGAATATGAATGAAAAAAAGATTATAAAGCTAAATAATCAAGGTATATTCTCTTGAAAGAGTGACAATATTCTAATCATTACGAAAAAGAAATCGCCCATGCAATATACAACAACTTTTGCACCTTCAAAAATGATGAAAATTTTCCATAATAATATTTTAATATTTTCGCTCAAAACATTGATCGCCGAGGCGGTTCTAACGTGTGCTCACAATCTATGTTTAGAGCAAAAATAAAAAAAAAATCACAAATTTTCCTATGAATTTTTCATTTATTACACTTGAAAAAAGTCTCTGTATATTGCATGGTCCTGTTTTCATAATGAAATGTATATATGATCAGATTGCGCTTAGTCAATTTTGATACATACATGTAGACACGTGCATCGATTTTAACTTTTTTATATTTTGATTTATTATTATGTAAATGACAACACATGATGTTAGGCGAAATAGCATAATTTCTAGGTCACAAATATCAAATTTTACCTTGAATTAAATCACTACAATCAACCTGTCAAGATCTCTTTGAGCTATCAAACATTTTCTACTGAAAATTTTCATTTTTTACAATGTTAAAAATCACTGTATATTGCATGGGCATGTGTTGATAATGAAAGCCAAGCACACAGTGTACACTAGGTGGTGTTAACAACCCAGAGGACCAATGGTCCTGAGAACGCTCAAAGATTTGGGCTTGAAAAATGTCCTTTAATCGAGGTGATTGTTTTCCGTTAACTTGGTAAACTGCTGTATCTACAACCCATAAGGGTTATAAAAAGTAAAAGTAGGCAATGATCAGCAAATGGCGCAAACAGAAACAAATTCCCACTCCAAAAAACGTAGTGGGGAAAAACTAAATTAACAATCAAGTACTGACACTAAGAATACATATAGTAAGCCGAATGGGTAGCTATTTTCCAAATAGGTGGCCACTCAGTTACCCAAACAAAACCAAAAAGATGAAAACATACATAACATGCATAAGGTGCTAACAGCACTAAAAATCAATACCAAGACATAAATCAATAAGAACCACCACAGAAGTATCGCTTTCGAACGATCAGTAATATAAAATTACTGGCGGACTTAAATCGATTTTACATAGCCATAACCTCACCCTCAGCTTCTGCAGTGGTTCACAACATTTAGTTAGTTGTTCGGTTCTCGTGATGAATCTCTAACTAGTCAATGAATCATCAAGGACAAACAAATAAATCATGATTACAACCGTGATGAATCAAAAACGAGGAATAACAGATTCAGGAAACTGCCCGACGATAGAGATCCCTGTAACACCAGTTTAATTCCGGTGGGCCAAGCAACAGACAAGAAGCTCCGGCCCCAACCAACTAAAATGAATAGCTTTATGTCGGGACCATCATACAGTCTGACGCCCTCCTGAAAAATCCATTGGTTACACCACTTCCCATTAAAATGCCTATGCGACCAATTTTAATGTCGCCCCTTACGAAATCTTGCTTATGCAATATACAGAGATTTTTACTGCTGTAAACATTGAAAATGTCATTCGAAATTTTTTGATATTTTTTAATATTTTTTGCTCAAATAATACATTTAGATTGTGGGTACACACAATCTACGTTTTAGAGCGAAAATAAGGGAAATTATATATCTATCTTCATATACTGAGTCGATCAATTTCTGATCATCATCTCAGGTGTTGGGTGGGTGCTAAATTTTGAATTTAGCAGATGGGGAGAACATTCGGGATGGGCCATTAAAACTATTTACAAGAAGCTAAGCAGAGGCATACTAAAACGTATACCTCTGAACCCCTGATCTAAATGAGAGCCTTAAATTCTTCAGCAGTCTTTGATGACACCACTGAAGAGGGAAGACTATTCCACAAAGGGATAGTCCTCGGGAAAAAAGAATTCTTCAGAGCATCAGTATAGGAAAAATATCTTGTGTATTGTGAATTATAAGTCTGAGATGCTCTGGTACTTCTTAAGTTGGGTGCCGGGGTCAGATATCTATCTTTATCAAGAGACACTGTACCGGAGTGAATCTTGTAAAAGAAAGTTAAGGAAGACTTCACCCTGCGGTCCTCCAGGGATGGCCACTCTAGTTCGTCCAACATATCGTCGAAGCTACTCCTGTTACGCCATCGCCTGCAGGACCACCTGGCTGCTGTCTTCTGCACTTTCTCCACCTTTTTTGTCTCAGTTTCATTATAGGGATGCCAAATAGGAGCTGCATACTCAAGCTGAGGACGAACCAATGTTTTGTATGCAACTTCCTTTGTGTGCCGAGGTGCAAGAGCCAAAGCAAGAGCCAAATTGCGCCGAAGAAAACCCAATGTCTTAGTTGCTTTACAAGAAATTTCTGAAATATGTTGACCCCATTCCAAGTCGTCAGTGATAGTAAGTCTAAGGTATTTGGCGGATCGAACCTGTTCCAGAGTTTGCTGATGTAGAGAGTAGCTGAAATGTATTTGATTGCTAGGGAGGTGCCGGGTCACCCTAATTGAGTGACATTTGGCAACGTTGAATTTCATTTGCCAATCGGTCTCCCATTGTGCAAGGCTATTCAGGTCTTCTTGTAGGATTTGGCAATCAGTGAGTGAATTTATGTTCCTATACAAAACACAATCGTCTGCAAAAAGATGAACAGATGACCTGATATTGTCCGGAAGGTCGTTAATAAATATCAAGAAAAGGACCGGTCCCAAGACCGATCCTTGGGGGACTCCAGATAAGACCGGGACTGAATCTGAGGCTTGGCCATCTAACACCACTTTTTGATAGCGCTCAGAGAGCCATGAAGCGATCCACTTGTGAGTAGATCCTCTAATCCCGTAGTATTGCAGTTTGTATAGTAACCTCTTGTGTGGTACCTTGTCAAAGGCCTTTGCAAAATCCATGATGATCACATCCGTTTGTCTGTGACCCCGGTTCTGGGCTCGATCCAGGTTACTAACAATGTCTGAAAAATCAAATGTTGACACTTTTTTCCCATTGAAAAGCTTGTGTGGCCAAACTTGACCTTGCGGTTAAATAGGTCAAGGTCAACCCAAGGTAATGATTCATACAAACTATGATGGGCAGGCGTCCCCAATGCTACATACCAAGTTTCGTTGAATTTGTGGGTTTCCGATTTCCGACCGTCAAATAGTTCAGATTATTGAATTAGATTTTACACTCCCAAAAAAGAAAACGTTCGTGTTTTCAACGTGACTTGCGATTCAATCCGTATGTTGTGATATTTGTACGCGTACAAAATGTAAAACTTTTGTAATCCACTCGCTAATTAATAATTGCGGTTAGAAAACGTGTCTAATGATTAATCAGAATGCTCTAAATTAATTAGGCCAATACAAATAATTACAAAATAAATAAATACCGAAGAATATTTAGTCGGTAAATAAATTTTGTCTTATTGTCATTCATAGAGTGAATTGTGTCAAAAGAAACCTTATTTCAGGGGGTTCATGATAAGATATGTCCATCTTATTTTAGGAGGGGGGGGAGGGGGGGTACGGTAAGATATGTCCTTACACCATGCAAACATGTCGATACAAATACCTCCTTAAATTCAAGTGAAATGGGGTTGACATGGGTTAACCTTGTGTTCTTATTTTTGCCCTAAAACAAAGATTGTTGATTTTTGTCTAACATGTACTCACACTCTATGTTTTATACAAAAATATTAAAAATATCTGATTCAACATTTTTCTGATGAAAGTTTTTTTTTTTTCATTTTTTTTCAGATGTCGAATAAAAACTCTGTAAATTGCATGCATGGGTATGTTTTCGTAATGATAAAATTCCATAGAAAATAGCTATAGATTAAATTTATGCAAGGATAGTTATTTCAGTTTTTTGTAAACTTTCAATCAACCTTAGGTCAAATGTAACATACAGTTCCGCTTATGTGATTTTCATAAATGTAGCAAATTATCAAATAATACATTATGCCCGGTAATTCTGCGTCACAAACACGAAGTATGTCATCGTTGAGGATGATCGTACAAGAAAAACTCGTCATTGATAGACAGGGGTAAAAAGTAATATACCACAAATGAATAAAATAAAACTGAGATTGTTTAGGATACAAAAACATAATGGTTTGATCCTTTGGAAGCAGTAAAACATTCAAAGGGAGATAGAATGGACTATATTGCGCAATTTTGGGTAATGAACCCTCATCAGTAGCCCTTTTTATACCGGCAACGAAAGTCAGAGCCAGAAAGCGAGAGCAGTGAACATATTAATGAGAAAGGGGTTGGGTCATACCGCGGTTTCAGCTACTTAAGCCTTGTCAGTGACCCTATGCATTTGGCAACATGGAGCCAAAGAGAATTACTGTAATTTTGCAACTTTTAACAGGGTAGTCGATACTAGGACTAGTATAATCCAAATGGGGTCAAAAATATTAAACGTTGGTTAGAAAATGAATCTAAACCGATCATAATTATCTGATTTCTCAGAATACCCTCGCTGATCTCAAAGAACCAAAAGAAAAATACTATCTGCACTATGAATGATATACGGGGATATTTTAGTGCTTCCACACGACACAACACCAGCTGTAGTATAGCAAATAAAAACAAACTGAGATTCTTTAAGAGCAGTGAACATATTTATGAGAAAGGGGATGTGTCATACCGAGGTTTCGGCTACTTAAGCCTTTTTGAGAAGAGCTAGTCATCTTGTTCGTCACATATCATTTTATTTCCTGCCTGAATTGTGAAAGACGAAATTTTTATGTCTTCAACATGATTTACTTACTGATTGCCAGTAAGACAAACCTTCCCCATCCCTCAGGAGAGTATATTACTAAGCATGTTTTCTGCCACCTGGTTATGGAAGCGTTTGCATTTTACGTTATGTCTTTATTACATTACCATATGCATTCTATTTTTGCATATACTTAGGGGATATATGTAGAACATTGCGGATAATAACTCTGCTGTTTTTTTTTTTTTTATCCCGGACCACTTGTTTTCATTTATGATAAGCATATTCACAAATTATATTTAAGCATAAAAATGGCAGGAGAAATTCAAAACCCATAAATTAACTAATGTCGGTCCTAAAGTATCATTCTGACACATTTTTTTTATTGCACCGATAATACTATTTGACAAATTTATTGTTGTCATGGGGCTATGTTAAAGTTATCGCATTTGCATAATGATGACGGTAAAAATAGACAATGGTCAGGAAATGACGCAATCAAAAAAAAGATTCCCACTCCAAAAACCAAGGTGGGAAAAAACTAAACCAACAAACAGTTACTTACACTAAGAAAACATATTGTAAGCCGAGTGGCCAGCTATTTTCACAATAGGTGGCCACTCAGTTACACAAACTTAACTAAAATTATGAAAACGCACATAAGGTGCCAACAGCACAAAAATTCAACACAGAGACGTTAAACAATAAGAACCACCACAGAAGTATCGCCTTGGAACTATCATTAATATAAACTACTGACAGGCTTAAATCAATTTTACGTGGCCATAATAACCACATCCTCAGCTTCTGCAGTGGTTCACAACATTTAGTTAGTTGTTCGGTTCTCGTGGTGAATCTCTAACTAGTCAATGAATCATCAGGGACAAACAAATAAATTATGATAATCGCCATGAAGAATAAAAACTGAGGACTCACAGATTCATTTAGCTGCCCGACGATGGAGATCCCTGGGCGCCGGAATAACTTACTGAAACACACGTGTGCTGTAAAATTACATTGATTTCACAACCACACACAACGTAAATCTAAAGACTGAAAAAAAAGGTACAAGTAGGCAAAGATCAGGAAAAGGCGCAATCAGAAAAAGATTCCCACTCCAAAAACCGGGGTGGGGGAAAAACCAAACTAACAATCAGGTACTCATACCATGAAACATATCGTAAGCCGAATGAGCAGCTATTTTCCCGATAGGTGGCCACTCAGTTACCTTAACTTAACTAAAAATATGAAAACATACATAAGGCGCCAACAGCACAAAAAAAAATTATACACCAAGACATAAACCAAAAAGAACCACCACAGAAGTATCGACTTGGAACGATCAGTAACACAAAGTTACTGCCGGGCTTAAACCGGTTCCACATGGCCACAACCTCACCCTCAGCTTCTGCGGTGGTTCACAACATTTAGTTAGTTATTCGGTCCTCGCGGTGAATCTCTAACTAGTCAATGAATCATCAAGAACAAACAAATAAATCATGATAAACATCCTGATGAATCAAAAACCAGGACTCACAGACTGAGTAAGCTGCCCGACGATGGAGATCCCTGGGCGCCGAATAACCTACTAGTTCCGGAGCAAAAGAAAAACACCAGTTGGACCCCGTTGGGCCAAGCAACAGACAAGAAGCTCCGGCCCCAACCAACTAAAATGAATAGCTTTATGTCGGGGCCATCATAGAGTCTGACGCCCGACCCACCGGCGTGCAATTAAAGAAGGCAGCATAGTTATCAACCATGATTGGGTTAAATCTAAGCATGCAGACTGTCGCATAACATTCAAGTTATAACCTATACGTCTGTAACGTGTTATGATTTTTCTGAACTGAAAAGAAAAATCATTAATTCCTTTAAGTTTCTTAAATTTGTAAACCAAGTCACCATAAAATTCAGGTTCTGAAAGGCCCTCACTTAAAAGAGTCTTTAACCCAACATTATATTTGGAAATCAATTCATAGTGTCTACGATAAAATTTAGAAAATGTTTTTCGAAGTTTATGATACCGATAGCCCTGTTGGAGAAGTTTTGCCGTTAAACATTTATTTCGAGCGTTGAAGTCTGTAACATGATTGCAGACTCTAGCAAACCTAATAAGTTGCGAAATGTATACACCATAGGAAGCACGACGATGAACGTCACCATCCAAAAAAGGAAAATTTACTATATCAAAATCAAAGTCATCGCGCTTATCATAAATTTTAGAAGAAACAAATCCATTTGCAACAGAAAGATGTATATCTAAAAAGGAGGCTTCAGTATCTGAGATATTGGCTTTGTTCAACTGAAGTTCAGGTGGATAAATTTGATTGACCATACCTTCAAAATAAGGGTTGTCAATGTTCAAAAGGTCATCGAGGTACCTAGATGTGGAATTAAAAGCCTCGATAACATCAGCTTGATTATCATGGTTAAGAGAATCCATGAAATCTCTTTCGTAGCAGTATAAAAATAAATCAGCTACGAGAGGTGCGCTATTTGTACCCATCGGAATTCCAACAATTTGTCTGTATAACTTGGTCCCAAATCTAATATAAATATTATCAAGGAGATAGGATAAGGCGTCGCATACATTCTGACATGACCAACGTGTATACCGACTTTGGTCAGAGGAAGTGAAAAAAGCCTTTCTGTCATTACATGCCATAATATGAAATAGGCATACCTAATGGGCAACCAACCAATCTATCAGGATACCGCACGCTTGAATTCATGATTTTTGTGTGTACATTAGTTTGTTTGTTTTGTTGCTTAACCAAATGAACAACTTTGGTCAATGGTCATATCTGTGCATCAAATTTCCTTTTGTAAACATAACTTAGATACCTTTACTTACAAAAACGTATGGCTCTCATCATTGAACTGTATGCAAAATGGACTTTCAAACTGGTTTACATGACCAGATTACGGATATGCATCATATGCACCAGAAGTTTTCAACAAGGCATCAATAAATGTATTATTAAATAACCAGTCTGCAATTCTATAGCTTTTCTGTTCCAAGACACTTATAGATCTCTTAAAAAATTGTAAATTGAGTCTATACGCCACCAGGCCTCCCATTTATTTTACTTCCCATTTTAAATTCGTCATCAGTGTTCACAGAAGCCATGTTTCAGTTTTGTTTGCATTCAGGCTGAACAGTACAGTCAACCATTTTTCATTATTACAAGACAGGCCACATTTTTTGGATACTTGATGGTTACAAAAGCGTTGTTCAACAACACATCCTAGTACTTATGTCTTAGAAGCAGGATTTGAACTACAACCTTTCTATCGAGCTAAGCTACATGTACAAGTACATGTATGTCAACATAATGGAAATGATTTTGGGTTAAATATCTGGCACAGAGTTACATGTAGAAACTGTATATAAACACAGCAAGTATATGGGTGTGTAGAATTTATTCTTTTAAAATGTAACATTTATAATTTGAGCCACATGAGAAAAACAGGATTTTTGCAAATGTGAAAACAAAGCCGCAGATCAGCTGAGTAGTAACTGTACATCTGATTAGCGCCCTTGTTTTCGCTACACATATAGTACAATCCCTTTTCTACTTAAACTTTCTAGCTTCTTTCCTTTTCCTGTGACTCAACAGACCGGTTTGTGTAAGACCTGGTCGGAAACCCTGAAGACCAATTTTCTGGTGTCATGGCTCATTTAATAGTCTATTACATTTCTGAAATATTTTATTTAACAGAACTCCTATATGGAAAATGTTGCCAAGCATTTTTCAGTTCTAATGTCTCACTTTTCTAACTAAGATTCTTGAAGTTAAGTTTTAATATTTAAGTGACACCTTCACAGGTCTGTCAATTTAATAAATAAAGTGCATTTTCTTAAGCTAAAACAGACAACTTTCACATGAAAAAGAAGATGGTATTTGCTAACTTTTACTAAGAATATTTGAAAAACAGTAGAGTAGTTTGATGATTCAACTGTAGTAATTGCGCTTTGAGACAGAATCCTGAATGAATGAACTTGCTGGCAAGATGGGGAGTCTCAGAATTGAATCTAAATCAGTCCATTATGTTTATGCTGACTGGGCATAAATTTCTCTGGTAATGTGTTAACAATGTTCCAGTTTCCATGGTCAATGATGCATTTGACACTGGTCAATACTGTATTCCCACTTAAAAGAAATCTGAAACAGATTTAAACACCTCTAATAAATTACATGAAACCTTATCAAGGAAAATGCATCAACTTCTATAAGAGTAAAGTGCCTATAAATTCAATCTATATTCATAATAATTAATTCTGTAAAAGATTTCATATTTTAGCAATTAAGATGGATATTCCAAAACTTTATACTTATGATTAAGTTTTAAATCATAGATGTATAAGTACAGATTTATTAGATGCATATTTGCTTGACTTAATGTTTTACATTCGCAGACAATTGCTGTGTTATTAGGATGGTCAGATATATACAAATCAATCTGAGGCAGTTATTACCATCCTGTATACCTGTGATTCTTACAGTGCAGACTGATGCAGCATTTCACGACACATGACACGCAGTCCAGTGATTGGAAGCTAAATGATCCATTGGGATTCAACATACAGCAAAGAGGTCATTGTCTCTCTGTAGGTATATGCCTCACGGTAAGTTGCACTCAAATCAGTCTGGCTTCCAAACACTACACTCCATTTTGTCATGATGGAATGTTGCATCAATCTGTGCTTAAGAAATTTGGTTGCATCACGGATATACAGGGCTTTACCAGTATATTTTACTGAGATCTGTTCTTGGATCAGGGGAAGCAGAATATGAGGAAAGAAGTATAAATATCTTCATGACCAAATCTTCAAGAATAACCATACTGTACTTCAACCAAGCATTCTTAAAACCTACCTTTTTAGCTATTCACCTAGTTCAAAAATGTATCTGATATTGTTTTCCCATTGCATTCCTCGATCCCTAAAAAGTTCAACACAAATTTTGAAAATCAGTTGACAAAATCATAACATTATAGTACTGAATAGCAGTGTTAACCTTGCATTTTACATGCACTGGTGGGAGGTACTTCAAAAATTTAACAAGAACGCCGCGGAGGTCGATATCGCACCTGCACTGGGCAAAATAACTAAAAACCTGAAATATAGGTCGAGGGGACCAGGTCAAGGTATGTTCTGAAAGGGTATGTCAAGGACATTTACTATGCAAGATTTCACACTCACAGCTATCACAGGTGCAGAGAAAACCACAGTTTGACATAAAAATTAACAGGTCAATGGACCATGAAATATAGGTCAAGGTCAGCGGGTCAAGGTGCATGCTTGACGGGTATGTCAAGAACAATTACTATGTAAGGTTTCACACTCGCAGCTATCACAGGTGCAGAGAAAACCAAAGTTTGACATAAAAATTAACAAGTCAATGGACCATGAAATATAGGTCAAGGTCAGCGGGTCAAGGTGCATGCTTGAAGGGTATGTCAAGGACAATTACTATGCAAGGTTTCACACTTGCAGCTATCACTGATGCAGAGAAAATCAAACTTCGACATAAAAATGAACATAGTCACTTTAGTCAGTGGACCTTGAAATATAGGTCAAGGGCACTGGGTCAAGGGGCGTGCTTGAAGGGTATGTCAAGGACAATTACTATGCAAGGTTTCACACTCGCAGGTATCACTGATGCAGAGAAAACCAAACTTCGACGTGAAAATTAACAAAGTCAGTGGACCATAAAATAAAGGTCAAGGGCACTGGGTCAAGGTGCATGCTTGAAGGGTATGTCAAAGGGTATGTCAAGGACAATTACTTTGCAAGGTTTCACACTCGCAGGTATCACTGATGCAGAGAAAACCAAACTTCGACATAAAAATGAACAAAGTCAATGGACCGTAAAATATAGGTCAAGGGCACCGGGTCAAGGTGCGTGCTAGAAGGGTATGTCAAGGACAATTACTTTGCAAGGTTTCACGTTCCTAGCTCTCACTAATGTAGAGAAAACCAAACTTCAACGTAAATGTTGACGGATGGACGGACGAACGGACGGACGGACAGACGGAAATTTGGACTCCTATATCGCACCCTGCTATAAGCAGGTACGATAAAAATCAATTATTTCAGCACAGGACTTCTGTTGTGAGAAACATTCCATCTAATTTTCAGGATGGAGCCTAATTCAAGAATATTTTTGGAAATAAAATTAATTTGTGAACACAATTTGAAAACTTTTGCATGTCAAAACATTTGGAAAGCAAATTTTATGCATGTCAATCACTAAATTTTATTCTACTCTGAAAAAATGTTATGGTGGTTTCCAGAGGAGGGTTTAGGGAAAGAGTAAATCTTGGGTCATATAACTTGAGGAGCACTTACCTATGAAATTATGACTTGTACAATAACAGAAATTAATGCCCCTCCTGGTCCAAAGGTCACAGTCCAGGACAGCACCATGAATATCTACAGTTGCTGAAAATAATTATATCAACTTATTATGATCTACATATTGAATTTCTACATCAAGTTTGCTTATCCTAGTTACTTTACTTCAGTTTTGTGTTCATAAGGACAAGCAACAGGTGAAAGAATGTTTGTGTTCATTGTAGTTTGGCATTTTATAAACCTGTTTTTCAAAATTTCCTGATTTTGGCTTAAATTGAAAAATTCACTGACTGATGTCAAAAATCCCTGACAATTCCTTGGCTTTGAAAAAAGTGATTTCTCTCTGACTTTTTCCCTGACCATGGACACCCTGAATAAGTATTTGCAAGAAAGACAGAAACTTTATTTGTCTTACCCAAGGCTAATTTAGAACACCTCAATGACCATGGATTCATGACCACACTGCTGGTTTTTTACCTGAAAATAAAACAGTACATGTATACAGTTCAAAGAAACAGTAAAACTTATTCAAATGAAAGTATTTTTTTTTTTTTTTTTTTTCTAATTCAGTTTAACGTCCCTTTCAAGATTATTTCAGCTCATATGAGACGGGCCAATCAATAGGTGGGGTGAAAACGGGAGAACCGCGATAAAAACCACCTGGCACACCCGCAAGCAGAACTTGGCTTGTCTCACATGTGGCCAGAGCGGGACTTGAACCCACACCAGACACAGCGGTGAAATGATCGAGTGATTAAGAAACACGGAGCCACCTCAAATGAAATTGACCATAGTGTCAGACAATAGAGAATTGGCAGAACAATTTCATATGAAAAGCGGTTCATATTCATCTTGTCAACTTTTTTTTCCATTTATACTGCTCATAATCATTCCTTTGTCTCACCACTGTGTCCAGTGTATGTGGGTTCAAGCCCCCTTTGCCTTGGGTAGATTGCTTATGGGTGTACAAAGTATTTTGTCTTAGAGTACTTCAGTTTTCGCCCCGCCTACTGATATGCCCATCTCATATGAGCTGAAAGAATCTTGTAAGGGCGTAAAAAGAGAACAAGTTTCACTATCCATGATGTTCTTGAACATTTATGAATTAATTAAGTTCAGACAGGCAAGCTCTTTGACCAAGTGGTAGGGGTCTCCAATTTCCTGGGATCAATACTATTGTAAAAGTTCTGGGATGTTATGCAATATTTGGATTATTTGCAAGATACTCTTACAATATTCATGAGACATAAATTTGTAAAAGTGCCTCAATCTCACTTCATTCACAATAAGTTTGTTAAGTTTGTTTTGTCACAAGATAGACAAAAATAATTACCCAAATTAATTATTTTCAAAACTTGAAACAGTTTTGCATCAATTGCCTTGGTAAAGAGATGTTTGCAAAAGTGTCATAGAAGCCAGGCATACTTTTGATTTACTAAAATTTGCATTTGATTGTGTAACCAGAACTTTGAAATATTGGGGGTGGCCCTAGTGGCCGAGTGGTTAAGAGCGCTGATATTTTATTACCGCACTTAACCATTCAAGCATCTGTGTGGGTTTGAAGAAAAAAGAAAAAAAAAAAAGAAAAGAAAATTGTCAGCTTTAAAAATTGAAAATTTCATCAGAAAAGCTTTGATATTTTGCTTATTTTTGCTAGATTGTGGGTACACATTAGAACGCCTCACCGAACGTGACCGAAGCGGTTCTAACGAGTACCCACAATCTATGTTTGGGAGCAAAACTAAGAATAATAGGTATGCCCCTGCATTCCCCAGTTTTTCTATATAAAAGTGGGGTATGAGGGGGTATACTTTTCATGGACATGTTTTCCTGATGATTAATTTATTATATAATAGGCAGATTTAAAACCAACGGCAAGACTTTTAACTGTCGTTGTTTAAAAATCACTCCGAATCTATCAGAAATGATACAGGGTCGGTGGTGCGGCTTGTTGGCGAACTGTCTTATCTCAATTGTTTACAGTATTGCTGCGTATTGACTTTGGACTGGTTTAGCCCTATCTCACTGGAATGCGACAACTGGAGACTATTTCGCGACAAAGATTGACAATACCAGAGGACCAATGGTCCTGTAAACGCTCACCTGAGATCTGCTGCATATACCAATAAACATGTTTGAATAAATTTATCATGGTATTTAACTCCAGTGCAGGGGCAGATGAAGCCCTTGGGCCATTTTCTTTTTTCAGAATCTTCAATATTCTGTCCATTTGCCAATTTCCTGCTGGCTTTTCCCTTCAAATGACATTTTAACAGTTTTCCCAATTCAAATGCATAGGCAACCCATGTTGACCTTGCCATAAACTTGGTCAAGGTCATCACAGGGTCATGATTTATACATACATTAGAGTAATTTCGCCATCAATGCTTCACGCCAAGTTTCCTTGAAATCAGTCTATTGGTTTCAGAGAAGAAGACTTTTGATGGGCTATTACCATATATGGGCATGGCGGCCATCTTTGTCATGTGACCTAGATTATTTATATACCGGTACACATTGATTCCCCCATTCTATAGATGCTTCACATAAAATTTGGCTTTGATTGGTCAAGCGGTTTCAGAGGAGAAGACGTTTGAATATTATGGAAATAATGTATATTGCCCCGGGGTGGGGGCACATGAGCCCCTGGGGTCTAATTTTTTTTCAGAATCATTAATATTCAGTCCTACTTCCCATTTCATGCAAGACTTTCACTTTAAATTACATTTTAAAAGTTTTCCCCTTTCAAATGCATTGGCTACCTATGTTGACCTTGCCGTAAAATAGGTTAAGGTCATCACAGGGTCATGATTTATATATACATTGTAGTGCTTGAGCCATCAATGCTTCATGCCAAGTTTCGTTGAAATAAGTCAACCAGTTCTGGAGAAGAAGATTTTTTAAGGGTTTTTACCATATATGGGCATGGCGGCCATCTTGGTCATGTGACCTACATTTTTTATATACATATTTGTTACCCCCTTGCTATTGATGCTTCACATAAAAGGCTTTGATTGGCCGAGTGGTTTCAGAGGAGAAGACGTTTGAATATTATGGAGATATACATGTAAATTGCCCCCGGGGTGGGGGCACATGAGCCCTTGGGGTCCAATTTTTTTCAGAATCATTAATATTCAGTCCTACTGCCCATTTCCTGCAAGACTTTTACTTTAAATTACATTTTAAAAGTTTTCAGCATTCAAATGCATTGGCGACCTCTGTTGACCTTGCCTTAAAATAGGTCAAGGTCGTTACAGGCTATACAGGGTCATGATTTATATATACATTGTAGTGCTTGAGCCATTAATGTTTCATGCCAAGTTTCGTTGAAATCAGTCCACCGGTTCTGGAGAAGAAGATTTTTAAGGGTTTTTACCATATATGGGCATGACGGCCATCTTGGTCATGTGACCTGGATTTCTTATATACACATTGGTTCCCCCTTCCTATTGATGCTTCATATAAAATTTGGCTTTGATTGGCCAAGCGGTTTCAGAGGAGAAGATCTTTGAAATTGTGGACGGACGACGGACGGACGGACGACGGACGGACGCCGGATCATGGCCATCCTATCAGCTCACCTTGTGAGCCTAACGGCTCAAGTGAGCTAATAAACACAACTTTCACCATTTCACGTTGCAGTCTCATTGAACAGACATTTATGCGACAAATTCGCAAATTTCGGTCTAATTTTGAAAATAAATCTTGCGACTGTCATGCAATAGTCGCACAACTTTCCCGGAAATGTAGCTTATTTTCATTTTAATTCGTACGACAGTTGCACAACTTTCGTGCGAGTGCTGCACGACATTCGTACGAATGTCGCTTAGTTTTATTTTCTCACCAGATAGTAGTGAGGTTTTTCGCATGTTTTCATAAGACTGTCGCGCAACCATCGTGAGACACTCATTGTTACAAGTGTCGCGAAAATTTCGCATTGTAAATTTGCCAAAATTTCGCGGCGACAGGTTCGCGACACTTGCATGACTGTTGCATGACATTCTTGCGAAATATTTTGGAACAACTTTAAAAAATTCGCATAAAATTTTAAAACATGTTTAAAACCTTCGGGACCAGTTGGCGACAACTTCACGACACATAAATATTCTCACGACACTCATGCGACACTCGCACAAATGTAGTGCGAAAGTCCGCGACAAAATTCGCATGCCAGTGAGATACTAGCTTTTCTCGTATCGATCCTTTTTCGATGTTGGCGATGGACAATCTACAGATGTAAAACAAAACCGGCTCAAATTTTACTGCATTCAACCTAATTAGGACCTTTCCAATTAATGTTTGTAAGCAAGATTACACGAAACTTTATTTAAAGTCGACTTTCAAATTTACAACAGGATCACATTAGCCATTGGCTATTTTGTCGACAAACACAAATTAAAACTGTACATGTAAGCATAAGATTTACTTCACGTATCCTTTGAGAACCACTAGATGATCGATCACTGGTCCTTGATCGATCACTTGTCGTCTTACGCTACCCCACCCACTGGTGGCGGTGGTTCGGATTGTTTTTAATCTGTTAAATTTACACATTCTGTATGTTAGAGACTATAAATATTTTGTTGACGATGTTTAACATGTGCAATGTCCACCTACTCGCAGTAAACAAGGTGCAGATCCAAATAATCATAGAGGAAACCGAATCAGGTAGTGAAATTTCGAGTCCTTCTTCGCTTGACAAAGTTATCTTTGAGACAACTAAACACCGAAGTGCTAATCAGCGGTACCAAGTAATGTCATACCGGTTCAGGCTGTTAAACAGGGCTTAACATTGGGCTAAGTCAGCATGAATGAATTAGTTTCAATGAACCATTTCCATGCATTTCAGAAGCATATCTCATTTCAACTGCCTCCCGCCATCCAACTAGCAAAGAACGGTTTCTGTTGCTATGCAACAATTACGGAGAGAATGAACCTCAGCTTGTAAGAGGAAAAATAATGATAAAACGAAAGTAAAGAAAAACAGGTTTTGCATTTCAAACGCAGTTTCGAGCGTTTGTATGTTCTTGTGTAATTTTATTTTCAACTATCACAAGTCTAGCATATTTTTATTTGTAAGATTAAATGGTTTCGCTTGGCGGAATTCGACTGCGGTAAAAATTTCCGGAAGTTGAATGACTCACAAAAATCGACGTCTTCATACTGCAAAACAGAATAGAACAGAACAGAACTTCTAATCGTAAAGCAACCAACACCTCGTTGTTGTCGCTGCGCGACAACAACTCGGTTGGTTGGTTGCTATAAAGTGAACCATAGTTTTTTAATGCCCTTTTGAAGGTCCACTCTATGAAATCCAGAAGTGTTTTTACCAAATACTCATATCCCAACATGCTTCAGGACACTATGATTTGTCCAATAGTAATACATGGACATAGAAAAGTATCCTTATTACATACTATTCAAATCACAGAATTTGTATATTCATGAAATCAACAGAAACAAACGAAAAATCGGAGAAACAGAGTCACAGTAAATCAGAGAGTATACGTACAAAATGGCTTGTACCTGGACTGCACACTGAAAGTAATATCAAATATATGCAATAGTGAGGCCTGATATAAGACCCATCTGATTTTGATTTTCTTGAATATTAATGAAAACTACAACTGGAGAGAAAATAAAAATGGATATACAAATAAATTGATTGTATATCAGCAAACAAAACCCGCTAAAGTGCTGACTTTGGTGTCAAAAGATTGCTAGTATCATCGTGTACTATTATCTATGTGTCTTTTGATTTTAGTGTCGAAACTATTTATAAAAAAATTAGAACTTGGAGAAAAATTGCAGAAACATTCAACATAAAACCGCATGTATTTAGTTTGTGGCGTAGACACGCGATGGGTGATAGTGTTTATGGCCTTGCTCACGCAAATAACATCGTCCGCTTCATTATGTATTCACTTTATTTAATTTATTAGAATTGCGCGCCAATAAAGAAATGAACTTTGCCTACAATCTGAAAACAAGTAAATTGCAGTAAAATGATTATATAACTTACAACTTGCCCTTCAAGCATTTCGTTCGGTAGCCATATAAGCAATCAAAGGGGCTACTTATTTGGTTGTTTTTTTTTTTTTTACTTTTTTTTTTCTAATTTATTTATTTATGTATTTCCTTATTTATTTATTTATTTATTTATTTATGTTATTTGTTTTATTTATTTATTATTTTTTTAGATTGTTTTTGTTTTCTTGTTACAATAAATTATCAAAAATGAGTTGTATTACTGATTACTTTAACCGCCTGTCACATATACATGTGCATGCATACACGTGGCTCAGTCAACGCATCGCATTGCAACGTATATAAAATTAAGTCGTACAGAGTACGGGGGTTAATCGTACATGAAGGTTAATCTAATTGAGTGAGTCTGAATCAAAAACGCCTTTGATGGTCATCAGATTGAAAGATGCCTGTAGTTTAATTCCATGTACACATGCCATCCGCTTCCGTGTATGATTCCAATTTAATCGTCAATTGGGGTCAACTGAAGTTGAAATAAATCTCCTTTAATGTAACATAATAATATCATAATTATGCGATTTGGCATAAGAAACACAGAATGCATTGTATAAAAGCTATCTGCTGATTCTGAATGGTCGTTGTTTTTTTAAACGAAGTCAAGACCCTTGATTGGTGTTGGATTGAAACATTGAATGAATTGTTGTCTCATTAACATTGACAAAATCTAGCTTCGGATTTAAGGCTTCAATCTTTTTTTTTCACATTTGTATCGAAGAGTTTATGGTCCCTGATCCATGCAAGAATTTCGTTTCCCTGAAAATGGACGCACATAAAGATCGACAAGATCTTGTTGCCATTGCTGTCAAATATTGAATACGGATAACATGTTACATGAAAAAAAAAAGGATAAGAGGTGTAAGATAAAATCCAAGGACAATTTACATTTTACAGGGCCGAAAATTTGCTGCACAATGCATACATGTGCGTTTGGGCGATTTAAACCTGTAAAATGAAACAACGTATATAAAACGTTTCCAGATTCACACTGACTTTCTTTCGAATAAAAAAAAAAACGATGTCACTTTTCAATCAAGCAAAAGTAGCTGCAAAATGAAATTGCGAATGTGCCAATTTGTACAGGGTGATAATGTTAACGGCCTTCATCAAGCAAATGACATCGTCCGCTTTAAAGTATTTGCTTGATAATAAGAACTGGGGGCCAATAGTAAAATTAACTTTGCCTATATTCTAAGCTATGCAAATTCATATACTATTTACAAATTGCACGTCTTGAGTATTTTGTTCGGTATGCGTACAACCAATCAAAGGGGCTAGACAGTTTTGTTGTCCTTGTGTTTTTTTTGTGTGTTGATTTTACTTACTTTTTTTCGCTGTTTCGCATTTTTATTTTTGCAAGAAACTGTCAAAATGGGTTACATTTTGTATTGGTAACTTTAACCGTCTGTTTCATATATACGCATACAAGTAACTCAACATATGAGCCGCCTCGTGGGAAAACCAACAATGTGGTTTCCGAACAGGTCCGGCACAAACCGGCATGCACAAGCACAGAAGCAGGCTAGAAGCTTGAAATTTTGCAGTTAAATAGAGGAGAAATTGTACTATCCGAGTAGCGAAAACAAAGGCGCTGATCAGCTTCGCGGTTACGGCGAAGCTGATCTGCGTCTTTGTTTTCGCCTATGCAGATTGTTGGTTTTCCCATGAGGCGGCTCATATCGCATTGCAAAGTCGTACAGAGTACATGTAGGTTAATTAAACTGAGTGAGTCTGAATCAAAACGCCTGACAGAATTGAGCCGCCGCAGGAGAAAACCAACAATTTGCATAGGCAAAACAAAGGCGCAGATCAGTTTTGCAGTAACTGCAAAGCTGATCAGCGCCTTTGTTTTCGCTACACGGATAGTACAATTCCTCTACTCAGTGAGGAATATAAGTCCGATTTCAGAAAACTTGTTCAAAAACGACCACTTCATGTGATTATTTTTCTAACTGTATCTGTATTGCCAAACCCCGGTGCCAAACATTTTCCTGACAAGACTGGTTAAATGTTTATGAAAGCATTTCAAATGAAAAATCATTTGTACTAACTCACAAACTGATAAAAAGTTAGTTAACATAATGCTATCTTCATGTGTTATAGAGTATACCCATCAAATTCAACAAATTGAAGCATTTTTGTTTTCAGTAACGCTTAGTCCTTTTTATTTGTCACAAAAATGTAAACAAAAACTGAAATGTGCAAGTTTTAAATATTAAAAGTAGTCGCAAATTTACTTTGAAAGCAGGTTGTAACTTCAACATAGAGAGGCTTAGATTCTAGTATATACAATGTTTATGTTACTTTGGAACTGTCCAGAGAACATATAAACATGACTCTGCAATGCTGTAGAGATATGTTTTGATAGAGATTAAGAACAAAGATAACATATGAAGCTGGCTGAACAAATTTTGTTCAATTTCTTGCCTTTATATACCATACTGGTACTTTCTAGATCCATAATTTCCAGCCTCTAACCATCTTCTGTGACTGTACAGGTCGGTTTGTGTCGGACCTGGTCGGAAACCCAAATCGTTGGTTTTCTCACGCACAGGCTCAGATGTCGTTGAATTCCAAGAACACCACTAATCCCTATATGATTCCACTGCCGTCTATTGGGGTCGACTAAAGTTTAAAATATACAGTACTTTTATATAATAATTAAGCATAAAGGCATATACGTTTTAATGTATTTGGATCATCTAGTGTGTGTAAAGGAAAAACAGAAGTTATTATACAGTATTACAGTATTTCACTTCGGCTCCATTTTGCAAAATCAAAGGGGTCACTGAAATGGCTTAAGTAGCCGAAAACGCGGTATGGCCAATCCGTTTTCTCATTAATTTGCCGTTTTATCTTTATTATAATTGTATTCATCCTGATTGCTGTATATGATTGGTCGCAATTTTTAAACAGAGTTATGAACCTTGATTGATTTTGGATTGAAACATTGAAAGATTTTTATTAGTGTATTCACAACAACACTGACAAAATCTTGCTTTGGATTATAAGGCTTCATTTGTTTTTACAAATATATAATCAGGAAAACATGCACGTGGAATGTACACTCCCTTAAACCCCACTTTTATATAGAAAAAAAAAACTGGGGTTTGCAGGCGTATACATATTTTTTAATTTTGATTCAAAACATACATTCAGTGTACTCGTTCTAACGTGTATCCACAATGTATGTTTTTCCAATGAAAATTTCATTTTTTTTTTCAGTCAGTTTGTAATGTTAGAGTTAATGATCTACGTCAGGATTTCGGTTCCCTGAGAATGGATGACAGAACTAGACCAAAATTTGGACGTAAATATTATGAAAAATACAGCGATTTTAAAGTTGTAAAAAAATGAAATTTTTCAGTAGAAAAAGTTTAATATTTTTCTTGCTCAAAACATAGATTGTGGATACATGTTAGAACCGCCTCGGCGAGGCGGTTCTAACGAGTATCCACAATCTATGTTTTGGAGCAAAAATAAGAAAAAATAGGTATACCCCCGTATTCCCAAGTTTTGCTATATAAAAGAGGGGTTTAAGGGGGTTTACATTGCACGGACATGTTTTCCTGATGTATTGTCGTTCTGTAAGTTTTATTCAATCAATAATATATCACCACAGCATTTTACACAGAATAATTGTTTACTTGAATTACCATTTAACGTTTCGGGGTAAATAACTTTTTTTTGAAAAAATGTTCTGATGCTGAACGAAATTAACGTCATGGCCAAGATATCTCGTATTGACGTAACTGATCCCGTCTGAACGTGATAGAGATATTGATAATAGGAATTGCAACAATGTAAAAACAAGGCAGGTGAAATAAATATAATCACGTAACACGCATGAAGAAGTATCTGTAGATAAAACAACAATTTAAAAGAGACGAAAGACATTCTATTCAATAAGGTACCAGAAAACCAAAAGCAACTATTTGAAATAGATAAAGTTAAAACATCAACAGATGAAACCTAGTCATTGGTGACAGGTTTCTGTTCAAATAATTGAAATAAAGTCCACCGTTTATAACCATGTTACAGTTTAAATAAAGCCTTTGTCTTGGTTGATACCAAACTTTATAAAATTGTTTTGGTTCCTTAGTTTTATTATCCGCAAAGTATAAATTGTTTCTCAGTTCTCAAAGTCACCCTTTTGTACATGTATCTCGTATATACTCTTCTCTTAGACGTCGTATTTCATAGTTTCTTAATTATATTGTAACTGAAAACTTTCAACACTGCTGCTTAACTCGTAAGATACGACCAGTTGCTTTTTAAACTTATCATACACTATCGTCTTCGGCCTACCAGTCAATCTATTTCTTCTCGAGAGCAGAATCCGCTCTTGTTTCAATTCTCTAGAGAATACAGCAACTTCGTCAGTCCCATAATAACACACGAATATATTACCTTCCATGTCATTCGTGATACCGTACGGCTCTTTGTTCCCTTCTAACACACGGGTGGCAATCAGTGTACCGTTCTTAGCCAAAAGAAGTGTCAAAGTATTTTTCTCAATATCAGTTACTACCACGGTTGGTGTTACACCGTCGTCATAGCAACATACATACCATGGCTTCTTAAACAATTGTCTCCCCTGTTGATCCTTAGACACCTTCCAATAAACCCAGCCATTTAGGTTTACAAGCTTTACAGATGGCGGTTTGGTGAAGGGACATGTCACAACGACCTTGTCTTTAAAGTTGGCTATTCCACAAGCGGCTGTTGGTAGCGGAATCATTCGCTGGATCGACACTTGGCTCATTACAAATAATTCTGATAGCAGCCCACCAGATATATTCAGTATAAACAACTTCTTGTTGTCAGTAGTAACAAAAGCTTCGTCATTGTTTATGGTTATATCCCTAGGTGTTTCTGGCAGTGAAACACATGATAAGCACTTCATGGTTGGCGAGAAAAGTTTCACTTTCCTATTACTAGAATCTACCAGAAGTCGGTTGTTACATTTCGTCAGCGCCAAACCAGTAATGAAGCAATAAGTGTCGTCAGCTCGAATCTTTATTGAATAACTGCTTTGACTCGCAACGTCTATCAGTGTTTTAGCCCCGTGATCTGTCTCAGACACACTGTTGGCTTTACCATTCGTTAAATCTTCGGACGCTACTGCGAAGTGGTTGACTTCTACTACTCCTGTCGCTAAAAGTGAAGGTGAATTTATTGATCCTGTTTGCCGATGATTTGTCTTTGGATTTGTTACGCCGTCATGCGCTGAAATCTGATGCTTCAGCTGTGGGTGTGCATTATCGATTAGATCGATTTCGCATGGCTTGATTTCTTCCGTTACTATAGATCCAAACGTTGCAGAATATGACATTATGTTGTTCAACAGATTACTGGGGTTCATTGTAAGCAATACATGTCGACGTGACCTATTAAGCGCATGAAGTTCGTCTTCAGTATGCTTCGAATATCGTATATATTCTTGCATCTTTAGGAATAGCTTTGTATCTATAGTTTTTCCTTTTAATTTATTTAGTATTTCCAAAGATGTTTGTGATCTGTCCAGGACGCAGTTCATTTTCTTTTTATCCTCATTCAGTCGTTCGTTTTGTATCCGGTATTCCGCCGCAACCTTTAACTGAATGTCTTGGAGCATAATGTTCAGTTTTGTATTCACCTTTTGGATTTCCTGCAATATGTTATGTCGGTGTTGTTCAATGTCATCTAAGTTAGCTTCGACAGCATTGATTAAACAGTTTGCTACGTCGCTCATATTCTTATTTGCGTCATAGAGTTCATCGATAAACGTTGAAGAAATCGTTTTACATATATCGTCAACCGATTTGACGGAACACGCACTATGTTCGTTGCTAGAACATACGGAACATACCAATTCTTTATGGTCGTAACAGAATTCATCTTTCCACTGTTTAGGGTGGTCATCACAGCGATCATATTTGGGTGGTTTATCAGCGATCGATTTTGGCATTTCTGATCCCCGTAAAACAACATGGTTCCTGAGTGCCGGAAATTTTCCGTGGTGCACATGACAATCAGTGCACATAAACTGGTAACACTCATGGCAATACCCGTGCACGTGGATACTGCGATTCTTTGAGTCAAAACAAGGTTCACAATAGGGATCGAGGTGCTCGTCACTAGTTTTTGAATCCACATCAACGCAATCTGCCATTCTGTAGTAAAAAGGCAAAATAATAAAAAGGTACAAGTATTTTATTAGACCCAAGGCATTGAAAAAATATATGATTTTATTTCTATCATAACATTATCAGACCAAGATGCCCGAAGAACGAGATGACCGTGCCAGATTTTTATCACATTACACTGAAGAAACAAAGCGTTTTGCATTAGGAAGAAGACAAACTGCAGTAAACAGCATACGCATTATAAAATCGCAGCAGCACGGCATCGAAAAATGAACAACGCGGAAGGCTGAAATAATGATCAGGAAATGGCGCATTTGGACCAAAGGGCCGAAAAAGTAGGGAAACACTAAATTGACAATCAGGTAAAAAAGCTAAATTGAATTATGCATTCTCTATATACTCAGTACGTACCTTGTGTGAGCCTCACCATTTACGTGTTAATGTGTTGAAAACAAACAAAATGCTACTTTAGACTTTGCTTAAACGTAGCGACGATAAAATATAATCAACGAAGATAATCGCTGAAAAAATAAACATCAGCTCTCGCAGATAAGTATGAGTACACGAGACCTTTTATGATTAACCCATTTTGACTAATGGATTTCCCCATCCCTATCAATTGAGCCGCGACGCGAGAAAACCGGTCTTCGGGGTTTCCGACCAGGTCTGACACAAACCGACATGTACAGTCCCAGAAGCAGCATAGAAGCTTGAAATTTCGGATTTAATAAGAAGAGAAAGTGTACTATCCGTATAGCGAAAACAAAGGCGCTGATCAGCTTCGCAGTTACTGCGAAGCTGATCTGCGTCTTTGTTTTCGCATAGGCAAAAATCCGGTTTTCTCATGACGAGGCTCAATTGGTTGAGTCCACTTTTATTTTAGCATATTTCTCTTGGATCCTTTGAGATCATTGAGACAATTTGGAGAATTAAAACAAATACTATGTTAAGAATTTTTTAACAGTAGTGATTAATTGACCCCTTTCGGGAATACTGTTCTTTGTTTAGACTACTATGATGTAAATTCTTGAAGTTTTTGGCTTTCTTTTTTTTTTTAGTTTTAAAGGGTCACTTATGAGTGTTCATTACATGAAATTGTACACTATGGTCCATCCCTTCCCTTTTAATGATTTTGCTGTTTCCAAATGCTCTAGATCTAACCATTATATTCTATTGATATTTTTCTTCTGTTTTCTTTTAAGGTGTTGCAAATAATAAGTCACAAAAAGGCGTTTCATTAAAGGATATTTTAATATTTTGTTTAATGATTTGACCTTTGGTTGACCTTAGTCGATGATTAAACTACAATCATGAACAAATGTCTCGATTGTATTTAGAATTAAATGACATGCAACTGTCAGTCTGAATAACATCAAAGGTATTTCAATTCAGACTCAGTGAATTTAATTAACCTACATGTACTACATACGACTTAATTCCACTTGCAAGTTGATGTCTTCATTTCTCGTAAGCTGAGTCATGGGTATATTGAGACAGGGTGTTCATCGTGCGTTAGTAAAATGCGATACATTTTGGAAATGTTAATAATGCATGAAAATTGAGAAAAGAAAAATTATTACAATAATGATGATAATGATCTAGACCCTGGCTTTCATTGCTTTAATAAAGCAATGTCTTTAGGAGATATTGATCATGAACAATTTATGAAAACTGTTATAAACAAATAAAACCCGCCCATTTACGTTTTAGGGTTTACTGGTAAGACGTATTTACTACAAACGTTAAAATATGTTGTTTATTTAAATGAGAAACGCCATCCCAAAATGCTAGAGCGCGTCTGTGAGGCGACTAAGTAGGAAATGCGCTTAAGTAGGGAAAAACTGACCAGGTGAAGAAATAAAATAGCGCTTATCTAGGAAAATCGTTCACTGCGCTTAAGTAGGAAACGTTAGTAAACTTAACTGTTAAAGGCAATTCCTTCCAATTAGTGAGGGTCGAGATGTAAGAAATATTGCTCCCGTGCGATTTTTGTGCTAAAAATGATATTTTTGCTTTAAATGATTGTTTATGGGTTAGATTGTTGAAAAATTATGGGGTTCAATTTTTTCGACCCCTTGACCCAATTTTGTGGGCTTTTTCTTAAGACCACGCCCATTTTATGATTTTTCTACACTGCAGACAATAATAAAGCTGTTTCTGAATGAAAACTTAACTTTTGTGTGGTATGTTGCATCGAATGTATCATTTTGTGGCTTATGTAATGCCAGAGAACCAGTTTATTACAGTTTTTGTTTATATTTTCTTCATTGTCTTCTAATTGAAAGTGGGTGGGGTAATTTAATGGGGAAATTCAATGGAATAATTCGTTCTATTCGCTTACATATACTGGCAGAGTAAAAACCGACATTGAATGAGATGAAGAAATATAAAAAAGCTACACGTGTTATTGTTTAAGAAGAAATCTACTATTTCATTTTTATACGAGGGACATTCAATAAGTAGTGCGAACTCGTATGCATTTTCCATTGACATGTCGAAGAATATACTTATATCTTGATTTACAAAGATATAAATAAATGTTTTAGAATCAAGTAGGCGTGTGTGCGCAGTGCTATATTAGCTGAACTTATACAGATAATGCACGAGGGTCGTTTAATAAGTAATGCAAATGCATATGAAGGAAAGTTAAACTGAACGAAACAGAACAAGCGCTCAACCATTGGAAAACGCCATCCTAAGTCCAGTTGCTTTAAGTATTACGTTGCTTGTTTCGTTCTTATGAGTCATCATCACGGTCAATGTTAAACAAACAAATATCACAATTTAAGGTCTTGGTGAAGCACATATTAACAGGCATGAATCTAAAATACCTGAATGGACTTCCGGAATGGACATTTCGTACATGTTTATGTGTCCTGGGGTACTTTTCGTTTCTTTTGGATAGACAAGGTGATCTCGAATATGACCAGACCGTGTTCAGCCCGAGAATAAATGGTCAAACCTAAATTCCTTGGGGATCCCTATTTATCACGAACCATGAATAAAATATAAAGGTTTGATCCTTTGGAAGCAGTAAAACATCAAAGGGAGATAGTAGATTGCGCAATCCTCATCAGTATTCCTTTTCAAACCGTCAACAAAAGCCAGACTATTGTACTGCAATTTCGAAATTTTACACGAGAAGTCTAAATAAAAGACATATTCCTTAACTGGGTCGAATAATTTAAACTTTGCTTAGAAATATGTTTCTAAACGTGAAACCTCTGAAATAATATAACATACTTTCGTAATCGCAGCAGACTACGTTTCGGTCAACTTCGGAGAACAATGCTCCAGTAGCAGTAAAATACTCCTGTGTTGAATTCTAACTGGTCAGTATCAGCGTCCAAATAAGTGTGTTGTATGAGAACAAAGAGGAACACTTGATGACGACTAAGCTTCTTAATCTTAAATTCAAAGTAATAAGTTCATAAATACAATTGGCAATACAATACAGAGAGAATGAGTGGGAGATGGAGCTAGAGAGGTCAATAATGTAGTTTGCTTTGTTTGATGCGATGGTTAGCGTCACATTTACAGCTATGCTCATGCCTGGAGGTTGTTTGCGACTATGGGTATATTTGGATCGCCTTCAAGCATCAGGGCTTTAAGAAACTGATGAATCACAAGATGTCTCCCGCACAGAGCTGCTAAATACCTGACCACATGAGCAATTGTTAACCGCTTAGAGGGTCTATATGCCACGGTCCAGTAAAATTTGTTATGTAATTCTGATCGGTATTGAAGGGAAATGGTTTGCCATTTCACCCAAATGTCGAAAGGACGATTCGTGAAAACTGCGACACAGACCACCGACGCCTGTCACATGCCTTGACCCGGATTTGAAACTGGACCGCGGCGGTGACAAGTACCTTTGTTATCAAATACGCTATCCAGGCCCCGACATATTTCTGCCAGTAATCTAGACATATCACTTTAATGCAATAGTACAAATCAAATGTTTGTAATGAAGTGAATGAGACAACACATTGTGCAAATTGTGTGACCAAAGAAACACATACAGCGCACTCCTCTTTGCATCAAAACGACACTATTTATGTGTTTTTGGAATATATATTTTGTGTTGTTTGTTTGAGTTGATGCTTAACGACCAAACCAACATCTTTAGTCATGTCGGGACGTTGCCTTCATTTTATGGGACTTTACCCAAAATGAGGATGTCATGACAACCAAAAAGTACTTCAAATATTGCCACCCAACTAAGCCACATAAGCTTATGTACGTATGCGTCTACTTGAACCACTTTTCCTAGGCAGCTTAGACCAGTAAGCAGATGGTCAGTCATTACCGTAAAAGCTTTGTCTGGAGGCAAACGCAGCACATCTATTTCTTTACGTCCAAATAGGCCGGTGCCTATATCCCACCCGACCACCATTTGCATAGATATTTGTCCTTTCAGATGCATATTATAGAGAGTACACAGGTGTTTGCAGAGTTATTACAGATGTCGATGTAAGTGGCTATACCCTGCAATACATTGCTATTTATCACTTAGAGTTATTAATTATGGACGTCTTTGCTGCTTTCAGCCAACATTATGGACGTCTTTGCTACTTTCAGCCAACAAGATGACTAATGCGTAGTCGTTGCCTATTTTTGTTAACCTGTATGACGTTTAAATCACTGTCGGGTGTTATTAACGATACTTTAGACATATCACATATCATATTGGAGTGGGAATCTTTTTCTGATTGCACTTTTTCCTGATTTTTGCCTACTTGTACCTTTTTATTCAATATAATTTATGGGCTTTCGGTTTATCCGTTATTTGAAACTATCAAACAATTATTCAAATCACAACAATATCGCGTTTGTTTACATGGCACTTTTAATTCACCAGAAGTGTGTAATCTTACATAAGATTAGCCATTAAGATCAATTCTAGCACAGCTGTATTCTAATAATGTTATGTGTGCATTTTTATGCATTACATGTACAGTGCAATGCGCGAAATTACATCTGTATCTGTACTACTTTTTTAACGACCCTCGTGTATATGTATAGGCACTGCGTAGACATCATCAAACATACAGTAGCTTTATCCAACGAATTTAGCTTATTATATTCAGAAACAGAGTTAAAGGCATATAATTCTAACGTAGAATAAATTGCACGCCAAATCGCATTACTTATTGAATGACCCTCGTATATAGTTAATTATGGGCACCGCAAAAATAATACCATGTCTACAACTGTTTATGACATGATATTCATCTGCTTGATGTGTTTGTGTTTTCTTTCAGAGTCATTATACGCCGGTGATAGAGTATGGTTAATTTTCATACTTATTTCCCCCATTAAATTACCCCACCCGCTATGTTTTAGAGATATATTGTGCTTACATCGCCAATACCTACCATAAATGTGTTTTTATTGTTACATAGCATACTAAAGGGGGTCTCAGATGCAAATACAAGGTAAAAAGCTAGTTTTAGTAGCAGAAACAACACAACAAGTGTCAGCAGTGTAGTTTATGCGCAAAAATGGGCGTGGCCTAGAAAAAGAGCCCACAGAATTGGCCCGAGGAGTCGGAAAAATTGAACCCCATCATTTTACATAATAATAACACACAAACAATCATTTAAAGCAAAGAAATCAATTTTAGCACGAAAATCGCACGGGAATACATCTCGACCCTCACTAAATGTTTCATATGAGCCGCGTCATGAAAAAACCGACTTTTGTATATGCGACAATATAAACCTAGATCAGTTGTGCAGCTGATCAGTGCTTGTGTTACAATACAAAAATAAAAGGTAAACAATCCCTCTGTTTTCTAAACCCAAAATATAAAGAGTGTTCAGCAGATTTCTGTGGCTGTGCAACCTACTGTGTGTCTTACCTGACCGGATACCAGGAAGGCATCTTTTAACGCCCGCGGCTTAAAATAAAATGATAGTCTTGTTATCAGCATCTTTGCGATAATGCAGCAAATGTGTTGGCACTGTGTACTTTATGGAGTGGAGTCATGGATCGTAGTCTTGGATTGGAGTCATGGAGTGGAATACTTGGAGTGGAACCTTGGAATGAAATTTTGAGTGTCACAGAAAAACTCAATTCTGGCGGTGAAATTGTCTCGGGGCGAACGTCCGCCTTTTCAAAATGTGTAACATATGCATAAACTGTGCCAGTAATTGATAAGTAACAGGAATTAACCATTTATTTCCATTTCTTATACGGGTAATGCATTTGTTACATGTTTCGCTATGGCGTCCGTTCAAATGAGACCAACTTTACCACCAGAATAAATGTTTCTATCACGCTCCAACATTTCACTCCAAAGTTCCACTCCAAGAATCCACTCAAATACTCCACTCCATGGCTCCAATCTAAGACTCCAATCCATGACTCCACTCCATACAGTACACATTGCCAAATGTGTTGCCCCCTTTCAGTCATGTGATGGGTGATTATTGTAAACTGTTTGTTTGTATGTTTTCAATTTCTGACATAGCCATATAATCTTGCTGATCTTCTTTCTATGCCTGCTTTGCTTAGTTTAAAGTTTGATCAAAATCTATATACTCAATCTGCCTCTATAATGATATTACCCGATTTGGTCTCTTAATGGTTCCGTTATCATTTAGAATGTCTGTTCTTCAACCAATGCAGTCTGATCAGAGTCGCCGACAAACCACATAATTTTAAGGGGTGCTCACACCACAGCGTATAGCGCCAACGTATGCCGACGTATGAGATATTTTGTCCATACGTTGGTATACGTTGCATACGTTCGGCATAAGTTTTGCATAAGTTAGGGGTACGCTACAATATGCTGGCATACGTTGTCGTACGTCGTGTACGCCCAGAAATTTTGTGCATGCACAAAATTTTCAACGTATGCCGACGTACTGATAATACGTTACTCATAAGTTAGGCGTACGCAACGAATACGTTATGCATAAGTTCATGAACGTTACCTGTAAGTTACTCATACGTTCGCATACTTTGTCGTACGCCAAAGCTCACCTGGATTTTTGTTTAGCGTATGAGAAGCGTATGCATAACGCATTACCAACGTACGAGTAGCGTGCTCGGAACGTACGCAGCGTACGTTAAACGTGCGAAGAATGTACTCAGCGTATGCACAACTTACGCGTAGCGCATGGTCAGCGTTCGGGATTTTATGTATAAAAATGGAAGGAATAGGGACTGTGTTCATGATTAAATAGCCACATGGAAGCATCAAAATAATATACTCGGCCAACAACAAATTGCACATTAAATTGTATTCACTGTTTTAGTATCGCTTGTTTGTAAGAACTAGATGCCTTCAAAGTTCATATTCGATGACCCTTTATAAAATTATCGACATATAAAGTATGAAAGATTTGTTGAATATTAAAGTCACCTTTTCAAAATATGCTTAATACAAAATCGAATATCAAAGGTAACTGAAAATTTAAGCAGGTAGATTCCACAATATGCTGGTTATTTTCAGTACGTGTATATCGAATGATTACATTTTGTAGAAATGAAAAGTTGTTGAGAAATTGTTATGGGAGACTTCCTTAGTTGTGAGAAGTGTTAAAATTGAAACAGAAATAGGCGCAAATCTTAAAAACGTTACCCTGGCATCATAATATATGTTTCTACTAGGTCTACTCAAGTAAGACAAGAATACAGGCGGTGCCAATTTGTTTGTTTCGATTTTGGT
This sequence comes from Rugalucina vietnamica, assembly GCA_964017185.1. Taxonomy (NCBI): domain Eukaryota; kingdom Metazoa; phylum Mollusca; class Bivalvia; order Lucinida; family Lucinidae; genus Rugalucina; species Rugalucina vietnamica. Next base: position 51,119,592 of record OZ024878.1, on the reverse strand, counting down.
GTGCATGGAAGCTTAGTCACTAAAATACATGTATCGAATACGATGAACTATTGCACAATTAAGTATAGTTTATTAGATCTATCATGCAGGTTTTCAGCTCCAGTCAATTATTTGTCATTATTAATGATTTTGTCACTTTTGTTAAGTGACCCATAAACTCAGTTCTACCTAATTAGGAAATGATTCTTCTGAGAAACGATATAAGAAATTCACAAAATGCACCCGAAGAATCAGGTGTGTAGATTACTTTGGTTTTATTTCCGTCTATTTATTTATTTATTTATTTATTTATTTATTTATTTATTTTCCAGTTTTACTGGATATATGTTTGACTCCCTTTTTTTGAAGAACGTCAAGTTCGTTAGAAGCACGCAGTGCATACGTTTGGAATACGTCAGACGTACGTTGTTCATACGCTCCTAATAAGTCACGAACGCTATGCTAACGCTGGGCGCACGCTGTTATACGCTGTTATAAGTCATGATACGCCAGGGATGCGTTATGAATAAGCTACTCATACGTTAGACATACGTTCCGAGCGCTAAGCATACGCTTTGCATACGTTCAGAGAGAGCATTTTCCGGATTTTTAACATAGAATGAACAACGTATGACAACGTACAACAACGTATTGGATGTATTTTCATACGCTGCTCATACGTTGGCTAATACGTTGTGGTCTGAGCGGGCCTTTAAACATAACGCTTAAGCTGTGGTTTGATGACTAACTTATGATCCCAGAAACCGCAGTCATTTTTCTTTGTTCATGCTCATCAATTGATTAATATCCCACTCAACATTTTTGGCCGGAATCTAAGCTTTATGGATAGTAATTACTGAATCAAACATACACCCAACAGTTTATTACCATGAAATGCCTACATAAATACTTAGCATTAATTTGCTTGGGGCGGGGGAATAAAATAAAATCATGTGTATTATTAAGAAATAAATATATTACGAAAAATTGCCCATGCAATGTACAGAATTTTTTTTTCAGCTGTAAAAAATGAAAATTTTGTCGGATTTTTTTTAATTTATTTTTTTTTTTTAATTTTTGCTCAAAATATAGGTTGTCGGTACACGTAAGAACCATCTCAGCGAGACGGTTTTAACGAGTACCCACAACCTATGTTTTGGAGTAAAAATAAGGAAAAGAGGTATACCCCTGCATGCCAAATTTTAATATACATGTATATAATTCAGTTTTACGCCCTTTCAAGATTATTTCAGCTCACATGAGACGGGCCAATCAGTAGGTAGGGCGGAAACGGGAGAACCCTGAGAAAAACCACCTGACACACCCGCAAGCCTATACCCAAGTTTTGCTATATAAAAGTGGGGTATAGGGGGACGCTTTACACTAACGTTTTCATGATGAAAAGTCTAAAACAAAGTTCAGCATGTGGAGTATTAAACGTGTTTGCTGCTACAGTAGCGTGGTAACTGTGTAGGCTGTGCGTTTCGCTCGTGTGGTATTATGGCCAAAAAAAAAAAAAAAAAACTTTCGTCGAAACTTCGAAAAGCCATTGCAACAGTGAAAATTCATTTATGTAGGCACCACACCTAGCCAATTTTGACACACGATGGACACACGATAATGGAAATTTTCAAATTCGGCACGTAACGTGAAGACATCGGGCTATTCGTGAGTGCATCATTACCCATCCTATATATATATATATGTCCGTCGGGAGTTTTAAAGCCTTCGGCAGCACCATTGCGAGCGACACCAAAATCTTTGTCATACCAAAAAATGTTCGAAGGACTCACGAAGTTCAATTTCGTATTGAATTCGCATGTACATCTTGACCTTCGCAAAGCCATCGTGAGGCCATCTTAGCAAATTGGGACTACATCGCACTTCTGTCGTGTGATCATCGGCCTAGGGTTTGCTACACGCATGTAGCAGAATTCTCATCACCGGCAGTTATCGGATGCGCGTAAAATTTTATATGGAGCATTAACGGGAATGCTTATTTAATCCTTAATATCTTTTTTGCTATTAATCCTATCATTCCTGTGCGAACGGTTCTCTAAAGCCCATTCATATCCCTTTAAGATGAAATTAAAATTAATTTTCTATCTTATGTAAAAAATAGTCTGTTTGTTGAAATAAAACAGGTACTATCAAAATGTAATAAATATATAGTAAATAAGGAAATTTCTACATCATTTCTGTCGCTTTCACGCTTATTTGCATCAAAATGCATCATACTACAATTAGTGTGCGAACAGCTTCTATTTGTACAATGCATCTTCTTTTTATTGGTATAATTTTTGATTTTGTATTTAAATATTAAATTAGTCTGTTTGGATAATTGGATTAGCAGGTAATAATTTCAGTTTCCGCTCGTGCGTTTCCGGATTTTTCCGTACCGTCACGTAGTTCAGCGGAAAACTTAATCTCTTAACAGGTAAGGTATAGGTATTTTGATTTTATGACACCTCCTGTCATCCGTTGATATAGCGGTCAACGATGTGCGATATTAGGAAGTATTTAATAGTTTACTTGATATTGTTTTTGATAAGTTTCAGTGTCTAGTTTTTTTAGCTACGACAGCGAAACTTAGTTACAGATTAGAGCGGAGCAATTATAAAGTGTGCTTCGTTCACTGGTATAAATTTCTGTTTTAAAGGTACAAAAAGTCAAACAAAGTAATTATGAAGTTACGCAGTTAATTTAAACCATTAATCGTTCAATTCAAGACATAGCACCAGGAAAACATGTCCGTGAAAAGTCTTCCCCCTTAAACCCCACTTTTATATAGAAACAATGGGGTTTGCAGGGAATACCCAATTTTTTTCTTATTTTGCTCCAATACATAGATTGTGGGTACTCGTTAGAACCTGCCTCGGCGAGGCAGTTCTAACGTTTACCCTCAATCTATGTTTTGAGCAAAAATAAGAAAAATATTTCTACTGAAAATTTTCAATTTTCACAACTTAAAAATCTCTGTTTATTGCATGGGCATGTATTCATAATGACCAAACAATAAAAAGTAATCACCAATTAAACTCCAAATATGGATTAATTGTTAAACGAAAGTAAATTAAATGAAATGGAACAGAATTCAATGCTGAACAAGAAGGTGCGATCTACTTATTCTCAATGTATTACTCAAATATTAACTCATGTTTACAGCATAATTGGCATATGAGATCTTCAGACCAATCGTCTAGTCAATTAAAGTTACCGAAACATGGCTTTGAACTTAAGACTCGTCGACAGCAAGAAAAGAAACAATGGAAGTAGTCTCTCTCTCTCTCTCTCTCTCTCTCTCTCTCTCTCTCTCTCTCTCTGCATATAAATATTTAAATAAATTATTATTTGTAACGTGAAACCGATCATTTGGTTTCCGACAAGTTGAACACAAACCAGGCTGCACAGGCACGCAGTTACTTTGCATCTTCATCATTTGTTTCGCATATGAAATAAATAAATAAATAAGTAAATTGATAAAAATAAAAATAAATAAATAAATAAAATGCGTGAACATTGACAGAGTAATTGAATCATTTTCATTTAATACACTGATCGGTCCATAAGAACAGAAATAAGCTAAATGAGTGAAATTAAACAGAACTTCAATTTCGAACTTGCATGATTCGACTGCTATCTATATCAGCAAAATACATAGAATGGATCAGTCTGTGGTAGCGTAGAACATCTGTGTCATTATGATATAGTCATAAGCAGGGTTTCATATGTCACCGTTTTAATCCCCCACAAGTTTTAATCGCAGTGTTTTCATAAGACAGGTGTGACACGCGTCCTGTGGCAATAAATCACAACTTAAAGCCAGACACAGACCAACTCCGGAGTGAAAGGCTGTTCGCGAAAGTGCATTTTGTATTTGTCCATTTGCTTGCGCAGTTATTGGCGCTTTAATTCAAAAATATATACCATTGCGAAACCTTGCCCATGCTATATGTAGAGATTTTTGAGAAAAAAAAAATAATAAAATTTCAAATGGATTTTTTTTTAATATTTTCGGTTATCATATAAATTGTGGATACACGTTAGGACCGCCTCGCCGAGGCGGTTCTAACGGGTACCCACAATGTTTTGTTTTAGATGAAAAATAGGAAAATAGGTGTGTCCATGCATACCCCGGTTATTTCTATATAAACGTGGGGTTTAAGGGGGTATATTTTACATGGAAATGTTTTATAAAATTCAATGCTCAAATGTACAGTTGTCACAGTTACAAACACGTCTTTCGTGTCGCGGCTCAGTTGAACTTAACACATACACGTGCTAGTTGTAGTCTGAACTATCAAAAAAATCTACAGGTAAAATTTTAATCTCCTTGCAAATAATGATTAGCCTCGGGCCCTTTATCGACCACAGGTAGTCTGACCGACAGGTACACTATCGGAAAATCACGGAAATTTACGAAGATAACTTTACCTGTCTAGATGCGACTGTCACTAATCCCCTAGTTCGATAAGGCCAATATTTGATGATGAGATTTTTTGGGTATGGAAGGCAATACGAAGGAGACACGATGTTGCCCGATTGTGTAACGAAGGCATCACGACATCATATAGCCTTCGCTACGCCATCGAATTAGCATCGTTTCTGAATAAATTTAGAACACGATGGCATCTCGATGGGCATATGATATTAACCAAAACTGTTCTTTCTGCTTTTCCAATATTTCCCACGGTAACGTAAACATACAAAAATCAGTATACACACAGCATTTTTTCTCAAAAATCTTGATGGGTACTGTTGGTTTTATTCTGACAAAAATCATGGCGTATTTCGAGGACAAGACAATCAGTAAGGAGGAGACTTCAGCACTGCTTCTGAACACACACCTGGAACATGATACATGTAATAAACACATCATGCAGGAGAAACAGGATATCTTACAGGTATTTGTTTATTATTATGTTTTTCTTTCAAGCAGCACCCGGGTTTCATTCTAGAAGAGAAGTGAATTCTTGGCCCGGAGTTGAACCTTGGAGGGAAATTATTGAGTGAGGCGCAATCTTCTCCCAACACCCTCTTCCTGGTTTAGTTGGCATTTCCAATTCTAATTCTAAAAGAAAGAAACTGACAAAGATGCTTTGTTTTCGGTATCAACATTTGGTTTTTACATTACATCGTGAAGTCACGTTATGCCTTCGGGACACTTTCGGGAATATATTTTACACCTCACGATGCCGTGAATCCTTCGTGTACCAATCGCATCAACATCGTATGCCAAACTACCACTTCGTATATGCTTCGTGAGCGCTTCGGGTATAACATGTTGTATTGGTGTGTCCATCTTGTGACCATCGGTATGCTTCTCAGTTTTATTTTTATTCGTACATGCTTCGGCTCAAAATTGGCCTTCGTGACGAAAATCGGGCGAAATTGAATTTTTCATATTCGTGTAGCCATCGTTTGCCAAAATCGGCAAGGTATGGCGTCTGCATTAACATATTAACCCCGAATACAAGTTTTTGTCGGTTACACACAATTTGCAGGCGATAAGCCGGTGTTTTATTTACAATTTTTGCTGCACTAATGAAAGTGATATGTTATTGATGTAAACAATCGGAAAAGCAGAACTGCTTATCATGTATAATGTCACATAAATCCCACCACCATCCATTTTGACTTTCTCTTTCTAATCTCTGCCCTTTCAAAGATGCAAGATGGCGATTTGTTTCTTTCTTTTTCTATTTTTCTACTGTTGTTTTGCTTTTATACAGTTCAAGTTTTGTGTGCAGGAAAAAGTAATGAAGGCGTATTACAAGTACTACTGGACCCTGTCCCTGTCCTACAGTTACCTCCCCTAAATCACAAGTACTGGTCCCTGTCCTACAGTTACCCCCCCCCTATATCACAAGTACTGGTCCCTGTCCTACAGTACTGGTGACAAGTAGTGGTCCTGTCCAACAGTTACCTCCACTTTATCACCAGCACTGACCCTGTCCCTGTCCTAAAATTATCTCTCCTATATCACAGGTACTGGCCTGCTCAACAGTAACCTCCACTATATCACAAGAACTGGACCCTGTCTTAAAATTACCTCCCCTATATCACAAGTACCAGTCCCTGTCCTACAGATACCTCCCCTGTATTACAAGAACTGGTCATTGTCCTACCGCTAAGCCCACTATATCCCTAGTACTGTACCCTAACCTTCCGGTACTTCCCCTATATCACAAGCACTGTCCCTGTCCTACAGATACCTCCCCATTATCACAAGCTCTGGTCCCTGTCCTACAGATACCTCCCCTTTATCACAAGTACTGGTCCCTGTCCTACAGATACCTCCCCTGTACTACAAGAACTGGTCATTGTCCTACCGCTATGCCAACTATATCCCTAGTACTGTACCCTTTCCTTCCGGTACCTCCCCTATATCACAAGCACTGTCCCTGTCCTACAGATACCTCCCCTTTATCACAAGCTCTGATCCCTGTCCTACAGATACCTCCCCTTTATCACAAGCTCTGGTCCCTGTCCTACAGATACCTCCCCTTTATCACAAGCTCTGGTCCCTGTCCTACAGATACCTCCCCTTTATCACAAGCTCTGGTCCCTGTCCTACAGATACCTCCCCTTTATCACAAGCTCTGGTCCCTTGCCCTACCGGTACATCCCCTTTATCACAAGTACTGGTCCCTGTCCTACAGATACCTCCCCTGTATTACAAGAACTGATCATTGTCCTACCGCTAAGCCCACTATATCCCTAGTACTGTACCCTTACCTTCCGGTACCTCCCCTATATCACAAGCACTGTCCTTGTCCTACAGATACCTCCCCTATATCACAAGCTCTGGTTCCTGTCCTACAGAAACCTCCCCTTTATCCCAAGCTCTGGTCCCTGTCCTACAGATACCTCCCTTACATCACAAGTTCTGGTCCCTGTCCTACAGATACCTCCCCTTTATCACAAGCTCTGGTCCCTGTCCTACAGATACCTCCCCTTTATCAAAAGTTCTGGTCCCTGTCCTACAGATACCTCCCCTTTATCACAAGTTCTGGTCCCTGTCCTACAGATGCATCCCCTTTATCACAAGCTCTGGTCCCTGTCCTACAGATACCTCCCCTATATCACAAGCACTGTCCCTGTCCTACAGATACCTCCCCTATATCACAAGCTCTGGCCCCTGTCCTACAGATATCTCCCCTTTATCACATGCTCTGGTCTCTGTCCTACAGATACCTCCCCTTTATCACAAGCTCTGGTCCCTGTCCTACAGATACCTCCTCTTTATCACAAGCATTGGTCCCTGTCCTACAGATACCTCCCCTATATCACAAGTTCTGGTCCCTGTCCTTCAGAAACCTCCCCTACATCACAAGCTCTGGTCCCTGTCCTACAGATACCTCCCCTTTATCTCAAGTACTGGTCATTATCCTACCGTTACTGCCCTAATAGCACAATTACTGGTCCTTGCCCTATCGGTACATCCCCTATATCACAAGTTCTGGCCCCTGTCTTACAGTTACCTCTCCTATAATTATCACAAGTACTGTGTGCAGCTTGGCGTCGTTAAAACCTTTATTACATAGACAGTGCGTTGATAATACAGTAGGAGCCTCTGACCCTGTTCGTAAAGCCCCTATATCCATGATATCACTGGAATGCGACAACTGGAAACTAGGTCGTGACTTTTTCGCGACAAAGATCAACAATATATTATAGATACAACTTTCACGTTGCAGCGTCATTGAATGGGCATTTATGCGACAAATTGGCGAATTTCGGTCTAATTTTGGAAATATAACTCGCGACTGTCGCACGATAGTCGCGCGACTGTCGTATGACAGTCGCTAGTCATTCGTGGGGGTCTTAAGAATTCCCACGAATGTAGCTTTAGCTTCATTTTCATTCGTACGAAAGTCGCGAGACATTCGTGAGCGTGTCTCGTGACATTCATGTCGCCTTGTTTTAATTTCTCGTCAGATAGTCGCGAGATGTTCGCATGTATTCTCAAGATTGTCGCGCGACTGCCGTACGACATTCATACGACAATTATACGAGTGTCGAGAAATTTTCGCATTGTAAATTCTCCAAAATTTCGTTGCGGCATATTCGCTACATTCGCACGAACGTCGTATGACTGTCGCCAGTCTTGCGACATATTTAGGCCAAAAAAAAATCGCATAAAAAATTTAAACATGTTTGGAACCTTCGCGACTAGTTCGCGACACTTGAAAATTCTCACTAGACTCGTGCGACTAAATTCGTAAAACAGTCGCGAGAAATTTGCATGCCAGTGAGCTACTAGCTGTACACTCAGGTTTGTGTTGGATATGGTCGAAAAATCTTTAAGACATGTTTTCTCAAGACACGGCATATTGATATCCTATATTAATATATTTAACAAGTTGCAATAATAAGTCCGACTCCTTTTAACTTTTCCAAGTTGGTTAGTTGTTTTCCCACTTAGTCGCATTTCCCACTTAGTCGCATTTCCCACTTAAGCGCCTGACGGACGTTTTCCTAGATAGTCGTAACTTTTTCCTACTTACGCGCATTTCCGACTTAGTCGCCTAACACGCGTCGTGGTTTTTAACATGAGACTGACTTACAATTTACAGATCTGTCTTTGATGCTGGTTTGATTACGAAAACATGCCCATGCAGTATACAGAGATCTTTAAAGTTGTGAAAAATGAAAATTTTTGGTCGAAATTTTTTCGTTAATTTTCTTAGTTTTGCTCAAAACATAAATTGTGGGTACACGTTAGAACCGCCTCGCCGAGGCGGTTCTAACGAGTACCCACAATTTATGTTTTGGAACGTGTACCCACAATTTATGTTTTGGAGCAAAAATTAGAAAAATTGGTATACACCTGCATACCCCAGTTTTGCTGTATAAAAGTGGGGGTTGAGGGGCTACACATTTAACGGACATGTTTTCCTGATGTGATACGTGAGTGCGTCGGTACTGATTACATTTATTTACCGTCATTTGCTTTCCGAGCGAAAAATGGTAGAGCCTCATTATCATGTATCTTTGAATGATCTGTACATTTCATGTAAAGTTGTACAGTATATCGATCTTTCTGCAATATGTATGGTTTGAGATTTAAATAAGCGAAGTGTTCTAACCCGAAACTCGTTATTTGCATTTAGCTATTGTCGCGCATCCCTGATAGTCAAGCGAATGTATATATAGGAGAATATAGAGGACGATGCCATTTGCGTGATCAAAGCAGTAAAGAATGTCGTTTTGTCGCGTGTCTACGCCATAAATGACACATTAGTAATTTCACTTTGCAGCTAATTTTGCTTGATTGAAAATGTCTTAAAATAAAATGACATATATATACTTCTCCGTTGTCATTTGAAGGCAAATGTAAACGCTTTACATGGATAAAGTAAAAGTAGGCAACGATCAGGAAATGGCGCAATCAGAAAGAAACTCCCACTTCAAAAACCGAGGTGGGAAAAAAACTAAATTACATATTGTAAGGTACATATTGTAAGCCGAATGGGCTGCCATTTTCCAAATAGATGGCCACACAGCCACCCAAACCTATCTGAAAATATGAAAACACACATAAGGTGTTAACAGCACAAAAACTCTACACCAAGACATAAAACAATAAGAACCACCACAGAAGTATCGCCTTGGAACGATCAGTAATTTAAAATTACTGGCGGGCGTAAATCGATTTTACACATAGGGAACAATAGTCTTCACTAGCACCATCGGCTATTATCGGATTTACGGAAATACCCGAGCGCTTACCTGTGAAATTACTGTTGAGCGATGTACACCCATATAAAATGTTAAAAATGACACTTTTTCCGTTTTACGACAAAATTTTATAAGTTATGGTCATAATGTTTATAATGTGCCATAAAATGTGGTATAAAAATATACAAAATAAGTATTTGCCTTGTTTCTTCCTTTTGCGATTGAAAATCCTTCCATATTCGAAAGTTCGTCCATATTAATCTCATAGACTCAGTAGGAATTTTGCGAAAAGGTGTAAGAAGTCATTTTTAGCCTTAAATTTCATAAATTTGGGATTTTTTTGCGAACTTTTTATAAGTTATCACCGTTTAGAAAATTTTATAAGCTTTAATCTGATGTGTTTTATAATAAAATAAGTATTTTCAAAATTTCTTCCATTTGACTCAGAAGATGCAAAATTACGCGTTTCGCAACTACCATCCTGACTTACTCTAGTTTCCAAGTTTCCAAGTTTATTTGTTCTCTCTCAGTTTACAATGTATGTAAAAACATGAGATAAACTGACATGCAGAAAGAAATGTTATGGCGGTATAAACTGAACAAACACGAAAATATACAAATAATAATAATAATAATAATAATAATAATAATAATAATAATTAAATAAATAAGTAAACATACTCATATATATGCTGAGGGCGACCTAGGTGGATAAGGATTGTATACACTATGTATATTAGTTTCAATTATTCAAGGGAGAGAAGAGTGAATCATTTCAAACTCTTCAAAACAAGCGGTTATTTTTCTTACACCAGCGTCGAAAGCGACGTGCTGGTTACCAGACAAATCGTGTAATTTTTTCTATCTTTTTAGTTAGATCGTTTTGGTATTGAAAATTCAAGCCAAAGCTATACCTTCGATGACATAGTATACAGAGTATACAAAGTATCCACATTCTTAAGATTAAGATTTAAACGTCTCTTTTTCTCGGGAATTGGCTTAGGTTTTTATCATGTTCGGTCATCCAGGTAAAACGTAATTCACGTGCGCTGTCATGTACAAAGAGCACGAGTATTAATGAAATTCACGGGCTTAAAGTCAGATTTCGGCATGCACACAAAGAGCTAACATGAAAACGCCAGGCCGGTGTCGGTGTCATTTTAGTAATGACACCAGCCTCGGCATGGCAGTATGCGCAGCGTTCTGTGTGTCTGCCTGTATAAGTGGTATATTATTCTTTTACATTTTGGATATTTACTAGTTATAGTCTGTTTGGAATTTACTGCCCAAAGTTTTATGGTAAGTTTTGTAGTATGTAGATCTATGCGCTTAAAAGTCGGCGAAGAAGAGACGTTGACAGACTATGAAGATAAAGCAAGTTGTACTACATGGTAACATTAAACTACTTAATCCACGGAACACAGGAACGTCTCCGTACTGAGATAAACATTGTGTAAGGAAATGTTCCTGTAGTCTGCGGATTTGGCCGCCCGGTATAAATGGTAAATACTGAAACATAAGGAACATATTTACATGTACATTTTAAGGCTAAAACATAAAATATAACCATGGGTTTGCCAAGTCTTGGCGGTCTTCGTTCAAATTTACAAGCAAAACGTATCAATTTTGTGACCGGTTAGTGTCTAGCCTGCTCGGGATTTGTCGGGACATGTGTAGTAAAGTCATGTACAAAGTCATGATAGTACTATTTGCATAATGGGATTGTCTGATCTTGGCTTATACGTCCAACAGGACACATAACTAGTATTAACTACGTTCCCGTACGTTCTTATAGCATCAATTTTATGGCCGGTTGGTGTCTAGCCTACTCGGGATGGGTCATACCGTATATGTTCATCGTAATAAGCATTACAATAAAAGCATAGTCGTAACTGGGATACAGACTCTTCTGTTGTAATTTGTATGCACACAAAAATGTAGCATTTAAGCGTTACAATAAAAACATAGTCGTAACTGGGATGCAGACTCTTCTGTTGTAATTTGTATGATCACACTGTTACGATGGGTCGGATTGTGTCTATCCTGTTCGAAAACTATCTCGCACTCCCAACTTTTCTTGCTACAATATTCGAAAAAACATACAAATATACTAAAATGCATGTACATGAAAGAAAGATGAAATAGAGAATCACGACGAACTACATTTAGCAAGCGCTGCTGCCGTCGACCAGCAAATCAGTGGTTTTCGGGAGCAGAGGTTCCAGTTCTTAGTCTTCGATGGTTGTCGCAACCCTGTGAACTAGGACCTCAACCGCCAACCATCACCGACGTACTCGTCGACCGCAAACTGCAACTATGCATTTGTTGGATAAAGATATTTGCCATGTAAAGGTTTTCGAAATTTGTCATCATAATGTCACCGCCCTATGCGGTGTTTTAACATGTTTCATAATTATGTCGATGAAGGAGGTCAAATTTTTTAAAACGGTTTTATCTTCGTTATTCATGAGATCGAACATCTTATATGTATTTGGGCGATTCCTATAGTAGGGCTTAATAAATTTGAGACGCTGTTCTTTAAAGAGGTCGCATTTAAGTAAAAAGTGAAATTCGTCACCAATTTCAGATTGGCATAGGTGGCAAATTCTACCGTTCAGTGGAGTATTATTCCAACGGCCAGTCTCGACAGGCAATCTGTGATTCCGCGTCCTAAAGGCAGTTAAAATTCTGCACTGCTTATTGTTTAATAAACGGAAGTAATTATTTAGACCGAATTTCTTTTTGAAAATCTTATAGTTGGTTGCCCCAGAAGATTTACTAACTAGAGATTCCCATGATTGTAGATACAGGTCTTTTACTTTTTGTTTAAATGATAAACGAATCCATTTTCTTGAGAAATTATTAGAGTTTATCCAAACATTTCCGAAACCGTTTTTCGTTAACAATGATTTAATATTATCCAGCCATTTAGACTTGCACGTGCGGAGTTCGTATAATGTATTAAGGATATGGTATACCATATTTGATAGTCTGTTTGTATTAAAATCGATCAGATTTGTCCAATACGAGATAATTCTTGCTTCAATATCAATTTTTAGTGGAAAAGTACCCGTTTCTCCATAAACCATGTATGACGGGGTTGATTTTTTTAAGTTAAGTATCATTTTGAGAAATTTCAACTGCACTCTCTCAATAATATCAATATTACCTATTCCCCAGATTTCGCATCCATACAGAAGAATAGGCTTTATAAGTTTATTAAAGAGGTCTATTTGCATGTCGATTGGGAGGTTTAATACTCTTATTTTCCTTAAAAGTGAATGCATGGCATTATTTGCCTGTTCAGCTATATGTTTTTTGCAACTTACAAAGGACCCACTTTTTGATAAGTAAATACCAAGGTACTTATACTCAGTTACTATTTCTAATTCGTTGCCTTTAAAATAAAACTGGAGATTTCGTGCGTATTTCCCGGATGTGACTATGAGAATTTTTGTCTTAGAAATATTAACAGTCAATTTCCAGTCATCGCAATAAGTTTCGAAGGCATTTAACATGTTTTGTAGGTCAACTTTATTATGGCTAAATAACACTGTATCATCTGCAAAAAGAAGGATGAATAATTTGAGATATGAATAAATATGTTCAGCGTTTGCCTCGGCAGTGATGCCCCCCACGTTGTTTACCATAAAGAAGTGCTCTAAATCATTCAGATAAAATGAGAATAAAAGAGGTGATAGGTTTTCACCTTGCCTTACTCCCTTACAGCAAGGGAAAAAAGCCGAGCTACCATCAGCTGTTGAAACTCTAGACTTGATATTCTCATACATGTTTTTAATTAGGTTCAGGCATTTTCCGTTTACATTATAGCTGTGCAACTTTGTCCATAGCCCACCCCGCCAAACATTGTCAAAGGCTTGCTTGAAATCTATAAAAGCACAAAATAGTTTATTTTTAAATGATTTACTTATTTCTATTAAACTTTGCAGTACAAAAAGGTTGTCAACTGTTGAGAGACCTTTGCGAAATCCAGCTTGATTTGGACAAATAATTTCATATTTTTCAGCGAATGTGTAGAGTCTGTTATTTATGATTGATGTGAAGGCTTTGCCTAAGCAACTGAGTAGAGTGATAGGCCGATAGTTTTCCGGCAAATTTACACTTCCTTTATTCTTATAAATTGGCAAAATGTCCCCGACAGACCAGCTATCTGGGACAATTCCTGTATCAAAAACTATATTGAATAATTTAGTATATATGGGCAAAAATGTGTTCATAGTAGTCTTAATATGCTCGTTTAAGATATTATCAATGCCAGAGCTTTTGTTGTTTTTAAGTTTTTTTATCGCACTAATTATTTCTGTCTCAGAAATAGGTTGGTTTATTTCGTGATTTATTTCTTGGAAACGGTCAGGCTGGTCTTCTTCGCAGCCATTAGGTTCAGGATTTTGACTTGTCTCACAACTATTTAGATTTTTAAAGTACTTGTACAGGTCATTAAGCGGTGGACTTCGGGTCTCTATTTGCTCGACTGAGTTTATTATTTTCCAGTATTCTTTTGCATTCGAATGTCGTATTTTACGTAGTTTTTCAACCCTAGAATTTTTGAAATTTTTAACATTTTTAGAAATTTTATTTTTATACTCTTTACTAACAGTTTTCAATTTACTCTATGAAATGCCTAAGTCCAAACCAAGAGGAGCAGCGTCGCTACCACTGTAACCAGTTGAGTCGGTTATTCAATAAAGAAATAAAGAAAGAATGAAAGATCATGTTTAATTAAAGAAATTATTTTAATGAAAGGAGCCGAATTCAATGCAGAAATTAAAGTTGTGTACTCGCTATAGTGATTTGTTTTACTCAACAGCAGTTTAGCTGGAAGTGAGAACTTTAAATCATTTAATATACCGCGACATACATGTTGACACCATGATGGATATTGTCATTTGGATAGACAACTTTTAACAGGTAGAAATCAACTGCATGGAAATTGTACATATATTTAATCAGTGCGTGTTAGAATGCATAGTATAAGAAAGAAAGAAAGAAAGAAAGAATGAAAGAAAGAAAGAAAGAAAGAAAGAAACGATTATAAAATATGAAGTTCAAATCATGTTTAATTAAAGAACTTATTTTATGAATTGTGGAATTTAAAGATTTTGACTTACTAAATGCATCTTTTTTAATAAAACTATTACCTCACAATGAGAACTTTTAACGCGAAATACATGTTAGATACCTTTTTATAGATGAAAATAAGCTGCATGAGAATTGAACATGTATTTAATCAGCGTGAATGATTTTGCTATGTAGAGAGTATACCTGTCCCAAACTCCGAGTTTTGTAAGAGCGTTATCATCTGTAGTCACAAACCGGCCTGGTTTGATGACAGGCTGGTGAAAACATTAAGCAAGATTTTTTTTCATGTCGCGGCCAAAATGATTGTTCACACATTGAATCAGGTTGTCATTCTCAAATCAACTTGTGGCGCGTATCTTAAATAAACATTCCCGGCAATAAAAGCTGGGGCCTGCGGCCGTATTACCTTGACGATACACAGGTGATTTTGACAAAGTCAGCGTTTGGAATAGAGATCGATTGCATCTTGCGTATGTTTTTTCTCCGTAAAATAAATGATTTATTTAGAGCTACATGTAGAAAAAAAAAAAAAAAAAAAAAAAAAAAAAAAAAAAAAAATCGCTGTGAAAGAGGACTAGGCCCAACATTATATATTCTACGCAAGTACAGAAACTAGATGCACCCAAGACTTTGGATATAGATCTGAGTATATGGATAAGAAAACATGTTTCGATCAATCTGCACACCATATCTGCTCCATAAACACGTACATACATATTGGCGAGTCTCCGAGATTCGCAATATAACAAAGCATTATTTCTAGGCGCAAAACGAAGGAAGCTAATTTTCACCTACAAAAATAGATTTTTTTTATTACAAACAGTTTTTAGTCTGAAAAATAATGCGTCTAAATTCCAATTCATTTTAAGACATGAGACTGTGTTTGTGCAAATCAACATATGTGTCAATAACTGCATCGAGGTGATAGACGCTTCAGTCAAGTGACAATTCACAACTAAAATTAACGACAATAGGCCATCGGACCGGTCCCCCTATTCACTCTCTGAACTCTTAAGATTAGCCTGCACACTGAATCCCCGCAGACAATTTGTACCTCTATTGTGCGATTCGTGCCTGATCATAAAAAATAAATTGCATAATTGCATCATGTTTTGTTTTCTTTCTTTCTTCCCATGCATACAACGTTACTCTAGGGAATTAATGCGTCGTGCTCAAGGACAAAACACAGTGCCCCATGAGGGTTTCTAACCCAGGACCGCTCGATATGGAGCTCCCTTCTACTGTATTTTAATTACCAAAAAGCACCCAGACCGACAGCAAAGTCCGTTCCTGCAATTCTAAGGAGCATGCACATGCGTGGTAAATTTTATGAAAAATAATTGTTATCTTTTCTAATTTCAAGAATTCAAATATAGTTTACCCATTGCGAAAACTTCCTCGTGCAATATATAGAGTTTTTTTTCAGCGGTAATGATAGAAACATTTCACTGGAAATATTTGATATTTTTTCATATTTTTGCTCGAAACATGGAATAAGGATACACGTTAGAACCGCTTTGGAACAAAAATATGAAAAAATAGGTTACCCTGTATACCCCAGTTTAACTAAATAATTTTGGGATTTAAGGGAGTATTCATTGCATCGACATGTTTTCATGGTGCATTTTGACTGCACAGACGGAATACGTCTAATCTGGTCAGAACCCTTGAAACATCCATTTTTTATTACTATTACTATGATGGGCTCTTTTTCTTTCAATTTCATATAGCTCAAATTGCATAAATCTATCCCAGGCCTTAGCCACAAGTTACCTGTAAAACACAGGTCTATATTGGTAATTGTCCCTCAGGTGTCAAAATAGGACATCGCGCACATCGCAGTCTATGGGAAACAATCGAAATTTGATCTGCACAGGTAATTTTCCAGGTAACGCCTTGGTAACGTCCCTTAGCTGACTGAGGTAAATTGTCCCAGTTGTGGCCATAACCTCACCCTCAGCTTCTGTAGTGGTTCACAACATTTAGTTAGTGCTTCGGTCCTCATAGTGAATCTCTAACTAGTCAATGAATCATCAAGGGCAAAAAAATAAATCACGATAAACATCCTGATAAATCAAAAACGAGGACTCAACAGCTTTAGTAAGCTGCCAGATGATGGAGATCCCTGGGCACCGAGTAACTTACTGAAACCCGGAGCAAAAGAAAATACTAGTTGAACCCCGGTGGCCCAAGCAACAGACAAGAAGCTCCGGCCCCAACCAACTAAAATGAAAGGTTTATGTCGGGGCCATCATAGAGTATGACGCCCGACCCACCGGCGTGCAATTAATGAAGGTAACGTAGTTATCATGCAGACTGTCACATAATATTCAAGTTATAATCTATACGTCTGTAACGTGTAATGATTTTTCTGAACTGAAAAGAAAAATCATTCCTTCCTATAAGTTCCTTAAATTTGTAAACAAAGTCACCATAAAATTCTGGAGATCAGACGATCTTTTTATTATACTGAACAAATTAATTAGCTAACATAACATAACATAACTTTATATATGTAATTTACCAACTTGCAACTATTACTGAATGAGTGTAAATTAAGTTATTTAATAAGAGGATGAAACATTCTTTTCCGTGCATTATCGTTTGCAAAGCCCAATGGCAATAATGTGTTGCAGCTCGAACCGTGTAGCGGCCCTCACCGCGACACATTATTGCCTGAGGGCTTGGCAAATATTCATGCACGTGGAAAAGAATGTTATTTCGTCAGCGTTATAAAAAGTTTATTTGTTTATTTGAGTGTCACATATCAAATACATATACAATATACAGTTTCACAAGCTACAACATATTTGATATCCAGTCTGGATAGACTTATGAGACACTATAGTTTGCAAATTGCTTAAAAACAGAATATACAGATCACAAATTAACAAAATATACAACAATATAAAACATGGAATAAAGCTAATTAAGAAAGGAAGAACAAAAAGGACTTATTAAGTTCAGACGACTGACGAGGGTAAGCCGCGGGTACAGTGTGGCGGAAACCAATGTCCAGACATCACTACACCCGCCGCCTACCGTCGTCCCCTTAAATGACATGATTATTGTTTATTTGAGCCCCGTGTTGAATAACAGTATAACATACATAATATATAACATAATGTGAAATATACCACCTATTCTTTTTAGAATAACAATAGACTGTTGTTTGTAAAAACTGAAACATATCTACATCAAATCAAATCATGTCTTCTCTTGCTTACGGTTTTTTTCCGAGTGAGATGCCTAAGTGTAAGCATCTGATGCCAAGAATCGTGCCCCAATATGCGCCGAGAAACTGCCTTATAGGGAGTGGTCCTACAAAGGCCGCTCCCGACGCACACCGAGGTCCGTATTTAAAGAAACGGCATACAAATATTTAATACAGTTAAAAACTCATAATATTATACAGGAATCGTGCCCCAATATGCGTCGAGAACCTGCCTTATAGGGGATGGTCCTACAAAGGCCGCTCGCGACACACACCGAGGTCCGCATTTAAAGAAATGACTTGCACATATTATTACTGTTAAAACACATATAGTTTGTCGAAGTTGAGGGCCAGTTATATCTGCACTCGGTATACAAAAGGCATCAAACATAGATGATAATTATATACAGGTATAATTTACAATTCTATTTACAATTTAATGTTTCTCGTCTTTGCACTATTTTGGAACAGGTTTTGGCACACAAACGGACTAGATCTGGGCTAGAAAATAAAAATACAAACTTATTTTCTAAAGACAGTGAATCAAAGTTTGGATCGAAGTTGATAGCTTGGGCTAAAAGAGCATCCCTCAAATCATCGTATACTTTACAATTCAAAATTACATGTATTTCATTTTCGAGAACATTACAAAACGGACATAAGCGTGATTCTTCGGGTAAACCCTCATAACGACCTGTTTCAATCCTTATCGGTGCAACACCACAACGGAATTTGCTAAAAGCAGATCTGTGACTAACTGGAAGTATAAGTTTGCAGTAGTTTTCGGCGACATAATTTTGCTTAAAAGTCTTGTATAATCGAAGTTTGTTTCTCCCCCTACCAGATGGGCCCACGTTACTATTAATCCTAGCTAACCAACCGTTTACAAAATTTTCATAAATGTTGTTTTCAAAGTCAGTTACAAATCGCCGAGATGATGGTATTGCTTCAGTAATACGCGAAAACTGTCCGAAATTATTAGCTGCAAGAAACTGTGAGACAGAGTACATCCAATTTTTACATGATCTACCAGCTTTTTCAAATGCCCATAGAGAAATGCGCTTATTTAGACGGTTATTATTCATTGCGGCTAATTTCGACCAGTAAAGGCTAACACACAACGGTGGGCTTCCAAGCCATTTCTCCTGCGACGGCATCGTTAGGTGTGTATTTGCCTACCCCTAAGTAAAATCGCATGGCCCTATTATGTACTGCATCTATACAAGAATACGACTTAATACCCCAAATTGGTGAACTATAACTAATGACTGGCCAAACAACAGAATCATACAGCTTGGTAAATACACTATATGGAACGCCACCGATAATTTTACATTTAGCGATGAGCAATCCAAGGGCTCTACTGGCACTCTGAGCAACGTGTTTGACCATTATATTATAGTCTAAATGCTCACTTAATATAACACCTAGATATGTATATCTGTCGGTTATACTTATTACCCCATCACCATAAGAAAACGTAGCATCAGTTTTTGGAACAGAGTTTTGTCGAAAATGGACAACGTTACTTTTGTCCCTGTTAACAGTCATACCATTTCTACCACACCAATCGCTCAGTGCATCTAAAAGCAACTGTAAATCCGTTTCGGTTTCTGCTAGCAATACTATATCATCTGCATATAACATTATGCAAACCTTTTCATTGTTACCCTTAACACCTAAGTCTAGGGATTTGAAGAAGACAGCAAGATCATTTATAAATAGATTAAATAGCAGTGGCGATAAAACACACCCCTGACGGAGCCCACAATTCACATCAAACCAGTCAGTTCTGTACGAATTTAGTCTAACACATGACTTAACGGTAGTATAAAGGGATTTTACTGCTTGAAACATCCTACCAGAAATTCCAATATCCGATAATCTTTTCCATAACAAAGACCTGTTAATAGTGTCAAATGCTTTTTTAAAATCAATAAAAGCACAAAAAGTGGATTTCTTCAACTTTTTTCTAGTGTCAACCACATTTACTAAAGACGAAATATGATCAGTGGTGCTTCTTTTCTTTCTGAGACCGTTCTGTTCATCTACTATTTTATTATTTTCGTCTGACCAAGAAGATAACCGATTATTTAAAATTGAACAGTATAATTTGTACTTAATAGGTGCAAGGCTAATGCCCCTGTACGAAAGTGGGTCACGTTTGTCTGTGGTTGACGATTTTGGGATCGGATTGATTATACATTTACCCCACTCGGACGGTACTATACCATTATCAAAGCAAATATTAAATATAACATGCAGAAAGGAAACAGCCGTATCATTTTAAGTACTTGAGCGGGAATATTATCTATACCGGTAGCTTTACCACGTTTTACAGAGTCGATGGCCTTTTTGACCTCAAAGATAGAAATATGTTCATTGTAATTCTGTTGAAAATGCTGACTGGGTGCATCGTTAGTCATGTTACTACTTGCGTTGTCAGTGCTATTATCCGAATCGATATCAGTATCAGTAACCCGAGTAGTACCACTGAATAAAGAACAGAAGTCATTGCGCCATTTACGTAATACATCATTAATATCAAATGATACGGAACCATCGTCTAATGCTACTTCCATGGGTATTGCGTTTTTGTTTGCGTGAGAGATACCAATTTTACCTATAGATTTCCAAAATTTCGATTGATCAACATTACACTCATTTAAAATGCCTTCTTGCAAAGAATACCAATGAGACCGTTTTGCTCTTTGGACTTCCCTGTCAAATTCCTTGCGCACTCTTACGAACGTAGACTTGTTTCTTAATGCATCGCTTCGATACTGGCTTCGTAGCCATAGTTTTTCGGCATCGCAAACAGATGACCATAGATCGGACAGTTTATCAGACCACCAAGGCTTGTTTGGCCGATGCTTTTTATTCTTCGTTGAGTTACTTGAAGTATTTTTACGTTTGATCATAGGCAACTGTTTAAGCATTTCGTCCTTAAGAATATTACACCAATCCGAATAAACGCCATCAATATCCGACTGTGAACGTAAGCTACTTTCAAGCTTTGAGATTGTGTCATTTACTCGAAACAAAAGTGCGTCATCATCTAAGAAATTTTCAGAAACATTGGATACATCAAACCTGTAAAAATCGCCATTAGTATAGGAGTGTTCAGAAGATGCATTCGCTGATTTACATGTACCCCCTCCTGAATCGAATTCAACATTCCATTTCAGTAAAGAATGATCCGGTAGACCTACTGGTCCCGCACAGTTAAGGCTGCCCTATTGACTAATTAACTCACAATTCCTTGTAACAGAAAAATTAGAGAAACTACCTAGACTTGAGTGAGAAACCAGAGGACCAATGGTCCTGTAAACGCTCACCTGAGACCTGAGATATATACATGTACCAATAAACTTATTAGACTAGAATGGTACAATGCATGTATATAACCCTAGGGCAGGGTCAGAATAACTCCTAGAGTCGATGTCTTTTTCAAATAAAAAAAATTCAGTTCATTTGCCAATTACCTGTAAGTTTTGTCCTTCAAATGACATTTTAACAATTTTCTCCATTCAAATGCATGGGCGATCTAAGTTGACCTTGCCGTGAAATAGGTCAAGGTCATCCCAGTGTCATGATTTATACAAATTTTGTAGACCTCTGTTCCTTAATACTTCATGCCAAGTTTCAAAATCATAGACCTTCTGGTTCTGAAGAAGAAGATTTTTAAAAATGTTTGCTTTTTATAGCCATGGCGGCCATCTTGGTCATGTGACCTTGACCATTTATATAAACTATCATTTCCTCTTCCTAAGGATGCTCCACATAAAGTTTGGCTTTGATTGGCTAAGCAGTTTCTGAGAAAAAGCTGTTTGAATATTATGGTCATCTACATGTATATAGCTCCAGGGCAGGGGCAGACAACCCCTGGGCCTAAAATATTTTCATAAGCGTTAATCTTCTGTCCATTTGCTCATTCCTAGCAAGTTTTCTGCCATTACAAGACATTTTCCTATTTTTTCCCATTCAAATGCATGGGCGACCTAAGTTGACCTTGCCGTAAAATAGGTCAAGGTCATCCCAGGGTCATGATTTATATAAACTTTGTAGAGCTCTATTTCCAGATGCTTCATACCAAGTTTCAAAATCATAGGCCTTCTGGTTCTGAAGAAGAAGATTTTTAAACGTTTTTGCTATTTATAGCCATGGCGGCCATCTTGGTCATGTGACCTTGACCATTTATATAAACTTTCATTCCCTCTTCCCAAGAATGCTCCACAAAAAGTTTGGCTTTGATTGGCCTGGTGGTTTCAGAGAAGAAGATGTTTCAATATTATGGTCATATACATGTATATAGCCCCGGGGCGGGGGCAGACAACCCCCTGGGCCCAAAATATTTTCTTAAACATAAATCTTCTGTCCATTTGCTAACCTCTAGCAAGTTTTCTGCCATTTAATTACATTTTCCTATTTTTTCCCATTCCAATGCATGGGAGACCTAAGTTGACCTTGCCGTAAAAAGGGTCAAGGTCATCCCAGGGTCATGATTTATATAGACTTTGTAGAGCTCTATTCCCAGATGCTTCACACCAAGTTTCAAAATCATAGGCCTTATTGTTCTGAAGATGATTTTTAAATGTTTTTGCTATTTATAGCCATGGCGGCCATCTTGGTCATGTGACCTTGACCATTTATATAAATTTTCATTCCCCCTTCCCAAGGATGCTCCACACGAAGTTTGGCTTTGATTGGCCTAGCGGTTTCAGAGAAAAAGATGTTTGAATATTATGGTCATATACATGTTCATAGCCCCGGGGCAAGGGCAGACAACCCCCAAGGGGCTAAAATTTTCCATTAACATTTATCTTCTGTCCATTTGCCTATTCCTAGTAAGTTTTACCCATTAAATAGCATTTTACCATTTTTTTCCATTCAAATGCATTGGTGAACTAAGTTGACCTTGCCATAAAATAGGTCAAGGTCATCCAAGGGTCATGATTTATATAAACTATGATGGGCCCGCATTTCCGATGCTACATACCAAGTTTCGTGGAAATCGGCCCACTGGTTCTGGAGAAGAAGATTTTTAAAGGTTTTTGCTATTATAAACTTTCGTTCCCCCTTCCTAAGGATGCTCCACATGAAGTTTGGCTTTGACTGGCCATGCGGTTTCAGAGGAGAAGATCTTTGAAATTGTGGACGACGGACGGACGACGGACGGACGGACGGACGACGACGGACGGACGCCTGAGCATGGGTATACTATAAGCTCACCTGTGAGCCTTCGGCTCAGGTGAGCTAACAAAACAGTAATCAACGACTGCCCTGCCATTTGTGGAAACTGATGTAAAATCATTGTTCTTTCCTCTACCATTCAAAAAACACATGTTTGTGTTAATCAAAAAGTCAATTAAAAGTTCCCCATATTTGTTTAAATGAAAATCTATAATTTCGCGGTCAGGTATGCAATCTACACCTCTAATAAAATCGTTTAAATCTCCACATCGGACATTGAAATCCCCATAAACATACATGATACCCTCGTTTTGATACTTATATACATCTGATAGTAGATTATCAAAAAATGTGTTGACATCAAAATACCTTGAAGAGTTTTCTGGTGGTAGGTAGCAGACGCACGGGACTATGCACAAACTGCTCGATTTATGACTTAATTTCAACCATAAAATACCCTCATTACTGTCATCTAATATTGAAATATCAAATTCTAAAAATAAGTCAGTACGAATAAAGAAGCCAACTCCTCCAGAGCCACGCCTGGCATTTCTATGTTGATGTTTTCTATTATTACCGAACCATTTAAAACCATTTACTTCCAGATTATTAGTGTTTGTTAAATGCGACTCTGCTACTCCCAGGATGTCAACGTCTGACGATAAAAGACACTCGGACCTAAGGATGTAATTATCACTGTCGACATTAGTATTCCAGCCCCGGACATTCCAAAACCCTGCTACTATCTAATCTCGCCAGCGACGCCCATCCCGAGGTCGTTCCTGTCTGTAATCGCGACCTGACTGATAACTGTCATTACGATAGTTACTATTATAGTCTCTTCCGTTGCCATAATATTGACGATTCCCGTCATGTCTATTCGAATCCGGGTCCCTACTCCTTCCACTTGGTCGGTCGGGCTGACGGTCGTTCTGTTGTTGATTATACCTTGAGCTACTGTGATCATCGCGGGACTCTCTGGTATTATTGGACGACAAATTGTCTCTATCATATAGTATTCATGAGCCCCGCATTGATAGATTGCTGGCATTCGATAATAGCATGAACAATTCTTCGAAAATTGCTACTGACAGACCGCTGTGATGGGTGCATGTCGTGGTGAATAAACACCTTAGCAAATTGTCTTGAGCTTTGAGACGACGTTTCTCTTTCATTACGCGCGTTTTATCCTGCTTACTCTTCATTCTGGCTATAACAACTCCTGGTATAGTGTCTGTATGCGATTGTTTCCTTTCAGTTTCATCGACGGAGACATCAGAGAGTCTGAGTCCGTCCCGCAACAGTGAATTTACTTTATTCTTTATGTTTTCGTTGTGACTTTCTGGCAAGTTCCTGATAACAATATTAAGTGAAATGTCCCTTTCACTGTGACTATTTTGTGAACCTGAATCACGTGACTTCACTTCTGTGCGTATATCGTTAAGGTCTGCCGCCACTTCAGCTCTCAAAGATTCCTTGAAATTTTCCAATCTAGAATCAAAATCAGCTCTAATTTTGTTCATCTCCGAATTCACACGTTTATCCAGAATTTGTGACATTTTTGTAGCAATGCGTTTCTCGAGCCCTGAGTCTATCTTGTCTAGCCTTTCATTCACTGACATGAACATCATATTCATATCAGCCGACAACTTAGCAAACAGCTGTTGCACCGACGGCGTCGCACTAACATGAACGTCTGCCTCCGTAACTATAAGACTCTGTGGCACTTTACCCGCCCCTTTATTGTTCAGATTTCGCCGTGCTTTGCGTGATGAACGTTTTTCATTTTCATTTTCATTTTCATTTTCAAGGTCCTCCGACTCATTCTCAACGTCTCCAACACCGCGCGCTTTCTTGGTAGAAGCGTCTGACGTTTCTGGTAGCGACAGATTACGCTTACGGCGATTGGCATGGGGCGTATCTACTTTAGAAATCCTCTGGCTAGACATTATGGAGTCCACATATTCAGAAGCCTCAGCCAAAGTGTCCTTGACAGTTGCTTGATCACGTCCGGGTGAGCTACTTTTGTCGAGCGATGTGTCCTCCCTAATGATCTTGTCCTCAGATGAATTCGTCATGGTCACAACACAATGAATTGACTGTAGAAACGTGAAAAGACCAATCTAGCCTCCTGCTTTTCACAATGGTTTTTCACAATAGTAAATACCTACATGTATGTATGTATGTATTGTTCCCGATTATCGATATTATGTCCGCACGTTTGGTTTCCGCTTCTCAGTATAATAAGACAAAGGAAAATTCCAAAAATGCTCTGATTTCAACACTAATTAGATTAACTTTATATTTTTATCCAAATATTTATTCCTGATAATATTCCGAATACACCAGTACTAACTTTGTCTTTATCACTATCCTAGGAAACAAGTAAAATCACGAAACTCTGCTGTGCGAAAAAGCGAACCTCTTCACTCAGCAGTGTAACGGTAAAGAATACCCTTCCTTCAGCACACGTACATTTTATTTATTTATTGATTTGTTTATTTATTTATCTATTTATTGCGCATGCTACAAAACCCCAAACAAAAACATGGTTAATCAAACACACCAATAGAACAAATAGGCACATTTCTGGATGACTATAAAAATAAATATTGTGGTTTCCTCCGTAAAACAAGTCATAATTGCGCATAATCCCATCGCCGTTTGTTGATCGGTGACTAGCCGCAAAGTGACACCTTAAATTTAGATGAAATATACGAGGTATGGCAGGAAAGTTCGTAGACACCATTAGTATTTTCAACGGGAAAAGAAATTCAGTCAAAATGAATATAGCTGGGTTTGCAAAAATATTTCATGAGCAAATAGACGAAATTTTATGAAAATCTGGCCAACACGACATCTTATACAGCCTTTTATGTGCACCTCCCTAACCGGTAGCGGGGCAAGGGTCAACGTCTCAGTGACGTTACTTGAAGTTTATTGCCGTCAGTGCTTTATATATTTGTAACAAGTTTAACCATGTTTCAGAGTTATTCCACATAGGGTCCTTGGATATCGGTACAATTTTATTATGTGTATCCAGCTGCCAAATGCAGATCTGTGCCAACTGTCCTCAGGTTCTCTGATGACCGATTGAACATATGAAACCATTTTCATTCGCTGAGAATGTAAGACGAGTGCCCTTCCGCCGCCGTTTATTATCTTAGTTGATCTATCGAGCATCCAAAAATCAACTCTGCCACTTGTAAACTGGTGACAGACAAGCTGATAGTTTTTATGCTGTTGTTTATATCATTTCCATCGTGTTTGTTGGTCATTTTCATAACAAAAACACACAATTTTATGGTTATCGGCTGTTCTACGACGTCAAAATTACGCCATTTTTTCAAACAATTTTTTCGGACTGCATCTGAAATTTTATTCACAGATATCAAACTGTACTGCCGCCAAGGCCCAAACATTCAGAAAACGTTGTTGATTGAACATTCTTTAAGGATCAAAATATATTATCGTTACAGCACACTTCCGTGCCGTTTCACAAGCAAAAACAGAATGTGAAAATCGTCACATTTTATCACGTTTTGACACCTGCCCCGCACGGCCCTACCCGCAAACAGAAAAGTGGCCATACCAAGCGTTTTATTACTTCAAATTGCACAAAATTTCTTAAATATACCCATAAGATATTGCTGCTTGAAATTATGCAAAACGCTTCTTCAACAACACGTTACTTTTTCTGATAGCTGAAGTGTCTACGAACTTTCCTGCCATACCTCGTACATCTGAAATGTACAACTACCTGTCCCTTTTGTTTTAGATAAAATGAACACATGCCAGTGCCCATGACATGTATTAAAACAGATATCTGCGATCGCCACAGGGCAATATCACCATTACTAACTCCGGAGCAAATGAAAACACCAGTTTAACCCCGGTGGGCTAAGTAACAGACAAGAAGCTCCGGCCCCAACCAACTAAAATGAATAGCTTTATGTCGGGACCATCATAGAGTCTGACGCCCGACCCACCGGCGTGCAATTAAAGAAGGCAGCAGTTATCGATTGGATAGAGTGGAACTTCAAAAGAGCATAAAAGGGACAAGTAGGCAACGATCAGGAAAAGGCGCAATCAGAAAAAGATTCCAAATTTACTATCAGGTACTTACACCATGAAAACATATCGTAAGCCGAATGAGCAGTTATTTTCCCAATAGGTGGCCACTCAGTTACCCAAACCTAACTAAAAATATGATAACATACATAAGGCGCCACAGCACAAAAGAAATAAACACCAAGACATAAAACGATAAGAACCACCACAGAAGTATCGCCTTGGAACATCAGTAATATAAAATTACTGGCGGGCTTAAAGGTACAAGTAGGCAAAGATCAGGAAAAGGCGCAATCAGAAAAAGATTCCCACTCCAAAAACCGAGGTGGGAAAAAACCAAACCAACAATCAGGTACTTATACCATGAAACATATCGTAAGCCGAATGAGCAGCTATTTTCCCAATAGGTGGCCACTCAGTTACCTTAACTTAACTAAAATTATGAAAACACACATAAACCGGTTTTACATGGCAATGACCTCACTCTCAGCTTCTGCAGTGGTTCATAGCATTTAGTTAGTTCTTCGGTCCTCGTGGTGAATCTCTAACTAGTCAATGACTCATCATGGACAAACAAATAAGTCATGATAAACTCCATGATGATTCAAAAACGAGGACTTACAGAATAAGTAAGCTCTCCGACGATGGAGATCCCTGGGCGCCCAATAACTTACTGAAACCCGGAGCAGAAGAAAACACCGGTTGAACCCCGGTGGGCCAAACAACAGACAAGAAGCTCCGGTCCCAACCAACTAAAATGAATAGCTTTATGTCGGGACCATCATAGAGTCTGACGCCCGACCCACCGGTGTGCAATTTAGGAAGGCAGCATAGTTATCAACCATGATTGGGTTAAAAACTAAGCATGCAGACTGTCGCATAACATTTAAGTTATATCCTATACGTCTGTAACGAGTAAAACTGTGGTTCACTTTTTCGGGACTGTAATGACAGAAAAGGGTTTTTTTTACTTCCTCTGACCAAAGTCGATACACTTTGGTCATGTCAGAATGTATGCGACGCCTCATCCTATCTCCTGGATAATAATTATATTAGATTCGGAACCAAGTTATACAAACAAATTGTTGGAATTCCGATGGGTACGAATTGCGCACCTCTCGTAGCTGATTTAGTTTTTTCTGCTACGAAAGAGATTTCACGGATTCTCTTAACCATGGCAATCAAGCTGAGCGGCCCCGTGGCCGAGCGGTTAAGAGTCAGTGCTGTTTCTTAATCACTCGATCATCTCACTGCTGTGTCTGGTGTGGGTTCGAGCCCCGCTCTGGCCACATGTGAGACAAGCCAAGTTCTGCTTGCGGGTGTGCCAGGTGGTTTTTCTCGGGGTTCTCCCGTTTTCGCCCACCTACTGATTGGTCCGTCTCATATGAGCTGAAATAATCTTGAAAGGGACGTAAAACTGTATCAAAAAAAAAAACAATACCGGTGACCTCCTTATTTTGAAGGCAAGGTCAATCGGCTTTATCCACCTGAACTACAGATGAATAAAGCCAACACCACGGATACCGAAGACCCCTTTTTAGATTTACATCTTTCTATTACAAATATTGCGCGGGGACGATAACGGTATATTAATTTTGATATAGTAAATTTTCCGATTTTGGATGGTGACGCTCCTCGCTTTCGTGCTTCTTATGGTGAATACATTTTATTTATTAGGTTTGCTAGAGTGTGCAATCATGCAATCGTGCGAAATAAATGTTTAACGGCCAAACTTCTCCCCAGCGGGCTGTCGGTATCATAAACTTCGAAAAACATTTTCTTAATTTTATCGCTGACACTATGAATTGATTTCCAAATTTAATGTTGGTTTAAGACGCTTTTAGGTGAGGGCCTTTCGGAACCAGAATTTTACGATGAATTGGTTTCCAAATTTAAAAAAAAAACTTGTAAGAATGAACGATTTTTCTTTTGAGTTCAGAAAAAAATCATTACACGTTACAAAAGTATAGGATATAACAAAATTATTATGAGTAGATTCTTGCTTAGTTTATAACACAATCATGGTGGATAACTATGCTGCCTTCTTTAATTGCACACCGGTGGGTCGTGCGTCAGACTATTTGATGGCCCCGACAAAATGTTATTCATTTAAGTTGACTGGGGCCGGAGATTATTGTCTGTTGCTAAGCCCACCGGGATTCAACTGGTGTTTTACTTTTGCTCCAGATTTCCGTATGTTATTCGGCGCCCAGAGATCTCCGTCGTCGGGCAGCTTACGTAATTTGTGAGTCCATGTTTTTGATTCATCATGGTAGTTATCATGATTTGTTTGTTTGTCCTTGATAATTCATTGATTAGTTTAGTTAGAGATTCACCACCGAACAACTAACTAAATGTTGTGAACCACTGCAGAAAATGAGGGTGAGGTTAGGGCCCTGTTAAATCGATTTAACCCACCTAGTAATTTTATATTACTGATCGTTCCAAGGCGATACTTCTGTTTTGGTTCTATTTATCTTATGTTTTGGAGTCGATTTTTGTGCTTTTTGAACCTTAAATTTCATAGTTTTATTCAAGTCTGGGTAACTGAGTGGCCGCTTATTGGGAGATAGCTGCTCACTCGGTTTTTTAAGTATAAGTACCTAATTGTCAATTTACATGTAGTTTGTTTTTCTCACCTCGGGTTTTTTGGAGTGGGAATTTCTTTCTGATTGCGCCTTTTCCTGATCATTGCCTACTTGCACCTTTTTGTATCATCAAGTCAGAGAGAATTATTGTGATTTAAAAATTTCAGCAGGAAAATCAGAATCACTTGAATTCTATGGATGCCATGAGATGTAAAATGTAGACCCGGCTATAAAACTGGAAGGTGAAGCCATTATTTCCAAACTTTCCAGGCTGTCACCAATGACGGTGCTCATCAGATTGCTTAGAGGTCCATACGCTGTTAAGTATTTTGTTGCTTATTCCTTATTATGTTTTCGCATAATGCATCCCGTATTTCCTAAAATTGTCATGTTTGTTGTACGAGCATTTGCACATAAACATGAGCCGCCACATGGAAAACCAAATCAACAATCTGCATAGGCGAAAACAAAGGCGCAGATCAGCTTTGGAGTTACTGCGAAGCTGATCAGCGCCTTTGTTTTCGCTACACGGATAGTACAATTCCTCTACTTTCTAAATCCTAAATTTCCAGCCTCTAACCATCTTCTGTGACTGTACAGCCTGGTTTGTGTCGGACGTGGTCGGAACACAAATTGTTGGTTTTCTCACGCAAAGGCTCACATGCTATGAATTTACGGTTTTCCGGCATTTTACTGATCGATGCTTTAAAATCATTCAGGTAAATGCTTAATCATCGGTGACTTACTGACATTAACCCATATAAGCACTGTTGCCTCTGTGGAGAATAGGCAAGCAGTATAACTCAAGAGGGGGCTACATGGATTTTAGTTGCTTTAAGAAGCTAAGCTAAAATATGAAATGAGCCGCCTCATGGGAAAACCAACAATCTGCATAGGCGAAAACAAAGACGCAGATCAGCTTCGCGGTAACCGCGAAGCTGATCAGCGCCTTTGTTTTCGCTACTCGGATAGTACAATTCCTCTTCTACTTAAATCCGAAATTTCAAGCTTCTAGCTCTTTTCTGTGCTTG
Source organism: Rugalucina vietnamica (assembly GCA_964017185.1). NCBI lineage: Eukaryota > Metazoa > Mollusca > Bivalvia > Lucinida > Lucinidae > Rugalucina > Rugalucina vietnamica. The sequence goes on along the minus strand of OZ024878.1, from coordinate 51,088,732 downwards.
TGCAGGCCGGTTTGTGTCGGACATGTTCGGAAACCACATTGTTGGTTTTCCCACGAGGCGGCTCAAATAAGAATAGAATTTACTGTGATGCTCCTAAAATCAAAATGGACTCCATGTATATGGCTAGTTTTTGAGATCGTACTTTCATTTTAGCGAGTTTCGGTAGTATTTGAGCCGCCTCATGGGAAAACCAACAATGTGGTTTACGAACAGGTCTGACACAAACCGACCTGTACAAGTAGAGAAGCAGGCTAGAAGCTTGAAATTTTGGAATCAGGTAGAGGAGGAATTGTACTATCCGAGTAGCGAAAACAAAGGCGCTGATCAGCTTCGCGGTTACCGCGAAGCTGCTCTGCGCCTTTGTTTTCGCCTATGCAGATTGTTGGTTTTCCCATGGGGCGGCTCATTTTTTAATCTGAATAATTTTCAAACTCAAACTTTCTAACTATGATGTCCGATCAGGGTTTGCAAGTTCTCTTTATACGGAAATGCATAACATTTTACAAGGGTTAATGCTTGTTAAGAAAGTGCGTGTTACATTGATGGTAATATTTTATGTGTTATTGTTTGCACGTTCTGAACAATAAATACACTCATGGTGGTTATCATGATTTATTTGTTTATTGACTAGTTAAAGATTCACCACGAGGACCGAATTGTGAACCACTGCAGAAGCTGAGGATGAAGTTAGGCCTGTAAAACTAGGTTAAGCCCCCCCCCCCACCCCTCCAGTGATTTCATTGTGGTGGTTCTAATTGTTTTATATTTTGGTGTTGAATTTCTGTGCTGTTTGCACCTTATTTTCCTTTTCATATTTCTAGTTCAGTTTGGGTAACTGAATGGCCGCCTTTTGGGAAATAGCCGCTCACTCGGCTTACGATATGTTTTCTTAGTATAAGTACCTGATTGTTATTTTAGTTTTTTAGTTTTTCCCACTTCGTTTTTCGGAGTGATTGCACCGTTTCCTGATCATTGCTTTTTACCTTTCTATATTGAAACCCCATGCGGTAGAGGTCTTTCTTTCTTTCTTTCTTTTCTTTCTTTTCTTTTTTCCTTTATCTTATATCCGAACATTGATTTTCATTTCCAATGACATTGCTTCATTTTGTACTCGCATAGCAGAAAAATACCATTCCTCTACTTTTATAAACGGGATTACTAAAGCTTCTTAGTATTTTCTACCTGCCACTGATTTCCAGATTAATTCCTCGCCATTTCGAGTAAAATAATCGGTTTCTATGGCAACAAGAATCATCAGGAATATACAAAGAGGACTTCTGATTGGATAAAATGACATACCTATTCATTAAAGGTAAAAACAGAAATGAGCTATGTCACGAAAAGATCCAGTCAGGTCTGATACAAACCGGTCATTACAGTCGCAGAAGCTAGATGCTTAGAATTTTAAATCTGAAAAGAGATATTGTACTATCCGCAAGAAACATAAACATGTTGATTAGTTGTGCAGCTACTATGCAGTCTTCTTTTTCTCATATGTTAAAAAGATATTTTCTCATAATGTGGTTCACATAGCTTTTCCTTGAGGCTAGATGCTTTGCTTTTAATGAGGTGGCCGTTCGTTAAAAGATGTTATTAAGATGAAATAATGGAACTTTTCTTTTTAGTGCGATTTGATTTGTGTCTTTGAGCAGTTCTGATAAGGCAAAGTTACTTTATTGCTGTCAGACGGTTTGCTTCTTTAAGGTAAGATTTTACTCTTTTTTTTTTATTCCGTCGCAATGTCTTCACACGTCAATGCAGCTATATATATTCAGAGAAAAACTACGAAAACCCCAATTACTATACTCTTCGCCAAACATTTAGCATAATTATATGTCTAAAATGACGAAAACACATTCGGTAAAAATAACTCCAGTGAATATATAATTATGTTGACGCTATCGCCCCTATTCGATGCCATGGTTACAGTGCAAACGATCAGGGCTTTTTTTTCGGATTCAAAATCGACAGTTATTTAGATGCTGAATGTCAAAAGATAAGGCTACTGCTTTGAAAGTGTGAGTTTAGGACATTTTTTAAAATCTTATAAAAAGGTAATGTATTCAAATTCAATATTATGAAAGGAAACTTATTAAAATCTTCAGTCGACAGACAGAATAATAATGTGGTATAGACATTATTATCCTTTCATTTAGGCATCTTTAACGACAAACTTGTTTTGAAAATGTTTAACACTGCAATTTTGCTATACAGTCTTAACATTTTTATTCATTCCAGAAATGTCAGCGTTTGACTTCAGTTCTTTAATTTTTATGTTCAACAGGTTGTCCTTGACTTGGGGTGAATTTTGTACAAACGTGACGTATGGGGTGTGGAATTCATATTTAATAAATACGGCTTATTATAAAAATAATGCGATTTAAAGCTATACATAAATTTGAAAATCTGATAGGCCGAGACAAATCTTTCATTTGCTACGACATGCTTCCTTTCTAAATCTATGAATTTTGAAGTTGTGTTATGGTTTTTAACTATTTTTCAGGGCATTTTTAACATTTGCACATTATCACTAGAATATGGTAAACTTTTGGCGAGATGTATATTTGATCCTGCCGCTTGACCTAGCTGGTTGTCCAGCTTTATTAAATGTGCAAAGTTTCTTTCTTGTTTTGAAAAGAAACTTGAGTTGCGCATTTCAACAGAATCATTCGCCATTTTCAGTCGGAAAGCATCATTTTTGAAATTACCTAATAAATGATTAAATCGGTGTTTTGTAAAATATCGCATTCAAACAGAGGTTGTTGCCATTGACAAAAATCCGAAAAAAGACCTTTGAAAAATTTCTGCTGGAGTCTCGAGAAATAGCAAATCAAAAATTTATAAATTTGTGGTTACCTCACTTTAATTAAAAGTTTGAACGAAAATTGGTGCATGAACCCTTGCAAAACCACAAGCGCATTACGAAAATACGCCAATGCAATAAACAGAATGTTTTTAAGTTGTAATATTTGAAAGAACATTTTTGATATTTTTCTTATTTTGGCTCAAAACATACATGTGGGTACACGTTAGAACCGCCTCACAGAGGCGGTTCTAACAAGTACCCACAATGTATGTTTTGGATCAAAAATAAGAAAATTATGTATACCCCTGCATACCCCAGTTTTTCTATATAAAATAGGGGTTTATGGGGGTATACATTTCACCGACATGATTTCCTGATGGATATTCCAGTCATTTGTCTTGAAATGTAATGTTAAATTACATCTTATCAAGGGGTTTGAAGCTATTGTGACTTAAACAGCCCCATTGGGATTTTACATGTATTTTCACAGACGATTTGCTCTGAGCATATATGGTACAATTTCATGGGCAGCTAAAATGACATTTTCGGACAAAATAAAAACGACAGCTCATAAGTTATATCAACTGCCTTTTTAATGACAGATTCGCTGCCAAACGCAGTTTCGGTCACGTGACGAAAGTGACTTTGACTACTTTGTACTTCCGCGGCAGAAAAGTAGTGCGATTTTTCTAAATATGTAGGCGAAATTTAGATAAATTATAATCTGCTTTATATTGTAAGCTAGACGCCTCAATCAGAATCGACATTATACCTTAAAATTTGAAAAATTAATGGCACTGCTCTGATGATCATATTCATTCGCCTGTATTTCGTGAGCATTCCTCATTGTTTTTTTGTCTCCGACATGTAGCGTTCTACAAACTGGCCAAAAGAATAAGTAATTCATGCGGGATACTCTTCCTATATAATAATCAAATTCTTACAAATCAAGACGTCAAACGCGAACGATCAAAATGATCTCATAATAATAAAAATATCTTGCGAGAACGGAGCTGACCCGCATTTTACAAAATGGCCAGGATAACCAGTGATAACCGGAAAGACCAAGACAACATGTGTGAATTTATATTTTAAACTATCATGATTCAAAGTTTAGATTTGCTGCTGCCATTACCGTGCTTTATGAATTTCACTACTTTAGTACTGGAAAGTACAGGTGTTTTCAGTATAAATACCTGACTGTTAATTTAGTTTTTCACACCTCGGTTTTTGGAGTGGGAATCTTTTTCTGATTGCGCCTTTTCCTGATAGTTGCCTACTTGTACCTTTCTATTGCTTGCCAAAATAAATTTCGTTGTTTCAAGGCAGAAGTAAATGAAGGTGAACCGGATGACCAAGCGTTTATCGTGTCGAGTCAGAAATATGACTGAACTATTATTGACCGGGTCGTAAAACAATAAAACGCACGACACAGAATAAACATACATTAACAAATACATCCAAAGGCTTTGTTATTTGCAATAATATACAATTATGCAGATATTCATATTTTGTAGAAAGGTACAAGTAGGCAAAGATCAGGAAAAGGCGCAATCAGAAAAAGATTCCCACTCCAAAAACCGAGACGGGAAAAAACCAAACTAACAATCAGGTACTTATACCATGAAACATATCGTAAGCCGAATGAGCAGCTATTTACCCAATAGGTGGCCACTCAGTTACCTTAACTAAAATATGAAAACATACATAAGGCGCCAACAGCACAAAAAATTTTAAACACCAAGACATAAAACAAAAAGAACCACCACAGAAGTATCGACTTGGAACGATCAGCAACACAAAGTTACTGACGGGCTTAAACCGGTTTTACAGGTACCTAACCTCACCCTCACCATATGTCATTTCAGGGCTACTCAGTCCTTTGATTATTGATAGGTCTGGAAGTCCCTGTAATACCAAGGAAGCGGTGGCTCCTTCTCGTGGAGACTGGATATTGTTGTCTGGGACGTTCATTCTCAAAACAAAACAAAGAAAATGAGTTTGTTTGTTTTTTAAATAACAACGGTTTGACGTTTTAGAAACGTGTTAGGTATAGTTTATACCAGAACAAGAGAACCACGTGGTATTGTCCGATTGCAAATTTTTATACTGTTAGAATGAATTTTAACCTGGATCCTAATCAAAAGTGTGTTTAATGCAACCATTCATGTCACTTATGTTAGGATAAAAACCAAAGTACAATAAACTGATAAAAAGCGGGTGATTGCAGTGACATTTTAAGAGGAAAACATTGAATAATTATGACAGTTATTGACCAGCTGTCATTAATTGATATCGCCAAGTTCTAATAAATGAGCTACGTTTTGACAAAATCTTTTTGTATGTGCGAAAACTATAGGTGCTGTACGGCTATTATGTTATTTCGTTTTTATGGCAGCCACCATTTCTACTATCAAGTTGCTCCTAAGTGTCAAGCTTTTCACTGTCTGATGAATCTCTAAACCTTGGATAGAGTTGGTGTTTTCTTGTAAACAATGCCTAAGACAGGTTATCTCTAGGCAATGTCGAGGTGTTTTATGTCCATTAGAACAGCACGAGTGATTTCTTGGAAAGTCAACAACCTTCCAAGCTCAAGAGAAAAACAAATCCATAAAACAATTGATTGTACACGTGATTTAAGAAGACAATGCTGTATAGCTTTCACACCCGTTTCATGTTATGACTTCCTAAGCTCACCTGAGCCAAAGGCACACAGGGCAAACTTAACTTCCGGTCGCGGCGTCTCACCTTGGGTTATTCTGTTTGCTTACAGGAATTTCATCAAAATGGCATAAAACTTTAAAATCATACCTGATGCCCCTAAAAATGACACTGGACTCGCCCAATTTGTAATGATGGGCGAACTCATTAGAACTCGTCAGAAAATTAGTGTGGGCCTCCATACGCAGTGGTAACAAAAAGGTTGCTCGTGAAACTTGCTCAAGTTTTTTTAAAATGATTACCCTATGATGGCCTTGGTCTGTTTCATTTCAAGACGAACGTATGGTTCTAAATGGGCATGGGAAAACGTAAAATTATGCCAGATGTGGTATATTTGCAGGGAACTGAGTGGGACAAATGAAGGTTTGTGAATAATTGAGGTCATGGTCATTTCTTGAACTTGGATCAAGGTCATAGCATATTAAAGTTGATCTTATTTTCACAAAAAACATCTTTAACTCTAAACTTTACATAAACTTTAATGATACAAGCAATTAAAAATTGATAAACATTACGAAACGAAAACTTGCCCATGCAATATACAGAGATTTTTAAAGTTGTTATAAAATGAAAATTTTCAGTAGAAAAAAAATTGATATTTTTCTTATTTTTGCTCAAAACATAGATTGTGGGTACACATGAGTACCCACAATCTATGTGGTTTAAGGGGGTATACATTTCACGGACATGTTATCCTGATGATGATGAGGGTCACCTGTCCATGAAGACTGTCATGTCGATAAACAATAAAAAAAACTCTTCGTAAATCTTTATGCCCCCAACTTTTAAAAAGTTGGAAGGGCATATTGCTTTCGGCTTGTCTGTCTGTCTGTCTGTGCGTCTGTTAACTTCTGAATGGTGCATGCTAGGGATTTGAAATTTCATATATGTATTCCTCATGAAAAAAATAGTTGACCCGTATTTTTTTCATGTCCGAGTTATGCCCCTTTTCTGAGTTATGTCCCTTTGAAAACAAAATTTGAAAATCTTGTGAATCAGAGAATCGATTTGAGTTCCATGAAACTTGTTTAGTGATATTAAAGACAACAGCGCATCATTATTTATATAAATGACCACCCTATGGTAACTTTGGCCTACTTCAACCAAATCTTGTGAATTATGGACTAATCAGGATGTTTTGCAGCGTGTGTCCTGAAAGTTAGCAATTGATATGATGACGATAAGTGCTTAATTTTGGATTTGCATATTAAAGCTTCTACAGGAAATTGTTATATGATAAAACTATCTGTATCCGTAGAATTCTGAGATGGTATTTCAAAGTTCATAATCGATCATTTACTATCAATAATATTGCCATTTAAGGCACTGTCGTCATTTTGATATGCTGTAAAATCCTATCATATTAATAGCCAAGATAAACGACAATGTTTCATGTTATGGACCTCTTAACGTTTTCGATGCCGCATATAGCTTTTATAAACACGAAGTTTCTCGGACTTTATTTGTTTATTTTCTTAGAGCTGTCTTCTAAATCCCAAATAAAGTTTCTATCATTCGCATTAAATAAATAAATGATTATTTTCTGTGGCAAGTATAAATAAAATGTTATTTTCGGCGTAATATCGCCTATTTCTAATGTTGAACAATAGAAAGCCGATTATTAATGGTTATAAGAAATGCAGTTAACGTACATGTATGTATTCGAGATAACCCATTTGAATTACATAACAATATATATTACTGTGACGGGATAGCCTCCCTTGGTAGAATAAGTTGGTGCAACGTTTTAGCGGCATCTGAGGTGGTACAAGTATAATATGCAAATTAGTAACTCGAAACTTTGTTAATCGAGTAAGTGTTGACTATGTAGCGCAGTAAACCACCCTTGGTGGATAAGCATGCTTTTCCACCGACGCCACGGGTTTGCTGTGACTTGGTTCGGCTGTTCCTTACATTTGGTGGCAGCGACGGGATGATGACAACTGCCAGAACGGAGTTGCCTTATCAATGTGTTTCCCAGGCGAGACTTCTCGGAGGCGGGAAGTAATGTGACGGGATAGCCTTCCGTGGTAGAATACGTTGGTGCAACGTATTAGCGGCATTTGTACTAATTAGAAACTTGAACCTTTGTAAATCGAGTAAGTGTTGACTATATAGCGCAGTAAACCACCCTTGGTGGATGAGCATGGCTTTTCCACCGACGGTGTTTGCTGTGGCTTGGCTCGGCTGTTCGTTGCATTACTTTTTGCTGAACTTTCTAATAAACAAATGGCACAAATATGTAAAATCCTTAAATTCTTTTGATAATTTGTCAGTATACATGAGTATAAAGCCCTTCATTTATTTCTCTGACAGAAATGCGACTTTTATAACACTGTCCGTAAATGTACGTGCAGATGTTCCATAAAAAAAACTACAATGTCCTCTCTGCACTTACTGAGTGTTATATATTGAGTGCAATCAATGTTCAGCGAAACGAAATTAGAAACGCTCATGTCTATAACGAACGGAACCATAATGAGAAAAAATGTCTATAATGAGGGCCTCAAATCCAAGTCATAATTATTATGACATTTTTATAGTCATTGATGGTTTTACCAGGAATGTTGAAGTGTTGAAGAAACACTTATTGGCTTTTTCATTTATATAGCACATGGGATTCAATCCTTAGTTTACATGTATAGTGCAAATTCTTTGACCGTGTCGGTTGACCTCACGTGACAAAGTTTTGTAAACACTAGAAAAGGGGCACCAATTTCTTTCTTTTTCTTTTTTCTTTCTTTTTTTTTTCTATTTTTCCAGTACCATGTGAATCATGTGGTCATTTATTGTTTACCATCACAGAGTCGCATGATTGAAAACAAATGTTATACTTATACAGTAGCTTTACTTAAAGATGGTATTCCTACAGTGCTTTAGACCCTCCGGTCCTACAGATGCTTTTACTCCTCTGAAGTCATCAGTTCCCGTCCTGGGCTTCAGTACTGTTACCTCTACAGTCACTTGACTTGTCCTGGAACTCCGATGATTCTGCTTACTCCACCAAGTTTCTATCTGTCATGCCATTGATAGAAACTCCCCTGGCCATCAGTTCCTTCCAGGGATTCAGTGCTGTTACCGCTACAGGGCTTCAGTGCTGTTACCGCTACAGTCACTTGACTTGTCCTGGAATTCCGATGGCTTAGTATGTTTCAGTACGTTGCTATCAGTCATGCTGATAGCGACTACTTCATGACACTGTCTTACAGTCCTTTGACTTGTCCTGGAACTGCGACGGCTCCACTCCATAACACCCGGTCGTCAGCTTCCTGCCCGGACTTCAGTGCTGTCACGACTACAGTATCTAAGACTTGTCCTGGAACTACGACCACGGTAATAGCAAGCGTTACCGCCGAAGTCATAATGTCAGTCTGAGTTACCGAAGCTTGCACAAGGTGGAACACATCGTGATGCCCCATATCCCAAGTTTAAGATTGTATTATATGTATATTATTGTTGCATTGTTTATATCGTTAGACTAGTGATAATACAACTGATTTTCATGCGTTTGGTATTGTTTAAACACCAAGACATAAAACACTAAGAACCACAATGAGGCTTTAAATACTGCAAAAAATCGCAGTTTTCCGTAAACTTCGCAGATTCTTGCTATAGGTGTGGTAAGGTTGGGAGCTTTCTGCCTGATTTTTTTTTGAAACTTGATAAAAACATTCGGAATCTCAAAGGATGCAAATACATATATTGTATTCTATCGCGTTTCCTGGCAACAGATCTAGATCGACGGTTGTTAACATATGAGACTCAAAATATATCAAATTATCAATAGCGAAAGTAAAACGATATGGGCCTATTTTATTTTGCGAAAGTGATACGTATTAATAACAGTAATAAAAGATGCGCTTTCTGGAGCAGTGTTTGTGCTATCCAGAACACTATGTCATCAAAAGCACTTATTCTCACACCTTTCGTGAAGACGCTTTCGCTAGGAGTCACAGATTGATTTATATGCCAAGAATCGTGTGGAAAGTGACAGATAAGTATGGTATTGTCCTTTCAACACATTATTCTGTAGTCACAATAGCTGTCATCATTACGAAAACTTGTCCATGCAATATACAGAGATTTTTAAAATTGTAAAAAATGAAAAAAATCAGTAGATTTTTTTAAATATATTTTTCTTATTTTTGCTCAAAACATAGATTGTGGGTACACGTTAGAACCGCCTCGCCGAGGCGGTTCTAACGAGTATCCACAATCTATGTTTTGGAGCAAAAATAAGAAAAATAGGTATACCCCTGCAAACCCCAGTTTTGCTATATAAAAGAGGGGTTTGAGGGGGTATAATTCACACTGACATGTTTTTCTGATGTATTAGCAAGTAAAGAAACACCAGAATCACCATCGGTAAACAGCATCATTCCGTATTTAGTACAAAAAGGTGAGTACAAGTATACTAAGGATTGAATCCCATGTGCTACATAAACGATAAAGCCAACAAGTGTTTCTCCAACAATTAAAACATCCATGATTCTTGATAAACCATAACTGACTACAAAAATATTAGAATAATTATGGCTTGGATTTGAGGTCCTCATTATATATACTTAAGGAACAAAGAAACGAAACAAACACGTTGGGTTATTGGAGGCTGGCTTTGAAATGCAAGCCTGTGATGTAACTGATCTTAATACATGAAAGCAGTTTCTAAACGCCAAATTACAGCAGTAAAAGCCACTACATGTATGTCGGTTACGTATGCTTGATGACCTGCGCATAACCTCACTGACCCACAGTGGCACACGCTAGAAACATGATCAGTTCAAGTCAACTTTGAACCAAAACCATTTTTATTGTTTCCAAACCTGTTAAAATGATTGCAGAGGTACCAATTGGCCCTTTGGTAGCATAAGGTTATGGTTTGGGACGTTTAACGTCACGTACGCCAATAACAAAACAAACGTAGGTGTCCTAATTCTACGGTACATGTGGCGCCATTGTTGCTTGAATAGCATTGTGGTGCCGTCTGTTGGTTCGATAAATACCGTATGAACGCAAAATGCCCACACCGAATAGTGTAAATGACGTAAATTGCTCAATATTCATTATTTTGCACTTTTGCATTCCGTTAACCAGATTTAACGCAACATGGGATGGCACCCAAGTATGCAATGACACAAATCTTTATTGCATATTTTCAAGTCGACGCCAGATAACCAAGCATTCACAATATTCGACATCTTCACCTTCGTCCCGACGTTAACGTCACAATTTGCTTTTTTATGTTTTTTTTTGACGCTTTGACGTTATTTGTAACAATAAAATGCCGTTTTCTCATTTCATCACATGCCACAAGCAGTCTGGAAGACATTTCTTTAAAAGATTTTATCAAAACGTCAAATGCATACGTTACAGTACACATTTTTTCTCATTATGGATCCGTTGCTTATAGACATCTATAAATATATCTATATATATACACTCAGTAAGTGCAGAGAGGACATTTATTTACTTATTTATGGAACACCAGCTCGTTTATTTACGGACAGTGCTATAATTACGAAAATTTGCACTTGCAATATACAGGTTTTTTATTGAAAATTTCTTGGAAAAATTGTTTGTTATTTTTAATATATTTTTGCTTACTGCCAAACGATGTATATATCTATTAATATTTATTTTAAATTACTATGTGCATGCTATAATCTGTGATATATTGTATTTGTTAGTCGGTAGGAAAAGCTCTCAGGAGCTTGTGTTAACCGACGTTAAATAAATTTTACTTGACTTGACTTGACTAAACATTGATTGCGGATACACGTTAGAACCGCCTCGTTAAGGCGGTTCTAACGAGTATCCACAATCTATGTTTTTGAGCAAAAATAAGAAAAATACGAGTAGGTATAGCCTGCATTCCCCAGTTTTGTTATATATAAGTGGGGTATATGGGGGTATATATTACATGGACATGTTATTAAAATTCGCATATTTTTGTCTATATACTTACAGTACAGTCAGCGTGATGTTTATATCCTTCGCGCTCACGCATGGAAGAAAAAAGGATAAAATTCCACGCAAAACCCACGCAAAACCCTCGCTTATTCCTCGCAAAATCCACGCTTGTTCCACGCTATGTCCACTTTCATTCCTCGCAAGAAGCGTATGAGTTGCGTGAGATATTAGCAGTCCCACGCTTGCTCATGCTTTCCACGTTCATTAAGGAAAAGAAGCGTGGAAAGGATTAAGAGACATGCGAGAAAAGGATTATCGTTTCGCCTCGTTCAAACAGGTAAAATTGTTAAAGTTTTGTGACCAAATTAAATATATAATGTTTATTTATTTATAAGTCCTTAGTTCGAGGACGGCAACTTAGTATGATGACGGTAAACATGTACAAATACATACACTTGTACGACAAAGCGCCTGCACGTAAATACATACGCATGTTTGACGAGTTGCAGACTGAGCAATACGTTATTCAGTATTGATTTAATTATCATCGTAGATTAAGTAATGATAAAATTTGCACGTTTCAATATTATTTGGCAGCATGGTGCAGTTTTGACTGCCGCGGTTTTAGATGCACAACATTGTACATTTATATCTCAGTCTGATACTTTTGCCATAAGAGAAGGTGAGCACCCCGGTATGATGTTTTTCTGAACATCTTTTTAATAAATGCATCTTTCGTGTTTCCTAAGATGCCCCAAGTCTATTAAAGCTCGACCTACATGTAATACGGTTTAAGCACCTTGCTATATGTACAAGTATCATGTAAACATAAATTACATGTACGTAACAATAAATTTTACATGCAATTAATTCATCTTAAGAGTCGGTAGATTGCCCCTGCGAGAATCTGATTCCCTTCAACCTGTTCTTTTATCGTTCAAGCATTTACCAAAGTCAACAAAATCAAGGTATTCTTTATTCTTGTATCGGCACAATTATTGTACACATGATTAATAAGCGGTATAGCCTCTAAGTTATAATTAGCAACTCTTATTTGGTGCATAAAGTTATGAATTATCCTAATCAAACGAACAAACAATTCACTTTTTGTGATTAGTGATAAAAGTCTAGTCGATCTTTGAGATTTGAAACTTTAGAAAAACAAAAAAAAAAAATAAAAAATAACTTAAAACACGAAAACAAATGAAATTATAGGAAATACAAACGAAAAATACGTTTGCACGTGTCTTCATTGATGCGGAAATGCAACACATCATACTGATTAGTACATGTACATGTCCGTACATGCCAAAGTTTCAGACTTTCAGCGGCGGAAATGACTTCTTTGCTTTAATTTAGGTTGACTAGAGACATTAACGTATATACAAAAATGAAAAAAAAAATCACTTTTTATGTCCCTTTTACCTGATCGTGAAACGAACGTGAAAAGCGTGAGCGAGCGTGGGACTGTTGATATCTCACGCAACTCTATATAAACAACTGGATATAAACATCACGCTGACTGTACTGTATATATATGTATACTTACTTATCAAAACTATTAAAGGCCATTTTCTTTCTATAAAAATAATATTTTGCGGTTAGTCTGGCTGATAACTCACGAAAAAATAAAATTTGTTTTTCCAAATGACATTTTCATACCAATGCATGCCGAGAAACTGATTTTCAGGACTTTTACACGTTCGTGACATTCGTCTTATAATAAGTTGAGCAAAAGTTAATATAGATTTTACTGTAACTATTGGGATACCTAGAATTCCATTTTTCAACTTGAGAAATAGACGAAACTTCGTGTTTATAAAAGCTATATATGTGGCATCGAAAACGTTAAGAGGTCCATAACATGAAACATTGTCATTTATCTTGGCTATTAATATGATAGAATTTTACAGCATATCAAAATGACGACAGTGTCTTAAATGGCAATATTATTGATAGTAAATATGATCGATATGTGAACTTTTGAAATACCATCTCAGAATTCTACGGATACGGATAGTTTTATCATGTATCAATTTCCCGTAGAAGGTGTCATATGCAAATCCAAAATTAAGTACTTATCGTCTTGTATGTTGCTTGGCCCACCGGGGTTCCGCAGGTTTTTCTTTTGCTCCGGGTTTCAGTAAGTTATTCGGCGCCCAGGAATGTCCATTGTCGGGCAGCTTACTGGATCTGTTGAGTCCTCGTTTTTGATTCATCAGGGTGGTTGTCATCATTTATTCGTTTGTCCTTGATGGTTCATTGGCTGGCTAGGGGTTCGCCGCGGGGACAGAGCGGCTGGCCGAGTGTTGTTACCACTGCAGAAGATGAGGGCGAGGTTAGGCGCCTGTAAAACCGGTTTAAGCCCCCCCCCCCCCAGTAATTATATATTACTGATCGTTCCAAGGCGATACTTCTGTTGTGGTTCTAATTGTTTTATGCTTTGGAGTCGAATTTTTGTGCTGTTTAAATCTTATGTACGTTTTTATGATTTTAGTAAAGTTCGGGTAGCTGAGTGGCCGCCTATTGGTAAATAGCTGCTCACTTGGCTTACGATAATTATGTTTTCTTGGTATGAGTACCTAAGTGTCATTTTAGTTCTTCCCATCCCTCGATTTGTTCAATGGGAATTTCTTTCTGATTGCTCCATTTCCTGTTCATTGACCACTTGTACCTTTTCATATCAATTGCAAACTTTCAGGTCACACGCTGCAGATCTTTTTGATAAGTCCATAATTCACAAGATTTGGTCTTGCAGCGAAGTAGGCCAATGTCACAGCAGGACGGTTATTTATACAAATAATGATGCTGTGTTGTCTTTAATGCTACTAACCAAGTTTCCAGGGTAACTGGTCCAAGTAAACACATCCATACATTGCTGTTGACTGGGATGTATTTTCCCAAACCCCTGATTACGAAAATAATAAACAGATGTTTTTCCTATGTTGTAAAAATTGAAAATGTTTAGTCAAAAATGTTTCATTTTCCTCCATTTATTAGAAAAAAAGAAGAAAAAATAAGTGAATCCGCGTAAACCCCAGTTTAACTATATAAAAGTTGGATATATTTTATGGGCATGTTATCCTGATGTCCCATATAGGTGTGGTTAGGTTAGGTTCTTACTGTCTTATTGTTTTGCAACTTAATACAAAGCTGTGGAAAATAACCCCCGCCCCCTCAAGAAAGCGAAAATATATTGTATTCATTTGCGTAACATAGCAACAAAACGGCCGTTACCATATAGCTCTATCCCGGTAAGATCGTCACCAGGCTTGCTCAACCGAGTAACAAACATTTTGGGAGAAAGACGTTAAAAAAGTCATGTTGCGGACAATAAAGTCAGTAGCATGACAATGGACTGCCACAAAGGGAAACAGATAATATTAACCCCAACAAGAGCAAAACATCAAATCCTAATACGGCGTCCTCGCGGATAAATTCATCACGAATGGTTTGAAAATGGACACTATTATACCATGTTAAAATAACTGTCGCATCGTAAATGATATAAAAATAGATTGATGCCATATGAGCCCCAGATATCAATTTAACGTGAAAACCAAATGAGTTTTTGATCTGTCATATTATATTATCGTAGCTAATTACGTGAACTTCTTGGAATCCTAAAGCAAATTATGTGTTAAACATCCTCAGTAACCATGTACTTTTGAAAACATGTGCTCGGATTTACAGAAGGTTAGACCAACTAACAAGCTTTTAAAACATCAGGATAACAGACCCGAGCAATGGATATCCCCTCAAACCCCATTTTTATATTGTAAAACTGGAGTTTGCATGGGTATACCTATTTTTCTGATTTTTTTTTTCCAAATCATATATTGTGGGTACTCGTGTAACCACAATCTATGTTTTGAGCAAAATAAGAAAAATGTCTTTTTTTTCTGCTGGAAATTTTCATTTTTATAGCTATAACTTTGAAATTGCATGGGCATGTTTTCGTAATGAGACTGAAAATCTTAACTCAAACCAAACAGTATTGAAGTCCGCGGTTTCAATGTGCATGCTACGCTACCATATGGCCAGAATCACTAAAAATTCCGATTGTTAAGTTTCAATTCTATGCGCCTTTAAAACAGGTTTAAGCCCCCCCCCCCTCCTCCCCCCCCCCTAGTAATTTTATATTACTGATCAATACAAAACTTTTTGTCCTTTTCTTGGGATCCAAATAAATCTGATATAAATGAGGCCACAGAAAACATTAGTTCCATTTATCAAGTTATTAATAAATCCTTAAATGAAAGTTTTAGCTGTAAGGTTAAGACTAAATGTAAGAAAATAAAAAAGAAAAACAAAAAATGGTTTGATCAGGACTGTGATAGCATGTATAGGAACCTTAAGAGCATTGCTCGGAGTTTACCAAAGTCCTGTAATAAACCCGGCATTCTTCAACATTATTATCTTCTTCGTAAACAATACAAAAAACTTATAAGGAAAAAACAGCGCATATATAAAAATAAACTTCTCGGTTCTCTTATAGATTTAGAAAGTAGAGATTCGAAATCATTTTGGAAAGTAATCAATGATTTTAAAAACAGTGATTCTTCGGTCAGTGATCAAAGTTCTAATATTGCTCCTGATGCATGGTATCAATATTTCAATGGTTTGATGAATGTTGAAGGTATAAATGAGTCTTCACTTCCTGAAGGTTCATGCATATCATCTAATTTTGCTAATGAGTTCAGTGAACCTATAACCTTAAAGGAAGTGAGGACTGGAATTAGAAGCTTAAAGAATAATACTAGTGTGGGCTATGATTGTATCAGTAATGAGATGTTAAAATATTCTAGTTCTAGTATGGTTCAGTGTATTTGTAAATTATTCAATCTGGTATATGAGTCTGGATGTTATCCTAGCCAGTGGTCTGAAAGCATGATAAAACCGTTATTCAAATCAGGATCTGAAAATGATCCATCAAACTATAGAGGTATTTCTATCTCTAGTTGCCTAAGTAAGTTATTCTCTAGAGTTTTATATAACCGTTTAGATACATATATTTTCAAAAATGATATTCTTGTTAATAATCAGATTGGTTTCAGAAAATCTTTCAGACCCACTGATCATGTTTACACTCTCAAATCTATGATTGATAAGAGTTTTAGGAACAAAACTTATTTGTACAGTTGCTTTATAGATTTACGCAAAGCTTTTGATACGGTTTGGCGTGAGGCTTTGTTTTATAAGTTACTGAAATATGGTGTAAATGGTAAGCTTTTTAATATTTTAAAGGCAATGTATTCAGATGTAAAATATGCCATTAAACTTCAGGCTGGTTTAACAGAGTCTTTTTCTTCCAACATTGGTGTTAAACAAGGCTGTATATTAAGCCCTCTTTTGTTTAATCTTTTTGTAAATGATTTGCCTAATTGTTTCGACAGTAGTAAGTGTGATCCCATCCCTATGGGTGATGCTTTAGTTAATTGTTTAATGTATGCGGATGATGTTGTATTGTTATCCAGTTCTAAAGAAGGTCTTCAGCATAGCTTATCTAGTCTACAAAAATATTGTGATTCATGGAATCTTAAAATTAACATAGAAAAGACAAAAATTTTAATTTTTAATAAAAGTGGCAAATTGTTAAAAAATGACACGTTTTTTATCAATGGTATTCTGCTAGAAAATGTTCAAGAGTACAAATATCTTGGAATTTTGATGAGGGCTTCAGGAACTTTCACAAATGCAATACAGTATTTAAGTAATAAGGCACTTAAGGTGATTTTCATGATAAGACGTAGGTTCCAAACAGAGTTTATAAATGCAAAGCTGTTGCTTAAATTATTTGATGCTTGTGTGAAGCCTATACTATTGTATGGTTCAGAATTATGGTCTGTTTTTAACATCAATATGTGTAGAAATGGCATTCATCCTTCTGATTTTTCTTTAGAAAAACATTATGATGATTTCTTGCCAGAAAAAATTCACTCAAGGTTTTGTAAATTTATTCTAGGAGTAGGTAAATATACATCTAATATTGCATCTAAAGCAGAATTAGGAAGATATCCTTTAATAATATTTGCTTTATTGCAGTCAGTCAAATATTGGCTTCATTTGAACAAAAATCCTTTTGACAATTATAGAAAATATTCATATGCAACGCAAATTCACATAGATGGAAGCGCAGAGTCAACATTCAGTCATCACATTAGTTGCCTGTTGAAATACTTTGGCTTTACACATGTTTGGGACAATAAAACAACACTATCTGTCCCAAGACTAATGCATGCTGTGAAAAAGACAATGTTTAGTAGATATGAACAATTCTTTTATGCCTTTATTCAGGGATCCTTTCTTAAAGAGAATTGTACTAATAAATTAAGAACTTATTGCACATTTAAGAAAACATACAACTTTGAAAATTATTTAGGTGTGTCTGTTGAAAAGAAAATTGTTTCACAATATTCAAGATTTAGATTGTCAAATCACCGATTAAATATTGAAGTTGCTAGATATTCTAGAACGCCAGTTACTCAACGAACATGCAATATATGTTCTTCTTCTGAAATCGAGGATGAATTTCATTTTCTATGTATTTGTTCTAAGTATGCTAATCTGAGAAATATTTTTTTCGAAGATATTGGTAAATTTATTGTTGACTTTGATACATTAAGTTTACACGAACGATTTGTGATGTTACTTAGTTCTCAGCAATCTGACGTTAATTTGCTAGTTGTAAATTATGTGAATAAATGTTTTGAACTTAGAGCCATGCATCAGGAGTAGTCATGTCAAGACTATTATCTATATATAGAAGTACCATTCAATTATTCTTTTTCAAACAAACTTGAATTGGTAGTTTTTTAATATTTAGTCTATGTGACGTCAATATTGATTCCAGCCTCATATGACGATACAAAATAATAAAACAGGGATTCGCTCTTGTTTTTGCTCTTGGGATTGGTTGTGGATACTCTTTAGATCCGTTTCAGTGAGACGGGTGTAGAGGGTGCTCATACCCTTTGTCTTGGTCATTGAAAGAAAATACAACTCAATCTTTTAATAGAAAAAATAGCTATTTATTCAAGTCGTTACATAGACATATTTTGCATAGACATATTTTGCATGTAGACATGATATCATACATATAATTATATTTGGCCCCTGTTCGATTCCAGCTGGTAGTTACAATGTGTGATGTTTGTGAAGGTGGATCCAACTACTTTGTTTCATGTCATCCGTTGTTTGTGGCCTTTTATATACTTCTGGGATGCATAAATGTAACACAGAGGTCTGTGTGGGGCCACATGCAGTATGGACGAATTTTTGAGATTGAGTGGTTTGATACACTAGTTAGTACATGTACTTTAGTGACGTCATTACATATATGTTTTTCATGTCATGTCTGTTATGATCCTATATGTTTTGGATTATTTGCAGAATAAATTTTGAATCTTTGAATCTTTGAATCTTTGAATCGTTAGAAGGTGATACTTCTGTAAATGTGGTTCCATTTGTTTTATGTTTTGGAGTCGAATTTTTGTGCTGTTTCAACCTTATTTTTATTCAAGTTCGGGTAACTGACTGGCTGTCTATTGGGAAATAGCTGCTCACTTAGCTTGCGATATGTTTTCTGAGTGTAAGTACCTAATTGTCAATATGTTTTACCCACCTCGATTTTTGGAGTGGGAATTTCTTTCTGATTGCGCATTTCCCTGATCGTTGCCTACTTGTACCTTTTCAAGCCACCGTGTTGCAACATTGAGATATACATATCGTATTGAAAATCAGAAGTCAAAGTCTGTAATGTTGTTTTGTTGGAAAGCTTGAGGTAAACATGTCTATATCTCGGCATCAAAGTGTTAGTCACCACAACAAACTGTGAATCCTGCAAATGATGTCATCACCTAAGGTGTGTGGCAATTTATGATATTCAACATTGTTTCCAAGCAACACACGCTCCACTGAGTTTATTAATTGAGCCTTCGCATGAGAAACCAACGATTTGCGTATGCGAAAACAAAGACGCAGATCAGCTGTGCAGTAACTGCACAGCTGACTGCACAGCTGATCAGCGCCTTTGTTTTCGCCACACGGATGATTCTATTCCTCTTCGACTTATAAATATCCAAAGTTTCAAGCTTCTGTGTCGGTCCTGGTCGGAATCCCAAATTGTTGGTTTTTCTCGTGCACAGGCTCAATTATATTGATACTGCGCAAGATAAAGATGCATTGATATGCCACAAGCCTCAAATATCAGTTTTCGAATGCTATGATTTGTTTTTATCTGAGAATTAATAAAATCATCGGTCTATTAAGTTCCAGGCAATGTTGTGCTAACGAATGACACTTAAACGCCTCGTTCAATGGAAACTTGTGTTTATCGATAATTATGCTAGGAATTTAGTCAAGGTAAGAAATAACACAAACTTGCATTTAGGCTTGCATTAATGTGTTTACCTACTTTGGCTTATATTCAAGCCCTTTAAATGGATTTGAGTACAATTTAGGCTCATAGAAATGGTGAATTTCGATACAAGTTTTCAAGTTTTGTCTTGTTAAATAAGTTTTGCGTCATCACGAAACCTTGCCCATACAATATTCAGAGATAATTCAACTTTTGAAATTGAAAATTTCATCAGAAAAAAAATGATAGTTTAGTTGGTTGGGACCGGAGCTTCTTGTTTGTTGCTTGGCCATCCGAGGTTCAACTGGTGTTTTTCTTTTGCTCCGGGTTTCAGTAAGTTATTCGGCGCCCAGGGATCTCCATCGTCGGATAGCTTACTGAATCTGTTGAGTCCTCGTTTTTGATTCATCATGGTGGTTATCATGATTTATTTGTTTGTCATTGATGATTCATTGACTAGTTAGAGAATCACCACGAGGACCGAACAACTAACTTAATACTGTGAACCCCTGCGGAAGATGAGGGTGAGGTTGGGCGCCTGTAAAACCGGTTTAAGCCCCCAGTAATTTTATATTACTGATCGTTCCAAGGCGATACTTCTGTTGTGGTTTCATTTGTTTTATATTGTGGATTCAAAATTTTGTGCTGTTTGAACCGTATGTACCATTTCATATTTTAATTTAAGTTCGTTTAACTGAGTGACCGCCTATTGAGAAACAGATGCCCACTCGGCTTACGATATGTTTTCTAAGTATATATATATAAGTACCTAATTTTCAATCTAGTTTTTCCCACCTTGGTTTTTGGAGTGGGAATTTCTTTCTGATTGCGCCTTTTCCTGTTTGTTGCCTACTTGTACATTTTCAATATTTTGCTCAAAACATTGATTGTAGAACGAGTACCCTCAATTTATGTTTTGAATAAAAAAAGAAAGAAAATGGTAAACCCCTCTATACCCCCAGTTTCACTAAATAAAAGTGGAGTTTAAAGGGGTATACTTTCCATAGACATGTTTTCCTGATGGTATTTTCACTTGAATTATTGTGGCTATGTGGCTACCATAAGCTCGGTATGTTTATTGCCTATTTGATGTTTGTTTTTGTCCACTGTGATTTGGCACCTTATTGTATTTTACTTATATATGTTTGGCCTTTCAGATAAATTGGTTAACATACCAAATGATTAAGGCAGCTATTCTCTCAACGAAAGTACCCACGACATGTTATAAAGCATGAAATCGTGTCTGCCACACGTCATCTAAAATACCACATTGCTTCTTTCATATCAAATTTAAACCAAATGAGTTTTTAATTCGGCACTTTTATTATCAACGCTTATTAAGTTCTTTGAATCCTAAATAAATTGTGTATAAGTCTCGTCATCAGCAGCCACATTATGAAACCATGCCCATGCAATAAACAGATTTTGAAAGTTGTGAAAAATTGAAAATTTTCAGTAGAAATTTTTCATTATTTTTCTTATTTTTGCTCAAGGCGGTTCTAACGAGTACCCACAATCTATGTTTTGGAGCAAAAATAATAAAAATATGTATACCCCTGCATACCCCAGTTTTACTAGTATATGAAATTGGGGTATAAGGGGGTATTCATTTCACGGACATGTTTTCCTGATGATGTGGTTGTAAAGTACATGTTCGGATTACTTGTAAAACACATTTTCAGATTACTTGTAAAACACATGTTCGGATTACAAGGTGTTTGGACTTGCCATTGAGAAGTAAAAATCTGTGGAAAGTTTGGCTGAAAACAAATCATGCTGCAATTTATGGTTATAATGCGCAAATTATGGCACCATATGGCTAGAATCACTAACATTCACAAGTTTTACCTTCAAGCAGTAAAATACAGTTTATTTAAAATCAAAGGTTTTTACTTGAACAGTGTCATGTTGTCATGTTTAGGTGCTTGAGGTAAGGTAAATATTTCTATAAAAGCCAACGCTTTCCTCAGCGTCAAAGTTTTAGTCAACAAAACAAACTGTGATTCCTGTAAATGATGTCACTACCAACAGTGTGAAAATGTACGATGTTTTATTCTGTTACCTAGCAACGAACGCGCCTCTGACTTTATTAATCATATTGACACTGCTTTAAAGATAAAAATACATTGATATGATATGAGTCTCGAGTATCAATTTTCAAATGCTAGGATTTGTTTTTATCTGAGAATTAATAACATCACCGATTTATTCATTTCTAGAAATTGTCGCGGTAAAGGAAGCTATACTAGTCATTATTGTTGAAATATAACCCCAACGAGTTTTTAATCTCACTGGTATTTTTATTATTTCCTGGAATCCTAAAACAATTGCGTATGAGTGTCGTCATCAGCAGCCCCATTATGAAAACACGCCCATGCAATAAACAGAGATTTTAACCCATAGTTGACGAATGGATTCTCCAATCGTTATCACTTTGGTGAGTCCACTTTCATTTTTAAGGGGTTTTCGGAGTGAGTTTCATTTTTTATCTCATTTTTGATGAAATTTGTCTGTGCAAACAGAATAGCCCCAGATGGGATGCCGCGTTCTGCGGCGTCACATCTTGGGCTATGTTGTTTGCCGATGTCCCACAAAAAGGACGCCAGGCTTAAATGAGTTAAAGTTGTAAAACAGGGGTATTCATTACACGGACATGTTTTCCTGTTGTTGTGGTTGTAAAACACGTGTTCGGATTACACGGCGGTTGGACCAGCCAATGAGATGTAAAAGTCTGTAGAAAGTTTACTGGAAACAAACCATACTGCAGTTTATGGTTTTAATGCGCAAATTATGGCACCATACGGCTAGAAGCACTACCATTCACAAGTTTTACTTTCAAGCCCTCATGCTTCAACAGTAAAAGGTACAAGTAGGCAAAGATCAGGGAAAGGCGCAATCAGAAAAAGATTCCCACTCCAGAAACCGAGATGGGAAAAAACTAAATTAGCAATCAGGTACTTATACCATGAAAACATATCGTAAGCCGAATGGGCAGCTATTTTTCCCAATAGGTGGCCACTCAGGTACAAGTAGGCAAAGATCAGGAAAAGGCGCAATCAGAAAAAGATTCCCACTCTAAAAACCGAGGTGGGGAAAAACCAAACTAATAATCAGGTACTTATACCATGAAACATATCGTAAGCCGAATGAGCAGCTATTTTCCCAATAGGTGGCCACTCAGTTACCTTAACTTAACTAAAACTATGAAAACACACATAAGGCGCCAACAGCACAAAAAATTTAAACACCAAGACATAAAACAAAAAGAACCACCACAGAAGTATCGCCTTGGAACGATCACCTTGGAAGTAAATATTTCTATAAAAGCCAACGCTTTCCTCAGCTTCAAAGTGTTAGCAACAAATCAAACTGTGATTCCTGTAAATGATGTCATCACCGACAGTGTGAAAATATACGATGTTTTATTCTGTTACCTAGCAACGAACGCGCCTCTGACTTTATTAATCATTTTGACACTGCTTTAAGAATTAAAGAAGATACATTGATATGACATAAGCCTTAAATATCCATTTTCTAATGCTAGGATCTGTTTTATCTGAGAATTAATATAACATCACCGATGTATTATGTTCTAGAAATGGTCGTGATAAAGGAAGCTATTATACTAGTCATTATTGTTGACATATAATCAAGGTAAATAATACTTTCTATTACCCTTTTTGGATGACATTTTGGAGATGATTTTTATCTCTGCGCCTTAACATCTAATAACAGACGTCAGTCATAATTACGTCCAACATATTACACAAATTTTAAGCCTTTCAATTCATCAGGATAACATGTCCGTGTGATGTATACCCCCTTAAACCCCATTTTTATATAGAAAAACTGGGGTTTGCAGGGGTATACCTATTTTTCTTATTTTTGCTCCAAAACATAGATTGTGGGTGCTCGTTAGAACCGCCTCGCCGAGGCGGTTCTAACGTGTACCCACAATCTATGTTTTGAGCAAAAATAAGAAAAATATCAACAATTTTCTTCTGAAATTTTTCATTTTTTACAACTTAAAAAATCTCTGTATATTGTATGGGCAAGTTTTCGTAATGTGGTACTCATTTCTATAATCTTGCAGCACTAATTATGTTGCCATGGTGATTCGATGGATAAACAGACTAGGCGGATGTTTTAAATCTTCTTATAGAATCTATATTATAAATGATGAGACTTTGAAATCCAGTTATAGAATTTTACAGAAATACTTATTCCTGATAAGTTCGACATATACTGCCCGACTCTTAAAATGTAAATAACACTTTCCAGGAATTTTAGTGTCTTTTATGTTAGTGCTGTCTAATTAGTCTTAAAGTTTTATTTCTCTGGTTTGCTCGCCTTTTTCTTGCTATAAATAACTTTATTTTAGCATTGTTGCTATTTTACTGGCAAAGAGCTTGTTATCCTGCCCATCATATGCATTGCATTACTTTGTTTAAGGGTCCTCTTTTTGCTTTATATATCTATCCAAATCGTTTTGCCTTCTTCTTCCACAAAATAATTTTAACCAATAAAAGGCTTTGTATCGACTATACTGTTGAAAGTTGCAAAATTAGTTATTGTCTTTGGCTATATGTTGCCAAATCTACAGGGTCACTGAAGAGGCTTAAGTAGCCAAAACCGCGGTATGGCCCATCCTCTTTCTCATAATATGTTCTCTGCTCTTAAAGGATCTCAGTTTTAATTATCATTTTATCATTCACAAATTACTGTATTTTCAATTCCACATAAAAATAGCACAGCTCTAGATCCTACGTAGGTGATAATACTTCATATGCGAACTTTCATTTAAGTTGACTCATTCTATTTACCATACATTTTCTTCAGTGCAACATGAGCATTCCCCGATTATAGAGCAAAACCATAGTATTCATTGTATGTTAAAGTGATGTAAACATGAAACAAAATGTACAGTTGTTTAAGGAATTTTGTTCTCGTGTTTATGCTGGTTTTGTTCATTTGTTGTGTGTTCGTTCAATTATATAACATGTATTAATAACATGTTAACACATATTCATATCTAAACTTTGTGTTCCTTCGTACACACATTACGAAAACTTGCCCATGCAATATACAGAGATTTTTTCAAGAGGCAAAGTAGAATAAATTGGATATTGTCAATATTTCAGCTCAAAACATACGGTTCTAACGAGTACCCGCAATGTATGATTTTGATCAAAACTAACAAAATTGCTTTTTTATATAAAAGTGGGGTTAAGGGGGTATGCCACACGGACTTGTTTTCCTGATGCACGAGTGAACTTAATCTCGTCTTAAGCCCCCTTTAGTTTTTCCCCATTTTTTTTTTTTTTTTTTTTTTTTTTTTTTTTTTTTTTTTTTGTGTGTTTGTGTGTGTGTGTGTGGGGGGGGGGTTCTTTCTGATTGCGCCTTTTCCTGATCGTTGCCTACTTGTACCTTTCCATATATTGTAGTAAGAAAATGAACACAATGTTGTTTTTGTTTTGTTATCTTTTAAACTACCAATTACGTAGTTCTAAATGTAAACATGATTTTATCATCAATGTCTGCTTTCTTTCCGCAAGTTGGTTTTATAATTAACGTCACGCAATTCAACGTCATAACATCATTTCTATTGACCTCATTCCGAGATTTTTCATACTGGTTCACAGGCGTAAATATCTGGGAATTGAATTAAAATGAATAGTTTGTGAAACAAAATTATGTTTCTCTTAATAGCAAATGTTTATAAGATCAATTTGATAGCAATATGCATAAAATACTTTTATTAAAAAAAGATGCAACTTCTTAATATAGCATTATTGATTTATTGGTTTGCTATCACGTAATTCCCTATTTTACTACATACATGTATACATATGTGTCGAGTGCAGTGGTCACCTTCGAATAAGGATATTTCATTCATGCCAGAAAAACGACTAAAAACGCAAACAACACAAAAACGGTCTTTCTTTATAAGTCTCGGCGCCTATCTAGAAATAATCGAACGTTTTGCAAAGTTCTTCTGCTAATAAGAGCACAGGCGCTTGAAGTTACATTAGTGACCCAAAAAGCATCATATTTACGGTAGTGTCTAAGGTCAATATATATATTGACCAGGTAAGCAACCAATAATGCATCAATTTTGGCATGTCGATTGTGAATTTACCTGTCGTATTCCGTAGGCCCCTTGTATATTTCTGGAAAGATAGAATCACAGTTTCGTACGAGGCATGGATAACTTTGCCAGTAATGCCTTCCTGAAGGCTGTAATCGTGTCAAAAAATAATCGCGATCAGGAGCTCCTCCTCACCAGCTCCATTTCCGGTTCTGTCCTTTGATCCGGGCCGAATGAATTCTGAGCATAGCTTGGATTAAATCAATATTAGACAATGTCGAATCGTCCTGTCTATAAACACTTAACATACTCCATTTTGCTAGAAAACATGAAATTTGCATAAATCCATCATGTTTTCTCCTTCCAACGATTGTTTGTTTGAATTTATTTTTGGGTTTTCCCATGACGTTTGAATCGTCGCGCGCAACGACTTTATTTTGAACACAAAAGAGGCGCCTGAGGGAAAATCACTCCCGACGTAATTAATATACAGTACGCAAACATTTGATAATCTTATTAAATTTTTTATGGACTTTCACATAAATAAATAAATAATAAATTAATTGATGAATTAAGTGATTAATTAATTAATTAATTAATTACGGAACATTGTATTTTTCAGCGAGATCGATAGGGCTCCAAAGAGCGGTGAAAGCCTTCATCACCAGCTTCAATATAAATTTGATAATTTGATATCCTTGTCGCATGAGTACTAAAAACTTTTAATTACCTGTTTAATACCAAAGTGATCCGCGCCCGGTTAAATGTCGGTCTTTTCTACGGTCACACACACAAAGGATTTTAACGTAATATTCGTTCCATTCCGCCTGAAGTTCGGGGCTGAAGAAGACCTAAGAATTCCATTTATCAACTACAACTTTCCTCTATATGGTGGAGATTGCGGTTCGGTAAATGTGGTAAATGTCGACCGTCGACCACCAAGACGAACAGAAAGAAAGGAGGTCGATTTTTTTCGTCACAGGTACAAAGGTTGGTCAGCATGATGATCAACCTGTCCACTAAACTTGCTATGGACTTGATGGTGCTATCATTTTCAACAGTCGTCGGGACGGGTCGGGATGGGGATCCTAGAATTGTGACTTTCCCTGTGGGTGCTGTGGTTTGGCTTTATTGTGTCAGGATGCACAATTGTTACCAAGACGACATGTACCAGCCCACAACCCGAATAATTCCCTGATTATAGTTGTTGGTCCCTTTAATGTGATTCTGCATGCTCTATCGCCCTCTGATATTGATTTTATTGAAATTTATCGTCCCTTTTTCAGTCATGGGGACGGACCCACCGCTTCCTGTGTTTTGACCAGTACTGTGGGGAGCTGAAGGACACAACACGGTTCTCCGTCTGGGGAGTCGGAGGGTCAGGTGTAAGACTATCAGAAGGATTTGACTTAGAAACTATTCGGTCAATTTATCATTTATTATACTAGATTTTTTTTTTTTTTTTCATTTATTTTTTATATATATATATTTTTGTTGTACCTGTTGGAACCGGTGCGTTTCCTCTTTCGATTGATCCATGGTTACTCACCTGATGATTCTCGTGTGCACCAAATTTCGTTGGCGTTCCTTGACTTCTCGGTGATGTACAGCCTCAGTGATTATCAGCCGGACATGTTATATTTGTCGAGTCCCGATCTTTGCTTCGTAATAGTTTTTAATATAGGGATCAAACGTGATTATCCATTCATTAACATTCGCTAGGTTCCGAGTCCGAGGAGAGTGTTGAAAACCGAGGGAGTAGCCCAAAGTCATCAACACTCACCGAGCGACCTAGCGAATGTTAATGAATGATAAAATCATTTTTGATCGCTATTATTGCATAAATTCTGAAAAAAAAAAAAAAAAAAAAAAAAAAAAAAAAACGAAAAAAAAAAATGATGTTGCACTGTATTTTACAGCCTAATCAGATTTTCATACGCGTAAAAGCTTTAATTTAATGCTCGTTCCGGGCGGACTTCAGTTTCTCTTTATTAGCACGTGCTTTGCGTGGCGTCCGGTAACGAACATGAGTAAAAGCCTTGTATTTATAAACAGCACATGTGCGCGTGAGTTGCATTTAGTAATGCATTGCTTTCTTGTATGATTTATAAATGGTTGTTAATATCGCGTGGCACGGGTATCTATGCAATAATTTTGATCCATTTTATTTCATGTAGCTCGACTTTGACCTCAGTCGCGTCAAAAGATCGACGTGTCCATGAAGTAACACGTGAAATATTTATATACATGTACATGTATATAAAAGACTGATCACCACTTTTCATACAAGTTTTCACTTTCATGGCACCAAGTTAGTGTAAATAACACGAATCACACGATATGAACAGACGGAAAATTTACTATATCAAAATCAATGTCATCGCGTTTATCATTTTCTTTTTGTCTTTTCTTTTTTCTTCCTATTTTTTTTTTTATTTTGAATTGATGCTTTACGTCCCAGTCAACAGCTAAGGTCCTGTCGGGACAAGGGACTTTTACCCAAAGCAAGTGCTTGAAATAACCACCCAACTAAGCCACAAAAGGCATATACGTATGAATGGTTTGACTTGAACCACTTTTCCTGGGCAGGCTCAGACCCGAGCGGTTAACTAGTAATCGGATGGTCAGTAAGTAGTGTTTAAGCTTTACCCGGAGGCACAAGCAGCCCATCTATTTCTTTAGGCCCAAAAGGGCGAGGGCCCTCCCTAATTGAGAAGAAACAAATCGATTTACAATAAATGTAAATCCAAAAGAAGAGGACTGCGGTATGTGCGGTGTTGGTATTAATATTTAATACAACCGGACAGGATCGCCGGTTTTCATAGGTTTGCACCGTTTTGTCAAGGATGTCCACTCTAGCAATACCATATTACTCAGTTTTATCCTGGTTTAACAAGCTGGGATGAACCGGGGAGCTAAGGCGGGACAATGAGAACAAAATGAGAACAAAATTACCAAAATTCTTGTATTTTGTTAGTTTGATTTTTCTCGTACTCGACGCAAAGGAAGTATCAGACTTCTTTCTGGCTTATTTGATAGTAAATGAATGAAGAAAAAAAAAGAAACAAAAGGAAGACACAGATCTAGTTACCTTGTAAGCAACCTGAATTTTCTACATTGAGTGCGAGAGGAATTTTTCTTCCCTTTTAACGTTCTTGGAATGGGGTATTTTTGTCTGCGGCGAGACTTCCATGCATTTAATCGTCTTTATAAACAAAGATAAAGAATATTCTTGGACTTGCATTAGCTTATAATTAAAATGCAGGCAATATCTCGTGCGGAAGTTACTGGCGATACTCTTGAATGATTGCAAAAAGTGGCAGATGAAGTAAAGAAGGATAATTGCTATAATACGGAACAGATTTTTTTTAAAATTCAGTTTTACGTAACTTTCAAGATTATTTCATTTCATATGAGACGGGCCAATCAGTAGGTGGGCGAAAACGAAAGAACCCCGAGAAAAACCGCATGGCAAACCCGTAAGCAATACGGGGAAGCACAGTGGTGAGATAATCGAGTGATAAAGACCGCTCGGTCACGGGGGCCGCACGGACCAGATGTTTTATGTTACTTTTGTTTTCTAAGAACTTTACATTTTTAATTGGGTGTGTAATGCAATGATTATCTGAGCGCCTCGTGAAAAAACCCACAATGTCGTGTCCGAAACCGGCCTGTACAAGCACAGAAAAGAGCTAGAAGCTTGAAATTTCGGATTTAAGTAGAAGAGGATTCGTACAATTCGAGTAGCGAAAACAAAGGCGCTGATCAGCTTCGCGATTACCATGAAGCTGATCTGCGTCTTTGTTTTCGCCTGTGCATATCGTTTGTTTTCCCATGAGGCGGCTCAATTCAAGTGTGAGATCGCCGGGTAGACTCTAATTAAGATTAATACCTTTAAGCCTATGTTACATTGGTCTACGATTAGCTTGCTATGATCGTACGATGATGCCATTTTTTGCATTTTTGCGCGATCTCCGCAGGGTGACCCTATGATGTCCCTACGATTCTACGGCTTCCTATGGCTTCCTACGATCTCCGTAGCCTCTACGCCTCTATGATTTTGTAGTAGTCTGCACTTTTACAAGTTTTTAAAAATCGTAAAATCGTAGCCCGTGGACATGCGGTGGGTGGCATCGTACGGGCGTCGTACGGAAACCCTGCGATGATCGTGCGGTTACCACTTAAAGTGGTGGAGACCCTACGATTTCCCTACGATCGCCGTACGGTTCTGATGACTCGGAAATTCGAAGAAAGCCAGAACATGAAATCGTACGATGCCCACATGAATCGTAAATACCTACGTCGTAGCCCATTATCACCTACGATGTCTAAATTCCTAGGGAAAATCGCAGACCGAAAAATCGTTCAATTACCGGGGCAAATGTTACCTAGTAGACATGACCCGTTGTGGACTCCCTACGATCGCTGTACGATTTTTGTCCTCAAACTATCATACAAAAATCGTGAGGTGACCGCACGATCATCGCGGGGTCTCCCTACGGCGCCCGTATGACGTACGACGTGTCTACGGGCTACGGTCTTACGATTTTTAAACTTTGTAATAGTGCAGACTTTTACAAAATCGTAGAGGCTACGGAGATCGTAAGAAGTCGTAGAATCGTAGGGTCATCGTAGGGTCACCCTGCGGAGACCGCAAAAATTGGCATCGTACGATCATCGCAATTAAGCTAATCGTAGGCAAAATATAACCAAGGCATCAGTCAGAAGTCTAAGGAACTCCGTACGATACCCACTTAAAGTCTGTGGAGACCCTATGACTGCGACTGCCAAGAAAAAGTGTTTTGTATCAGAACGTAAAGTTACTCCGTACGGACAAAGCAAGGGCTTCATGCGCTATCCACTTAAAATCTGCGGAGACCTACGACTACCGTACGATCCATGCGCGGATCCAGAAAATTTTCTCAGGGGCGGGGGGGGGGGGGGTCCAAATTCCCAGAAGGGGTCTTACGGAAAATTTCAATATGGCAAAAATTAATAATCTGGCAATTATTACCAGGTGGGGGAGGGGGGAGAGGTCCGGACCCCCTGTCACCCCCTCTGGATCCGCCCATGCGATCGGCTTGCGGTTTCGTATCGGAACGTCGACAAAAAGCAGATTCAGAAATCGTACGATGCCCATATGAATTGTAAACACATACGTCATAGCCCACGATTACCTACGATGTCTAAAAGATCGTAGTCAAAATCGCTGGCCGAAAAATCGTACGATGATCGGGGCAAATGTTACCTAGGCTTTACTGAAGGTACATTTTATCAGAACACTACGGCTACCCATTCTGTCTGAAAAATAAAAGACCTTGCACAGGGCATGTGTAGTGAACCAATCGAGTGCAATCTGTTTTATGAAAGTGACACACCTCCAAAATGTCAGACAAATTTTTCATGAAAAGACGCATAATCTCTGTAATGAGTTTGTTGCGTCGTATTTTTTTCTTGAAGGGTTTTTTGGAATATGAGATTTTGAAAAAAGCAGTTTCTGTACGACGGTGTATGGACAGTAGTTACTTATTTACCCCGCTTGGGGCCTCACTCACTCAGGTCACGCGGAACGTCATCATGACATCACTTGTCAGCAAGGCTTGTCAGAAAAATGGAGGCCATTTCACGGAAAGAACAACAATTTGTGAAATATTTGAACATTTGTGCTGCAACCAGGTGGATAAATTTATGATATTCGAATGGCTACAATCTCCTCAAGCATGTTTTTCTACATTTGAAACTGTGAAATCGTCGTCATTCATCCTGGCAGCGAAACGGATCGAGTGAGGTAGGACATTTTTGCTCAGTGTTTGTGTTGGTTAGGAGAAGATCGTGCGTTTGATTTTTTATTTTTGAAATAACAATAAACATATTCCTGATACATTGCACTTAGATGGAAGCCAAGTAGTCACACATCGCTAAAAACATATAGCCTGTTTGAAGTTCAACTGAATGTCGCCATCCAGACAAATTTCCCTCAAAATCGAACGTTTTGACGTTGTCTTCACCCGCAAAATTTACTGCAGAATAGTGGGCGCGTCAACGGAACTCAAGGAGGGAATGAGGTCGTTTGGACAGTTGCTTACCTGGTCAATATATTCTATATTGACTTAACACTATGATTATAATTATATATAGGACTTCAAGCGCCTGTGATAAGAGATTATACTTAAGCACATAAATACGGCTAAAGGACTCCACTGATAACTTAATGATGCAGAATTTGTACCAGTGAACGTTTTGTGTGCATCAGGATAACATGTTCATGAAATCTATACCCCCTTAAACCCAGCTTCAATATAGAAAATCTTCGGTAAACAGGGGTATACTTTTTTTTCTCCAAACATAGATTGTGGTACTCGTTAGGACCGCCTCGCCGAGGCTGTTCTATTGTGTACCCAAATCAATGTTTTGAGCACATACAAAAGATATCATTTTTTCCAGCTGAAAATTTTATTTCTTTAACATGCGTACTGCATATGCGTAATTTCGTAATATAATAATGTAAATAAGACAAGGGACGGTCTCAACACATAATTTAGAAATAATCAAAATTTAATATCACGTTCTTCTGCTAATAAGTGATGGTACGTAAGCACATAAATATGGCTTAAGGACTATCCTGATACATGTAACTTGATGATGCAGAATCTTTACCATTAAACATTTTCATGCATCAGTATGTCGTATCGCAAAGCAGTCTTAGCACATGACTAATCTTATGACCAAGGCTAGTCATAGAACAGTAATAAGACTACCACGTGTAAGATTGCGGGTAAATGTTAGAACCGCCTCGCCGATTACCCACAGTCTATGTTTTGGAGCAAAAATAAGAAAAATAGGTATACCCCTTAAACCCCACTATATCACGAACATGTTTTACTGATGAATTATTATTTTGTGCACATTACTTTTTTGGTATAGAGGGTTGCAACATATGTCGGGTTACTCTTTTGTGACAAATAATGCGTGAAATCATTTTTGCACTTTCACCAACTTAATATGCATTGTCATTTACTCATGGGGAAAAAAGTTTAGCCAGTTAGTTTGACAAGCCCCGTAACTATTTTATAACGCTGCTTGCCTTAGTTGTTCCTCTTTTTAAATCTGCAATGACAATAGCTCCCCAATTCTGATAAGAAATTCCATTAGTTGCACATTTCGCACAGTTATTGGTCTTTTTCACAAAATATCAGTTTTGTTTCTAACCCAGCGATAAATAATAAAATTGGTGTGCATATAAGTGCTCTATTGCGATGTAATCCAACTAAGTTCAATATCCTTCAATTGTTTTTCAAAGTACATGTATACCTATAAGAGTAGATCACTAATGCCAGGAAGAAATCCCCTTTGATGTAAGAAATTTCCGCAAGGGCTGGGGTTTATATGAAAATCATCAAAGTGATGAGGAAATCTCTAACTATGGGATTCAGACAACTACTAATTTGTTTCTTTTGGTCCTTTGAGATCAGTGAGGATATTATAAGGAATCTGCTGTAATATCATCGGCTTAGATCCATTTTAAACTGTTACAGCGTTTGGGAATGAGAAATGAAATATCTATCATTGGCTGTGATTCATTTTAAACTGTTACAGCGTTTGACTCTTTTATCAAAAATCATCCATAATTCATGGAGTTTTAGTAGCCTACACCGCGATTTGGCCCATTGATGTTTTCACCCGCCTTGTAAACCAAGGGTCATTGGATCGATCACGGGCTTCTACAGTCTTAACTGATGCAGTCTCCATTTGACCTTGCTGCTGAGAGGGACGTAAAACATAGCATTAGCCAACCAAACTTTAACACTTTACCTCATCAACTTCCATCGTTGTTTTTTTTTTGTTTTTTTTTTTTTTTTTTTTTTTTTTTTTTTTTTTGTCAGTTGGGTTTGTTGTTGTCAAGTTCACCTGAAGATAGGAAAAGGTACAAGTAGGCAAAGATCAGGAAAAGAGATTCCCACTCTAAAAACCGAGGTGGGAAAAAACCAAACTAACAATCAGGTACTTATACCATGAAACATATCGTAAGTCGAATGAGCAGCTATTTTCCCAATAGGTGGCCACTCAGTTACCTTAACTTAACTAAAAATATGAAAACACACATAAGGCGTCAACAGCACAAAAAAAATTTATACACCAAGACATAAAACAAAAAGAACCACCACAGAAGTATCGACTTGGAATCATCTAAGGAAATGGCCTTGGGAAAAGCCTTTGACTTAATGTCAGATCCTGGCTTGTTCGTATTTTTTTCTTTTTATGATATGTTAAAAAATAATGAAAAAAAAAAAAAATAAACCGAATCAGCCGTCAAAGTGTTCGAGGCGATTTCGGGCCCCGATCTTCGGTGTTTGTCTGGTACACTTAAAAAAAAAAACAATATCAAGTCATTGGATTTTGTCTGCTCTTTTTCAGGACGTGTAATAGTCTGCATGAGGAGAATGATGTAGTTGTTTACAATGCTAGTTTACCACAAACACCTACACTACTGTATGGTATGGTCTTTGGTCTTCATCACAGGTATGTAGGCAAATTACCAAAACATGTCCATACAATATACAGAAATTTGTTTGGTTGTAAAAAAAAAAAATCTAAAATTTCATTAGATTTTTTTTGTAGTAATTACCCGCTGAGCGACAGGTGGGTATGATATTTTCCTGACCTGTCCAGCCAAAGCATGCACCGAGAGCCCGAAGGGCTCGAGGTGCATGCTTTTGGCGGGACAGGTCAGGAAAATATCATGCCCACCTGTCGCGAAACGGGTAATTAACTTACCTTATGACCCCCACTGATTGGAATTTTAGTTTTAAGATCTATACAACGATAATGCACACCGGTAAAGTGACTTTTCTCTCGATATAACTATTGACCGAACACTGCACGTGCAAAGCGAGGAGGCTAAAAATAGATCAGAATGGAGTTTCTTCCCTTGTGCATTTAAAACATTTTGAAACCTATTTTTTCTTATTTTGTAATGGCAATTTCTTTATCAAATTGTCTGATCACAATAGAAATTATCTTTTATTGAAACAGTTAACAAACTGGGAGAGTAAATATCAATTACCATTTCTTTTGTATGCAAAAACGTAATACCATTTCGTAATGATTTTCATATAAGTATATATAGCGTGTGTAGGTTTGTAATGCAGGGTTTGAAACCTACGGACCTAGCTTTCTAAAATCCCCATAGTAAGTTAGGGGACCAGTATACAAATGCCCAACTGTATTTAAGGAATACAGTTGGTCGTTTATCATGAACATTCTCGCAATGCAATAATGTGTGAAATTGGTTTCTGGTTCATCGTTCTTGCACTTTAACAACAATAATCTACTAACAATAATATGAGAACCAGAAACCAATTCCAAATCAAAAAGACTCTCATCTCAGCTCAGTGTAACTGCCCAGTCCGATCAGTGCACAGCAATCGATACTCATGTGCATTGGTCATGGTCAGTTCCTTATTTCAATACTTATTGATGATGTAACTTTTTGCAAGGCAGTAAAAGCAGTTATGTTGGAATTGATGGCATGGCCACGCTTTAGTGCATTTTTATGCATCAGCTGTGAGGAGGTAAGAAAGTCACTTTCACCACCGGTCTGGGGTTGAGGAAAGTACTTTCCTTACCTTCAGACAGTGTGAAAGTATTTTCTCTACCTGCATAACTGCCCTACACACCGCGCGTGCAGTAAGGTATGAATAATATTTCCCCGTGATTAACATTGCAGTCATAAGGTAAATATTTTTCTTATTTTTGCTCTAAACATAGATTGTGGGTACACGTTAGAACCGCCTCACCGAGGCGGTTGTAACGAGTACCCCCAATCCATGTTTTGTAGCAAAAATAAGAAAATAGCTTTACCCCTGCATACCCCAGTTTTTCTATATAAAAGTGGGGTTAAGGGGGTATATATTGCACGGACATGTTTTCCTGATGACATGCATTTACTTTTTACAAATAAATTGACTTACCCACGGCATCACCCCTAGGGTACAATATGCATGTCATTTATTCAGTATTGTGTATAGTTTACACACTTTGACCTTGCCGGGAAACCTCACGTTGTAACGCTTTGTACGTCAATATAAGCAGAGGGGTATCTTCTTGCTTTGGACATTTTCAAGCCTTGTGTTAAGCACATAGACATATCATTTTTGAAATATCAGAATCGTAGTTTTGAAACGTAGTTCCTTGAAACAGTGCGATCGACAAATACGTATAAATACCAGAGGTTATCCAGCAGGGCCAAACAAAACAATACAGTTTTGTGAAGTACAGATAATTCAAGGATGTATGGTTATAAGGCCATACCGGTAAATAACGTTAAATAAATGTAATCAGGGCCGACGCACTCTAGCATTTGAGAAGTAAGTAAGCAAAATATTTAAAAGTTTGTAGTAAATACGTCACACCAGTCAACCCTTAAACGCGGGTGTGTCGGTTTTAATTTGTTTATAACGGTTCTCGTGAAACTTTTCACGATCTTTATTAAATGTTTCTAGTATTATTTAACCATGATAATAACAGCGAACCTAGAACACCACCACCACACACCCACGGCTTTCACGACCTATAATCTTAACCCATATTTGACAAATGGGGTTTACCATCATTATCATTTGGGTGAGTCCACTTTCATTTTTAGGGGTGTTAGGAGTGATTTTTAATTTTTATCTCATTTTTCGATGAAATTTTTCCAAGCAAACAGAATAGCCCCAGATGGGACGCCGCGTTCTGCGGCGTCACATCTGGGGCTATGCTGTTTGCCTATGTCCCATAAAAGGGACGCCAGGCTTAAATGAGTTAATACAATCGAACACATATGCATTTCTTTGGAAATTGTGCGAGATTCTTTTGCATCCCCTATATAGAATTTGTCAGACATGTGACAAAGCAGAATGCACAGACATATCCCGCAATGCAAGTTTAATCAGGCGTTCAAGTACATTTCATAATTACTTGTTTATGATCCCAAGATAAATTATTGTATATAAGTGACAAACACATGGAATTCATCATTAGAAAAACAGCAAATTGTCACTGTTTTGCATTTGTACTCGTATATTTGATTTGATTATTCAATTTGCGCGAAACAACCATATTTAGAACGTCGTTATGCAAGTAACAGTACAAACAAACAAATGAAAACTACACTTTCACTTCGCTAAAACTACACGGTTATGGTCACTGAGTCCCAGTGGAAGATTTAAATTATTGACTCTCAAACAATTAAACTCAAAAGGCCGCGAAAAGAGAGCAGTGCTACACATCACGTACAATATGAGCCGTCGCATGAGAAAACCAACAATTTGGGTTCCGACCAGGTAAAGCACAAACCGGGCTGTACAGTCACCGGAAATGGTTAGAGACTGGAAATACTGCAAAGCTGATCTGCGCCTTCGTTTTCGCCTATGCAGATTGTTGGTTTTCCAATGTGGCGGCTCATATAACAACACTCACGAAGAGAAAGCTGACATGCGCAATGGCAGCAAGGTTTCCATCCGACTAGTTAACTCAAGTAAGGTTGTAGAGAAGCAGGCAGACTAAACGGACTGTATAATAACCAGAGGACCAATGGTCCTGTAAACGCTCACCTGAGTCTGCTGCATATACCAATAAACATGTTTGAATATTATGGTATTTAACCCCAGTGCATGGGCAGATGAAGCCCTTGGGCCGTTTTCTTTTTTCAGAATAATCAATATTCTGTCCATGGATGCTTCACGCCAAGTTTCATTAAAATCAATCTATTGGTTTCAGAGAAGAAGATATTTGAAGGGTTTTTACCATATATGGGCATGGTGGCCATCTTGGTCATGTGACTTAGATTATTAATATACACATTGGTTCCCCCATCCTACAGATGCTTCACATAAAATTTGGCTTCAATTGGCAAAGTGGTTTTAGAGGAGAAGATGTTTGAATATTATGGTAATATACATGTATATTGCCCCGGGGTGTGGACATATGAGCCCTTAGGTCCATTTTTTTCAGAATCATTAATATTTAGTCCTACTACCCATTTCCTGCAAGACTTTCATCTCAAATGACTTTTTAAAAGTTTTCCCCATTCCAAAGCATTGGCGACCTATGTTGACCTTGTCGTAAAATAGGTCAAGGTCACCACAGGGTCATGATTTATAAAACATAGTAGTACTTCAGCCATTGGTGCTTCATACCAAGTTTCTTTGAAATCGGTCCTCAAAATTCGGAGAAGAAGATTTTTGAAGGGTTTTTACCATATATGGGCATGGCAGCCATCTTGGTTATGTGAACTAGATAATTTACATATACATTAATTCCCCCATTCCATAGATGCTTCACATAAAATTTGGCTTTGATTCGCCAAGCGGTTTCAGAGGAGAAGATGTTTGAATATTATGGTAATATACATGTATATTGCCCCGGGGTGGGGGCAGATGAGCCCCTGGGGTCCAATTTTTTTCAGAATCATTAATATTCAGTCCTACTGCCCATTTCCTGCAAGACTTTCACTTTAAATGACATTTTAAAAGTTTTCCCTATTCAAATGCATTGGCCACCTATGTTGACCTTGCCATAAAAAAAGGTCAAGGTCATCACAGGGTCATGATTTATATGCACATTGTAGTACTTCAGCCATCGATGCTTCATGCCAAGTTTCTTTGAAATCGATCCACCTGTTCTGGAGAAGAAGATTTTTGAAGGGTTTTTCCCATATATGGGCATCGCGGCCAACTTGGTCATGTGACCTGGATTATTTATATACACATTGATTACCCCTTCCTATTGATGCTTCA
Source organism: Rugalucina vietnamica (assembly GCA_964017185.1). Taxonomy (NCBI): domain Eukaryota; kingdom Metazoa; phylum Mollusca; class Bivalvia; order Lucinida; family Lucinidae; genus Rugalucina; species Rugalucina vietnamica. The sequence continues at coordinate 51,050,069 of OZ024878.1, read as the reverse complement.
CATAAAATTTGGCTTTGATTGGCCAAGCGGTTTCAGAGGAGATGATGTTTGAATATTATGGTAATATACATGTATATTGCCCCGGGGTGGGGGCATATGAGCCCCTGTGGTCCAATTTTTTTCAGAATCATTAATATTCAGTCCTACTGCCCATTTCCTGCAAGACTTTCACTTTAAATGACTTTAAATGACATTTTAAAAGTTTTCCCCATTCAAATGCATTGGTGACCTATGTTGACCTTGCCGTAAAATAAGTCAAGGTCATCACAGGTTCATGATTTATATACACATTATAGTGCCTGAGCCATCAATGCTTCATGCCAAGTTTCTTTGAAATCGATCCACCTGTTCAGGAGGAGAAGATTTTTAAAGGGTTTTTACCATATATGGGCATCGCGGACATCTTGGTCATGTGACCTGGATTATTTATATACACATTGATTACCCCTTCCTATTGATGCTTCACATAAAATTTGGCTTTGATTGGCCAAGCGGTTTCAGAGGAGATGATGTTTGAATATTATGGTAATATAGATGTATATTGCCCTAGGGTGGGGGCATATGAGCCCCTGGTGCCCAATTTTTTTCAGAATCATTAATATTCAGTCCTACTGCCCATTTTCTGCAAGAATTTTCCTTTAAATGACAATTTAACAATTTTTTCCATTCAAATGCAAAGGCGACCTATGTTGACCTTGCCGTAAAATAAGTCAAGGTCACCGCAGGGTCATGATTTATATACACATTGTAGTACTTGAGTCATCGATGCTTCATGCCGAGTTTGGTTGAAATCGGTCCAGTGGTTCCGGAGTAGAAGATTTTTGAAGGGTTTTTACCATATATGGGCATGGCGGCCATCTTGGTCATGTGACCTGGATTATTTATATACACATGGGTTCCCCCTTCCCATAGATGCTTCATGTAAACTTTGGCTTTGATTGGCCAGGCTGTTTCAGAGAAGAAGATCTTTGAAAATGGTGGACGACGGACGGACGGACGGACGACGGACGGACGGACGGACGGACGACGGAGCATGGGTATACTATAAGCTCACCTTGTGAGCCTGACGGCTCAGGTGAGCTAATAATGTTAAAAACAAAACCAGGGCTCTGTTGCATAAACTTAAGCTGCCATTAAATCTTGAGCTGCCATTAAGTTCAAGGTCTCTTTTAGTGAAGATGGCATTAATTTTCTGCTGCATAAAACAATTTTAAAGTACCTCCGGAGCTACATTAACTATTTGTAGCTTTAGTAGATGCTTATGTCGATTTTCATGGGGAAAAATGCTACAGGAGTAAAGCTGTCATTAAGTTAACTAGGACTTTACCTGCCATTAAGAGTTCAACAGAGCCCAGAACCACACTGACCTTACAACGGTCATTAAAGAATTACGTGGGGTTGGGGTCGGTTACCGGTATTATTTAAGGCCATTTTGTGGTTCGAAAGGCTTCATTAGGTGTCCAACCAGGTTTTGTGCAACTTTCCAACACCATTGTGAACTATCCAATACCATCGTTAGCAATAGACTATTCTGATTGCCTACCAAAGATTGCAGTTGCCGTGTTTCCATAGGCTAAGGATTTGCTAAGCAATCTTTTTTCGCAGTCGTAATCTTATGTTTACTTGACACTGAATTGCTTTGAGAACAGCCATTATTAATGCCTATCTTTAGTACTTCATTTTCCTCGTCATTTTACTGATTTGATCTATGAACAATAAAAGCTTCTAATAAATGCTTTATAAGTACTTTGACAATATCTGACATGATGAAGCCCTGACCTTTCATAAGCAACTAGAAAGAACAAGTTTGGAAACAGTTATCAATTTGGCTGTTTGAAAGTTCTAGGCAAAGATCAGGTAAGGTACAAGTAGGTAAAGATCAGGAAAAGGCGCAATCAGAAAAAGATTCCAACTCCAAAACCCGAGGTGGGAAAAAAACTAAATTAAAAATCAGGTGCTTATCCCATGAAAACATATCGTAAGCCGAATGAGCAGCTATTTTCCCAATAGGTGGCCACTAAACTTAACTGAAAATATGAAAACATACATAAGGCGCCAACAGCACAAAAAATTTAAACACCAATACATAAAACAAACAGAACCACCACAGAAGTATCGCATTTGAACGATCATTAATATAAAATTACTGGCGGGCTTAAATCGATTTTACATGGCCATAACCTCACCCTCAGCTTCTGCAGTGGTTCATAACATTTAGTTAGTTCTTCGGTCCTCGTGGTGAATCTCTAACTAGTCAATGAATCATCAATAACAAACAAATAAATCATGATAAACATCCTGATGAATCAAAAACGAGGACTCGCAGATTGAGTAAGCTGATTCCTTGGCACCGGATAACTTACTAACTCCGGAGCAAAAGAAAAAAATATCAGTGAGACCCAGTGGGCCGAGCAACATACAAGAGGCTCCGGCCCCAACCAACTACAATGAATATCATAAAGTCTGACGCCCGACCCACCGGCGTGCAAATTACATATTAAATGGTTCTATCTTTCTTCATTTTTGCAAAGACTTTTGGGAATTCAATATTTTTTTTCAAACTTACATGTACGATGTATGCGGTGCATTTCTATAGTTTAAACAGTATTTCGTTGTGATGTTTTCTATTATATTTGCATGTAATGCTTTAAAACAGTGCTACTGAAAACTTCAACACCATGGGAATAAAACACATTAATTTCTACAATTTAAACATGTCAATCCGTGCAATGCTTTATGCTTTCTGTCCAGAATCAATGTCGATGTATTTCCAACTCATACGCCCTAGGCAATACTGTTTCCAGATCAAATGATCTTTGCATCAGGAAAACATGTCCGTGCAATATATACCCTCTTAAACCCTACTTTTATATAGAAAAACTGGGGTATGCAAGGGTATACCTATTTTTCTTATTTTTGCTCCAAAACATAGATTGTGAGTACTCGTTAGAACCGCTTTTTCTAACGTGTACCCACAATCTATGTTTTGAGCAAAAATAAGAAAAATATCAAAAATTTTCAGCTGAAAGTTTTATATCTCTGTTTATTGCATGGGAAAGTTTTCGTAATGGTAAATCTCGATTCAGACTGATAGACAAAGCTTGCCTACATCGTAATTAAAAGCTTTCCTTTGACACCTGATTACAGTTTGCGTGCAGAAAATGTCTGATCATCCAGAATATTGCTATTTACCTGACTGACATTAAGTCGAGATTGACGTGCTTTGTTTATGTGCCTTTTCTGTTATGGTAAACGCACATTGATCCTGTAGGTTTACCCCACTTGATTAACCCATATTTGACAAATGGATTTTCCCATCATTATCATTTGGGTTAGTCGACTTTCCTTTTTGGGAGCGTCAGGAGTGATATTTCAATTTTATACACTTTTTTGAAAAAATCTCAAAGCAAATTCTCTAAGCAAACAGAACAGCCCCAGATGGGACGCCCGTTCTGCGGCGTCACATCTGGGGCTATTCTGTTTGCCTATGTCCCACAAAAGGGACACCAGGCTTAAATGAGTTAAGTTTGTTTTAAACATTTTCTATTGCCATGTGAAGCACTAGGGCAAGTTTACCATAAGGGAATCGCAGTATTGAAACCCCAGTTGAAGCAGCCCAATCAACCATTAGTATCATATGACAGAAGTAAATCAGCAGTGTCAAAGAAACCTAACTACGTTTTGCAAGAGAATAATGAATATTGTTTAGTTTTCAGTTCATACATATTATGTTTTCCTTTTTCAGGATTTCTAGTCTCCTTAGTACAGACAGGTAAGATATATTCACTATATGTTTTTATTTTAATTTATTCATCAATTTGATCGCTTTATTTCATTTACTTTTGGACATCAAAATTTAGAAGTCTTATAAAATGAAACCGACGTTCTATCTTTATTTGCTATTTCTGCAGCTGGTGTTGTGCCGTGTGGTGGCCCTAAAAGTCTCCCTGTACATCATTCATAGAACAGATTATACATGTATTTTCCTTTTGGTCCTTTGAGATCAGAGAGGGTATTTTGAGAATTCATAGAATTCAGAAAATTATTACCGGTTTAGATTCATTTTCTAACCAACGTTTGATATATTTGGCCCAATTTTGATTATACTAGTCTTTGTAGCGACAACCCAGATGAAAGTTGCAAAATTACAGTAATTCTCTTTGGCTCTATGTTGCCAAATCTAAAGGGTCACTGAAGAGGCTCGAGTAGCCGACACCGCGGTATGGCACATCACCTAGAAATATGCTAACTGCACTTAAAGGATCTCAGTTTTATTTCTATTATCTAATTATTTGACCCCGTTTAGGCATGTGTCTTTGATTTAGACTTACCTTGTGTAATTTTTTTGAAATTGCACTTTATTTATCTGCCTATCGTTGCCGGATTTATAAAGGGTCTCTGATGAGGGTTCAGTACTCGAAAATGCGCAATATGGCCCAATATTTACATTTTTATTGCAATCGCCCTAGATGAAAGTATCTTTCTTAATGTTCTTCATTTCCCAATGAAAACATTAAGTCACGTGATCTAGAGGCCACGCCTATTGGCGGGGCGACGTCAAAACCCATCCAGTGACGTTGTTTGTTTACTCTTGTTATTGTGACGTTGGTTGCGTATCGCCATGACGTTAGGCGCGAAAATTTGACGTTTCGGCTGTTCCAAAATTACGTTATGTCGGATTTAATGTCAAATAACATGAAAATGAACGGTGATATGCGCAATTAAAAATCTGATACTTGATTGATAATATTAAATGTAAATATAAGTATTGAAATTCAGATTTTAGCTTTCACTGGATGATGAAAAACATTAGCTGTTTTAATGTCTCCGAGAAGCCCTTCGGGCTTCACAGACATTAAAACAGCCTAATGTTTTTCATCATCCAGTGAAAGCTAAAATCTGAATTTCAATCCTTAATACTAACTCCCTTTGGACGTTTTCACTACTTCCAAACGATCAAACGTTTATATTTTATTTACTATTACTGCAGCTGGCGTTGTGTCGTATGGTGGCCGTAAGAAGTCTCCCCGTACACCATCCATGTGCCGATTATATTATTTATTACGGTCCTTTGAAATCAATTAGAATATTCAGAGTATTAAAATTTTGCGTTTAGAGTCATCTTCTAAACAATTTTCTAATTATTTGACCCCGTTTAGGCATGTGTCTTTGATTTAGACTTACCTTGTGTATTTTTTTGAAATTGCTGTTTATTTATCTGGCTATCGTCGCCGGTTTATAAAAGGTCATTAGTGAGGGTTCAGTACCCGAAATTGCGCAATATGACCCATACTAACTCCCTTTGATTGTTTTCACTGCTTCCAAATAATCAAACTTTTATAATTGTGCCGCCTCGTGGGAAAATCAACAATATGCTTATGCGAAAACAAAGGCGCAGATCAGCTTCGCAGTAACTGCGAAGCTGATCAGCGCCTTTGCTTTCGCTACACGGATAGTACAATTCCTCTACTTTCTAAATCCGAAATTTTGAGCCTCAAGCTATCTTCTGTGCCTGTACAGCTCGGTTTGTGTCGGACCTGTTCGGGAACCACATTGTTGGTTTTCCCACGAGGCGGCTCATATTCTATCTGTAGTTTTCGTAATGGGAGATCATCAGTACCTACACTGAAAGAAAGTTATAAGAGGCCGCCATATATTTTTCCTCCTAGTTCTGAAAGTAAAATACGATCATTTACAATTATATGAATAAACCAATGTCTAACAGTGGTTCTGTGTTTCTGCATTCCAAAATGTGTGATACTTTTCACACAGACAAAGCATGAGTAAAGGTTCCCTCATTTCAAAATCACACTTTATTAACATCAAATTAAATGTCATATTAAGACGTTGTGTTTTACATTTTAATCTATTTGAAAGTGTTACTGGCTGCTATGATGTAAGATTTAATCAAGTCAAATATGTTGCTGCAATAAGAATTTTCGTTTTAGTTTTGTAAATGCAAGAAGTCAGCAATATGAATAACAAGAATTCAGCTTTTTGTTCTTCTCCGGTTGCGTTATTAGCAGTAGCACGGCATTGAAATTTATTTTCAGCGATAATTTATGTTTAATACTTGACTCTGATAGATTTTGAAAATTTAAACAATCACCCACAGATTTTGTTATTTTGGTCGTTAAAATTTGGCATTGAAACCGGCAATGTGCGTCATCGTGACCTGTTTGTCCTCGAAAATCGTTTAACGCAGCTCTTTCGAGGTATATTCTCATTTCCATGCCTCATGAAGTGAATTTAACAGGTATTAACATGTTTAAGGGGCACACGTAAACAATCTACCAGTTGAGAAAATTCGAATGTATGATGTTTTTCCATGCTGGAATGGCCCCTTTGATGACACCCGTTCCTCATTTTAATAAATTTTGCGCTTTAACCAAATTTTGTTCAAAAACATTGATTTTTCCACTTTTACACGAAAAACGCGTTTAGTGAAAGACAATTATTTCTGAACACTTTGCAACGTCATTTGCTTGAAAGACACGTCTTCAGGCCAAGGAATTATTCAATTTTTAACATGACTTAGAAATAAAAAATGAGTTTGAAAAGTGGCCTCATAACTTTCTTTCAGTGTAGATTGATGTAATGGAGCATTCAGTGTCATATTGTGACGCACTTTCTCCAACAATATCTCTAGTAATTGTCAACGCGATTATGGATTGAAAATCTGAAAAAGGAAGGTTTAAGAATACACTAATTCATAATATAACATCATCCGCTTAATTACTCGATGGCGCGTGCGGTATGACAAGTCAAAACGTTTACAAAAGGATTGCGCAAGTTTATTTATACAGTGTATGGTTGTTCCTGAATTCAAACCACTAATAGATAATAGATAAAACAATATCATATGTTGTCTAGAGATTTCTTGGAGAAATTAGAACACAGTCTAGTCTTTTATATAATTAATGAAATGTTTCTTGAAAAAGACAGGGAAAATGTCTAGACCCGAGTGCATTTGAATTGCATATGACCTTATTATATAATACACAGGCAAAGAAAGATTCTTGTCACAACGTTATAGTGCATGCTTATCTACATGTAACATCAGGAAAACATGTCCCTGCAATGAATACCCCCTTAAACCCCACTTTTATATAGTAAAACTGGGGTATGCAGGGGTATACATATTTTTCTTATTTTTGCTCCAAAACATAGATTGTGGGTACTCGTTAGAACCGCCTCGACGAGGCGGTTCTAACGTGTACCCACAAACTATGTTTTGAGCAAAAGTAAGAAAAATATCAAAAGTTTTCTACTAAAATTTTTCAATTTTCACAACTTCAAAAAAATCCATATATTACATGGGAATGTATTCGTAATGAATATAGATGAATTTGTAGAAGTGCATTCAAATTGCCTCAGGCTTTCATGGAACAGGCGATGATTTAAAATAGATTTAATTAGATCTTCACTCTGATAAGTCATAAACGGAAACTTTTATGAATGATTTTTCCTTTCAGTTCATAAAAATCATTACACGTTACAGACGTATAGGTTATAACTTGAATGTTATGCGACAGTCTGCATGCTTAGTTTTGAACCCAATCATGGTGGATAACTATGCTGCCTTCTTAAATTGCACGCCGGTGGGTCGGGCTTCAGACTCTATGATGGCCCCGACTTAAAGCTATTCATTTTAGTCGGTTGGGGCCGGAGCTTCTTGTCTGTTGCTTTGCCCACCGGGGTCCAACTGGTGTTTTTCTTTTGCTCCGGAGTTAGTAAGTTATTCGGCGCCCAGGGATCTCCATCGTCGGGCAGCTTACTGAATCTGTTGAGTCCTTGTTTTTGATTCATCAGGATGTTTATCATGATTTATCTGTTTGTTCTTGATGATTCATTGACTAGTTAAGAGATTCACCACGAGGACCGAAGAACTAACTTTTAGGTACCTGTAAAATCGATTAAAGCCCGTCAGTAATTTTATATTACTGATCGTACCAAGGCGATACTTCTGTGGTGGTTCTTTCGTTTTATGTCTTGGTGTTTAAAAATTGTTTGTGCTGTTGGCGCCTTATGTATGTTTTCATATTTTAGTTAAGTTTAGGTAACTGAGTGGCCACCTATTGGGAAAATAGCTGCCCATTCGGCTTACGAAATGTTTTCATGGTAAAAGTATCTGATTGTTAATTTAGTTTTTTCCCATCTTGGTTTTTGGAGTGGGAACCTTTTTCTGATTGTGCCTTTTCCTGATCTTTGCCTACTTGTACCTTTTTAAGGAGAAAATAAGAAAATACAACCATTCATAACAAAGTGTCATCCTGTAATTCCGGCACAAGTATATGTAAATATAGATGAATTTGTAGAAGTGCACTTAAATTGCCTCAGACCTCACTCATTTAAGCCTGGCGTCCCTTTTCTGGGACATAGGCAAACAGAATAGCCCCAGATGTGACGCCGCAGAACGCGGCGTCCCATCTGGGGCTATTCTGTTTGTTTAGAGAATTTTTATCGAAAAATTGAATAAAATTTAAAAATCACTTCTGACGCTCCCTAAAAATAAAAGTGGACTGACCCAAATGATAATGATGGGAAAATCCATTCGTCAAATATGGGTTAATATTGAATAGGAGATGGTTTAAAGATTTAATTAGACATGTCTCTAGGTAGGTTGTATGTACCAACTAAACAAGTTGGTTTCCTTCAAAAAAGGAATTCAATACGTAGGGCTGGCAAAATTTTGAAATAAGTTGCCCAAAGGCAATGATTTACCTGATAGCTAATAATAAGCCAATATGGCAATTTATTATTTTTTGCATAAACAAAATTTTAAGACATAGATTGCATAAACTTCGATAATAGACACAAAACCATAGAATGCACGTATATTTGAAACTATCGATAAATGACATTACCAAACAAATGTTAGAGAGAAACAAGTATAAGCTTTAACAAAAAGCTTGGTCTACGCTTCGCATATATAAATTAGAATGTCAAAGAATCTGACCGTACTCCCATTTCATCGTGGTGCATTTGTCTGAACAGAAATAAAACGCTGCGCGGTCAAAGCTTTCATACCTGACAATCGACCGTCACAATACTGTCGGTTCATCTCATTCCGTTGTGGCTTGGATAGAATGTAATTGGCTACACAGGTGGGGCGCGGTCAAAGCTTTCATACCTGACCCGTCGGTTCATTTCATTCCGTTGTTGCTTAGATAGAATGCAATCATGCACTTATTCAACGAATTTTACAATTTGCCCCATTTTTGGTACCAACTGCACGGTTATGTATAATTTAGGGACTTTTCTTGAGGGACCAAGGGACCAGGGACCTGGTCCCTCAAGGACCAAGGGCTATAATTTAGGGACCAGGTAACAGAGGGACCAAATACAAAACGTGCATATAATGGCATATCTGTATGCATCTAATCTGCAATAGGCTATTGTGTGGACCAAAATCAGCATGTGCCGGTCCCTGAGGGATGTTTGTGTCAAGGTTTATTTATTTATTTTTTTTTTTTCATTGATTTTGTATCTACTTTATTAATTTAACCGTGCTATTAAAGTGTATAGTAAGATATGCCCATAGGGAAAACCAAAGAAAGAGAGAAATTACCAAGAAAGAAAATTTAAAGAAATTTGGAAGAAATAAATGAAAAGAAGGAAAACTGAAATGGAGAGAAAGAAAAAATGAAATGAATAAAAATATATATAAAATTCTACATGTATTTTGTGTAGTTTATGCAGTGCTGTTTTAGAAGGAAAAAAGGAGAGAGAGAGAGAGGGAAAAATGAAATGAAAAATATAAGATGTGTATTTTAAAAGAAGGAATACCAAGGAAAGAGAGAAAGACAGAAAGGAAAGAAAGAAAAGAGAAAAAAAATGAAATTAAAGAAAAAAAATAGAATGCTACTTTCTATTACCTTACACAGTATTAGTTTCTGCAATAATATTTTTGTACCTAATGAAAACTAACATGTCATATTCTTGTATATTGTAAAATGAAAATCACCAACTATATGTTTATTGCCTCCAATAGACACTAATTAATGCTAATGTATGATTTATGATAATCTCTTACATTCAACATACGTAAAAAGGGGGAAAAAAAAGACAGAAAAAATAGGAGGAAAGAAAAATGAGCTTAGAAGAGGGATGTAAAATTGAATAAAAATACCTAAAGCTTCATTAAATCTTTTGAAAACCAGGCACCTTTAATTTACTGATTAAAATGAAATAATCCTGAACATATCCATTAAACACTGACCACCAAATTACCAAAATTGTCATTTTCCCAATTTAAAAATTAAATATATCTAGATCTAATAAATAAATAGTTATACAGATAAAGTAGATTCAAAATCAATGAGAAAATGTTTAAAAAATAATTGAACTCCCAAAATAAAAATAAAAATCAGCCCTGAGTATAGGGAATAGAGACAATCCTTCTTCAGGGACTGGCGCAGGCTGATTTTGGTCCATACTATAGCTCACTGCAAATAAGATATGCCATAAATGCACATATTTTTATTTGGTCCCTCTATTATCTGGTCCCTAAATTATAACCTTTGGTCCCTGAGGGACCAGGTCCCTGGTCCCTTGGTCCCTCAAGAAAAGTCCCTAAATTATACATTACCCAACTGCACCATTGGTACAAATGTTACCAACCAAAGGGAGGTTTGCATGGATGTTTTTGGGTGTTTACACGGTCCTTGGCGAAACGTCCCGGAATCCTACTAACACGATGGTCAAGCCACTAGACTCAAACCGTGCAGTTGCAGTTGTAGAGAGGTGTATGAGTTGTCTTGTAAGTAGGTCAATCTCAAACATTAGAGTAGTCTACGCGCTGGCGCGTAGACAATTACTTGGTATGTCTAGAAAAGAACTGAAAAACAATGTCAACTCCTGTTCAAACGTACAGAAATAAGAAGGTCCTTCCTCACTCTGCTTACTGTGTGGAGTGCAGCCTTCAAAGATATAATGACTATATCGATCTGGTTTTGTGGAAACCACGTTCATCCCTTGCAAATAGTTACTGGTGTTAAATACTTTTTAATTCTAATATTGACAACTGTGGCAATTTGAATGTCATTGCTGGCTGTTTGTATTGATCGAAAATCAATACCACCCGCTGTTTCTTCAACTGGTATGTAGAGACCTAACCCGGAAGATCCAGTTGTCTAATTACGTCCTGTCTGTCCTCCATAGACGCCTGGATCCGTCACTTAATTTTTCTCTTCACGAATGACGTCATCGGTGTGCATTGTGGGAAGGGTATTTTCTCGAGATCACGCATGCATCATGGATAAAACATTCATATACAAAATATTTTAGGAATAATTATTGATTTGAAATACAAAATATCATAAACTTAACACATTTTCCCGCTCCCTTGACATTTTACCTGTATTTTTTCGATACTCGTGATTTTGAAAAACAAAACAAAACAATAAAATGAAAACAATGCGTTGCATTACGGGTAAAATGGGAATCCTGCTCTCTAATTGGTCCCCTAAGTTTTTTTAGTACGTGAAGCATTTCATAATACTTAAGTGATTACGCCTTCATGGAGGCTCTGCCGATAGAGGGCGTGATAGATCGCGTTAGTAGAGACCAGGTAAAGTAATCACCGTGGTTTTATAAAGTCCTTGTTGAATTATGTCATTTTTCGAAGTCTAGCATCTTGCAGACTTAGAAAAGCAATTATAGTAAGTGAGAAAGATTTTCCCTGATTAATTACCTGTTTTACCTTGTAGATTCATCTTCAGCTATCAGTCTTACCCATGCGCAAATATGTAACAATATCTGTAAAACAGACCGAGATGACTCGAGCCATGTTGACCCAAAGCCGCGTTGACGGGATTCGGGTAAACGTAACCAAAGCACCAAAACGGGTTGACTTAATACGGGACCCAGTCCAAATAGATGGGCTGCTTGTTGCCTCCACGCAGAGCTGCCAACCATCTATACATGTTACAAGCCTTTGTTTACTTAGGTGGTACCAAAAGAAGATGAATAGGACTTTAGGTGGTACTATATTGCAGTACTTTGAGATGTCATGACATCTCAGTTTTCGGTAGAAGTCCCACACCGTCTCGACATGACCTTAGATGTTAACTGGTACGTTAAGCCTCAAATCAAACAAACAAAAGTCATAGAACGTACACACATCGGAGACTAGCTATAAATATTGGACGCGAAATGACGTTACGAAACAAATGTTGAGGCGAAACGACTCGATAGCTCTGGTAACATGTTTTACCCATAATTTGCAAACTAGACTGGTTCTAGATTATTGTTCGATATTTTCTTGCTAATAAGCAAGTACCTCGGAACTCGTCTAATTGAAAGCGTCCAGCGATAAAAGAGTCTTTAGACATGGAAGAGCAATTAACACCATAGGAAAGATTCTAATTTGGTACATTTATTTAACTGCGTAGGCACTACGCAATGAAATCTAATGATATCTATCCATGAAACAGCCCGTTGCGCATCATTTGTAATTTAATATGAGCCGCCGCATGGGAAAACCAACGATCTGCATAGGCGAAAACAAAGGAGCAGATCAGCTTCGCAGTAACTGCGAAGATGATCAGTGCCTTTGTTTTCACTACACGTATAGTACAATTCCTCTACTTTCTAAATCCAAAATTTCCAGCCTCTAACCGTCTTCTGTGAGTGTACAGCCCGGTTTGTGTCGGACCTGGTAAGAAACTCAAATTGTTGGTTTTCTCATATTTTGCAATTCTATTAAGGTTTCCAGTTAGGAAAAGGATCGGTTCTAATGTAAAATGAGTACAAAATCTAGAAAAAATCGAACCCATTTTGACTTGTACTCGCATTAAGCGAAGCAGGAGTAATTTGATTATTTTATGAAGTTAAATTTTATTATTCTCAAACTGGTCCATGTTAAGTTCTTTCTAATATTCCAGTAAGTAGTGGTCCATGTCAAGCACTGACATTGGTCAATAATAGACATTTTTCACTTTTGAACGTAAATGCTGCTGGCGCTTGCGGTTACGACTTTGTGTGTGATGGGCGACGACTCGTGAGGGCATATTTGAGACGAAGGCGAGGGGCGATATGAAGAATTACTTAGTCAAAACTACCAACAGCCCACAGGAGGTGTATTAAATGAGACACGCAAAAAACGAAATTGTCCAAGACGCCTAGCTGAATAGTTCAGTAGGTAGAGAGTAAGACATAGAATCGAAAGGTCCTGGGTTCGAGTCCGGGTAGGACAAAAATTATTTTTCCTTTTCTTTGTTTCTTCCTTTTTTCGCACCTGTGACATTAAAGCTTAAAAAATTAAAAAGAAATAAAAAAAAAAAAGGAAAAAAGAAAATAAAATTTTATCTATTGGCAAATGCAAGAATCACAAAATGCAATGCTGCATTTAATACTAAAATCGTAAGTTTCTGGATTAAACTGTCTAGTGAGAAGGCAGACCGCATGTATAGGTTTTTTATAGGTCTTGTTGGAAGCCGAGATATTGATCGTCATTAGAAGAACGGATCAGCGACCGATCCTAACGTCAACATTTATTTCCTGACTGGCTGGTACAGATAATGTGGATAGGATAAGCTGACCGCCTATAATGACTAAAAAAATACGCAAGCGTCCCCCGTGGCCGAGCAGTTCAGAGCGCTGTTTCATAATCACTTAATCATCTCACCGTTGTGTCTGGTGTGAGTTCGAGACCCACAATGGCCACATGTGAGACAGGCCAAGTTCTGTTTGCGGGTGTGCCAGGCGGTTTTTCTCGGGGTACTCCCGTTTTCGCCCCACCTACTGTTTGGCGCTTTTCATATGAGCTGAAATAATCTTGAAAGGGACGTAAAACTGAATTTTAACAAATACACAAGACACCAAATCAAAAAGTATAGTCACGGTACATGTTCAGATATATGTGTATTACGTATTAGATGTAAAACTACAGTTTCACGTGCTATCCCGTGAGCGAACGATGTTTATTTTGTCGATGTCTCGTTTTGAGTCCATTCGACAGTAGGAAGAGCGATGGGGGCAATACCCTACATGTAGCTACAATATGCCTAGCCACACAACTGTTTTTGTTAATTGTAGAATTTCAACAGTATTTCTGCCATATCGAGTGCGATGGTTACGATGTAGAAAATTAATTTGGCAAGACATAAGCTTTCGTTCTGATCCTCATTTATTCTGTGTGATAGTATGCGTGTTGTTTCACCTGGTTGAATTCAAATAAATAAATTAAAATCAAACTAACACAATTATATTATTTTCATGAATTTCTAAAGACGCATATTTTCGCCCCATAGTTTACTTTTGATGTTCGCCATTTTCACATACACGTAGAAGCAATTTTGGACACTACACATTCTGTCAAAGTGCACAAATTATTCATTTGTTTCACAAATAATGGTGTATACAGTCTTCACATTGACACGTGTTTTCTTAAGATTATTGCCTCGTGTATTGTCCCTTTTAACAGAATGGACGCTGGTCTTGTTTAGAAAGAGCTAGTAATTTTGTTTTTTATGCCTGTTGTTAAATTGCTTGTGATGTGTTGCACCGCCATGTCTCTCCCGCCTGGTGTCTATGTTAGGATGGGAAATTTAATTGTATAGATTCTTGGTCATTCTATTGTTACTTGATTACAGATAAGGGTCTCATTGTGCTCATTTCTGATCATAATGATGCGTTTTTATACAATTTTCGGCCCGTTCAAGATTATTTTAGTTCATATGAGACGGGTAAATCAGTAACAGGAGGAAAGAGGAGAACCCTGAGAAAACGAACTTGCACACCCACAAGCAGAACTTGGTTTTGTGTCGCCCTTGATTGTAAGACTGATCAATTGGGCAGCAACCTAAGGCGAAGAGGTCATTGTCTTGCTGTTGGTAGTTGCCAAAGCGATCTGGCTGCGCTGAAGGTTGTTTTAATCCATTTTATCACATGTTGTGTGATGTTGCATCAATCTTTGTTGTAAGGACTTTGATTGTATCGCAAGCATATACGATGGTGCTGACACTGATAGACAATACCCGAATACACATATTCATGTACAGTATAACACGCAGACATTTCACGTGTCCGTTTACCGACCTTTTATACAAACGTACCGCCATTCATGATTCTAATATATATACATGTAACAGGGGAAATTTAATTGTGTTGTGTTTGGCTATTGAAATTTTGTCCTAGGGCCCATCGAAAAAACAAAGATCATATCAAGCCGGATCAGTTATCAAACCACATTGCAGCTTGGAAAGCCGAACGCAGTTGGTGTTAAGGGCATGCGTTCTTTTGTCCTTTTTTAACATTTAAAAGTACGATTTCTATCATGATAAAGTTTATACTGAACCTATTAAGCAAGCCTCTATGGTGCAGTGGTTATTTCACGTGCCTTATAAACCAGAGATGGCAGGTTTGATCCGGGTCTTCTTGAGTCTGTCGGATGAGACTATAAACTGAGGTCTCGTTTCCATATGACCTTTGCTGTTGGATTAACGCTCAAATCAACAAACCGATTCAATTTATTATTTATTTAAATTCAGATTGAGTAAGAAGCTTATGTGCTTATATGCTTGCCCGATTCCGGACGCAAAGATGGGTCCGAATGAGTAAGGTTGAGAATGATCAAATGTTGTAGATCTGCCGTCAGCATGTGTAATACATGTGCACTAAAACGGTACCCTATATCATGACGATATCATTACAAAGCCTTATCAAGCAAAATACAGTGTTTTTTTTTTTTTTTTAAGTTGAAAAAAAATGAAAATTTTCAATTCAACAGTTTTGATATTTTCTTATTTGTTCAAAACATAGATTGTGGACACAAGATAGAACGAATACTCACAATCTATGTTTTCAGAAGCATAGACAACCTAAGTTGACCTTGTCTTATAATAGATTAATGTAATCCCTGGGTCATATATAGACTTTGTAGATGCTTCATGCCAAGTTTCAAAATCATAGGCCTTTTGGTTCTGAAGAAGAACAATTTTAAAGGTTTTTCAATTTATAGCCATAGCGGCCATTTTGGTCAAGTTACCTTGACCATTAATACAAACTTTCGTTCCCCTTCCACGAAGTTTGGCTTTGATCGGCCATGCGGTTGCAGAGAAGATGTTTAAATATTATAGTCATATACATGTATATATCCCCCCAGGCAGGAGCTGACAACCACCCGGGTCTTAATGTTTTCATAAAAATAAATCTGCCCATTTGTATTATCATAGCAAGTTTCCACCCATTTAATTACATTTAACTAATTTCCCCATTTAAATGCATGGGCGACCTACATGTAAGTTGATCTTACCGTAAAATAGGTCAAGGTCATCCCAGCGAAATGATTTATACAAACTTTGTAGTGCTTTTAATATTGTTTGATGCTTCATGCCAAGTTACAAAATCATAGGCCTTCTGGTTCTGGAGAAGAAACATTTTAACGGTTTTTGCTATTTATAGCCAAGGCGGCCATCTTGGTCATGTGACCTGGTCCATTTATGCAAATTTCGTTCCCCCTTCCTAAGAATGCTCCGCAAACAGTTTTAACTTTGATTGGCCAAGCTGTTTCATAGAAGAAGATCATGGTAAATGTTGACAGACGACGACGGACGGACGACGGGGCATGGCCATCCTATAAGCTCACCGGGCTCATGTGAGCTAAAACTAGATATACCCCTGCATACTCAAGTTTTGCTTTATAAAAGCGTTGTTCAATGGGGTAAACATGTCACGGACATGTTATCCTGATGAGGATAACATACCATGCTCGATATTACTTAAAATGTGTCAAAACGTTGTAAGGCGTAGAATAAAAAAAAAAACTGCACATAAAATTAAAAATCAACTAAATGTTTCAAATCGTAAATCTTGCCATGTTTACATGTAAAAGGAATTCTGTGTGTTCACGAAAAACATGTGAAATGTAGCTAAACAGAACCAATGTACGTATATACATGCACCAGTATGTTGAAAGTCACATGGCGATAACAAATAGTTGATAGTTGTTTTCCCACCAACAGTTATCGTCATATGCAGACGGGATCTCGGTTTATAGTGTCTTCATAAAGCCATGGGCAGCTCAGAATTGAACAAGCGATCCCTAGTTATACACACGAGTGTCAAAAAATAATATTCTGCACTGGAAGCTGTTTTATTCGCGCCAAGCATTTGTAAGGCCGACTCGCGTTGAACGCGTAATGTATCTTTAATGGCAATCATGACAGTTGATGATGCGATTTTGTATACATGTCGTGTCAAAGGCCACTTCTGGTTCATTGCGATCATATAGTTGATCAAGATCAGAACGTGGGACTTAATCGACCGCCGACTTCCGACTTCCGTCGTACTTGATTGGACGAGGCAGCTTCGATTGGGTCACACCAAATAGCGCATGTCGGCTCGGGAATGAAAGCTCACGTTGAACCGAGCTGTCATCTAGTCTTTTCGGTCTGTGGTTATCGCCGTGGGTTTATAATTATGTGGTCATACAGTGAAATTAGTGCTGAGAGATCGCAAGTGTTTTGAAAACGCTTAAACTTGTTGTTCAATTAGAATCAGACAGTTAAACGGGAAGACAACAATAATCATTGTTAAAGCTTGACCACGAAAAATTGGCGGTGTTTTGGTTATAGTGTTTGTCAACATATAGCTTTTTATAGATCACAGTTTATCATAGGTGTTTTCCAAACAATCCACCGATTATTTACGGTAATGTATTGACATGTTGTTCTTTATATATTTTAGAGAAAGGAATTGGCTCGGTAGGTAGAGGAGCAGTTTAGTTCATTTGAAAGAGAAAGTATTTTTGATAACCCGGGTTCGAATCCCATCAAAGACATTTTTATTATTTTATAGAGTGCTCTTCTTTATCTTCATTTTTTTTTCTTTCTTTGTCTTTTATGGCGTTATCTTTTCTGATATTTTATTTAATTTATTCTCTATGCAGATCATATCAATGCTAAATGATATTTTTATGGGACAAAAAAGTATATTTGAATTTCTAAGTATAACTTTTACGGTCATAGAAACTAAAGTAGGTATCCATATTAATGTTTATTTGCTTATTTGTCGCGTAGTTACACCTTCGTCTGCGGAAACAGTCTCCTTGTCGCTCAATGTCGCGTCACCAGAACAATCGCCACCCGGCGTTAGCGTATCTGCCGTCAACGTGTTTATGTCTGAGTACGTGAGCCAGACAACGACTGATTTGACAGTCTCATGTGAATTGCGAAAAAAGTCTAGATTATCATATAAAACACGAACTGCATGAAAGATTGAGTGATGATTAGGGAATGGTGTGGAAAAATAAATAAATAAATAAATAAATAAATAAATAAATAAAAAAATACTCTCAGAAAAATATCTAAAGGGATTTGAACCCGCGATGGTCGGATCCTACGTCCAGCGGTCTAACCATTACACCAAATTCTAATGCAGACGTTGCAATGATGTGAGAGTATTTGTTCAATACCACGCTTCACGAATTCCGATAAACCGATCAATACTTATCTGAATACTCCCATAGGATTCCGCATACGTCATCAAATTTATAAATACACATCGATAACCAAAATATTTACCAAACACCAAGCCATTTTATGATGGTCAAGCTATACCATTGCATATGATAACATTGTTTACGATTTATATGTTTAATTGCTGTCTGGATTTCTTTAATTTTTGCATTTTACCAATGCATATAGGTTTTAAGTTTTTATTTATTTTATTTTTTTCTTGTTTTGTCCCAGTCAACATTTTTTTCAGTCATGTCGGGACGGAGCCAACGCTTCCTGGGTTTAACCAGTTAGTAAGGAGTTAATGTGTCTTGCTCAAGGACACAACACGGCTGGCGCCTGTGGGGATCGAACCCAGGACCTCTCAGGAGTCAGACGCCCTACCACTACGCCACCGCGCTCCCTAATAATTTTGTACCAGTCTTATATCAACTACATGTACGTATTTATTCTCGACATGTGATTTTACGAAGCGACTGACTGAACCACTGCGACATGAAGTCATCTACGGAACTTGCGTGCGTGCGTGTGTGTGCGCGCGCGTGTGTGTGTGTGTGTGTGTGTGCTCGCATAAAGAATATTGTCGTCCTGTTTTAGGGTAAGCAAGATACGTTATGAAAAAATGAACTGTATGTTTCTCAGTCTATAAACATTCATTTTCTTGAAAATGATACTGTTTTAGTTTGAAGTTTAATTATACTCGTATTTATTTGAATTCACCCAGATAAACATCACGCATAGTTCAAGAGAATAAAGGAGGATCAGAAAGAAAGCCTTTGACTTGGAAAAAACATCCCAAAAATCGTAATTATCGCATTCAAAATGCTGAAATGCTGTGGAAGGTCTACAAAACCTCAACTTATTTCTATGTCTATGCAAAATGTAGCTAGGATATCGCACTTATGACTTGCAGATGATTGTCTAATGGACTCAAAACGAAACATCAACCGTATAAATAACATCAAGATTTCGAGTATCTGTTTGAAGTACATGTATAAACATGCCAAAATAAATTATGTTCTCTCACGAGACAGCACGTGGAACTGTAGGTCTTACACCTAATAAATATACATATATCTTTACATGTACACTATACAGTGTACTGTTTGAGTTAGTGCCTACGTCCGCGGAAAACATTTTTAAGTCGTTCAGGGTGGCTATCCTTATCCTAGCCACATTATGCCTGTACAAGCCTTCAGTATATTCATATTTTCATGTCTCCCAGAAAGAAATATTGACGCGAGGATAGATCAGCTCTTATACCAAAAATACGTTCGAGCTCCCAATACAAGAGAAAACATACATGTGGGCTGCCGTCTCAAACTTCAATTCCTTTACGATTTAAGAATTAAATGTAGTAGGGCATTTCATGATTCTTGCATTTGCCAAAAATATAATCAGCTGATAATATATGTTTTATTTCCAAAGCTTTTTTGTCACAAGAGAGACAAATAAAGAAAGGAAAAAAGTGATGCGTCCGGGACTCGAACCCAGCACCTTTCGCTTTCAGTTCCAAGCACGCTAGCTACTGAGCTACAGAGCTAGACGTCCTACGCTATAGCATTTATTGCATGTCTTATTTAATTCGTCTTCGTCGGGCTATTGGTAGTTTTGACTAAGTAATTCTTCATATCGTCCCTCGTCTTCGTCTCAAATATGCCCTCACGAGTCGTTCCCCATCACACGGAAAGTCATAACCGCAAGCGCCAGCAGCAGTTACGTTCAAAAGTGAAAAATGTCTAATAGCAGTTCGTAAAGATTGACGATATTCTCAAATGGGTTGAATTTAAAACGCTTTAATTGAATGTAATCAATACAGAGATAAGAAATTAAATACGGAAATCATGATGTTTAATGAAGAAATTGATAGGTGCGGTTTACAGGATTGATTCTCTGGTATGGCAGTATAGCAGGAATGTTGATTTGGAAATTTCTGGAAAACTGACAGTTGCTTGTAAACGGAAGATCGAAAGACGGAAGTCTTCCTTATTGCACATTTTAACGCATCTATATGTATGTGCATGAGCTGTTTGAAAATGCTAAACATTCGGAGGCCACGCCGTTAACACAACTCGTCGATTAAATTCTGGGAGTGTCAAAAACAAATGAGCCGCGACGTAAGAAAACCGGTCTTCGGGGTTTCCGACCAGGTCCGACACAAACCGACCTGTACAAGCTCAGAAAAGTGCTAGACGCTTGAAATTTCGGATTTAAGTAGAAGAGGAATTGTACTATCCGAGTAGCGAAAACAAAGGCGCTGATCAGCTTCGCAGTTACTGCGAAGCTGATCTGCGCCTTTGTTTTCGCATCGGCAAAATTCCGGTTTTCTCACGATGCGGCTCAAATAATCAGTATCTATCACCAAAGTATGGGTTAATGGTTTAACTATTAAAACTTATAAGGATGTACAAGTAGGCAATGATCAGGAAATGGCGCAATCAGAAAGAAATTCCCATTCCAAAAACCGAGGGGTGGGAAGAACCTACATTGACAATAAAGTACTTACACCAAGAAAACATATCGTAAGCCGAGTTAGCAGCTATTACCCAATAGGCGGCCACTCACTTACCCGAACTTAACTTAAAATATGAAAATGTACATAAGGCTCAAACAACACAAAAATTCGGCTCCAAAACACAAAACACTTAGAACTGCAGCAGAAGTATCGCATTGGAGCGATCAGTAATATAAAACTACTGCGGGGCTTAAACCGGTTTTAATGGGCCCTAACCTCGCCCTCATCTTCTGCAGTGGTTCACAAGATTTACTTAGTTGTTCAGAAAGGCTTTTTTCTCTTCCTCTGACCAAAGTCGATATACGCTTTTGCCATGTCAGAATGCCTTATCCTATCTCCTGGATAACATTTATATTACATTTGGAGCCAAGTTATACAGACAAATTGTTGGAATTCCCATAGGTTCAAACAGCCTCGTGTAGCTGATTTATTTTCAAACTGCTACGAAAAAGATTTTATGGATTCTCTCTACCAACTAAAGCTATTCTTTTAGTTGGTTGGGGCCGGAGCTTCTTGTCTGTTGCTTGGCCCACCGGGGTTCAACTGGTGTTTTTTCTTTTGCTCCGGATTTCATTAAGTTATTTGGCGCCAAGGGATCTCCATCGTCGGGCAGGCTACTGAATCTTGAGTCCTCGTTTTGAATTGATGGTTATCATGATTTATTATTATAATATTTTGTCCTTGATGGTTCATTGACTAGTTAGAGATTCGCCACCAGGATCGAACAACTAACTTAATCTTTTGAACCACTGCAGAAGCTGAGGGTGAGGTTAGGTACCTGTAGAATTATGAATTTTATGTTACT
Source organism: Rugalucina vietnamica (assembly GCA_964017185.1). Lineage (NCBI taxonomy): Eukaryota > Metazoa > Mollusca > Bivalvia > Lucinida > Lucinidae > Rugalucina > Rugalucina vietnamica. The sequence goes on along the minus strand of OZ024878.1, from coordinate 51,028,288 downwards.
GATCGTTCCAAAGCGATACTTCTGTTGTGGTTCCATTTGTTTTATGGATTGTAGCCGAATTTTGTGCTGTTTAAACCTTATGTATATTTTCATATTTTTATTTAATTTCGGGTAACTGAGTGGCCGCCTATTGGGAAAAACTGCTTACTCGGCTTACGATATATTTTCTAAGTATGAGCATCATATTGTTAGTTTAGTTTTCCCACCTCGGTTTTTGAAGTGGGAATTTCTCTCTGATTGCGCCTTTTCCAGATCATTGCCTACTTGTACCTTTTGAAGCCCGCCAGTAATTTTATATTACTGATCGTTCCAAGGTGATACTTCCGTGGTGGCTCTTATTGTTCTTTGTCTTGTGTTGAATTTTTTGTGCTGTATGCAGGTTATATACGTTTTTAGTTTGGATAAATGAGTGGCTGTCTTTTGGGAAATAGCTGCTCAGTCGGCTTACGATATGTTTTTGGTGTTAGTACATGATTTTTTTTTTTTGTTTTGTTTTTAAGCTCGGTTTTTTGAGCGGGAATTTTCTTCGGATTGCGCCTTATCCTGAGCATTGCCTACTTTTACCTTTCTATAGAAACACCTTTGATAATTTTAAGTAATAAAGTTTAAAAAAAAAGTTCAGTGTTTGACCATGTATAACAAAATACCATCGTTTTTATTATTTTAAAAAGAAAATGTAGAAAAGGAAGATTTTTGAAAATGTTCGGTAGACAATTTTGACAAGTATATTTCTTTGCTTTTGATAAGGTCTTTGTCAATAATAATGTCTCAGATTGATGAAATTGAGCATTCAATGTCATATTGTGACGCACTTTCTCCAGTAACACATCTACTAATTGTCATAAAGCGATTATGGATTGAAAATCAGAAAACGAAAGGTTTGAGAATACTGCAACCGCCCGTTTGATATCACATCCGGCATTACAATTCAAAATATTATCTTTACATTGCGCAAGTTTATTAATAAGTTGTAGTTCCTGAATTCAATACACTATGATAATAGATAAGAATGATAATATCGGATATTGTCTGGAGATTTCTTGGAGAAATAGCGATACCGTCTTGTCTTATATATAATTAATGAAATAATTCTTGAAAAAGGCATGGAAATTGTCTAGACTCAGCTGCATTTGAATTGCATAAGATCTAATTATGTAATACACAGGCAAAAAAGACACTTGTCACAAAGTTAGAGTGCACGCTTATCTACGTGTTAATGAATTTGTAAAAGTGCAGTGTAGAACCGCTTACTGTCCATCGACGCTTATTATCCACCAACGACAATAAGCGTAGCGACTGCAACGCTTATTGTTCATATCGACAATAAGCGTTGCAGTCGCTACGCTTATTGTCGTCGATGGACACTAAGCGTCGATGTTGTTGATATGGTCAGCAATGCCAACGCTTATTGTTCACGAAGAAAAGAATATAAAACAGAACAACTGTGGTAATGATTTTGATAAATAAATAAATATCTAAATAAATATATATGAAAAATATACATGGATACAGTTATCTTAGTACATCTTGACCACCACTTACCAGACAACATTCTAGCTTGTACCATACATTACGACAACTTGCCTATGCAATAAACAGAGATTTGTTTCAGCTGTAAAAATTGAAAATTTCATCAAAAATAATTTAGATATTTTTAATATTTGAGTTCAGAATATAGATTGTGGGTACATGTTAGAACCGCCTCGCCGGGGTATGAGGGGGTATACATTACACGGACATGTTATCCTGATGAGTATCTTACCCTGTATGGATAGCATCGAAAAATAAAATGTTTGTAGAAGTGTGAGGGCAATGAGCGTTGCGGTTGCTATACGCTTATTGTTCACTGTGGTCAATTAGCAGTAGCAACTGCAACACATATTGTCAAAGTAGTCTATACTTAAACGCAAAAGTTTCGCATCAATTTACATCAAATTTTTAATGCTTTAGATTGTCAATGCAAGAATGTTTTTAAATATATATTTATGTCCCTACAAGATGAGTAAACGGGGATTTGATCGCATGTTTTCGTTCTGAAGTTAATGTTTTTAAACAGTTTGCGTCGAAAATATGGAGGCATATTAAACAGTATCAGTTGGTAGCCTGGTGTCTGAACAAGCAGAAAACTTGGAAATATTTTTTGTCAGCACTTCTAGTTGCTGTGTTTCTTTATTGACGTCAGCTTATTTTAAACAGCAATTACACATGTTCATTATGCGTCGGCCAGAAGGTGAACTTTTTGTCATCTGTGCAATGTATCAAGGGCTACATTATGACATTATATGAGTTTTATTACTGATATTCGTTTATGTTTTGTAAACCCCAGTTTTTTCTATATAAAGGCGAGTATGAGGGGTATACATTACACGGACATGTTATCCTGATGAGTATCTTCCTGTATGGATAGCATCGAACTATGTTTGTAGAAGTGTTACATGTGGGCAATAAGCGTTGCGGTTGCTAAGCTTAATGTTCACCGTGGACAATAGGCGTTGCGGTTGGTACGCTTATTGTTCACCGTGGACAATAAGCGTTGCGGTACCTACGCTTACTGTCCACCGTGGACAATAAGCGTTGCGGTCCCAACGCTTATTGTTCACCGTGGACAATAAGCGTAGAAACCGCAACGCTTATTGTCCACGGTGAACAATAAGAGTAGCAAACGGTTGCTACGCTTATTGTTCACTGTGGACAATTAGAAGTAGCAACTGCAACACATATTCGGAGAAAAAGATGTTTGAACATGGAAATATACATGTATATAGCCCCGGGGCTAGGACAGACAATCCCCTTGGGACAATGTATTTTATAAACATAAATCTTCTGTCTATTTGCCTACTCCCAGAAAAATTTCCCCTAGTTCATTACATACGTGAAAAAGTACTTTAGGGTCCAAGGTCTAGTCATACTTACTTATATTGTGAAAGAAATATGACCATATACCCACTGAGTGTCGAGATAAAAGGGAAAATCACTGAACCATGAACTTAGGTTACAGTGACCAAGGAATAAATTAGGGTTAAAGGTCTTGTCATACGCAAATATACCATGAATGAAGCATGTTCACATAGCAATTGAGTGCCAAGATACAAGGCAAAAATCACTGAACCGTGAAATTAGGTCACAACGACCTATAACTATTTTAGGCTCAAAGGTCTGGTCATACTCATTCATAATCTGAAAGAAGTATGAAAATATACCAACTGAGTGTCAAGATACAAGGCAAAATCACTGAACCATGAAATTAGGACACAACGACCTATGACTACTTTAGGGTCAAAGTTCTTGTCATACACAAACATTCTGTGAAAGGAATATGTTTATAAACCAATTGAGTGTCAAGATATAAGGCAAATTCACTGAAAAAAAGATTTCAGCGAGTTCTAGACTTTTACCTGTAGCCCCACCCATTGACTCAGAGGTCCGATGTCACGGAACCTAAAGTGTATGAAGTATGAATGCTTTTTGATAAGTTGTTGTCAAGATATGGACTCTTTGTACAACTTACACAGCAGTACATCAATTTTTACAGCGTTCTAGTTTTTAACCTCTAGCCCCAGCCCCTAGGCATGGACCCAGGGATCCGATGCCATGAAATAAAAAAAAACACAACCCTACAGGGTATTAAATCTCTCTGATAAAAGGTTTTCAAGATATAGACTTCTAGAATAATATATCACAGAAAAAGCCCTTATTAATGGTAATATAGATTTTAACCTCTAGCCCCACCCCCTGGCATGGACCCAAGGATCCGATGCCATGGAATGAAAGCCAACCCAACAGGGTATCAATGGCTAAAGTATCAATGTATATATGTCTGTCTGTCTGTTTGTTCGTCTGTCTGTCTGTCTTTCTATGTATGTCGATGGACAGTAAACGTCGATATTCTTTTTAATATCGACATGACCATGCTTACTGTCCATCCAGCTTGGTGGACAATAAGCGTTGCAATCGCTACGCTTATTGTCGTCGGTGGACAATAAGCGTCGATGGACAATAAGCGGTTCTACAGTGCAGTCAAATTGCTTCAGGCCATTAGTTCATGCTAGGATGGAATAGGAGAGATTTATAGAAGATTTGATTACAATCGTCCCTGTGTTATATGCATCAACGTACTGAAATCTTTCGATGAAACAAATATTGCGCATCATTCATATTTAAATAGTTATATAGTTTGTAATTTCATTACGAATGCCAGGCAGCAAAAGGAGTTGATTTAACCCGTGTTTGACTTGTACAAGAACTAAGCGAAGCAGGGGTAATTTTATTATCCAATGAGTTTAAAGTTTATTTTTTAACTGGTCCATGTTAAGCCTGTAAGTAGACGGTCCACGTAGAGCACTGACATTGGTCAACATTAGCAGTTCGTAGAGATTGTAAGCAGAAAATTGACGATAGTCTCAAATGGGTTGAATTTGAAACGATTTAATTGATTGTAATCAATGCAAAGATGAGAAATTTAATATGGAAATCATAATGTTTAATTCAGAAATTGATAGGTGCAGATTACAGAAATGATCGTCCGGTATGACGTCATCAAACGGATGTTTACTTGGAAATGTCTAGTTAACAAGCATTTTTGTATTCAGAAGGTCGAATGACGGAAAACTTTGAACATTGTTGCACTTTTATTGCATTTGTATGTGCATGAGCTTTATGAAATTTCTTAAATACCTAAAGCCATTCGGTGAACACGAAATATCGTCGGTAAAACCTATTGAATGGCTAGATTAATCTAGATCTCCAAGGGTTGAAGTAAGCTCCCATCTGAATAAAAACCTCTTAAACTTTATGGGTTGTAGAAAATGAACTCTCACTCTCCTACATCCAACAACGACGCTAGTCGCTCCGCTGAAGTAATCCTACGTTTAATAAAACAAATACTGCTTATTAATTCAAAACTTGAAACTAAGCAATCAGAACCAAAGTCCCAAACTTAAACCCATGTGGGAAATAATCCAAGTAATAAGATACTCTGAATACGGTTATCCGTCTCTGAATGTGGACACTCAGTTACCTGAACTGAATATATAAATACGCATATAAAAGGTTTAAAAAAGCATACCAGAATTGAAATGGTCAGAAATATGAAATTTTGGGAGGTTTTATTTCTAATCTTACAAAATTGATGCATTGATTTAATTAAAAAAAAAAGAAAAAGATCCTATCATTTTTTTCAGCTGTTAGCCCCGTTCCTGACACAGCTGGGACATCGTTCCAGTTCACCATGCCCCACTGTCAAAATGACGAGAGCTACAGTATGTATGTCGTGCCACAAACCACGGAGGCGGTAAATCTCACGCTTACGTCATTAGATAGCGGGAAAGATAAGACACGTGTTTCCGGTGGAAGTGTGCTGAGGCTTCCGGTCATCTGCCAAGAGGAACCACAGAATAATGCGTCCGTTTCGGGTAAATTGTTTGCGAACGGTTTTAACGTTCTTGTTTGAAGGGAAACGAGTGACCAAATAAAACATGTTTCATGTCAAATCATAATGCTGCTTGTGTATACACAACTGATCAATTTTATGAATTTCGGCAAACTTCATTAATGTCTATTTTTTGCAAAGTCTCTATTAAATTGTTTGCGATAATGAAGTCCTGATGATGTTTTAACAAATGTCAGTACACAAGAACTACACGTAGAACATCGTAGTGCTTGAGTATGCGACACATTGAAGTTCATGATTTAAACATCATCAAATCAACTATACGGATCAAATGACGTCGTTTAGCAATTAGTCTTACCAATTTTGAAATTTACAGGCACAAAATTGTTTCTGGTTCATTCAAATGATTGTGTGTTAATTAAGATATTTCATGTTTTATTGCAGCCTTTCGTTTATTGGCTTCGAATGAGGTAACTCTGTACATCGAATATCCAGACACATCATATCTTATCTACCCTGACGACGTTCTCTCTACGCGCTACACAGTGGTCACGTGTTTATCACCTGTCTTCGACTCTACGTTCATCAGTATAACAGGAAATTTTACAATGCTGGCATTGTATTTACCCGCAAATCTTGAGACCTCAGTGACAGTAAATGACACTGTTTACTCACCTGGTGCCAGCGTTAATTTCTATCTAGAAGAAAGTGAAACCCTTCATATATCGTGCATTTGTGATTTGACAGGAATCAAAATTTCGTCAACACTACCTGTGTCAGTTATAGTAGGTGCTCAAAACAGCTCAAATCCCAAGTTGATCGTCCTTCAACAACTTTTGCCAGATTCCGCTTGGGGCCGAACATTTATTTTCAATAGACACGAATGGGTGTCTGAGAATATCATGCTCAAAATTGTAGGTGAGTAATTTTAACCCATATTTGACGAATGGATTCTCCCATCATTATCATTTGGCAGAGTCCACTGTCAATTTTAGGGGTGTTAGGAGTGACTTTTATTTTTTTATCTCATTTTTCGATGAAAATCGTCTTAGCAAATAGAAATGCCCCAGATGGGACGCCGCGTTCTGCGGCGTCACATCTGGGGCTTTTCTGTTTGCCTATGCCCCATAAAAGGTACGCCAGGCTTAAATGAGTTAAAGTTTCTTTCAGAAGATTCTAATCAGAACATTCTAATGTACTTACGAGAAGTGCCCTTTGCAATACAATTGTTTTACATCAGTCGTCGTCTTTTTATCCTATATCATTTGTCATTTCTTAAGCCGTTCAACAAGATATCTTAAGCAAAAGTAGTACATTTCCCGCGCTCTTGTATGGCGCGTTGTCGCGTAAGAATTTAGTACACACTGCTAATAATCTATGTGCATGCTTCCCTAACCAGCAAATTGCTGCTTCAGACGTCCATTCGCGATCTTCGGGTGTTTTCCTCAAGAGCATCGTTTGCTCTTATTTCTTAGGGCTTGTTTACTGTTTTTACCGGACATATTTTGCGTATAGTATCTTGTTATAGTGTAAATATGTTATTGTGCTCATCACGAAAACGTTCCGGTGGTTGCCATTTGCTTTCGTGAGGAAAAGATCTTGCGGTCTTTTCCCCAAGAGCATCATTTGCTCTAATCACTAAGAGCTTGTGTACTGTTTTACAGTCTTTCCTGTGGTCCACAGAGATGTGTTTGACTGACGGAAAATAATAAAACCACGAACGACTCCCGTCTTTAATAATCTTTAAACCCCTCGAACAACAACATGAACTTTTCCGAGATTCCCCGAGAATTGAGCCGTTTCTAGAGTCTCTGTTGTATGTGTTTTCTGTTTGTCGTTTTAATAATGCTTCTTTGCTCCTTTTACAATTTCGTCATCAGCTGACCTGCCAATAGATTTTATTGTAGTTGCTCTGTGTATTTTTTTATTTCAGGCAAGGACAGGCCAACATCTGTTTCTATCGTTTTGAAAGAAAGAACTATTCATACCGATCTGCCAGACAACCTGGTATATTCTATAGAAGTCACTGTGAATGAGTTCATTGCAGTCAAAGCAGATAGGTCTGTATCAGTTTCGGTGCTTTTTGAAATGTATGATGCCTCAAATATATCTCATTTCACATATCTTACCGTACCGCCAGTGCTTTTGTTCCCATTTTACTCACGATTTCTTTCAATATATGCGCAGGAAATGTCAGTAGACTTTGTTTCTACTTTAGAAAGCTTCTCACATGTGTCTTTCAATAAATCAAGTGACCTTGAGCCATTCAATCGTCCAATGACGTATTATTGGAATTACTTCTTGTGTCGGAACGTTAAAGTTGAATATCCATTTTCACTTTTAATAAGAGATAGTAATAGAGCACCATTTTCTGCCGTTGTTTATTTACGATCATCTTCTACTGCGCGAATATATCCACTTGGCATGCGCATTACTGCTATTTATGACGCATGCGTGCCTAAGCAGATGACAACCGGCGGAAATGGTGATGGGATCGACAACGACTGTGATAATAAAATTGACGAAGAAATCCTAAACGGTAAAGACGACGATAACGACGGCCTTATAGACGAAGATACTGTGTACAGCGGGGTGATACAACAACATAAACATATAGACATGGCGTGGGAATATCATCAAAGAAAAAAGGCCGAAAATCAACAAACGGGTATCGCTTCTTCTGTGGTTTCGATATTGATCTCAATTGGTGTAGGTTTGTCTGGTGTCGGATGTTTTATTGGCTTCATGTTTCTTATTGATAAGCTGAAGCAGAAGTTGGAAAACAACACAAGGGTAGGGCCAAGTGTGTAAATACAAGGTGCACATATGTTGACAATGAATTGACTCCAGATGCGGAAAACAGTGTAGTACTATTTTGTTTATTTCTATTTCCATTTGAATGACAACGAACGCAAAGGGCCCTAAAGCTCTCTACTAAAATGCGATGGGCTTTCCGATTATTATTTGTACGAACGTTTGATGTTTTCTTTAATACTTTATTTTGTCATAAAGAGTCTATTGGTTTGCCTGTAGCGCTTGTCAATATTTTCCCAGAGAGATGGCTTCAAAAGCATTCTTTCCTCGAAGATAAAAAGGGAACAGTTCTTAACAGATAGAAAAATGAAATTCTAAAATAAACTATACCCCAAACTAGGACATAAATATAGAACTAGAAATTTTTCACCATGAGTGGATAATTTCTTGATCCCTTTTTTTTCATTAAAAGAAATAACAATATCGCATCTTGAGAGAATATTGGAAGTTGAACAACATGTGCATGTATATGCCAAATCAGATACATATCATAATCTTATGTGATTTAAGTACTTTTTGCCTAGCAGGAATGTAATAAAGAAGTAAAAGCTTAACTATATTATGCATTTGATTTTTAAACCATTATACAGTCGTCTTTGGTAAGTTTATAAATGTATCCAATGTTAATTTACGTATTTAAGTCAGACAGTATAGTGCTTTCAGTTTCGATCTAAACTTGCATGAATATGTATTGCACTTCTTTATAAGTGGATCATTCAAAAAGTAATGAAATATGTAGCATATTCCCGTGTGAATTTTCATTTGACAGGGATAATATTCTTAATTTTCTGAAAGTTAGATTCAACCTACACATCAGGTAAATCGGACCATACACTTTATGTTGCTTAGCAACCATAGAATGGCAGCGGAGGTATCGTTGCCGTGAAAACCTTTTCTCAAAAGTCAATTACATAAACATAAAGCTTGAAATTAGTATTTCTTTTATGGTGTTTTAAAAAGGTATTTGTTTACATGTGTAATGTTACCTAACCCAGAACTTTCCAGGCAATTGGAATGTTCATAGAGCCCCACACGTGTCAACTGTTGTTAAGCAACGCCAAAACCTATGCAATTTCGGTTTTATGCATTTTCCATAGATTTTGATTGCTAGGCAATGAATTATGTTATCTGAGAATTGCAATTTATAACAAGTACTTTACAAAACGTCAATTGCAGAAACAAATAGACGTATAAATGATCGAATAAACAAATACGATGTCAAATTATAGCAGAAATTGTATCTCTACTCCCATTTTCCACCCTTCGATCGGTATATTTTAGTCAATTTTTCAACTTTCATTGGGTGTCATTTAAAATATATCAATCAGATTACATTATCTTGAATACTTAACAAAACTGTTTTGAGTTCGGTGTGAGAAAACAAAGTGAATACGTTTAATTTGGCTTTCCTGTTACCATGGCAACCGGGAAAAAATGGGAAAATCATGGGTTGGTATATATATATATATATATATATGATCTTGGTAGGAATAGCTGTTGAAGTTTGTATATCTTTGATATGAAAATATTATTTCCAAGCTTTGGCATCCCATAGGATCCAGTTATTCCATGTATATAGACGAGTGTGCTTGCACAAAGAAAACTAGTAGCCTATCAGACGGGTTATGCAGGGAACTGAGCTATGATAACTCCTTTTTTAAGGAGCGTGGTAGCGCAGTCGGTAGAGGGGATGGCCCTGTATAGCTAGGCGCCGAAGCCGAAGTCTGCGGGTTCGAAACCTACCTTCGCCAATTTAGTACATCTTTATTTCTCTACTTTATAATTTTTCCGATGTACTTGTATCAGAAATGATCTTGGTAGGAATAGCTGTTGAAGTTTGTATATCTTTGATATGAAAATATTATTTCCAAGCTTTGGCATCCCATAGGATCCAGTTATTCCATGTATATAGACGAGTGTGCTTGCACAACGAAAACTAGTAGCCTATCAGACGGGTTATGCAGGGAAATCTCCTCTAAACCTGAGCTATGATAACTCCTTTTTTAAGGAGCGTAGTAGCGCAGTCGGTAGAGGGGATGGCCCTGTATAGCTAGGCGCCGAAGCCGAAGTCTGCGGGTTCGAAACCTACCTTCGCCAATTTAGTACATCTTTATTTCTCTACTTTATAATTTTTCCGATGTACTTGTATCAGAAATGATCTTGGTAGGAATAGCTGTTGAAGTTTGTATATCTTTGATATGAAAATATTATTTCCAAGCTTTGGCATCCCATAGGATCCAGTTATTCCATGTATATAGACGAGTGTGCTTGCACAACGAAAACTAGTAGCCTATCAGACGGGTTATGCAGGGAAATCTCCTCTAAACCTGAGCTATGATAACTCCTTTTTTAAGGAGCGTAGTAGCGCAGTCGGTAGAGGGGATGGCCCTGTATAGCTAGGCGCCGAAGCCGAAGTCTGCGGGTTCGAAACCTACCTTCGCCAATTTAGTACATCTTTATTTCTCTACTTTATAATTTTTCCGATGTACTTGTATCAGAAATGATCTTGGTAGGAATAGCTGTTGAAGTTTGTATATCTTTGATATGAAAATATTATTTCCAAGCTTTGGCATCCCATAGGATCCAGTTATTCCATGTATATAGACGAGTGTGCTTGCACAACGAAAACTAGTAGCCTATCAGACGGGTTATGCAGGGAAATCTCCTCTAAACCTGAGCTATGATAACTCCTTTTTTAAGGAGCGTAGTAGCGCAGTCGGTAGAGGGGATGGCCCTGTATAGCTAGGCGCCGAAGCCGAAGTCTGCGGGTTCGAAACCTACCTTCGCCAATTTAGTACATCTTTATTTCTCTACTTTATAATTTTTCCGATGTACTTGTATCAGAAATGATCTTGGTAGGAATAGCTGTTGAAGTTTGTATATCTTTGATATGAAAATATTATTTCCAAGCTTTGGCATCCCATAGGATCCAGTTATTCCATGTATATAGACGAGTGTGCTTGCACAACGAAAACTAGTAGCCTATCAGACGGGTTATGCAGGGAAATCTCCTCTAAACCTGAGCTATGATAACTCCTTTTTTAAGGAGCGTAGTAGCGCAGTCGGTAGAGGGGATGGCCCTGTATAGCTAGGCGCCGAAGCCGAAGTCTGCGGGTTCGAAACCTACCTTCGCCAATTTAGTATATCTTTATTTCTCTACTTTATAATTTTTCCGATGTACTTGTATCAGAAATGATCTTGGTAGGAATAGCTGTTGAAGTTTGTATATCTTTGATATGAAAATATTATTTCCAAGCTTTGGCATCCCATAGGATCCAGTTATTCCATGTATATAGACGAGTGTGCTTGCACAACGAAAACTAGTAGCCTATCAGACGGGTTATGCAGGGAAATCTCCTGTAAACCTGAGCTATGATAACTCCTTTTTTAAGGAGCGTAGTAGCGCAGTCGGTAGAGGGGATGGCCCTGTATAGCTAGGCGCCGAAGCCGAAGTCTGCGGGTTCGAAACCTACCTTCGCCAATTTAGTACATCTTTATTTCTCTACTTTATAATTTTTCCGATGTACTTGTATCAGAAATGATCTTGGTAGGAATAGCTGTTGAAGTTTGTATATCTTTGATATGAAAATATTATTTCCAAGCTTTGGCATCCCATAGGATCCAGTTATTCCATGTATATAGACGAGTGTGCTTGCACAACGAAAACTAGTAGCCTATCAGACGGGTTATGCAGGGAAATCTCCTCTAAACCTGAGCTATGATAACTCCTTTTTTAAGGAGCGTAGTAGCGCAGTCGGTAGAGGGGATGGCCCTGTATAGCTAGGCGCCGAAGCCGAAGTCTGCGGGTTCGAAACCTACCTTCGCCAATTTAGTACATCTTTATTTCTCTACTTTATAATTTTTCCGATGTACTTGTATCAGAAATGATCTTGGTAGGAATAGCTGTTGAAGTTTGTATATCTTTGATATGAAAATATTATTTCCAAGCTTTGGCATCCCATAGGATCCAGTTATTCCATGTATATAGACGAGTGTGCTTGCACAACGAAAACTAGTAGCCTATCAGACGGGTTATGCAGGGAAATCTCCTCTAAACCTGAGCTATGATAACTCCTTTTTTAAGGAGCGTAGTAGCGCAGTCGGTAGAGGGGATGGCCCTGTATAGCTAGGCGCCAAAGCCGAAGTCTGCGGGTTCGAAACCTACCTTCGCCAATTTAGTACATCTTTATTTCTCTACTTTATATATATATATATATATATATATATATATATATATATATATATATATATATATATATATATATATATATATATATATATATATATATATATATATATATATATATATATATATATATATATATATATATATATATCCATTAACAAATCATATATTGTAGGTACAGTACAGTACAGTGATGTTTATATCCTTCACGTTCACGCGTGAAAGAAAAAAAGATTAAGTTCCACGCAAAACCCACGCAAAACCCTCGCTTATTCCTCGCAAAATCCACGCTTGTTCCACGCTATGTCCACATTCAATCCTCGCAAGAAGCGTGTGAGTTGCGTGAGATACCAGTAGTCCCTCGCTTGCTCACGCTTTCCACGTCCATTATGGAAAAAAGCGTGGAAAGGATTAAGAGACATGCGAGAAAGGGATTATCGTTTCACCTCGTTTAAAAAGGTAAATTGTTAAAGTTTTGTGGCCAAATTAAATATATATTATATATTTATTAGGCCTTAGTACGAGGACGGCAACTTAGTATGATGACAGTAAACCTGGTTAAATACATACACCGGCACGTAAATACATACGCATGTTTTAACGAGTTGCAGACTGAGCAATACGTTATTCAGTGTTGATTAAGTAGTAATTACCCGCTGAGCGACAGGTGGGTATGATATTTTCCTGACCTGTCCAGCCAAAAGCATGCACCGAGAGCCCGAAGGGCTCGAGGTGCATGCTTTTGGCGGGACAGGTCAGGAAAATATCATGCCCACCTGTCGCGAAGCGGGTAATTAACTTACCTTATGACCCCACTGAGTGAAATTTTAGTTAGTTTTAAGATCTATACAACGATAATGCACACCGGTAAAGTGACTTTTCTCTCGATATAGCTTTTGACCGAACACTGCACGTGCAAAGCGAGGAGGCTTGTCAGCTATACCGCGTCGCTATTGTCAAAAATAGATCAGATTGGAGTTTCTTCCCTTGTGCATTTAAAACATTTTGAAACCTATTTTTTCTTATTTTGTAATGACAATTTCTTTATCAAATTGTCTAATCACAATAGAAATTATCTTTTATTGAAACAGTTAACAAACTGGGAGAGTAAATATTAATTACCATTTCTTTTGTATGCAAAAACCTAATTCCATTTTGTAATGATTTTCATATAAGTATATATAGCGTGTATAGGTTTGTAATGCAGGGTTTGAAACCTACGGACCTATCTATCTAAAATCCTCATAGTAAGTTAGGGGACCAGTATACAAATGCCCAACTGTATTTAAGGGATACAGTTGGTCGTTTGTCATGAACATTCTCACAATGAAATAATGTGTGAAATTGGTTTCTGGTTCATCGTTCTTGCACTTAACAACAATAATCTACTAACAATAATATGGGAACCAGAAACCAATTCCAAATCAAAAAGACTCTCTGCTCAGTGTAACTGCCCAGTCCGATGAGTGCACAGCACTGGTCATGGTCAGTTCCTTATTTCAATACTTATTGATGATGTAACTTTTTGCAAGGCAGTAAAAGCAGTTATGTTGGAATTGAAGTCTGCATCGGAATGGCATGGCCACGCTTTAGTGCATTTTTATGCATCAGTTGTGAGGAGGTAGGAAAGTCACTTTCACCACCGGTCTGGGGGTGAGGAAAGTACTTTCCTTACCTCCAGACTGGTGTGAAAGTATTTTCTCTACTTGCATAACTGCCCTAGACACCGCGCGTGCAGTAAGGTATGAAAAATATTTCCCCATTATTAACATTGCAGTCATAAGGTAAATTATCATCGTAGATTAAGTGATGACAAAATTTGCACGATTCAATATTATTTGGCAGCGTGATGCATTTTTGACTGCCGTTGTTTTAGTTGCAGAATATTGTACATTTATTTCTGATAATTTTGCCCTAAGAGAAGGTGAGCATCCCGGTTTGTTGTTTTTCAGAATATCTCTAAAATAAATGCGTTTTTCGTATTCCCTTAGATGCCCAAAGTCTATGAAAGCTCGACCTACATGTAATACGGCTTTAGCACCTTGCTACATATAAAAGTATCATGTAATCATATATTACAGGTACATTACAATTAAATTTAGATGTTATTAATGCATCTTAATTTCATCTTCAGAGTCGATTCAATGCCCCTGCGAGAAATCTGATTTAATTTAACCTGTTATTTTTTCTTTCAAGCATTTGGCAAAGTCAACAAAGCCAAGGAATTCTTTATTATTGTATCGGTACAATTATTGTACACAGGATTAATAAGCGGAATAGTCTCTAAGTTATAATTAGCAACTCTAATTTTGTGCATAAAATAATAAATTATCCAAATTAAACAAACAAACAATTCAGTTTGTGTGTTAAGTGATAAAAGTCAAGCCGATCTTTGAGATTTGAAACTTTAGAAAAACAAAAAAGAAAAAAGTAAGTAAGTAAGTAAGTAATGGTTTATTAAAGTGTCACATATCAACATCACAAATATTCAACATAATTATGAGAGACAAAACGTTGATACCCAGCCAAAATTTGGCTTACGAGACACTATGAATACAGTTTAAAAACATATATACATAGAAACATATACCAATGAGTTATATATATACACACATATATAAACATAATCATTCTAAAGGATGGTATTTCTATGTTTTACCATAGTATAATGGTATTTCTTCATTTTTATGAAAATTTAAGAAGCATTTCAATTAGCATAAAACTGGCATCGTCAAGCATAAAATATCCTTTTAAGAAATTAATGACACAAATATACAGTGTATCTAAATCAGGTATGTACATTCATAAAAGTACGAATAAAAGGGTATAAAATGCAGCGATTTTGTGCCTCCATCACACACCAACCCACAAAATCTAGTACGGAGATGTTATAGAATAGAAAGAACACCATGCGTGCGCCGAGAAACTGTCTTATAGGAAATGGTCCTACAAAGACAGTCCCCTACACACACCAAGGTCATTGCTTATCCAATTGAAACACATATAATTTGTTGGAGTTAAGGGCCAATTAGCAAGTGATGGCATATCAACATTAAATGCATATAGCCCAAAAAAATCCATAGTCTTGAAATTATCTGTATACACGTATAATGCACATTTTTTTGGTTTACAAATTTACGACAACCATGTTTGAACAGAGCGTCAAGTTGTGAAAACCAAATAAAAACAAAACATAACTTAAAGCACGAAAACAAAAGAAATTATAGAAAATACAAACAAAAAATACGTTTGCATGTGTCTTCATTGATGCGGAAATGTAACACATCATACTGATTACTACATGTACATGTACATGTCCATACACGGCAAAATTCCAGACTTTCAGCGGCGGAAATGACTTCACTGTTATAATTTAGGTTGAAAATGGACATATACATGTACTTGTACTTATATATAAAAAGTGAGATAATCACTTTTTCATGTCCATTTTCCTGAGCGTGAAACGAACGTGGAAAGCGTGAGCGAGCGTGGAACTGTATATCTCACGCAACTCTCTTAATGTTTTCCACGTTTCTCTTCACGCTACGGCTGAGCAGTTCCACGTTTCATGTCCACAATCCACGCAAATCTCACGCTACTTCCTCGCAAAACTCACGCAAAATCCTCGCTAATTCTACGCAAAATCCACGGAAAAAGTCACGTGACATGCGAAATTCCACGTTCGTAAGCGTGAGGGATATAAACATTACGCTGACTGTACTGTATCTATTATCATCGACACGATGAGGTGATCATAACAGATACTCAAAATGCTCAATCATATGAAGAACGGGTGAAATAAATGCAAAAGTACAATCAAAATCAGCTTATTTGTGAAACAACTTGAGCAAACGGAGATGTTTACGTAATGAGATTGTTCTAATCATTACAAAAACTTGCCCATGCAATATACAGAGATGTTTTTCAGTGGCCAACATTAAAAATTTCATTGGAAAGACTTTGATATTTTAAATATTTTCACTCAAAACACACTCAAAACATACATTGTGGGCGAGGCGGTTCTAACGAGTACCCACAATGTATGTTTTGGAGCAAAAAAAAAAAAAAAAAAATAGGTATATCCCTGCATACCCCAGTTTTTCTATGTAAAAGTGGGGTGAATGGGGGTATACATTTCACGGAAATGTTTTCCTGATGTTAACCGTGCGTGGGATATGTTATCAATTAGACTAAGTGGATAGCAAATATAGGTGGTCAGAATTCTAATACTGATTTGATTAACTTCCTGATGGCTCAAGTTTGTCTTGATTTTATGTGATTTTGCAGTTTACTGTGTAACACAATCACACCGTATTAGCGGCAATTTCGAACTCGGCATACAATCGTTAAACTCGGCATAATTTTTGTTCAGCTGTATTCTGGTAAGGTTAGTATTTGATTGTTTTCATTGGAACTGAGAGTCTGTCGGTAACCGTAAGTAGGTCATAAGTTAAAAGTGATGTATAAAATATACCTGTGTTCTTCTGGTCCTACAATTCCAAGTGTAAAGTCTGGAAAATAACATTTTTCTCTTTGATGCTTCACTTTTTATACTCAATCCTGTCAAATATGCTCCATTTCGTGACTTTATAAATAAATATCAATCCTTTCACAGGCAAAAATATAAACTTAAGCCATTTACAGTCATTTTGTGCGTATTAAATAGATTCGATCTCATAAGTGAAAAGCGCAGCTTCTGTTTTAAAAGATGACGTGATGATACTTTGGCAATCGGATAACTCTAGTCATGACAATCGTAGAACGCTGAAATAAAAGCTATTTGGCAATCGGTGAACACGTTTTGTTTCTTGCGGTTTTCCCCAGTTTTTCTCATTTTTAGAGCCTACCATGTTTCTGATATGACGAATAATGTAAAATAGAACAGTAATGACGACTCTGTTTTATATTCGAGTCTGTATAGGAATATGTTTTAATGAGTTGTACATGTATTCTGTTGGTAAATTCGTTTATCTCAATTGTGGCGACTTGTCCTACCGAACCCTTTTAGGCCACTGTGTCAGCATGTCATGTGATCAATTATAAACGCATTAACGCACTATAATGGTACTACCTGTCTAGTCGTGTGGCAAGGACATTATTCGTCCCTTTTAAAGTCTTTTTTCTCAAGAGTTTTCCCATTTTCATTTTCGAGAAGACCACGTTGGCAAACATCGCGTGTCTTTAAAAATATTAAAAATGACATAACATTGTAGTTTTTATTCCATTTTACGTTCCTTTCAAGATTATTTCACTCATATAGAGACTATGAAATTCAGTAGGTGGGCTAAAACGGGAGACCCCCGGGATAGACCACCTGACAGACCCGTAAGCAAAACTTGGCTTATCCTACTTGTGACTCGAGTGACGCTCGAACCCACAGCTGATAAACAGTAAATATTATTTTCCTTATCATTTCACAGAAACATACATTGTAGGTACTCATTTGAACCGCCTCAAGGAACCACTGAACAACGTCCAAAACTAACAGGTAGCATATATTGTCAAGAGGGAATCGATTTGTAGCCACTAAGTTGCACCATTTCATATATAGATGAAGTTGACCACATTGTTTAAGTTTTTCTATAACAACTGGGATAATGTCATACAATTCAGAAATTGTATCATCTGATGTAATTTCTGGTTTATCAGTTGTGCTATAATGTTCTTCCAAACAGGTGTTTTGTTCTACAGTTTCTGGTTTTCTCGGAACAATATTCAATTCATTGTCACCTGTTACACTTATATTATAAGATGAAGAAGTCGTGCCTGCAAAATGTTTTGTCCTATATCCAAACTTTCCTGTTATTTCATTTAGTTCTAGTGATCGAAATTTAACGTCTTCGCTGCTGTGGGCTTGACATAGATGAGAAATTACATCTGGAAAAATATCGGCTCCTTCTTGGCAGTAGTAGCACACAAAGTTTCGCATTCTATGGCCTAAAACAGAAACAATTTTGTAATTTCGTAAAAAATTAATTTGGCATATACAACAACAACAACAACAACTACTACTACTACTACTACTACTACTTCTCCTACTACTACTCCTACTACTCCTACTACTACTACTACTACTTCTACTACTACTACTACTACTACTTCTTCTACTACTACTACTACTACTACTACTACTACTACTACTACTACTGTGTTTGCTACTTTTACTTCTACTGCGGCAGAAGTAGTAGTAGTAGTAGTAGTAGTAGTAGTAGTAGTAGTAGTAGTAGTACACTCAGTAGTAGTAGTAGTAGTAGTAGTAGTAGTAGTAGTAGAAGTGTATTAGTAGAAGTAGTAGTTGTAGATGTAGAAGTAGAATAGTAGTAGAATTTAGTAGTAGTAATAGTAGTAGTAGCAGTAGTGGTTGTGGTGGTTATTTGCGTGGCGGTAGAAGTGTTAAATATAGTAGTAGTAGTAGTAGTAGTAGTAGTAGTAGTAGTAGTAGTAGCCGTTGTTGTTGTTGTAGTAGTAGTAGTAGTAGTAGTAGTAGTAGTAGTAGTAGTAGTAGTAGTAGTAGTAGTGATTGTGGTGGTGACAGTGGTAGTGGTCGTACACTCCAAGAAGTAGTAGCATTAGTTTTTTTTCCGAACACATGTACGCTCTCACATTTCCAGAGATGTTACAATCCATTTTATGACGTTTGGCTTTGATAGACTGAGTTGTTTATTAGTGAACAATATTTTCAAGAACATTTGAATTGATAACGCACGACCAACGGATAACAATAAGGTATGATAAAAACATATTGTAACGGCTGCAGTGAACTTAAAACAGTGCTTAAGCAGAAGAAAAACAAGAAGATGGGTTTGTCTTAAAGAAGAAAACTAGTGTTGTTGCTGTTGCTGCTGCTGCAGAAGAAGAAGAAGAAGAAGAAGAAGAAGAAGAAGAATGAGAAGAAAATGAAGGAGGAGTAGGGGATGTACTTCTGGTCTGAAAATACCAAATTCAGCATGTCACTTTTCTATGAGTCGTCTGATATCTGCATTCAACAACTCTTATCCTTGTTCTTAATAGTTTTGCTCAGTATTTCACCGTAATAAATATCTTTTAAGCGTAACTGCAATAATACAATAGCAAATATAATTTACCAGACGTTCTGAAGAAAAACCTCGTTTATTACAATATAAAGTATTCACAAGTAAACTGTGACAAACCATAACCTTTTAAACAGTTTCTTGTGTATCAGTTCTTTCAACATGAAAAATGTAAAACGAAGTCAATAAGCACGACTTACAACATGAAACCTTGTGTGTTTTGTCACTTAAACGGCTCATTTCAGGTTATTTTAGCTTTTCTTACATTTTGTTCGACGATTGCCATTAGCAGAGTTCAACGACTGCATTCCAATTTATCAAAAGGCGTTCCCGATTGCCATTTTGATTTTCCCCTTCATTGTTAGTCCGTATATTGCTCGGCCAAACTTGCAAAGAGCGTAATGAAACTTTGGTGATGTTTTGGACAGACATTCAAATGTGTTATGCACAAAATGAAATTTAAATGTTGTAATAAATAACTAGATAATAGACATTTTGATGCCGACTTTACCTTGTAAACATTACAAAAAAGAAGGTTCAAAGTGATGTCATGGCATTGATAAATTGAAATGAAAAACACCTATTGCACAGGGCATAGACTAATTCATTCAAGATCAGCTATGTGAAGTCAATTTGTATCATACAAAGGTTATTTATTGTAAAAAGATCAATTTAAATGACTTACCAAACGCAGCTGGTCATAAAACTGTGCCGAGTTCAACGATTGTGTGCCGAGTTCGAAATTGCCGCTAATACGGTGTACAATCATCATAATAAATGTCACACATCAAACCAAAATTTGTTGAGTTATAAAACGCATAATTACTTATTTTAGTTGAAATTAGTTCTATTATTATAAACTTACGTTTTACATTAGAATAACTTATTGTATAAGTACATGTACTATATAGAGAAGTTCTATTACAGCTGTGTCCATTTGCCACATAATGTCGTTATCATTACGAAAACACGGCCATATAAAATATAGATTTTTCCTAAGTTGTAAAAATTCAAAATATTCAGCTGAAAATTTTTGATATTTTTCTTATTTTTGCTCAAAACATATATTGTGGGTTCTCGTTAGAACCGCCTCGTCGAGGCGGTTCTAACGAGTACCCACAATCTATGTTTTGGAGCAAAAATAAGAAAAATAGGTATACCCCTGCATACCCCAATTTTGCTATATAAAAGTGGGGTTTGAGGGGGTATACATTGCACGGACATGTTTTCCTGATGTAAAGCAGCAACGCCGCATTTTACAAACATGTATGTTTATAACAGCAAATTAATAAAAACAAAAACATGCACTAATGATCGAAGTCCTTAGGCAAATCAACAATAATGTTTTGCGTTAATTTGTGTTACCTAGCAACATGAAACTAAAAGCATAGCAACTTATATTTATGCATATGGTTATGGTCTTATTACATGTTCAATATCAATACACTCCATCATCCGCGAAAAATGTATTAGAAACAGTGCATTAAAGGCATATCCCTGGATATTTTTCAAAGGGATGTTTTCCGCACAGTTTGTGCTACGTGTCGACGAGCAAAAGAATACTTTTATAACAATCAGATTCAATACATTGAATGATAAATATTGCACCTGTCCTCAGATCAGGAAATCATGTCCGTGAAATATATACCCACTCATACCCCACTTTTATGTTGTTAAACCGGGGTTTACAAGGGTATACCTATTTGACTTATTTTTGATCCTAAACATAGATTGTGGGTACTCGTAACGTGTATCCGCAATCAATGTTTTGAGCAACAATAAGAAAAATATTGATTTTTTTCTATTGAAATTTTTAGGTTTTACAGCTGAAAAAAAAATCTCTGTATATTGCATGGGCAAGTTTTCATAATGTAAAGATTCTCGTTTGTTCCAGTAGAAAGCGGCTGATGAGACCAAAAAATAAGCCACAATTGTTCTAAAAATTGCTTCGGTCATTTGACAATATCATGCATTTTACATTTAGGTAGTGCATGATGGCCGCCATTTTGTTTCACTAATCACAAGACCAAAACTGAAATTCTTTGATTTTCAGTGTTTGTCTCGAACACTGAACGGCCTCATTTCATGAATGAATCGAAAACAACTTGTGTTGGTTCTTTTTATTTTATGTCTCGGTGTTTAATATGTTTGTGTTTTCATATTTTTAGTTTAAGTTTAGTTAAGTTTAGGTTACTGAGTGGCCACCTATTGGGAAAATAGCTGCTCGTTCGGCTTACGATATGTTTTCATGGTATAAGTACCTGATTGTTAATTCAGTTTTTCCCACCTCTGTTTTTGGAGTGGGAATCTTTTTTCTGATTGCGCGTTTTCCTGATCTTTGCCTACTTGTACCTTTTTGTTTGCTTCATTCTACATGGAGATGGCTGGTATTTATCTTTTTATGATTGTGAGGGTGCATGTATGACGTAACTTCCTCATCGCCTCGTTTAGGAATAAAATAATCCTTTATCTCAAACCTTAATAACTTTCTCATTACTTGGTTGATTTTTAAGAAATTTATTGCAAACTGTTCAGCTACATTAAGCATTTTACATAAAATATATTTAGACGTTTGTTATCATTTTCCTTTAAAATGCATTATACATGTTTCCCCCAGTAAATCAATCACTGGCATTTCAAAATATTGATACCGTCCCTGTGCGCTAAGATTCCATTATCGTGATCAACCATGGTTTTCAGTGTTCAAACATTCGATGGATCACGAGGAAGGTGTTTGAACACAAGGCCGCAGGCCGCGTGTTCAAACACCTTCCGAGTGATCCAGCGAATGTTTGAACACTGAAACAAACCATGGTTGATCGCTATTCTTGCATTTTCACTCCAATCCACTTAAAATCTCTTAAAAATAACATTAACAACGTAAAAACGCACCGAAAACCGCGGAGCTTCTTCAACGTCGGCCATTTTGTTTCTATGAAATACATGACGTCACGTCACTTTGACCAAAGACGTCGGCCAAAACCCATGTTCAAACGGCACGTGAATTTCATGATTTGAACATGGGTTTTGCGGTTTGAACACGGCTTTCGACCAATCAAAAACGGCTTCAAACAGCTATGCGCATAGATATCTATGCAAGAATATCTGTTTCTAACGAGCAATGCTGATGCACTATAATAATGCAATTATTGTCATCGACGATGCTCATTATTCCTTACGAAGGACATAAACACAAGTAACCTCATTAATACAGTTTATTTTAGACCTAACCATTACGAAAACTTGCCCATGCAATATATAGAGATTTTTTTCACCTGTAAAAATTGAAAATTTCATCAGAAAATTTTCGATATTTTTCTTATTTTTGCTCAAAACATAGATTGTGGGTACACGTTAGAACCGCCTCGCCGAGGCGGTTCTAACGAGTACCCACAATCTATGATTTGGAGCAAAAATAGGAAAAATAGGTAAACCCCTGCATACCCCAGTTTTACTATATAAAAGTGGGGTTTGAGGGGGTATATTCTACACGGACATATTTTCCTAATGAAAATGTCATATGCATGACATAACGATTCTAACGACCAGTTTGACATTAAGAACGACTGGTTATTTTGATAAAGCTCTCAAAATTGTATATTCTTAATTATTAGGCTTTTCAATCATCTTGCTATTTACAAACTTTAAAAAGTTGTTTTCTGTAATTCTGTAAGAGTGCAAAAATGCTTGACCTTAACAACCTTTGGTAGAGACTATTTTTCTTGCTGTAAAAAGGTTCAAACGGCAACTATTCGGAGTTCTTTGACGTCTAAAAGGCGCAAAAAGACACCCATGTTAATATACAGGGAATTTTTAACCAGTGAAAATTAAACACAGTCCATGTTCTGGATCAAAAATAATACAAGTGGGACTTTTGGTTTAAAATATTTATTCATAGCAAATTCACGATATTTTATACATACATGTACAATACAAAAATTAAACAGTGGGATTTAGAAAGAAGCCTTAAGGCTTATACGAATCTGTCTCCCTTTTTATATTTTCTTGGACATGGTTTCATGGTGTAGAAGATGGACAATGATAGCTTTTAAAAAAAGCTAACTTGTCATACGCTTTATCTGATATTTAGATCTAGACCACCATCCATTTAGCCCTGGATTGCGTAAGAATGGATATTTGGCTTACTAATCCGGATTCGAACACTGACCTCCAGTGATATGTTAATTGCGAGAATCATTTCACATCTACCATTTTTATAATTTATATCGCATGTATGCTTTTCCTATAATAAGACATAAGGAGACAGAAAAAATGCCCTCGGTACTAATACAGTAATGGTTTTTGCCATCAAGTTTATGAGCGCCAGGTAACATGTAGCACGCAAAACTGTAGGACTCGATCAAATGGTTCTATTTTACTCAAGGTTAACGTGAAAAACAGCTGAAACCCTTACAAACTTAAATACGGTACGTATTATGTTTATTGGCATTCATAAGTGAACACAGAGCAGCATCGCAGTCAAAAACACATTACCCACATACGTTTTTTTTTTTTTTTTTTTTTTTTTTTTTTTTTTTTTTTTCAAATGGATTCTTAGCAACAATTGTCATGGTTAAATTTCAACTTTCAACTCATTTATTCTTATTCTCCCGTTTTCGCCTCACCTACTGATTGACCCGTCTCATATGAGCTGAAATAATCTTGAAATGGACGTAAAACTTAAATAAACAAAATACCAGAACACTTTGCAAGACTAAAGATAATTGTATTAGAACAATACGTGGAGGTTGATATTAATTAGGCTAAGTAAAAAGCAAATATTCCAGAATTCCAATGATTATTTGATTAACATCCTGGCGGCTAATGTGTGTCTTTGATTGGTAATTATAGGTTTGGTGACAATCACCATTTTAAAGGTCAAATCGAACCAAAACGTATACGTGCTGTGAGTTAAAAAATGTTTTTACATTTGTCAACAGATTGTTTTGCTGTGCCCATTTGTTATAGTGGCTCGTTATTACATGTTCTACTGGAAATAGGACAAAAGGCTTTGGTGAATCGAAATATTCTAAGTAGACTTCGGTACCAATTTTCACACCTTTGGCAAGGCGCGGTCGGGGCGCAAACCCATGACCTACCGCTTCCGAAGCGGACTCTTATGAGCCGCGACGCGAGAAAACCGGTCTTCGGGATTTCCGACCAGGTCCGACACAAACCGGGCTGTACAAGCTCAGAAGCAGGCTAGAAGCTTGAAATTTCGGATTTAAGAAGAAGAGGAAATATACTATCCGTGTAGCGAAAACAAAGGCGCTGATCAGCTTCGCGGTTACCGCGAAGCTGATCTGCGCCTTTGTTTTCGCCTAGGCAAAAATCCGGTTTTCTCACGATGCGGCTCTTAAATACTACTGAGCTTACGGTGCCAGTTATAAAGCACACAGCTGCTTGTCTTTGAGCCTCCGCATGAGAAAACCGGATTTTAGCCTATGCGAAAACAAAGGCGCAGATCAGCTTCGCGGTAATCGCGAAGCTTATCAACACTTTTGATTTCACATCACGGATAGTACAATTCCTCTACTTTCCAAATCCCCAATTTCCAGCTCTCTAGCCATCTTCTGTGCTTGTACATGCCTGTTTTTGTCGAACCTGGTCAGAACCCAATTTGTTGGTTTTCTCATGCTCATGCTCATATTTGTCATGTTACCATTCCTGTTTGTTTATAACAGTGACGGAAGAATATGCGCAAACTGGGAAGCCGTTAATGAAATCCTTGGGCAAAGAAACAATAATGTTTTGCGACAATATTTGAGCCGCCTCGTGGGAAAACAAACAATGTGGTTTCCGAACAGGGTCGACACAAACCGGCCTGTACAAGCACAGAAAAGAGCTAGAAGCTTGAAATTTCGGATTTAAGTAGAAGAGGAATTGTACTATCCGAGTAGCGAAAACAAAGGCGCTGATCAGCTTCGCGGTTACCGCGGAGCTGATCTGCGTCTTTGATTTCGCCTATGCAGATTGTTGGTTTTCCCATGAGGCGGCTCATTTGTTACCTAGCAACATAATAATAATATCATAGTTTCAAGATAAAACAAATGTTAAATTAATGCTAGCCACGGATAATTTACGATTATAGTTATAAGCTTAGCATATCAACAAACTAAGAGTTTGTAATTCCATCAACCGTGAGATATGTTTCAGAAGCAATTAATTATAGGAAATTTTTTAAAGTATATTATGTGTTGCGCACCTTATGTGCTCAAAATCGAGCTTGTATAGGCTGTTTTGGGATACGGGATATTGCACTATTTTTAAGGGATACTGGAATAAAAACGGGGGGGGGGGGTATTATTATTTTGGGATATGGGATGTTTGAATTTTTGTGGGGGCGATATGACATTTTTGAAAATAAAAAAATAATTAATAAACACAAGATCACAGCAGCATTGTTATTCTGTTCTATGATTTCAAATTTTCCTTGGGCAACAAGCCACACAGATTTCAAGGCAAGGCGCATAATGCGCCCTAAATCTATGGAAATCCTCTCCGCAACTTCGATGCTCGAAACTAGTCTCACTAGACTCTCTCTCAAACCTTCAAGCAAATAAACTGCATCTTAGTCTAGACCTATTGGTGTGAATGTCACAGCATATTTATTAACAGTTTTCCCATTTATATCAGAATATGCATTGTGATATTTTCTAGACAATTCTTTCCAGATTCTACTAAAACTTGGTAATAATAAACAATAATAAAATCAATAAATAAAAAAGAAACACAAGATGCCATAATTGCGCCGAGCCTTTCCAAAATTTGCGGGAGCATCAACGGACAGGATCCCACAACTGATTTACAAAATGTATGTCTAAAGCCCCTATCTCACTGGAATGCGACAACTGGAGACTAGTTCGCGAATAGTTCGCGACTATTTCGCGACAAATATAAACGATATAAACACAACTTTCACGTTGCAGTCTCATTGAATAGACATTTATGCGACAAATTCGCGAATTTCGGTCTAATTTTGAAAATATATCGCGCGGCAGTCGCGCGACTGTCGTACGACAGTCGCGCGACAGTCGTGAGAGTGTCTCACGACTTTCCCGCGAATGTAACTTATTTTCATTTAAATTCGTACGACAGTCGCGCGACATTCGTGCGAGTGTCGCGCGACATTCGTACGAATGTCGCTTAGCTAGTATCTCACTGGCATGCGAATTTCTCGCGACTGTTTTGCGAATTTTGTCGCGGACTTTCGCACGACATTCGTGCGAGTGTCGTGAGAATTTTCTTGTGTCGCGAACTAGTCGCGAACTGGTCGCGAAGTTTTTCAACATGTTGAAAAATTTTATGCGATTTTTTTCTCCAAAATATTTCGCAAGACTGTCGCGCGACTGTCGTGCGACGGTCGCGCGACGTTCGTGCGAGTGTAGCGAACTTGTCGCCGCGAAATTTTGGCGAATTTACAATGCGAAATTTTCGCGACACTCGTACGAATGTCGCGCGAGTGTCGCACGACGGTCGCGCGACAGTCTTGCGAAAACCTCGCGACTATCTGGCGAGAAAATAAAACTAAGCGACATTCGTACGAATGTCGCGCGACTGTCGTACGAATTTAAATGAAAATAAGTTACATATGCTGGAAAGTCGTGAGACACTCTCACGAATGTCGCGCGACTGTCGTGCGACAGTCGCGCGACTATCGCGCGATATATTTTCAAAATTAGACCGAAATTCGCGAATTTGTCGCATACATGTCTATTCAATGAGACTGCAACGTGAAAGTTGTGTTTATATCGTTTATCTTTGTCGCGAACTAGTCGCATACTATTCGCGAACTAGTCTCCAGTTGTCGCATTCCAGTGAGATAGGGGCTTGAGTTTTATTTTCTCGCCAGATAGTCGCGAGGTTTTCGCAAGACTGTCGCGCGACCGTCGTGCGACACTCGCGCGACATTCGTACGAGTGTCGCGAAAATTTCGCATAGTAAATTCGCCAAAATTTCGCGGCGACAAGTCCGCGACACTTGTACGAACGTCGCGCGACCGTCGCACGACAGACGCGCGACAGTCTTGCGAAATACTTTGGAGAAAAAATTCGCATAAAATTTTTCAACATGTTGAAAAACTTCGCGACCAGTTCGCGACTAGTTCGCGACACAAGAAAATTCTCACGACACTCGCGTGACACTCGCACGAATGTCGTGCGAAAGTCCGCGACAAAATTCGCCAAACAGTCGCGAGAAATTCGCATGCCAGTGAGATACTAGCTTAACATACGTAAAAAAGGATATTCTCTTATAATGAAGGAGATACTTTGCAATGTTCCTAATTATACAGTACTTCTGGCTCACAAAATACACAAAAATGCACAGGTGCCCCTAAATTGCACTAAAGTTTCAAACATTAGGCCCCTGAATCCACTACCAAGGCTTTATCGATCATTGCAAATCGGTCCTTAAAATTTGTTGTTGTTTTTTTTTCGGTGAATATCAAATATATTTCATCTCGTGAGTTGAAAACATAACAATTTTCACTCGTGCTGCGCACTCGTGAAAATTCTGATGTTTTCAACTCACTCGATAAAATGTATTTGGTATTCACCTCAAAAAAGCAAATACCCTCTATATACAACTTTAGCATTAAAGTCATTACAACAATAATATTATGTTCTACTGATAAATTGCGTATACATGACTTTTGTCTACATTTATTTTGCAACATTTATTTCGGGATACGGGATATTGGGGGGAAATATTTTGGGATAATTGCAAATATCATTATGGGATATTGGGATATTAGGGGTGCTTTTAAGGGATATTCTGACACGACGTTATCGTTTTTCCCATTGAACCTACTGGAAAAGTCACCATGTAATGTGCAAATTAACAATAATTCACCGTAACCAAAATAATGCGCGTAAGGTGGCGTTTTTGTGACGTCGCACATAAACATTCATGTCCGCCGAGAATGAGTCAACTGGAAAACATTTTAAAATGTAAGCATTTATTTATTAGTCGTGTTAGAATCGAAATAATTTTACTTTTCGATGAATTGAACCTTACAGTTAAAGACATGTTACATATAAAAAGTCTTACAGTGTGCATTACACAATTTCAACTTAAAAATATTTATAACGTCATTGGGTGCAACCAAAAACACTAAATCGTGAATATTGAACCTTACGATTAAAGGCATAATACGTTTCGAAATTTCTTTTAGTTTTATAGTTTCCCTTTAAATCTAAATCACCAAGTGACATATAGCGTCAATAATTTTAGTTTCTGTTTCTAAAAGTGCAGTTATAGTATACGTATTTATTTCCTGTCCATGAAACTGCTCATTATCATTTGAGCCGCGACGCGAGAAAACCGGTCTTCGGGGTTTCCGACCAGGTCCGACACAAACCGGCCTGTACAAGCTCAGAAAAGAGTTAGAAGCTTGAAATTTCGGATTTAAGTAGAAGAGGAATTGTACTATCCGAGTAGCGAAAACAAAGGCGCTGATCAGCTTCGCGGTTACCGCGAAGCTGATCTGCGCCTTTGTTTTCGCCTAGGCAAAAATCCGGTTTTGTCATGGCGCGGCTCATTTATGAATGTCTATTATCTATGGCACTATAAGGACATAAACAAGCCATTACGAAAACACGCCCATGAAATATACAGAAAAGTTTTTGGTTTTAAAAATGAAAATTTTCACAGCAAAAAAATTGATATTTTTCTTATTTTTGCTCAAAACATAGATTGTGGGTACAGGTTAGAACCGCCTCGACGAGGCGGTTCTAACGAGTACCCACAATCTATGTTTTGGAGCAAAAATAAGAAAAATAGGTATACCCCTACAAACCCCAGTTTTTCTATATAAAAGTGGGGTTTAGGGGGTATACTACACGGACATGTTTTCATGATGTTTGCGGAATCACGAGATACCTCATTAAGGCAGGTTATTTTCGGCATTTCTTCGTGTAATTTTGTACGATATCATTACGATTTTAAGAATTAGTTTGTCATTTAACACTGTTTGTTACATTTTAAAAGATCTCAAATTTATATACCCTTAATTATTCAGCAATCTAATCTTGTTGTTTACTATCATGTAACTATGAGTGCAAAGAAGCTGTGTACTAGATCTTTCTAAGACAAACTACTATTGTTACATGTATACAGTTTATGCACTTGAAAAATGTGAACAACCTTTACTTGGAAACATGCACCTTTGGACTTTTGTACAGCTGATTACTAACCAGGCCCCAAGTAGTACGTGTACGTATAATTGCGAAGATATTCCGTTACGAAAACTTCCCCATGCAAAAATAAAGATTTTTTGAGCTTTAAAAATTGAAAATTTTCAGCAGAATTTTTTTTTTATATTTTTTCTTATATTTGCTCAAAACATAGATTGTGGGTACACGTTAGAACCGCCTCGACGAGGCGGTTCTAACGAGTACCCACGATCTATGCTTTAGAGCAAAAATCAGAAAAATAGGAATACCCCTGCATACCCCAGTATTGCTATATGAAAGTGGGGCTTAAGGGTGTTGTCATTCCTTTAATTGATGCCTTAAGTATGGAAAGCAACGTTGAGTTCAGTTAATGGCTGGATGGGTGACCCAAGTTTGAGCAGGGTGCTAATTGTGGGTACCAAAGCTTACTCTCTCTCTCTCTCTCTCTCTCTCTCTCTCTCTCTCTCTCTCTCTCTCTCTCTCTCTCTCTCTCTCTCTGCTTCCGAGACGTTGCACTCCTAAAATGGGCTTAAGCAACGTTGAGTTCAGTTAGTGGCTGGATGGGTGAACCAAGTTTGAGTAGGGTGCTAATTGTGGGTACCATAGCTTCTTTTATTTCGAATCCTTCATCTCTCTACTTCCGAGACTTCGCGTTTGGGCTTATTTTGCAAACTAATTAAATGTTTACTATAACCCTGTGGATTCACTTTAAAACACACTTCGTATAATGTTAATACAACATACCATGTCGAGAATGGCATGTTGTATTAAGAGTTTTTGTTTCATTTATTTATTTATTTTAAATTTTTATTTATTTATTTATTTATTTATTTATTTATTTAAACTAAGCAACCAATGTTTAGTTAATTAAGTTTCTACCCCCAGGCGATGTCCTCCGCTTTGCAAAGTCAGACAAAGACTATATTATAAGCCTAAGCTTGTGCCTTCCAATAAAGTAAACAATGCCAATACGGGCGCCGATCAGCTACCAGTAACTCCACACAGGCACATCTGCGTTTTGGATGCCCATATTCACATTATACGGATGCACAAATTTCATAATCTCTGGCGTTACGATAAATTTTTAACAAAAAATGTAAACCTTAAAGTTATTCATAGTACACAGTGCATATTTTTAGGATTCCAAAACTGTAATACAAATGGGAGGCAATGCTTACTGCGTCAGTATATCGCGCCTTAAAGAGTTGCATGACTTAAATTGATTTTAAGAATCATACAAGGCCAGACAGAATCATATCATACATGTATGTAACAAAATTAATTGTACAAGTAACAAATATTCATTGTACAAAAACTATTTCACTTAAAACTAACCCTTCCGCTAAAAATAAACCCTTAACTTACCAGCTCCTGACGACAGACTACCATCATGATCGGAACACCGCAGAAGTTACAAAAATGTCGCCAGGTGTTGCAAGCTTCCATGTTTATTCGTTACTCAAAATCTGAAGTCCGTGATTTTTCACAGGAAACACATGTACAAAGTTATATATGTGCTTTTTTGAACGATGTTGAATAGAAATGAAAACTTTGATGTTTTGAGTTGTTTTATTTATATTTTTCTATCATTAATAATAAACAATTTCAACAGTATGAAAAGAGCTAAATTAGAACACTTTGACAATCTATCGCTGAAATTTGCAACAAATTGTTTTCCTTGACAACACCATACTATAAGGAAGATTTTACACTGTGTTTATCTAATGTGATATGAGCCGCATCGTGAGAAAACCGGATTTTTGCCTAGGCGAAAACAAAGGCGCAGATCAGCTTCGCGGTAACCGCGAAGCTGATCAGCGCCTTTGTTTTCGCTACTCTGATAGTACAATTCCTCTTCTACTTAAATCCGAAATTTCAAGCTTCTAGCTCTTTTCTGAGCTTGTACAGGCCGGTTTGTGTCGGACCTGGTCGGAAACCCCGAAGACCGGTTTTCTCGCGTCGAGGCTCATATATTCCAAGATAGTTTATTTAAACAACAAGAGACCAATAATTGAAATAAATCTAAATATTTTCTAACTTGTCAATAGTTTCTTGTTTTGCATAGTAGAAGATGAAGTTCATCTGCTAATGATAAGTGCACGTCGCTTGCTAATCCTCATCCTCCTCATCATCATCGTGATGTTGTTTTTTCTTTCTCCTTGCCTGCAGCTTTGCCTGTAGACCCTGCTGCATCCTGGCCTTGTTAACTTCTTGCATTTTTAGGACTTCCTCCGTCTCTCTCTGGTGCTCTTCCTTCAGCTGACTGATGTTACCTGACAGGACAAACAACATTATTTTCAATTTATTACGAAAACATGACCATACAATATACAGATATTTTTAAAGTTGTAAACAATTTTTCAGTAGAAAAAAAAATGATATCTTTCTAATTTTTTGCTCAAAACATAGATTGTGGGTACACGTTAGACGTTAGAAGCTGTGACAGAGGGACTGGTGGTGTACTATGAGCTCACAAACGTTACAATTATAGACTATCGATCTATATAGTACTTATCGAATCGATACAATCTTATATGCCTAAACTAAATTAATTATAAGTACATGTATACATATAAAATAGTACATCTGTGAGGGGAGAGAGGCAAGCTGTGACAGAGGGACTGATGGGGGCCTCTGTTTCACCAAGTATAAATTTCCAGAGCCATTGGATCAATGGTCTAGAATATATCAAATCTATACAATAATATTATATGCCTCTGATAAAACTGAGTGTACTTACCAAAGAGTTCGTCTGGCGAAGGGAGTGGTGCAAGCTGTGACAGAGGGACTGGTGGCGGAGCCTCGGGTTCGCCTTCATCTTCACCCTTCAGCTATCAATAAAATATATTACGTTTGCTACATAGCATCATAAAAAGAAGTTGTTTTTTTTTTTACTGTAAATTTAAATGTGAAAATTTTTTATTTGAAAAACTAGACTTTTTTATAAACCTTGGGTACAAGTTACGACCACGTTGCTGAGAAAAAAATAGGGACACCCTTTTACGTTACAATGTAACAAACTTGCAAAAGGGAATATATTTTAAGAATCTTTCATGGGTGTCAGGGACTGATGGACAAATGTGTCCTGAGGGGCACTTTGGGAGCCTCGTGATGCCAAACTCTGACCCGAGGGACAGATTTGTCTGTCCGTACCTTACAAACATGATAGTTTTTTTTTTCTTAAACAACTCAATGCGGCGAAGCTTGATTTCCATAACATTTAATCCGGAAATTCAATCCAAAACGGTTAACACATACAAAAATGAAATATCAAGAATGAGTGCAATTAGAACCAAACGTACATCCAAAAGCTTAAACTTGGAACAAACAAGGGCCATATATCCTTGGAACAAACAAAATGAAATTAAGGTACTGATAACAATAGAATATTATTTTATAAAGCAGAACACGCAGCTATTTCCTTAAAGGCGGTCACTCAGAGAAAACCTACCGTTTCAGCGGCGGCTGATTTCTCAGCTTCAATTACACCAACCCCTTTCTCTGAAGCAATCTCTACCTCCGTCACCTTGGGCTGTTCTGTAAACACATATCCAAGTGTTTACATTATTAATGGTCAAAATTATCATAGGGATATACTTATCAATTATTCTCAAAGACATACATGTATTTGCCAAATCAGACAGTAGATATCTCCCAGGTCAATTTTCAATAAGAGCTGTCGCAGGGTAGCATAGCTCGCCTGACTTGTGCTTTGCCAGTAAACTTATCAAAATCTATGACCCATGACCTTGACCTCAAGGTCGCTCAGGTGGGTTGTGATGGTACAGCATAAAATTTCAGACCAATATCCACAAACATGCAAAGTTTCAACTTGATCCATCAACATAGAGTCTTTAACCCAAAACTTTAACCAAAAATTTCTAAGGCCATGACCTTGACCTCAAGTTCACCCAGGGTAGGTCATAATGGTACAGCATAAAACTTCAGACCAATATCTACAAACATGCAAAGTATCAACTTGATCCATCAATATGTTAAAGAGATATAGACTTCTAAAAACTTTAACCCAAAACTTTCTAAGTCTGTGACCTTGACCTCAATGTCACCCAGGATGGGTCATGATGGTACTGCATAAAACTTCAGACCAATATCTACCAACATGCAAAGTATCAATTTGATCCATCAACATGTTCAAGTGATATAGACTTCTAAAACCTTTAATGTAAAAGTCACTAGAGCACGAAATATAGGTCAAGGTCACTAGATCAATGTGGTTGCAAAGTCGGGACATCCAGGAGAAGCCATATGCAAGGTTTGATGGTTGTAGGCTTTATATTTGATGAGATATTAAGGGTTGGCTTAAAAAATGACAAAGTCACTGGAGCATGAAATATAGGTCAAGGTCAGTAGGTCAATGTGGATGCCGAGTCGGGACATCGAGGAGAAGCCATATGCAAGGTTTGATGGTTGTAGGCTTTATAGATGATGAGATATTAAGGGTTGGCTTCAAAAATGACAAAATCACTAGAGCACGAAATACAGGTCAAGGTCACTCGGTGAATGTGGGTGCCGAGTCGGGACATCGAGGAGAAGTCATATGCAAAGTTTGATGGTTGTAGGCTTTATAGTTGATGATATATTAAGAGTTGGCTTCAAAAATGACAAAGTCACTAGAGCACGAAATATAGGTCAAGGTCACTAGATCAGTGTGGGTGCAAAGTCGGGACATCCAGGAGAAGCCATATGCAAGTTTTGATGGTTGTAGGCTTTATAGTTGATGAGATATTAAGGGTTGGCTTAAAAAGTTAACAAAGTCACTGGAGCATGAAATATAGGTCAAGGTCAGTAGGTCAATGTGGGTGCCGAGTCGGGACATCAAGGAGAAGCCATATGCAAGGTTTGATGGTTGTAGGCTTTAGAACCACTGCGGAAGCTGAGGGTGAGGTTATGGCCATGTAAAATCGGTTTAAGCCCGCCAGTAACTTTGTGTTACTGATCGTTCCAAGTCGATACTTCTGTGGTGGTTCTTTTTGTTTTATGTCTTGGTGTTTAAAAACTTTTTTGTGCTGTTGGCGCCTTATGTGTGTTTTCATAATTTTAGTTAAGTTAAGGTAACTGAGTGGCCACCTATTGGGAAAATAGCTGCTCATTCGGCTTACGATATGTTTCATGGTATAAGTACCTGATTGTTGGTTTGGTTTTTTCCCACCTCGGTTTTTGGAGTGGGAATCTTTTTCTGATTGCGCCTTTTCCTGATCTTTGCCTACTTGTACCTTTTTATATTTGATGAGATATTAAGGGTTGGCTTAAAAATGACAAAGTCACTGGAGCATGAAATATAGGTCAAGGTCAGTAGGTCAAGGTGGTTGCCGAGTCGGGACATGGAGGAGAAGCCTTATGTAAGGTTCTAGTCGGGACATGGAGGAGAAGCCTTATGTACAGTTCTAGGCTTTACAGTTGATGAGAAACTAACACAGCATCTGAGCATTGTAAAAGGTGTTCTAGAAATTGACCTCTAGCCCCGCCCCCAGGCACGACCCCACGGGTCCCTTCACACTAAATCACAGAGGACCCTCATATGCAGCAATGTTCCAAATATGAATGATTTCTGGTCAGTGACTATCAAGATATAACAATTTTAAAAACTTAAACCGAAAGTGTGACGCGGACGCGGACGCGGACGTACACGTAAACGCGGACGACCGAGGTGACAACAATAGCTCTGTGCACTTCGTGCAGGCGAGCTAAAAATTCTAAAAAAAAAATACATTGATCGGCATTGCATCGATTTTAATTGTTTTAATGGTATCAGAACAATGAAATTCCCTAATATGAAATATATAACATACACATACCTGCCAGAGCTTTCAAACCTGAAACAGAAATAATTTCAAGTACTAAATCTAGCATACAGTCAAGGGACATAATTATTCGCCACTTTCAATATGGCCGCCAAAAACAGAAAAAATTAAGGCAAACTTTCAATAAGCATTTCTTAGTAAATAATGAACACCTTACCTCAATATTTGGTCAAATTGCCCTTCATTCTTATTACTTCCTTTAATCTAGCTGGTATTGTGCTGTAGAGGCCTTGAACATAAGCTGGCTCGATGTTTTCCCAGCTATGGCGCACGGCAGCTACAGGTCATTTTTGGTGTTCACAGCTTGTGGTTCTATGTCTCTTTTGAGTTTCAGCCAGATATTTTCTATTGGATTTAAGTCAGGGGACTGTGCAGGCCATTCTGTGTGATTGATATCATAAGTTTCCCAGTATTCATCTACAACATGGGCTCTATGTACAGGGGCATTGTCATCCATGAAGGTATAGTTTCCATCGGGGAAATGACGGGCAATTACTGGCCACAGGTTATTATCAATAATGTTTATATATTTCAGGGCATTTATATTACCGTCCACATGTGTTAAAGTTCCAACACCTGCATAGCATATGCATCCCCAGACCATTAAACTCACCCTACCCCTAGGAGCTTTACTGATTACATGGGGGTTGTTCACTTCAGAGTCCTTTCTCCAGATATATATTTTCTTATTCTTTCCTATCACTATTTGGGTGGTTTTCAAAAAAATGAAGTATTTTTTAATATTAAAGCTGAACTGATAAGCTTTATACATATAGGTCTCATTTATACCTTATATGTGTGTTATCAAGGTGTCAAACTCCATGCAAAATTTCATAAAAAAAGATGGATCTATACCAGATTTATTCAACAATATATACCTAAAAATGTCACAAGTGCAACGTTTTAGCGTGACATTTTGAATAGTAAGTCATTTTCAAATGGTCAGAAAACAATTATCTGATTACCTAACAAAACAAAATCTCTAGAAAGTTAAAAACAATTAGGTACTTGAGAGTTGCCAATGAAACATGCATGTATTTTGCCTTTGTTGCCTCTTCAGCATTTATAAATAATAACCATACCCCTAAAAATAAACTACAGTAAAAATAGCTTAGCTTAAACTTGTGAAAGCCAGTGTTCAATCATTGTAAGCCTTACATCTATTGTATGCTCTTACTGATCAAGTCTGATGTATCTGGATTGATTATCACAGGTTCTTCATTAAAAACCCTTTCTTATATTTTGAATAGTAGCTGATCTAATCAGTTAACCATATTTGTAACAAGTGCAACGTTTTGTATTTCTTGACTGACCATATAGGCATATCATGTAAGACATGTTATTTTGCTTTATATTTTAGTCTAACAGGTCAGAAAGAAACCAACAAAAACAACCCTTTGCCTACAGTATGCATATTGGTTTCTAATAATTAACAAAAGTGATGTCACAAGTGCAACGCATATTTTCTAGTCTAAAAAATTGAACGCTAATTCCTTACGATACATATTACTTTCACTCTTATAAATTATTATGGCAATCACAGGAAGCATTGTACACTTGTAAGATACTGTTCATCATTAAATACATTGATCATTTGAGTGGTTATGGAAACATTTGTAAGTGAAGACAGCAATTTTAGGGTTAAATTTATCAAATAAATGTGTGAAAAAAATTTTTTTGGAGAATTTTCTCAAATTAATGGCATAGAGTCTAGTCCCAATATCACACCCACTAAACGGTCAATTTGTACACCGTCGGAGTGAATCGTATATATAATTTGACCATTTCCGGAGTGAAAGTTGACCTGGTAAACAAACCGCAAAAAAAAGGAGAGAGAGTTAAACTAACGTAAGTTTATTTTGTTATTTTACTTTTGTTTAAAACTATGAGAATGTCATATGATGGGTAATTGAATAAAGATCATACACGCACAAAAGCACATCCAACAGCTTATGCATATTGCCAAAATCATTTTCGGCGTGGAAAATACCTACGTGAAAAATGTTGCATCGAGATGAAATGCAACCTGGCATTCCAATCTAAACAGTCTGGCTAGGTTTTTATATGCCAGGGATGCCAATTATATTGGGAAATAATTATTAATCATGCAGTTTTGGAAATCATGCATTTGTGTAATCTGCGGAGTGGCCGTATTTCCAAAGCGTACTAATTGACCAGCGGAGCCCAATTGAACTAATAGAAACATGTGTTTGAAATGTTCAAGCGTTTTTCATGAAACATATCAAACTCCAGAACTAAAATACAGTTGAATTTTCTTGATTATTAAATATATGTTACAATTCAAATAAAAAAAGAAAAGAAAATGACACGAACGTTTAAGAGAAACGTTCATTTGTTCTTCCCTTTGACACTCTGCATGTCTCTTTATGTTTATATCTGGAGGTGTCATATTTTATCAGGCAAGAAATTTGGTGAGAAAAAACGAGGGAAAAGATGCTTACCTTGCAGGAATTTATCTTTTACTTATTTGTGTACAATTTGACAGCTTGGTGTAAAATTTGACATATGGAAAAATATTATAGCTGATATGTACCTCCCAGGTTCGGATTGGCAAGTGCAGCTGGTACCACACTATTGGTGGGGGCAAGAGCCCAATAAATACAATTGCGATAAGGAATATGAGCCGTCTCGTTAGAAAACCTTTTTCAGCGTAGCTGATCAGCATATCTTTTTTCGATATAAGAAAGTCCAATTACTTCACTTTCTATAGTGTCGGACATCTAGCCCAATTAGTTTTCTTTCTATATTAGAAGTACTCAATATATAGCCATCTTCTGTGAGTGTACAACTTGATCTGGTCAAAATGCCCAAACCGCATTTTTGCTCATTTGATGAGTAACTCTCGGCACCTTGAGATATTTTTATTAGACGTCAGAACTCTGCAAACTGTGAGTGAACGAGATACTGAGTAACCAGAGTGTCTGAATCTGAATAGTTTACTGGTGACACGCCAAATGACATTATTTCACCAGGGGGTTCGGATGGGGAGAAAATTAGTCCCTTGAACGCACGAGTGAAGCGAACTTGGACACACAGTCATCAGACATTTCAGCAGAGGAGATAAGTGAATCAGGGGGATCATTCCAGTCCCTGCTAGTCTGTGGAAAGAAACTACTTTTGTACGCTTCTTTGCTACCTGAAGGTATTTGAAAAGCCAAAGAGTGTTGATTTCTACAACGCCTATTCTTTGGGATAAGGTCATCTGTGGGTATTCTGGCTTTACCCTTTAGACCTTTGTATAGCAATATAAGTCTACTATCCTTCCTCCTTTTCTTAAGACATTCCCATTTCAGTTGACCTAAAATGCCAGTCATGCTTCCAGTTTCAAAAACATAATTTCCCGTCACAAACCTTGCCGCACGACTTTGGACCTTTTTGCAGTTCTTCCTGAAGGCCATGAGTGTGAGGGTTCCAAACTGAGCTTCAGTGAATATATATGAAGTATTTCAAATTTTTATATGTTAAGAATCATCTTCTTAACAGTATTTTGATTATTTGGCCCCTTTGGAAATTTGAGTATTTGATTTAGACTACACAGATGTAAATTCTTGAAATTGCAGCAAAATGTCTGGCTTTCGCTGCCAGTTTTATAAAGGGTCACTGATGAAGATTCATTACCCGAAATTGTACAATATGGCCCATCTTCTAGCTTTGTATTTTTGTTGCTTCCAAAGGATCTAACAATTATTTTTATTTCATGTACTCTTTCCTCTGCAACTGGTGTTTTTGTATTTTTCTTGCGCAGCATTTTTTTCTGGCCCATCTTCTAGCTTTGTATTTTTATTGCTTCCAAAGGATCTAACAATTTTTTTTATTCCATATTCCAAGACCGGCCGCACCAGTCCTTTATAAGCTGCTTCTTTCACATCTGGGGGACAAGAATACAAATTTCTCCTCAAGAATCCGAGAGTTCTTTTAGCCTTTGTACAAACATTGGAAATATGAGTATTCCATTTCAAATCATTTGTGATAGTTACACCTAGGTATTTTATGCTTTCAACGTTTTCCAGTACAGTGCCCTCAAG
This sequence comes from Rugalucina vietnamica, assembly GCA_964017185.1. Lineage (NCBI taxonomy): Eukaryota > Metazoa > Mollusca > Bivalvia > Lucinida > Lucinidae > Rugalucina > Rugalucina vietnamica. Next base: position 50,988,825 of record OZ024878.1, on the reverse strand, counting down.
GGTGTAGTTAGCCTGTATCTTACTAGACCGTTTATTTGTCAGCTGCATCATGTTGCATTTGACGGGTTGACATCTCATTCCCCATTTCCTAGCCCAACTGCCTAAACGATCAATGTCTCTCTGAAGTTTCAATGTATCCTCTTCATTCTTGATTTCACGATAGCAAACACAATCATCAGCAAAGAGTCGTATTTCAGACTCAATGTCTGCTGAGATGTCATTTATATACAAGGAAAACAGCAAGGGGCCGAGAACGGTGCCCTGAGGGACACCCGACACAACTGGAGCCCAATCCGATTTAATACCATTAACCACTACCCATTGTTGTCTGAAACAAAGGAAAGCATTTATCCAATTCAGTGTTGTTCCACCTATTCCATAGCTAAACAATTTGCTTTTAAGGAGTTCATGGGGAGGAGTATCGAAAGCCTTTTCAAAATCGAGTATAAAAGTGTCGACCTGGCCTTTTTGTCTAAGATTTTGGCCAAGTCGTCCGGCAAGAGTTCATGTAGGTTAGCCTGCGGCTTCTTTCAAATTTCCAGTACACTGATTTCAATGGCAATCCACAGGAAAACAGAGAAATAACATAAATAAAAATAGTTTACAAATTTCGGTCTTTGCTTTTATTATATTGGAATGTTTTGTTGTTTTTTTTTCGCTTTGCATGCAATGTCTGGATTATACTTAATCATTTGCTCACAGTATGAAGTAATTGGTTGTCGTGTCGGCCGGTATGTGAAAATAGGGTTTTATGATAAAAATAGACCCCCACAAATGCAAAGAATGCTATTTCTATGGTTCTTCTTTGCGCTACTACAACGTCAACTGGTCGAACGTATAACAATTGTACTTGATTTTAAAAGAAGATATTATGTAGATAGATGCATCTGGGAATATATTTTATTCTATTCAAAATTCTAAAAATCATTTTACCACAATCTGAGGGGAAAACGGCTCTTAAACACTTTACTCCTTTATTTTTAACGATTTGTTAAGTCCCGATGCCATTCGAATTTATGCAGGAATAATAAATCAGATTCTTTGATGGGATATTTTTAATCTAAAAGCAGGTGATTTGTAGCTTTTTGAATGCATCATTTTGGTTTTTTTAAAGGCTTATACTTGTTACTCTAACCATCATTCAAAAATACATCCAATTATCGACGTTGTTTGCTTTTTGTAGGATGGAAAATGTCAGGAGAAAAGCATTAGAATTTCTGATTGCGCCTTTTCCTGATCTTTGCCTACTTGTACCTTTTAATTATTTTGATCTTTTCAACGTTCTTTTTGCCCGAATAAGATATTGACACGTTGATAGGCGAATTTCCTTGGTGGCTGACGACAGCGGTCTTGATCATCGATCAACTAACCATTGTCGCTCGTTCAAACGTGGCAAAACCAAGTTCTGCTTGTGGTGGTGTCTTTAGGTTTCGCCATACCTATACCGATTGTTTCATCTCTATATAGCAGAAATAATCTTGAAAGGTACAAATTGAATAAAGAATATCTAATCGTGAAAACACTTAAATAAAAATTGTTAATTTCGAAGTACTACATACTAAATGCTGTAGTCGTAGTTTGTTCTCGTTACTATAGTGTAACGCAGTCAGTTAGGAGTAGTCAAAGGTGGCCAATAAAATCAAAACCCCACTTTAAGGCAGTGTAAATGAGAAAGAATGTCGAAGAGTGAGACACGTCAGTTATTGTGGCTGGATTTATTTGAGTCAAATTGGACGCTCCACTGTCAAATAGCACACCTATAAAATCTAAGCGTAAAGTTAAAGAATTCTAATTTCTCGCGCTTGATACCCATATGTATTGTGCATACGCATCTATACTACACTGTAAATATACTGACAACCACTTAATATTAGATACCTGGTTGTACTGACCACCATTCAGTCACTTCCATGAGTTTGCAACAGAAAAAAGCAAGAAAATCATATGATATCTAGACGTATGAAACTGATAGTATGTAAGAATAGTAGCTTATCATAAACATACACGAAATACAACGTAGCGAAAATATTGATGACCCGAATTTAAACTAGGCCAAATAGCATTGCAAATGTCATAAGTTAAATTGTACACCACTAGTCAATTGGTACACTCGCAAAAAATTGGACCCATTCTCAAAACTGAGGACAACCCTTTCAAATTTAATGCCTTGAATTGAAAGAGTATTCATAAATCTTGGTATTTCGTTGCTAAGATGTTTTTGGGACTGTTAAAAAAGCTTTCTTCAGACAATTTTAGCTCGGTCTAGATTTTAAAATTAAAATATTGTATACGCCAAAAATGATAATTACATAATCTTATGACATTTTTATGAAGTCTCGGTGTCTTAGAAGCCGCAAATTTATAGCCCATCATATGACATTTTCGGATTTTGTATAAAACTAAAATAGAAGAAATTATCTTACTTTGATTGCGATAGTCCTGATGTTTCCGTCCTATTTATACCGGTCAACTTGTACTCCGGAACTGGTCAAATTATTTTATAATTGTACGCCTTCGGTGTACAAATTGACCGTTTACCCGGCGTGAATATAGGGTCTTTCAATCTAAGAAAAATTTGAAACACAAAGTGTGTGTTACAAATGTAGCACTACTTATAAGGTATATCACCAGTTTTGAAAATAAACAACAAAAAGCACTTAAACATGAAAATCACAAAAATGGTCGTTGTCAAAAAGATTTGAATGTTGTTTTCTCTTATTTTGATATCCATAGAAAAACCAGGAACAAAAATTAAACAGACAAATGCACATTTCAATTTTGACCTAAAATGGGTCAATGTCACACTTTTACTTCATTTTTTTGATAATCACCCATTTGGCTTTCATCACTAAATATCCACTTTCTCCATTGTGCATCAACTGACCAGTTTTTTCTCTCCTTGGCCCAGGCAACCCGCTTTTTCTTGTTCACTTCTCTTAAAACAACCTGCTTGTTTGCCACCCGCCGCTTGTAGCCTAGTTCATTTAATTTTCTCTGAGCAGTTTTTGTACAGAAAGTATGGTCCTTGCCCTCATTAATGATGGTAGTTATATCCTGAAGTGGTCTTCTCCTGTTTTGTTTTACAACCCGAGAAAGCTGAGTAGTGTCCCTGTCACTGAATAGTCTCTTCCTACCCCTCCCATTCCCGTTTTCTACAGAGCCAAATTCATGAATTTTTTTGTCACTGATCCAACTGTTCTCTTAGGTATCCCAAATATTCTTGACAATTCTGATATTTTTATAGCTTCTGTAGCTTTCTATGATCATTTGCCTAACATCACCCCCTAATTCTTTACTTTTTTTACCCATCTTCTTTTTCTGTCAACAATGTTTACATTTGAAGCAGACTTCCAAAAAACTTTGTGTGATGTCATCAAAATATGTTTTGTGTACACAAATATGCTAATTAGGTATTGATTGACCATTTCTATAAATAGCTAGACTCAGTTAAAGTAACAAGGTAAACTACCCAAATAGCCATTTTGTATTAGACTGGCGAATAATTATGTCCCTTGACTGTATGTCTAGAACACATAAATAAGGTAATAAAGGAGACACTTTGATAGTTCCTGAAAATAGTTTCGAAATAAATGAAATGACTTATTTCGACAATTTCGAATAAACTTCTTTGGGATTGTTTTTTCTTACAATGCAAATTTGACTGATTTGACAGGGAAGTAGGGTTCAGTGATATTTCTCATACAATTTGTCTACAATTCCTACCTAACACCCGTAAGATTTTACACACCCATCCATTTGCCACAATCCTCTCTTTCTTATTAAAGTCATACTGACAATGGTGCTAAAAGGGAGTCTCTTCCTACCAACAGTACGACCCTTCACATTCTCTCCACTTTACATCCCCACCAATCACATCTCTCAAATACTCTCTTTCATAAGTCGTACTCTTTCCAATGATAAATCTGTATTATTTTGAAAAGAATGTTATATTGAGACGTGTTATAATGAGGTCGAACTGTAAAATATCCATACCAGCAGTTAAACCCTTCACATCCCCTCCAGTTGCTATAATCCTCTCTTTCATCAGTCGTACTCGTTCCTCACGTAGCTTCTGTTCAGTTTCTCTCACAGTTTGGCTAGTTTTCTTCAGATCCTCCTGAATGGTACTCTTGATAACCTATGATTGGAAATGGATAGTTTAACCCATATTTGATGAATGAATTTTCCCATCATTATCATTTGGGTGAGTCTACTTTCATTTTAGGGGTGTTTGGAGTGATTTTTATTTTTATCTCATTTTTCGATGAAATTTCTCAATGCAAACATAATGGCCCCAGATGGGACGCCGCGTTCTGCGGCGTCACATCTGGAGCTATTCTGTTTGCCTATGTCCAATAAAAAGAACGCCAGGCTTATATGAGTTAATGAAATAAGCAATGCTTAGGAATCGGTGCATTCAGATTCAATGTACATTTGAATAAACAACTAAAACCACAAACAAGCGCCGACGACGATACATGGCAAATTAAGCAAGGATGATTCATAATTCCATAGAATTACAAAAACAGTGTGATCCAAAATATCTGATACCATTTCAACCTTTAATGAAAATTATTTTGTTTCTGCAGCACTATCATCTTTAAAATCTAGATATAGATGATCTACAATGATTAAAATTGCACTTTTTTTTTTTTTTTTTTTTTTTTTTTTTTCAGTGACACAGTGCAACATAATGTTCTCTGTTGTTTACTATGGTGACTGCTCAAATAGGAAAAACTTTGATCATCACAGAACATTGTGATATGAGTTCTATGATGGCATTTACAGAACATAAGTTTGTATTGGTATAATATATTCTGCCTTATAGAGCCGCCACATGGGAAAACCAACAATCTGCATAGGCGAAAACAAAGGCGCAGATCAGCTTCGCGGTAACCGCGAAGCTGATCAGCGCCTTTGTTTTCGCTACTCGGATAGTACAATTCTTCCTCTAGTTGACTCCAAAATTTCAAGCTTCTAGCTCTTTCCTGTGCTTGTACGGCCTGATTTGTGTCGGACCTGTTCGGAAACCACATTGTTGGTTTTCCCACGAGGCGGCTCATACAATATGTGACTCACTTTGGTCCACACATTAACCCGTTTATACCATGATTATCATGAAATCAACTCCATTATATGAGCCTTTACGCGAGAAAACCGGTCTTCGGGGTTTCCGACCAGGTCCGACACAAACCGGCCTGTACAAGCTCAGAAAAGAGCTAGAAGCTTGAAATTTCGGATTTAAGTAGAAGAGGAATTGTGCTATCCGAGTAGCGAAAACAAAGGCGCTGATCAGCTTCGCGGTTACCGCGAAGCTGATCTGCGCCTTTGTTTTCGCCTAGGCAAAAATCCGGTTTTCTCACGATGCGGCTCATATACGTCTGTTACTTACAGTGTCCATCCACTGCGCTAAAGCTGAAGCCCTCCTCATGGTGACGTCATAACACTCCAGGGCATGGGCGTGTCTCTTTGGTGTCTGGATATCTAAAACAAAGTTAAGCAATGGTCAGGAAAAGGTGCAGGCAGAACCAATCCAAAAACCGAGATTGGAAAACAATTTCAAATCTATGTACTGATTCAATGAAAATAAATTTTCTTACAGTTTGTGCAGTGATTGGGAAAAAATGTGCATATTTGTATGTACAAACGGTACCATATTTCGAGAGCAAAAAATATGTGTACCCTTTTTTTTTCAGATTTAACATTCTTTCAATAAAGGCCATTACATGCCAATATTGTTTATGCATTCTGTATTTTCTTCCTCATTTAACTTTATTTGTTAAGTAATAATTAATATCTCTCATCTCATGAACTATTTGATTTTTTTTCTTTTATTATTATTATTATTATTATTATTATTATTATTATTATTATTATTATTATCTAAACGTTACTATCATTAATGGATATATATGCCTCTTTCACTGTCGTAATACACGGTTTCTATAGCCCATTTTAAATGCTCATGTTTTTTTTTTTTTTTTTTTTTGCTTTATACAGTAAACCTACCCGAGTAGATATGATTGATAGCTAGATCGAGGGTATTCATCTCTGGTGGGGCACAATACGGGAAATTGATGTTTGGCAGATATTTGTAGGTGCTGCTGATGTTCTGCTGAGCCGCCACTAGGTTGTTTCGTGTGTCGGTAGCGTACATAAACCGCATTGGAGCGTTTCTAGAATAAAAAGACAAAAAACTGTACAATCCCATCTGTGATAGATAGCGCATTATAAGTAACTCTATGCAATGGGTTTAAGGATGTCCGCTGCCAATGAAAAAGTATTCAAACTTCTTTTCTAACCACTCTTTTTTGATTCCAAAATACAACACAAGACATTTGAAAACAAAATAAATATAGGGTAGTGTGCATTTTTTCAATCTGCAGGCCTCTGAATGATACCTCTGAGCACCATGTTTAAAATTCTTTGAAACATACCTGTCTTGAACAAAAGAATGCTTTAAAAAGTCATAATATTTTACGTAGCGCAGACAATTTTGGACCAAAAGCATAGAAAATTTGCAACTTGGAGTGGATTACAAAATTTTGCGATTCCTTTTCTAACCCAACCCCCATACTTGAAAAGTCGGAAAAAATCAATATTTTGAAATGTACCAAACCCATATTTGTTGATTCAAACTTTTTCTTGTATTTTCACACAATATAGAACTTGGTAATATTGTTCGAATAAAGGGTAGTGAGCATATAAGAGAGAACCAACAACTTGAAAATTGCCATTTTCGGCCTTTTTCGGCTGTTTTTGTTTCTAAACGCCCGTTTCATAAATCCACCTTAAATTTAAAAATCAGCACACCAAAGACACAAAGAATGTTTTTCTGGTTTTTGATTCATCAGTTGTTTTGAGTCCTGGTTTTTGAGTCCTGGTTTTTGATTCATCAGGATGTTTATCATGATTTATTTGTTTGTTCTTGGTGATTCATTGACTAGTTAGAGATTCACCACGAGGACCGAATAACTAACTAAATGTTATGAACCACTGCAGAAGCTGAGGGTGAGGTTATGGCCATGTAAAACCGGTTTAAGCCCGCCAGTAACTTTGTGTTACTGATCGTTCCAAGTCGATACTTCTGTGGTGGTTCTTTTTGTTTTATGTCTTGGTGTTTTTTAAAAAAAATTTCGTGCTGTTGGCGCCTTATGTATGTTTTCATATTTTAAGTTAAGTTAAGGTAACTGAGTGGCCACCTATTGGGAAAATAGCTGCTCATTCGGCTTACGATTTGTTTCATGGTATGTGTGCCTGATTGTTGGTTTGGTTTTTTCCCGCCTCGGTTTTTGGAGTGGGAATCTTTTTCTGATTGCGCCATTTCCTGATCTTTGCCTACTTGTACCTTTTTAGAAGACTATGTTCACATATACTGCTGCTAAAATAAACATCGAACTAGTGCAATTAATTTGAAGATGTGTAATATTCAAGTTTAATCTACCCTACCCCCTAAATTTTACTAACAACTAAAATTTTCTGAAAAGTTACAGAAAATGGGGTGAAAAAATGAAGTTTCTTAGATTGACAATTTTCATGGCTTATTCGATGCATATTATCAATATGTATCCAAATATAGAATATTAGGAAAATATCTACAACCGTTTACGAGATATTCAAGAAAAGAAAAACCGGAAGTTCCGAAATGTCAAATGTTCGCAGCGAACATCCTTAAGAGAAAATTCAGACACAGTGTGTGAAATATGGAAAATACGTCTTGAACGTTACAACCAGGAATATAGATTGCATAAAAAAGACAAAACAGATTTCATTTTATTTCTTGTATGCAACAAACTCATTTGAATGTTCTTTTCCCCCTAAATTTAGTTGTTTTTTTTTTTTTTTTTTTTTTTTTTTTTGTTTTTTTGTTTTTTTTTTTTTTTTCTTCTTCTTCTAAAATTGTTAAAGACAGATGTACGTAATTGAAGGCGCTCAAAGGAACGTGCGTATCTAAGGGTCGAAACGTCATTTTTACGCCGCATTGGTAACGTCAGTTTTCGCTCGAAACGTCATTTCTAGCGTCAGTTTACGTTCGGAATACGAAACTATATCCATACAATTATGCAGAGGACTTTAGAAATGTAAAAAGTTTGATATTATTTATTATTTTTGCTCAAAATATAGATTGTGGACATGTTATCCTCAAGAAAACAACATTTCCGAGACAGTTAGCAATATTGAATACTAAACACTGTCGGAAATTTTGGCGCAAAATCGACGTCGCGCGTAAAATGTACTGAATTCAGCAACGACTACCTCTCTTCGCACGCCTATAGCAGGAAAACGAATCCGGTAACTAAGGACTTTCTCGATATCTATATGTAGTTCAGGAATTTCTCTAATACATATCAGTTTTTTAAAACAGCCTACCGTGGATTTTTTTAAATATATCAAGAAAATTTACAAAAAGGGGGTCTAAAAATCGCATTTTACGTTGACGTCAATGTATTTTCGCTTTCAAATTTGACGATTTTGAAGGCCGATATCTCGAAAACAAGCTCGGAACGGTATCGATTTCTTTTCATTTTCGTATGTAGGACATCAAAATACAATCACATGCAAAAAAAAAAAAAAAAAAAAAAAAAAAATCTACCGTGAGGTCAATTACGTACATCTGGCTTTAAAAGCCAACTTACTGGGGAGGAACATGAAACAAGGCTTTCCATCTGTGCACAGCCTGTGTCAGCTGTTTGACACCCTGCTGAAGGTGACCTTTAGCGCTGTTCCATTTGTAGTTGGCGTCTGTCAGTCTCTGCCTCTGGTCATTGAGATTATCCAGAGTCATTTCTAGGTTGCTCTCCTTGTCACTGCCATACTCACCCTCGAAAATCTCAGCTGTACAATAAATTGTATCATTATTATTACTTATTTAGTCATTATTATTACTTATATTGCTATATTTAAAATATCCTGTCATATGCAGCACACATTTTTGGTCGTATAACTGTAAAAACTTTCATAATTCATCACCTGGTCTCTGAGAACACTTCAGAAACTTTAAATGTTGACAAATGTTTCAAAGAAAGAAAATAATGTTAATTAATGATAATAATATGCCGTTTATGATAGGAAATGTATGAAACATTTTTCTTTAATATGAATATAGCAACGCGCTATTTCCGAAATTATGTGCAGTACGATAGCGCACTAAGTCGTATGACGTATACACAAATGATAGCATACACGGACTTCGTTTCCCGACACTGTACACTAAATTTTAAATTCTAATAACAAGTGAATCGACGTTTCTGTAACTTAGAAAGACAAAAAATCTTACACAGCATGGTATCCCTTTCCTCGTAAAGTTTCTTCAGTTTCTTTGCAGAGGATTTTATCTTGTTTGCATCCGCCCGTAGTTGTCTGAGCTGAGTTTTTAGCCCTTCCAATTTACTCCTCGCGCATTCTTCCTCGTTTAGCGCTTCCATGTACTCTTCCTGAAGTTTATTTGAATAAAAAGACCATTACGAAAACACGCCAATGTAGTATATGGAGATTTTTTCATCCGTAAAAATTAAAAAATTCATATAAAAATTTTGATAATTTTAATATTAATGCTCAAAACATTGATTGTAGGTACACGTTAGAACCGCCTCTCGGTGGTTCTCAAAACATTGATTGTGCCCTCTCGGCGGGCTAACGTGTACCCACAATCAATGTTTTGGATAAAAAAAAAATAAAAAAAAAAGCTTGTATACTCCTGTATACCCAGTTTTTCTATATAAAATGGGGTATAAGGAAGTATATTTTTCACGGACAGGTTATCCCGGTATTAATATGTTGAAAATTTATATAGCATTTTGACTGCAAATAAATAAACTTTTGATAAAATGTAATGATTATAAAATAAGGAATAATGGTCAGATCCTTACATTACGAAAACTTGCCCATGCAATATACAGAGATTTTTTTAGTTGTAAACTTGAAAAAAAAAATCTGTTAAAAAGTTTGATATTTTTAAATATGTTTGTTCAAAACATTAATTGTAGGTACAAAATTGAACCACCTCCGCAAGGCGGTTCTATCGAATACCCCTTTATACCCCAGTTTTACTATATAAAAGTGGGGTATAATGGGGTATACATTTCACGGACATGTAAAACATTCAAAGGGGAAAGGTGGAACATATTGTGATGAGCCCTCATCAGTGGCGCTTTACAAACTGAGCAAGGAAAGCCTAAAACTTCCGCTACAGTTTTAAGAATTTAGAAGGTTTGTCTTTGAGCGAAGTCTAAATCGAAGACTCATGTACCCAAAGGAGCCAAATAATCAAGTAACTTTAAACATAATATATAGTATGCATCCATAATCCACCTATACAAGCGGAAAGGAAATCCTCAAGTCTGTGACAACCACAGAGGCATCTCCCTCCTATCAATTGCTGGGAAGATACTTGCAAAAATTCTGTTGAATCGTCTGAATGTTCATCTTGATCAGACGGGACTTATCCCAGAAAGTCAATGTGGATTCAGAAAAGACAGAGGGACAATAGACATGATATTCACAGCAAGACAGCTTCAGGAGAAATGCCAAGAACAGAGTGTAGATCTATACATGACGTTTGTTGACCTCACCAAAGCTTTTGACACTGTTAGTCGTGATGGACTCTGGAAAATCATGGCCAAGTTTGGCTGTCCACCCAGATTCATAGCAATGGTGCGGCAGTTTCATGATGGCATGCAGGCACGTGTGCAAAATGATGGAGAGTTCTCTGAACCATTTGAAGTAACAAATGGGGTCAAACAAGGCTGTGTTCTGGCACCAACACTGTTCAGCATGATGTTTTCTGCCATGCTTATGGATGCTTTTCAGGACAGTGACACTGGTTTTCCAATCAGGTACCGTTTTGATGGCAACATATTCAACCTCAGAAGGTTGCAAGCCAAAACTAAGGTCCAGACTGATGTGCTAGATGAGCTCCTCTATGCAGATGATATGGATAAGAATGCCAGCACAGAGGCAAAAATGCAAAGAGCCATGGATCAAGTCTCACAGTCATGTGATAACTATGATCTCACAATCAGCACAAAAAAGACAGAGGTTGTACACCAACCAGCGCCCGGAAAGCCATATAATGAACCAACCATCACTGTGAATGGGCAAAAACTGAAAGTTGTTGACAAGTTCACCTACCTGGGAAGCACTCTCTCCAGAGCAGTGCATATTGATGCCAGAATTGCAAAGGCTAGTGTGACATTCGGACGACTCCGTGCAAATGTCTGGGAGCGAAATGGAATCAAGCTTGACACCAAGCTGAAAGTCTACAAGGCTGTTGATTGATTGATTGATGTTTAACGACGCGTCAACCCTAATGCTACAAGGCTGTGGTACTGCCAACCCTCTTGTATGCATGTGAGACCTGGACAGTATACCAACGCCATGCAAAGAGACTTAACCATTTCCACTTTAGCTGTTTGAGAAAGTTGTTAAAAATCAAGTGGCAGGACAAGATTCCAGACACAGAGGTCCTGACAAAAGCAGGGATGCAAAGCATGCATACAGTCTTAAAGCTAGCTCAGCTAAGATGGACTGGCCATGTTATAAGGATGCCTGATGCGCGACTTCCAAAGAAAGTTTTCTATGGAGAACTACAGGAGGGAAAGCGATCTCAAGGTGGCCAGAAGAAACGCTACAAAGACACCCTCAAAGCCTCTCTGAAGGATTTCGAAATACCAATGGGGTCCTGGGAACAGACTGCACAGGAGCGATCAAAGTGGCGGGGTCTCATCAACAAAGGAGCAGCTCTTTATGAAAAGAAGAGAATCTGTGAAGCTGAAAGAAAGCGAAGAGAGCGCAAAGCCAAAACAAATGTGCCACCATCAGACTCTATGACATTGACTTGCTCTACTTGCAACCGACAGTTTAGAGCCAGAATTGGCCTAGTCAGCCATAAAAGAACTCACCAACACACATCAGCACTATTCAAGAAATAATGATGGTCTTTCTCATTAGTGAGAGACGAACTATCAGTATGTATTTTATAATTAAATTTATTGAAACACACACTAGGCCTAACAGTTTTGCAAAATGGGGAAAAAGCAGCAGAACACGTTTCAAAAGTTGATAAAACAAAAATAATATAAACAAATGAGCCACCTCATCAGAAAACCAACAATCTGCAAACCGTGCGAAAACAATGGAGCAGACGAGTTTCGCTGTAACTGTGAAGCTGATCAGCGCATTGCTTTCGCTCCACAGGTAGTACAATTCCCCTTCTTCATAAATTCGAAATTTCAAGCTTCTAACCGTTTTCTGTGCTTGTACAGCTAGGTTTGTGTCGGGTCTATTCGGAAACCATATTGTTGGTTTACTCATATCTCAAACATCAGTAAAACATGTCCGTGCAATGAATACCCCCGTAAACCCCACTTTTATACAGTATTAAAACTGGGGTTTGCAGGGGTATACCTAATTTTCTTACTTTTGCTCAAAAACATAGATTGTGGGTACTCGTTAGAACCGCCTCGGCGAGGCGGTTCTAACGTGTACCCACAATCTATGTTTTGAGCAAAAATAAGAAAAATATCAAAACTTTACTACTGAAATTATTCATTTCACTGTTTATTGCATGGACAAGTTTTTGTAACGATTCAAACCTCCTCCCTAGTCTTGGATCTTTCTAGACTGTTTTCATCTTTAAACATGCTTTGGAGATCCTGAAGATACTCTGTATCCATGCTCGGGACTTTCTCTTTCTTTTGAGCGCTATACACAAAATGAGTAAAAAGGTGAAAGGCTATGATTAGATGACCATGAAATATACGAATTTATTTTATACTTAGCAGTGAAATTAATGTATATCAAAAATGGATAAAAGTGATAAATACCCTCTATGTTTCTTGCAGCAAAAACATGAAAATGAAAATTTTCAGGTGCATTTTCTAAATGTATATTGTTCATAGCTTTGCTCAAATATATAAATGACTTAAGTATGGCGATGTCACCAATACTAGTTTTCACATCACGTAAACATGTCCGTGTAATGTATACCCCATTATACCCCCCAGTTTTATTGTAAAACTTACGTTTACATGGGATATACCTTTTTTCCTTATTTGTATCCAAAGCATAGATTGAGGGTACGCGTTAGAACAGATGAACATTGGACCTGAGAAAGCTCACCTTAGAAGATGTAGTCTCTACCTTGACATTTAATACACAAATAACTTTATTAACTCAATATTGAACTATCTTTATCTACCAATTTCAGGTCACGGGCCACAAATCGTTCTGAAAAATCCATTGTTTACAATTTTCTCCATCGAAAAACTTAGAAATGTGATTGATTTTGACTTTGCTGTAAAATAAGTCAAAGTTAACCCAACGTTATGATTTATAATATAAAAAAAAAGAAACATGATAGGCCAGAGTCCCCGATTTTCTTCGCAATCGGTCTATCGGTTCTGGAGCAGAAGATTTTTGAAGAATTTTAATTACATATCAGCATGGTGGCCACCTTAGTCATGTGACCTGGATATATAATTTTTCTACAAATTTTCGTTCCCAAATACCAAGGAAGCTCCACATTTTCTTTTTTTTTTTTTTTTTTTCACGTCACAGACTCCAATACATCTAATACACTCAAAGGTAAACATAATATCAATTTCCAAACGCTAGAATTAAAGACTGTTCCACATGAAGTCTTGAGTCTTGACTACTTGATTGGCCAAGTGATTTCAGGAGAGATGATCTTTCAAAATGGTGGACGATGGATGAGTGATGGACGGACGCCTGAAGATACGTATACTATCAGCTCACCTTGTGAGCCTGACAGTTTAACCCGGCATAACGAAAACATTAGAAAGAATCTTTATTTATTTATTTATTTATTTATTTTTTTTTTATTTTTTATTTATTTTTTTTTTTTGGCACAGATCGTGGGCACACGTTAGAACCGTCTCGCCACAATTCTATGTTATGGACCAAAAATAAGGAAAATAGGTATACCCCCGGGCCCTGCATACCCTGGTTTTATTTCATAAAAGTGGGGTTTAAGGGGGTATTCATTGCACGGATATGTTTTCCTGATGGGCCTGTCATTGCCCCTAAATGGTCGTTTCCACAGTTAAAATAACCTCGTTATATGAACTTATATCACGGTCTGTGTTTTATAGACCCTTAAATAGTTCTATGAGGTTGTTCCCTATAATCCGCATTAATCTAAGGTAATCCCTATTTGAGCCGCGTCATGAGAAAACAGGATTTTAGCATTTGCGAAAACAAAAACGCAGATCAGATGTGCAGTAATTGCACAGCTGATCAGCGCCTTTGCTTTCGCTACACGGATAGTACAATTCCTCTTCTTCATTCATCCGAAATTCCAAACTTCTAGCAATCCCCTGTAGCTGAACAGGCCGGTTTGTATCAGGCCTAGTCGAAAATCCCGAAGACCGATATTCTCTCGCCACGGTTCCATTTACTCACGTGCTAATTCTGAGCGATTCCAGATGATCAGCGGCCTCCTGACACGCCTCCTCAGCATTATCAGCGGCCTGTTGCTTCAACTCGTAATTCTTCAGGGCGTTCATAGCCTCGAGCCCTTGGATCTCATTTTCAAGTTCAATGTACCGCATCAGAGCTTTCGGATCAACCTTTTTGAAAAAAAAAAAAAAAAAAAAAAAAAAAAAAAAAAAAAGAATTATAAGCTTACTTCACGTATAAAATTTTAAACCTTATTATGATAAATATATATAAATTATCAGACTAAAGATACCAACAAGCAGGCCACTTTCTTCGTTTTTTCCGTTGGAAAAAAACAAACAAACAAAAAAAACTAGTACAATATGATTGTTTACGAAAAAACATGACATTTACAATTCGTTTGGTAACAGTAAATTTGTCCTGAGCGCAAGTAAGTTACCTTTTGACGCTAAATACGTTTCATCTTGAGATACTAAAATAATCTATTTAGAAATGGAAACTGTCAGACGTGTGTGTTTGGTCTAACGTTACCTTGACTAACTCCGGTTCTGTTTCGAGTGGTTCCAGTGGCTCCAGTCGGCCGCGTGGTGATAGTGGTGATAGTGGCTGAAATAAAACGTGTATTTGGTAGCACGGTGACCTCATCAGGAAAACATGTCCATGAAAAGTATACCCCCTTAAATCCCACTTTAATTTTGTAAAACTGGGGTATACAGGCGTATACCTATTTTTTCTTATTTTTGATCCAAAACATAGATTGTGGGTACTAGTTAGAACCGCCTCACCGAGGCGGTTCTAACGTGTACCCACAATCAATGTTTTGAGAAAACATATTAAAATTATCTTTTTTTTTTTTCCAATGAAAATTTCAATATTTAATGCTGAAAAACTTCTCTGTATATCGCAATTTTTCGTACTGTAGCGGTAGAGTGTCGGACTACGAGGGGAAAGCAAAATGTTCGTGGACTTTGTCAATAAAATCAAAAGTATAAATGCGATTTCTCTGAAATTACCGTATGTATGAGATCAATTTAATACAAACAAGCATAGACAGTTTCAGACAAATCGCTTGATAAACATCGTTTCTATGGCAATTTGTTTGATGCGTGTTAGCGTTACCCGGAGCACGCCAAGAAGTTAACGTCATTTGCCAATGGGTTTTCTGTATACGCTGGCCGAGTCAAACGTTCCTATAAAAACATTATTTCTCATTCGACTTCAAGCAAATTTTCATATATTTATTCCCCATCCGTGAAGGATTACAGTAGAAAGTTTAAGGCAAATCGCTAGAAAAATTTAGTTTTTATGACAATTTCTGCGACAGACGCTAGGATTATACGGGGCATGCTATGACGTTAAAGTTGTTCGCGTAGATTTTTGTGCTTACTTGTTGTTTTCAACAGCTATTTCGTTGTGACTAACACTTTGCACATCATTGAAAACTGTTGTATGCTTCAGTTCTGATGTGTCTAGCTGTTTGTAACAAATCAGACGTTTCTGTAGGTTTTATTCGGAAGTCTTATCGATGTGCATGTTTCCGCCATTTACCAGTAACGTCATTTTTACTAAATTTTTGCTTAGACTTGTCTTTCAAAAAGTGTCGCTGTAGTGTTGTCTTTCGAATGCGAGAACTACAATTTCACATTTCAAGCCGAATTACATCATTATCGATATTTCCATAATTTAAGGAGATTTAGAAATGACATTTTTTTTTAATATTTTTATATTTATCTACACGTAAACAGAGATTTTACGGCGTGCTCCGGGGTAGCAAACCCCACGTGTTTGTCGATGTAATTTGACCAATCAAAAATAAGATTCGACAAATAACATTTTACATGAATGTCGACAATAGACCATTATTACACTTGTGAAAATACGAAAACAATCGGACGTCAATTATAAAAGTTACTAAGAAAGTCCACGAACTTTTTGCTTTCCCCTCGTACATAGAGTGACGAGGTAATTAGTTCGAACTCCGCTAAGGTGTCTTTTCGTGCCCTTGAGCAAAAACCACAATAACTCTCCATGGAATTACGAAAACGCCATGGATGCAATTTTCAGATTTTTCCCAAGTTGTAAAAAGTGAAAATTTCCAGTAGATTTTTTTATTATTATTATTATTATTATTATTATTATTACTATTATTATTATTATGTTTTGCTCAAAACATAGATTGTGGGTACACGTTAGAACTGCCTCGTCGAGCAAAAATAAGAAAATAGGTATAACCCTGTAAACGGAAAGAACCCAGTTTTACTGTATAAAAGTAGGGTATGATGGTACTGGCTAATACCAGAGACCGGTGGCTCCGTCCTCATTCCTGACATTGTTGACTGGGACGTTAAATAATGAAACAAACACATAAGTGCCTTTACGACGTATTATAACTCGATTGAGTCAAAAATACTCCTTATAAATATGAAAATGCTTAAAAACACACAACAATTAAGCATATATTTTTAGATACAAAAAGTCAAAAATCAAAAGAATCAAGAATCAAAAATAGCTTTTTTTTTTTTTTTTTTTTTTTTTTTTTTTTACCTCCACCATTTTGGCACTTTATCTGTGTCTCCCGACTGAGGTCCTACTTTGCGTCACAACCTCGTGCCTAGTGTGAGCAACAGGGGGCCTGCAACGAGTTGGTCTCCCACCTATGATAAATTGATTTAAGTTACATGCGATACACATTGAAGTGACTGACAACAACAGAATCGTCAAGAGAGAGAGAGAGGGGGGGAGAGAGAGATTGTTAATACTCAGAACTTTTGCAGACACTCCAAAATATCAGGATTTTTTAACAAAAACCTATTTTCCCTTAAATCCAGAAATTTGACCCATCCCTTACACGCACCTCCGACCCCCCCCCCCCCCCACACACACACACACACTCGTAATTGTAGGATTTATTGTAGGATTAATTGCTTAACGGTTAATCTCAAGAAAACGAAAGTCGTAGTTTTCTGCAAAGGTGGTAAAATATCATGTGAAAAGTTTTACTTTAACGGTATAGAAATCGAAAACACTAATTCTTACAAATATTTAGGTGTTGTTTTCTCTGCATCTGGAACATATAAACATTGTGAGGAAGATCTATATAAAAGGGCTTTAAGGGCCCAATTTAAACTAACAAAGTGTTTTTCGAGCTCTGCGCCCAGGTTAGATACATTACTTCATCTTTTTGAGCACACTGTTGAACCCATTGCTACTTATGGTTGTGAAATCTGGGGAACAGTTAATTTTCTATCTTCGAAAGTTAAAAAAGCTAATTTCAAGTTGGAAAATTTACTTGAAAACTTTGCTTGTGATAAATTACATATTAAATTTTTAAAATATATATCAGGTATGAATAAAGCGTCATGTAACATTGCACTTTTAAGTGAATTCGGTAGATATCCTTTGAGCATCAAAGTTTTGGTGAGTACTTGTAAATACTTACAACGGCTATTAACAACCGATTCTGGATTGTTACAGTGTGCTTACAAAGAAAGTTCTCTTATTGCTAGTCGTGGGAAAATGAGCTGGGTGTCTCCTGTGTCGAGTTTTTATTAAAACAACTTAAAGTCGCTAATACAATGGTATACCAAAAGAAATTTTCAACTATAATAAAATCAAAACTTATCAATCGCTTTAAAGAAAATATTACAAGCACATTGATGAAATGCACAGAAAACAAAGAAGGAAAATTAAGGACATATGCAATATTTAAAACAATTTTCCAAAAGGAGAAATATTTGTCAGTTATACAAGACGTCAGCATTCGTAAATGTTTTATGTCTTTTAGAATCAGTTCTCATAAACTAGAAATTGAAAGAGGTAGGCATAAAAGACATTCAGTAGAAAAAAGAGTATGTATTTATTGCAGTTCGAATACTGTTGAGGACGAAAAACATTTTATCTTTGAATGCAGTTTGTACGATTCCCTTCGTCAAAACTTCTTCACAGAGATTAAAAAAATATGTAAACACTTTTCAAACCTATCTCAGGAGGCTCGGCTCATTTGGTTGATGACAAATAAATGTGATGAAATAATCTTTCTGTTCTCTAGGTATATCTATGATTGTTTTTCCCTCAGAAGTATTAGTAAACATTAGGTATTGTCGAATATATATCAATATCGCCAAAGGTTTCCGCATTATTTATATTGTTTCTCTTTCATTCTTTTGTTCAGAATAATTTGTCGTTATTCACAATGTATTTTGATATGTTTGTTAGTTCACAGGCGCTTGAAGTTATGGCCATAAATCATGAAATTAATGCTTCAAATAAGTGCCAACATAGCAATACGAAGTATTGCTTTCGTATTGCTATGAAGACACTATTGTTTTAGGGCTTATTTTAATGATTTATGGCCATAACTTCAAGCGCCTGTGGTTAGTTTCACTATTTTATATGTCAGAAATGACCCTTGATTGGTTGAAATAAAAGTATTCTATTCTATTCTATTCTATTCTATTCACACACACTCACACACACACGCGCGCGCGCACTCTCAAACACACACAGAAAGAGTCGAACCTGAATGGCTGAGTAAAACCTCTTCTGAATGCTTGGGCATGTTGGGGCCAGACAAGATGGTATGCCATCCTCACCATCATCATCCATCACAGAACAACATCATCATTATTAAATTATCGTCGTAAAGATAGAAAAAAAGATCAAGGTATTTCACAGAAACGAACAATCACTGCATCAGACTCCCGGGATCAGACTCGGCATGCTCGGTGACGATTTTGTTTTTGCATCGAGATGAAGTGGTTTTTTGGTGGCACACATGATGGTTAGCATTTGATACACGTAAAACCATGTGCAAAATAAAATGAATAAAAACTACGACCAATATACAATGTTTAAAGACAAAATGCTGTAAATACATACCACTTGATCACTTCATATTGAAAACGAAAGTTGATTTGTTTGGAAACGGAAATGACGTCACAATTACGTCAGTCTGCATTCGATTCACTGCTCCGGTTCGACTAATTACTCAAAACGTTGCGCGCATATTTTACTTATGAGAAAGGCGTACTCTTTTTTTATAAATACCTCTTTTATACGTTTGTTTATTGCTTGTTTATAAAGGTTTCGGCTATGATCACTTCAACATCGGCTTAGATGATTGTTCAGAGAAAGGAACACACAGAGATAAGGGAAAGCAGTAATGAACAAATTATAACTATGGTGAAGTATTGTCATTTTGGCATGTCACCAGAATATTCTGATTCAGATTCTGTAGTGTATTAGGGCCTACTGTTACACTATAGATCACTATTTATAAGTTAAGCGTGAATTGTGCGTTTCTAAACTTCAAGCGTCTATCCTTCTGTGACTGCACAGGCCGATCTGTGGCGGACCTGGGCCCTGTTGCATAAAATTAATCTGTCATTAAACCTCAAGCTGCCATTAAGTTAACTGGGACTTTAACCTGCAATTAAGAGTTAATGGAGTTTCATGCAACAGGGCCCTGCAAATACATATCTATTTTCCGCTCGTGACGCGGCTCAAGTGCCTGTCAATGAATATGCCTTTGCTTGCTGTAAATAAACATTAAATCTTTTACGGACTCACAGTTGCATTTGTGGGGAAGCCTTTGACCAGTAAGGCAATTAAATGAGCCGCATCATGAGAAAACGGGATTATTGCTTATACGAAAACAAAGGCACAGATCAGCTTCGCGGTAACCGCGAAGCTGATCAGCGCCTTTGTTTTCGCTACACGGATTTATAATACAATTACTCTATTTTATAAATCTAAAATTTCAAGCTTCTAGCCAGCTTCTGTGTTTGTACAGCTCAGTTTGTGTCGAACCTGTTCGGAAACCACATTGTTGGTTTTCCCACGAGGCGGCTCAAATGAGTATGTCAGAGAGGCAAACAATTAAAACCTTGGCCTGCTGATACACATAGAGCATTTAATTAAACGCCTAGAGTAATTCTAAGAAGTAAATTAAATGAACCAAAGAAAGAAAGAAAGAAAGAAAGAAAGAAAGGGTATAAAGTTTCTTCACATGCTTAAAGTAGGGGAGACCGGGGGTTGAATGAGCCACTTTTTCATTTTTGCCGAAGCGTGATGCGATCAATGTGTACACAGAACTTTGCGATATAGAAAGAACATTTTGTCGGCTCAAGGCTACTAGAAAAAAAAAGCCCCCACAAGCGCGGAATTTTCATTTTACATAGGTGCGAAAATGTATTTGTTTTTGTTGATGTTGCATGGGTATTCTGTGTCTCTATAAAGCAATTTAATATAGACTTTAACGTAAGGTCGCATTTAGGCAATGTTACGATGTTAATATTAATTGTCGATCACCAGTATATTTCACCAGGACGTTGGAAAATGAAAGAAAATCAGGATATTATAGTATCACTGTTTTATCCATTGCCCTTCGGTAAAACGCATGGGCAAATATTGAATTAATTACCTGTCAGGACCTACGTGCTACTGAAGATGCTGCTATGTGTCTTTGTTGTTCGTACATGTAGGTTCTGCAAACAGGATGTCCACCGAAAAATGTTGCATTGGCAATCAATATTTTTGGACATTGGCCTCTGTAAAATGCATTCTGTCCTTGTTACTCACCGACTGTATTCTAGTGGTGACAGAACATTTTAATTTTGCTTATCTTTTTACACAGTGTTTTAGAAACATACCCATGTATGCGTGCTTTGTTAACTAGTGGTTTATCGGGTGGATCATTCAACCCCGACCCATCACAGACTGGCCCCTGAATGTATCGATCACGTAACGTCAAAAGTTGCGGAACGTAATTGTAACGTCCGAAACGTCGTGAAAGTCTTCACGATAATTGCTAAATATCTAATGTTAAATAGAAGGCTCTCACAGGCCTGTGACATGCTATTTTGTAAAAATATTTAACTTGTTTACGCGCTAATTAATGCGGGCAACTCATATTAACTTTATTGTAAACTTCTAGAATTTTTAAAGATATTAGGATCGACTTAAACCATCGCCGGTTGATATTATATGACGATAACGTCAAAAAGGCGAAAATTACGGCATTTGGGACACTTTTTAAGATTTGGTTTTTCGTTTATATTTTCATAGATAGTAGACGCAGAATGACAAAAAATTACATGAACAATCTACATTCTAGATGTATTTTTTCTATGTCCATCTAAGTGTCTTTTAATACATCATATGTTTTTCGCATGCATGGAAAGAAAACAATTAAGAAATATGTTACGCAAATTGACGTTTTGGGACATTTTTTAAGATCTGGCTTAATACCGAATTTAATATGAATATGAATATGACTATCATTCGGATTAAAACTTCACATATCTCATGTACACTAATTATGTATTTTGGTGATATATTTTATATTCTTCTTTGTTTGTTCGTTTAATTTTAATACAGATTTGAAAATTGAAATTCGAAAAAAAATCGCGGTATTTTAAAAACATGTTACAAAATTTACTTTTGTTTTCTCTCGTAATCATTTCGATGTTTTCCATCACAAAGTTCTGAAAATCACAGCATCGTACGCATACCGTTTGCCGAACTCACAGGCCGAATTTCCCGTAATTTCATCAACAACTGTCTCCTTGGGAATAATTTGAGTTTTCATGCACGGCCTTTTTTGTTACATGTTACATGACGTTTTTAGTGAAATTCAAGGTATTTCGCGCTTTATAACCGGAGTCTGTGAACGCAAAAACAAAAATAATTTTATTTCTGCAAAAGGGGCGCCTGTAAGCTTTTCTGTGGTACCAAACATTTAATGCTATGCTTTTCCGTTCGCATTTTATCTATAAATCTTTAGCGGTGGGTCGCGACTTTTTTCAGTGTACCGCAACTTTTGACGTTACGTCGAATCTATAAAGTAAATGTTGATTCCGACAATACATGTTGTTGTGAAAACTCAATTTGTGTCAGAGAAAAATATTTTTGGGACAGTGTTTAAGAAACAAGATTCCATTCCAAAAAAAAAAAATAAAATAAAAATAAGAACTTGTTCTGTGATGAAAACGGTTTTTCTATAACACGCCTGGGAAACGGTCAATATGTACACCGCCGGTGCTCCATTGTAAGTGAAGTTGACGGTTTCCGGTGCCGGAGTTGACCGACGTAAATAGAGAGAATTTTACTGGGTCAACCAGTTCAAGGTAAAATATTTTCCTTATTCTAAATCCATTCAAAAATCGGAGAATGTCAGATGATGCGCCTATGATTGGGGATTTTACAGGAACTCATATTACATGAAAAGTTTATAAAAGTATGAAGTAATCAGTTTTCGCGTTTGAAATACTGGGTTATTTGGTGAATGTACATGTCTAAAAATGCCTGAATTACGTCATGTACACATTCCATCTGCGTTGTTGAAAATAAAATACCAAGTTTAGAGTACACATTACTGGTTGAAGGTATCGTGTATAAAAGATAACCTTTGGTTACAAGATATTGGAATCAAAATTTTACAAGCGTACCAATTGACGAATGGAGTGCAATTTAACTAATGCATTTGCAATGCTATCGTGATAAATTAAAATAAGAACCGTGATATCACTACTTTGATGCATGCTGTTTTCCTTTACGACAAAATCCCTTTCGGAAATAATGTTGCTTGTCTTTTTGTCCCATTTTCATGCCTGCTCATGCTACACTGTCGCAAAGATATAGAAATTGCCGAAAGTCATCGCCATTATGAACCGTTAATCAAATAGTCTGACCTTCATCTTGCCATTACAAGTTACACCACATATCTTAAGATGTCTTATAAGTATTTCACTTGCAGAAACTTAAATGATTACAATCTTAACGCTTAATTTCTGTGAGTGTGCTAATTGACGTCAGGGCGTGCAATTTGACCAATACTAACCCAGTGTAGCAACTTGCTGCTTAACTTCAGTATAGACATCTAGTCCCTTTAGTGTTTGTTCCTATATTAATGGCTAATGTGAACACGAGATTATAGGTACCAGAAACAGCTTTAACTATTCAAGATTGAAGGTTTAGTTAAAGAATTATATTGTGATATTTAATCTTGCAAGTTGACATCTCGTGATACAATTAAGTCCATATGCTAAAGGAAAAACTACCCGTAACAGAACTGATTTATCCATCCTGCTTTTGATAACTCATTCGGATTTCGGGATTGCGTGTAACCATTCTAATGATTGCCTATCTGAACACCGATTCAAGTGGTTTTCCATATCAGTCTTACAACAGATCCTTGCAGCACAAGATTTGTTGGCAGGGACAAATTGATTGAAACATGTGACGCCTTTGTTGACTGAAATCTAATAATGTATACTAGTATTTGGCAGCCCGAATAGAAGATTATCGATTATTCAAATGCTCCATTCTTTCAGCCCACATCCTTTTGTGATATATGCATATAGCGTTAAATGTAACTACATGTATTCCTGGTCATTCAGAGATTCACGTATACACACAAATGTGTAGAACTCGTTTTGCTGACTATAATTTGTTTATGTCTCCAGATGGGCTTTAAGGGAAAACCACCAAAGGAAGATTCTATTCACTGTTTGTGCCTCTAGGCAAAAATTATTCTGACTGACCGACCATATGATTACTCGTTAACCACTTAAAAGGCCTGAGCCTATCCTTGAAAAGTGGTTGAGTCAAACCATCCATACGTATAAACTTTTGTTTGTTACGTATGTGGAGGAAGGAGGCAATCCCGCAAGAATATAAGGATGCACCCATAATCCACCTATACAAGCGGAAAGGAAATCCTCAAGTCTTTGAAAACCAGAAAGGCATCTCCCTCCAATCCATTGCTGGGAAGATACTGGCAAAAATTCTGTTGTTTCGCCTGAATGTTTTGATCAGAAGGGACCTATCCCAGAAAGTCAATGTGGATTCAGAAAAGACAGAGGGACAATAGACATGATCTTCACAACAAGAAAGCTTCAGAAGAAAAGCCAAGAACAGAATGCAGATCTATACACGACGTTTGTCGACCTCACCAAAGCTTTTGACACAGTTAGTCGTGATGAATAAAATATAAAAGTTTGATCCTTTGGAAGCAATGAAAACGTTCAAAAGGAGGAAGTATGGATCAGAAATCTGGAAAAATCAATGTCAAGTTTGGCTGTCCACCCAGATTCATAGCAATGGTGCGGCAATTTCATGATGGCATGCAGGCACGTGTACAAAATAATGGAGAGTTCTCTGAACCCTTTGAGGTAACAAATGGGGTCAAACAGCTCTGTGTTATGGCACCAACACTGTTCAGCATGATGTTTTCTGCCATGCTCATGGATACTTTTCAGGACAGTGACACTGATTTTCCAATCAGGTACCGTTTTGATGGCAATATATTCAACCCTAGAAGGTTGCAAGCCAAAACTAAGGTGCAGACTGATGTGCTGGATGAGCTCCTTTATGCTGATGATATAGGTAAGAATTCCAACTCAGAGGCAAAATGCAAAGAGTCATGGATCAAGTCTCACAGTCATGTGATATTATGAACTCACAATCAGCACAAAAAGACAGATTGTGCACCAACCAGCACCAGGAAAACCGTACAATGAACCAACCATCACTGTGAATGGACACAAACTGAAAGTTGTTGATAATTATAAATTCTGCAGAGAAGTGCACGTTGATGATGACGTCACTGCCAGAATTGCAAAAGCAAGTGTGCCATTCGGAAGACTCTGTGCAAATATCTGGGAGCGAAATGGAATCAAGCTTGACACCAGGCTGAAAGTCTACAAGGCTCTGGTACTGCCAACCCTCTTGTATGTGAGACCTGGACAGTATTCCAGCGTCATGCAAAGAGACCTAACCATTTCCACTTAAACTGTTTGAGAAAGCTTTAAAAAATCAAGTGGCAAGACAAGATTCCAGACACGGAGGTCCTGAAGAAAGCAGGGATGCAAAACATGCATACTGTCTTAAAGCTAGCACAGCTAATGTGGACTGGCCATGTTAGAAGAATGCCTGATAAACAACTTTCAAAGAAAGTCTTCTATGGAAAATTAAAGGAGGGAAAGCGCTCTCAAGGTGGCCAGAAGAAACGCTACAAAGACACCCTCAAAAACTCTCTGAAGGATTTCGACATACCAATGGGGCCTTGGGAACCGACTGCACAGGAGCGATCAAAGTGGCGAGGTCTCATCAACAAAAGAGCAGCTCTCTATGAAAAAAGAGAATCTGTGAAGCTGAAAGAAAACGCAGAGAACGCAATGCCAGTACCAATGGGCCACAAGCTGATTCCATGATATTGACTTGCTCTACTTGCAACCGACAGTTCAGAGCTAGAATTGGCCTAGTCAGTCATCAAAAAACTGACCAACACATATGAACCTTTTCAAGAAATAATGATGGCCTTTCTCATTAGTGAGAGACGAACGACCATCAAGACAAAAACAATTTCCCATTAGTCAAATTTCACACCGACCGTCAATTGGTACACTTTTGAAAAAATGACCCATGGTTCACATATTTTATTTTTTTCTTTTTAATATTCCATGTAAATTACATGCTATTAACTTCTGTTGTAATTCTAGGCTATCAAATCAAACTTGAGTTAGCTATATCGGAAAACTGAATCACTTTTTATCCCACAACTCAAGTTTTGACCAGGGTTTCCTAAACCCGAAAAACGATATGTGGATAATTGGTAAGTTTTTGTGCATGCTTTTTTGTATGCATGGTCTTTATTCATTTGCCCATCATCTGACATTCTCGGATTTTAGGTACAGGGGGGGAAAGAAACAAAAAACTTACCTTGAACACACTCGGGTACAACACAAACCTTTAATTTGACCCAACAACTCCTACACCGGAAACCGTCAATTTCTCTTTCCATGGAGCACCGGCGGTGTACAAATTGACCGTTTCCCGGGTGTGTATAATATATAAACACAGCTATTGGCACGACTAATGACAACCGTATTGAAACGTAGATGTGCATAATTCACAATTGTAGGCGACAATTTAATCATCTTGCTACAGTCAAAGTTATCACCCCTGGTTCATTCAACCCGTGATTCATTCCCGGGCTCCCCTAAACCCGATCAGGTTTGAAATTAATTTCATTGCTTTTTTAGTTTTTTTTTATAAAGTTTCTGCCTAGGAAAATATGAGCCGCCTCATGGGAAAACCAACGATCTGCATATGCGAAAACAAAGGCGCAGATCAGCTTCGCAGTTACTGCGAAGCTGATCAGCGCCTTTGTTTTCGCTACACGGATAGTACAATTCCTCTACTTTCTAAATCCAAAATTTCCAGTCTCTAGCCATCTTCTGTGCTTGTACAGCCCGGTTTGTGTCGGACCTGTCCGGAAACCACATTGTTGGTTTTCCCACGAGGCGGCTCATATCAAGATTATCTAATTGAGCCAGTTAACAAATTGGTTGCAATTTGTTTTTAGCTTGTAACTTAATTTCAAAATCTCAAGATGGTTAAGATATTAATCAATAAACAAATTAAATTTCCTGTCCATTGGGAGCAAAGAGGGAATGCTTGACAATCATGTGCAAAGATATGATTAAGAATGGCTTTGGCATGCTTGGCAGAACTGTCGGCAGCTATGTGAAGGTCTGGCATAGGCGGAAAATATCCAAATTTATGTTCCAAAATAAGAACATACAGTCAGCGGAATAAACAGCTGCTTCTCAGCCTGATTGATTGATTGATTGATTGATTGATTGATTGATTGATTGA
This sequence comes from Rugalucina vietnamica, assembly GCA_964017185.1. NCBI lineage: Eukaryota > Metazoa > Mollusca > Bivalvia > Lucinida > Lucinidae > Rugalucina > Rugalucina vietnamica. The sequence goes on along the minus strand of OZ024878.1, from coordinate 50,961,747 downwards.
TTGATTGATTGATTGATTGATTGATTGATTGATTCTTCATTCATCCAGGGTACAGTTCGTAAACTCCACCACGTCTAAACGCATTTGCTATGCACTTTTAATTTATTAATGTAAATATCTGTGTTTATGGTTTGTTTGTCTGTCTGTCTGTCTGTCTGTCTGTCTGTCTGTCTGTCTGTCTGTGTCGTGTAACAATACGAGTTACTATAGAAGAGGCATTACAAAAGCTTGCCCATGTAATATACAGAGATTTTTTTCAGCTGTAAAAATTGAAAATTTCACCAGAATAAAAATTGATATTTTTAATATTTTTGCTCAAAACATACACTGTGGGTACACGTTAGAACCGCCTCGGCGAGGCGGTTCTAACGAGTACCCACAATGTATGTTTTGGATCAAAATAAGATAATTAGGCATACCCCTGCATACCACAATTTTGCTATATAAATTTGGGGTATAAGGGTGTATATTATCATGACGGACATGTTTTCCTGATGAAAAAGGAGAGTGGATCTGACAGGAACTGATTGGCTTCGTCGATGCCCAAGCATTCTGACTCAGTTCCAGACTTCAAAGTGATAATATACCTTCCAGACAATCAAATGAGCCGCCTCATGGAAAACCCAACAATCTGCATAGGCGAAAACAAAGACGCAGATCAGCTTCGCGGTAACCGCGAAGCTGATCAGCGCCTTTGTTTTCGTTACTCAGATAGTACTATTCCTCTTCTACTTAAATCCGAAATTTCAAGCTTTTAGCTCTTTTCTGTGTTTGTACAGGCCGGTTTGTGTCGGACCTGTTCGGAAACCACATTGTTGGTTTTCCCACGAGGCGGCTCACATATCTGAGTTAGCGCAAGTCATCTTAATAGACATTCTTTCGCGCGTGCTCTTAAAAAAAACTGACCGGAGTTTCCGACCCGGTCCGACACAATTACTTCGAAATTGAAATTTAGGACTTGTGAGGGAGGGAAATTGCACTTTTTGTTACGCTAAAACAATGTCGCTGATCAGCTTTGCGTTTACTGCACAGCTGATTTGCGTCTTTGATTTTGCATATTTGCTTTTCTCTTGATGGGCCTCTTAGAAGCAGGCATACTTATCAATATTTAATATCTTCATCATATACTTTGGCGCAAAGAAAGTGCGATTTATGACATTTGCGGTGTATAAGTTAGTTCAAAGCCAGATTTTATATACAGTCAATATGTTATTTGACGCCAAAGGGAGAGACGTTTCTTACATGCTAGGCCAATATTCAGATCTACAAGTTATTGGTTCACTGATTCAGAGTTGTTGATAAAAGGTATTGTTCAATGTCTTTGACCGTACAGGTTTACCTTTGACATAGACTTGGATTTGAGCCGCTCCATGGGAAAACCAACAATCTGCATAGACGAAAACAAAGGCGCAGATCAGCTTCGCGGTAACCGCGAAGCTGATCAGCGCCTTTGTTTTCGCTACTCGGATAGTACAATTCCTCCTCTACTTGACTCCAAAATTTCAAGTTTCTAGCCTGCTTCTATAGCTGTACAGGTCGGTTTGTGTCGGACCTGTTCGGAAACCACATTGTTGGTTTTCCCACGAGGCGGCTCATTAGTGGATCGGACTGCTTCAAATATGTTTGTTTTCAACAATAAGATTTTATTATGGCATTAAATACATGCCCACGTGCTTCACAGCACTGAAAAATTGTTTAAAGCAAGTAGATATCCTTTTTCTCACCAGGAAAACATGTCCATGACAAGTACGATACCCCCTTGAACCCCACTTTTATTATAGAAAAACTGGCCAGGGTTTGCAGGGGTATGCCTATTTTTCGTATTTTTGCTCCAAAACATAGATTGTGGATACTCGTTAGAACCGCCTCACCGAGTAAAGGGAAGAGAGAAAGGTCATATGAAATCAAGAGGGTCGAGTAAATATAAACATTTTATCACATACTTACCCAGTACTTAACAATGGTGCGGAATGCGTTCCAACATGGGTCACTTGGGCTATGGTAATATCCTAAGTGAGTCATAGTTATACGCGTATAGCTACAGCCTCACTTTCGATTAAGCAGCTGATCTAAGGTGTAAAGCTGTTCACCTGAATGGTGATTTCTACCAAGGGTAATATATCAGTGGCATATTTTCTTGGAGACAAGCTACCCACCAGATCAGCTGCTTAATCGAAAGTGAGGCTGTAGCTACACGAGTATAACTATGACTCACTTAGGATACGTCAATATCCTAAGAGAGTCATAGTTATACGCGTGTAGCTACAACCTCACTTTCGATTAAGCTGGGAAGAGAGAAAGGTCATATGAAATCAAGAGGGTCGGATAATGTAAATATCTTATCACATTCTTACCCAGTACTTAACAATGGTGCGGAATGTGTTCCAACATGGATCACTTGGGCTATGGTAAATTCACAATACCACACCAGGACTACTTTGCGTTCACATGGGACTTTAAAGTAAAATGTGCTCGTAGTTAAACGTAAAATTAACATGTGGTCGGACTCAGGAGTGAACTGACACACGTGCAAATTTTGCTCCGGTCTGTATAAAGTTTGCGATGACATGCGCTATTGCTTACCCACGGGAAAAATTTTCACGCCCTAGCAAATTTCCTCGCGTGCAAATTTGGCGCATGCAAATTGAACTTAAGTCTTTCTGGAGTTAAGTGTATACATTGTACATACATATTCAGCAACACCTAAAAATTTCGACACTTTGTCTTATTTAAAGACTTTGAACAGCAAAACATTAACTGAAAGCATTTATGTGATTTGCCTATCTAAAGCAATAAAACAGGGTGAAAATAAACCAGACAGACTGTACTTACAACTCGAAATGGTGTTATTTTCTTTTTTTTGTGCCAAAGAAAGCTTTAATTCTGCATTCTGTTTCCTCAATAAAACAAGGGGTACCATTAAACTAAGCTTTATATCTGCAGTGTGCTATTAGTTTTAGAGACTATAGTCAATCGCTTAAAATGCATTCAATGCTTCATTTAATTATTACTACTATACTGTTGACATTTAGTTAAGCATATTCAGATTGCGGTTTTAACAGCAAAAACTAACAATATCCAAAGAAAGCCAAAATTAGGTATTTGGTCTGATATTCGTACTTTCCTGTGTCTATGTGACAATGGAATGAGACATAATTATGTGAATAAAATTGTGAGCACGGACTGGCCATGACAAATGTAATTACGATTACCCAATGTGTTTAATAAAACAACACAAACATGGAGGCCAAAACATTATGAGCCGCATCGTGAGAAAACCGGATTTTTGCCTATGCAAAAACAAAGGCGCAGTAACTGCGAAGCTGATCAGCGCCTTTGTTCTCGCTACACGGATAGTACAATTACTCTTCTTCTTAACTTCGAAATTTTAAGCTTCTAGTCTGCTTCTGTGACTGTACAGGTCGGTTTTTGTCGGACCTGGTCGGAAACCCCGAAGACCGGTTTTCTGGCGTCGCGGCTCTTATAGTTCTGTCATCTGTGATTTGTTTTGTTTGAACATTAACAAAGATTTTGACTGATCAAACTGCACATTATACTGTGATTCAAAAATGAAGTTTAAACCGGTCAACATAATCATGAATTGATGTACAAGAGGTGCCATTTTAGATACATTACGCATGCATTATGAAAACAGGTGCAGGACATTTCGTCTAAAACCATTTCGTCTAAAGGATATTTCGTCTAAAGGACATTTCGTCTAAAGGGCATTTCGTCTAAATACCATTTCGTCTAAAGGACATTTGGTCTAAAGGACATTTCGTCTAAAGTACATTTCGCCTAAAGGACATTTCGTCTAATGGACAATTCGTCTAAAAATCAACAAACTAAACTTTTAAATATGAAATACATGGACTGTCTACGGGATAGTCTACAATAAGAGCTATTAAATGTCATGAAATCAATATGTATTAAAATGTTGTTCAAAAATATTTTCCTTATCATTTATGTTTTGGACGAGTTTTAGACGAATTATAGACGTTTTTATACATTTGTAGACATATTTTAGACGAAATGTCGTATTAGACGAAATGTACATTAGACGAAATGACATTTAGACGAAATGTTCTTTACAGAAATATCCTTTAGACGAAATGTCTTTTAGACGAAATGTCCTTTATGTCATTTAGACGAAATGATTTGTAGACGAAATTGTTTTAGGCGAAATGCCATGGATCCCATGAAAACACGTCCATGCAATGTACAGAGACTTTTTAAGTTGTAAAAATTGAATATTTTCAGAAGAATTTTTTAGTTATTTTTCTTATTTTTGGTCAAAACATAGATTGTGGGTACATGTTAGAACCGCATCGCCGAGGCGGTTCTAACGAGTACCCACAATCTATGTTTTGGAGCAAAATAAGGAAAATAGGTATACCCCTGCATACCCCAGTTTTACTATATTAAAATGGGGTTTAAGGGGGTATTCATTACACGGACATGTTTTCCTAATGTGGAACGCATGTTTATATTAACATTTTCTGATTTTTTTTGCAAAAAATTTAAGATGCATTGTGCTTCTTTGTTCTGAGTATTCAAAATGAATCTGGTTTTTGAACAGTTTTAGAAATTCAAATCACATTTCAAAATGTGCTTCACTCTAAGCCAATTGTAGTAGTATGGTGGCGTCTTTGGTGCCAGAACAATGGATTCACACCCTTTACTCAATGGAAGAGACAATAGATAACACCTTAAACAATGAAGGTGGGAAAGGGATAACAATACGGCGATCGCACTGTACATTGTTTGAACCGGAGGTGCTAGAAGATTGTAACATAGTCGATAGTTATATATTGTTTGCATAATTAGTGAAAGGATTACATTGCGCGCATATGTTGCCGAACACGACGTTATTGTGTGAGGCCGCAACATGAGAAAACTTATTTTTGACCAGATCAGACCGGGTTGTACAGTCGCACAAGCTGGTTAGAGGCTTCGCATCTAAGAAACAGCAACTACGCTGATTAATTGCGCAGGTCGATGATATTCATATATGTTTACATAATAAAAACGAAACAGACCAAAGTGGTTGTTTGACAGCTTGTGGTTATTTTAAAGAAACGAACAACTTTTTTTATATTTTAATTGCGCATAAGTTTATATGACTGCTGTTTGTCTTTGACAACTGATCTTGAGATCTCTGAAACTCATGAATTGCTAAGCTGGTATTTGCGTGGTTGTAATACTTCTAGGGGAAAAAAAGTAATTCTTATTTCCTGATCAAATCATGTCAGCCCGATACAAAATCTAAACCCATTTTTGACGAATGGACTTGCCAATCATTATCATTTGGGAGTGTCTACTGTCATTTTCTGGCGTAAGGAGTGATTTTGAATATTTATTCCATTTTTCTATGAAATTTTTCTAAACAAACATAATAGCCCAATATGGGACGCAGCGTTCTGCGGCGTCACATATGGGGCTATACTGTTTGCCTACGTCTTATAAAAAGATTCCAGTCTTATATGAGTTAAGCAGCTTATCCACAATTTACGTTCTGTTTGGCAGTGCTTGCTAAAGCGTTTTAAGTTGATCTATTAACTTTGCAAAACATCTTTTACTGGAATTGCAATATTGTCAAAATCTGTTTTCGCCAAGCTGTAAGTAAAACGTTGCCCATTTGTAATTACCAATAACGGCGGTGAGCTAGTTTTATAAGTTCCTATAGAACTGCAAATTATATGAATTTTTGTTCAGCTCGGACGTAACGCCGCCATGAACCGCGAGTTTAACCCATAAGTGACGAATGGATTTTCTCCTCATATTCAATTGGATGTCCATTTCATATCTAGGGGCATCAGGAGTGATTTTGATTTTATTATTTAATTTTTCGATGAAATTCCTCTAAGTAAACAGAAGAGCACAAGATAGGACGCTTTTTGCGGCGTCATATCTAGGGCTACATTGTTTGCCTATGTCCCATAAAATGGACACTAGGCTTATAATTGCAGTTGAAATCGTCATGATTATGGTGATTGTTAATCAAGCAGATCATGCACATCTAATTGCAGGCTTGCGATATTTCAAAATAACAATTTGCTTTCTTAAAGTCGGTTTTAGTAACATTTAGTCATCACTATCTTCTTAAGAGACGTAATTGTGTCCAACCGACGGCGTTCGAACGTTCGCAGGTTTCGAAATGTTCCTTCGACATTTATATTGTGATGTTTATTGTGGGCCTAAAACGATGTTAAAACAACAACAACAACAACAACAACAACAACAAAAAAAAATAAAAAGAAAAATAAAAAAAAAGTGTCTTCACAAAAGAATGCTTAACATAATTTTGTTTACATGCTTTCATAAAGAGATTTTTTTTTTATTTTCGTTGTTAATTCATGGGTTTCCTGTCGATGGAGCGCGTTAACCTGTACCACTCCAACTGTTGTTGTAGTGTTTGTCGTGTTACATATAGAGGTTATAGTGGAATGCCTGCTCAAAGGTGAACTACAAGGAACAATCATAAGTTTCACAAGTAATACTAAGATAACTATGATCTTACAACCAGCACAAAAAGATAACACCAACCAGCACATGGAATGCAGTACGCGAAACAACCGTCACTGTGAATGAAAAAACAAAACACTGAAAGTTGTTGATAAAATCAACTACCTGGGTAGCGCTCTTCCCGGAGCAATGCACATTGATGATAAGTTCCCTGCCATAATTGCAAAATTGTGTGTGGCATTTTGAAGATAACGTACAAATGTCAGGGAGTGAAATGAAACAACACTTGACACCAAGCTAAAAGTCTGCAAAGCAGAGATACTGCCAACCCGCCGATATACATGTGATACCAGTCTCGCAAAAATTGAGCTGTTCAGTGAGTAAATTGTTAAAACTCAAGTGGCAAGATAGGATTCCAGACACAGAAGCCTGGAGGAATGAATGCAGTGATCCAAAGCTAGCCCACACTGTCAGTTGACTGATCATGTTATAAGAACACAAGATGAGCGACTCATAAAGAAATTACAAAGGGAAAGCGCTCTCAATGAGACCAGAAAAGCGCTACAAAGACATCCTCAAAGCCTAATTGAAGGACTTCGGCATACCAAAAGGGTATTGGGAACAGGCTTTAAAGGAGCAATCAATTAGGCGCTGTCTCATCATCAAAGGAGCAGCATATTATAAACATATGAAAGAAAGCGCACTTATAGTCAAGAAATCAAGATTGTCATCCATATTACTACAAGTGAGCCACTGCATCAGAAAACCAACATTCTGCATATGCGAAACCAAAGGCGCAGATCAGCTGTGCGCAGATATAGTACAGTCCCTCTTCTACTTATACCCAAATATTCAAGCTTCTAGCCTGCCGGTTTGTGTCAGACCTGGTCAAAATTCCAAATTGTTGGTTTACTCATGCAAAGGCTCAGCTTACTTTTTGCTGTCTTGGGTGTGGTTACTATGGGCGTTGATGATGGAGTTTTCTGTTACAAAAGAAATGCATTCAGTTCATGTGGTTGGTTAGTACAGGTTTAGCCAGTATACAAAACTTATTTCTTTTACAATGTAAATTCATGTAGTCCATGCTGTTGTAAAGTGCATGTTAAACGTGTAACCAATTCAGTATTCAAAACGCATATAAATGTCTTTTAATCGATAGGGTGGGTGTACATTTTACATAACAGTGTGATATTATTTACATATCGTGTGTAATAGACGAAATTTATGTATGGTTAAAAGGCTATTGTAAAGGAAACCCAAAACCAAATTTTAATGGAACGGTCACTTAAGTGGATATGACTGCAATGACTAAAATCTAACCAGTGTTGCGTGGTTTGAATGCTTCTATTACGTTAAAGAATAAACTCGAACATTCTGTTTATTAAATCGTCAGGTCAGAATTCAGCTTATTTAAGCACCAATGATGTGGATTTGTCTCTCTTGCGTAATAGTGATTGTTTACCAGGCAGTTAAGTGGTTACATGGGAGGATAAAACTATCTGACTTGCACAGTCGTCACGTGCTTGTTACTGGCTGTGATACTGGATTTGGAAATTTGCTTGTGAAGCACCTAGATAAGCTTGGTATCCCAGTTTTCGCAGGATGTCTGACGGAGGAAGGTCAAGAAAAACTCAGAGCTGGGTGTTCCAGTAATGTTTTCCCCATGGGATTAGACGTTACAAAAGAAGAAAGCGTGCATAAATGTGTCTGGCTATTGTTAAAAAGAATTACATGGAAAAGGTTGCAAATTGATTTTTATAAATCAGCTTTAATAAATTAAAAAAGAAATAATATATGTGTACACATTTTATGATAAACGCGAAAGTCTTCAAAATAAGTAACTGAGTAAATTTAATTTGAAATACATAACCATTGCCAGTTCGTATGTAAGAATGTAAGAAAGTTTCGTCGTACATATGGCTTTTGTCAAGAATCAATCACTTTCTTAGTACTGAACATAAGCTTGCCAAATTAATGACTTAATGTTTTCAGAGTATAAACATGATCGTATATTTTTCTTACAGGATTGTGGGGTCTTGTTAATAACGCTGGGATTTTAGGAGGTGCGGGTTTTATTGAAATGATTCCACTAGCAGAACTCCACAAACACATTGATGTCAACCTCTACGGCATGATAAGAGTTACCAAAGCTTTTCTACCGTTAGTTCGAAAGTCGCGGGGGAGAATTGTCAACATATCAAGCGTTTTGGGAAGGAGTGCATGGGGTTATTTCCCCTACTCAGTGTCGAAGTATGGCGTTGAGGCTTTCTCGGACATTCTTCGACTTGAGCTGTACAGTACTGGAGCAACTGTGCATATTCTTGAACCCGCTAATTTCAAGACAGAAATATGTTCTGCAGAAAAAGCCAATGCCTACATGATGGAGCATTTAAAGAATTCTGATAAAGAAGTGCAAGAGTACTACGGACTGGAATGTGTTGATAGCATGGCGAAAACACTTACTGAATTCGATAAAAGTAGTTCTCCGCATCTGTGGAAAGTTGTGGAAGCGTATACGCATACGTTAACTGCTAAATACCCAAAGTACAGATACGTGATTGGGGTGGATGCACACTTTGTAACAAAAGTACTGGCTAATCTTCCAGAATGGATGGCCGATTATGCCATGTTCAAAACATTGCCTATTACTCCGGCTAAATGCGAGTTACGTTAATTTTTCAAAAAATGAATGCTACCTAATAAAGAGTGTCTGTGTGCATTGTGAAGCCTTCCAAATTATTCACTTATAAACGTGATCTTGCATTCACGAACATTTCATGGAAAGCATTCCTTCTGTGCAGGAATATACTGACTTACATGTAACAACGGATCGTCACATATGGTGCTATTCTGTGTACCTGTGTCCCATAAAATAGACACGAGGCTTATATGAGTTAACTTTGAATTGTATTCATAGAATAATCCTCTGAAAATCATTCTCGATAGAGACAAAATTTATGCTGTACATTAAACAAACAAAGTGTCACTGCTTTTGTATTCCGAGCTTGATATGAGTACTGTTCTTCTTGGTCAATCAAACGCAGAGTGCCCATTGAAATAAGTCCAGACAGAACAGATTTTAATGTGCGCTAAATCTGTTACAGTTGACATTTATATTATAGTTTAATTAAGATGTTTTGCCACGCATATATTTTGACCAAAGTCAAAACTTATACTGAGATAAGTTTACGAATGCCAATTTGTTTTATGTTTTGAAGTCGATCTTTTGTGCTGTTTGAACCTTATCTACGTTTTCATATCTAAGGTTAGTGAGTGGCCACCTATTGGGAAACAGCTGCTCACTCGGCTTAGCATATGTTTTCTCAGTATAAGTTCCCTATTGTCTTTTTTTCCATCTCAGTTTTTGGGGTCTGATTACATTTTTTCACCGAGGATTAATATGTTTTCACACATGTACCAAAAGAGTGACGGAACTAACATAATAAAGGAAAATATATGTATATATGACCAAGTTATGTTATACATAGATTAGTCTTTTACGAATTCAGAATAGCAATTTCATTACCAGATCTTGGAAGATTCTTATCACGTTAATATAATACATCTACTGCTGCCTTTGAAATCGCCTTTAATTCTACTGAGCTGGAAGAACGTTTCGTCTAGCATTTGCTCTTGAATAGTTTTTATGTTAGTTTAAATAAATAGTGTGTTTATCACACATTGTCCGGCAAACCATGTGGTAGACTAGATTTTGATGTTAATGATCCGTTCATTGCTGCAACGAGAACAGCAACATAACTTGTGACTATTCAGAGCCTCCAAAGTCATGTGCTACTAAACAGAAAAGTTATTGGCACATACATTATTCGATAGTTTAATACATATGCCAAACCGCCAGGTATAGAATTGACAGTTTCAACAAATTTCCAAATGTCTTTATAGAAGATCATGTATCAGTAAACCGAACGCGACGGTCGTATTCGAATATGTCTGATATATCTTCTTCTAGAAAACACCTCGGTAATAAAGAACACTAGTATCACAAGCATTACAGCCACCAGGGCTGAGCTGAGGCTTATTATTACTGCCATGGAATTTCTAGCATCTAACTCTGACTCCACAGAAACGAATACATCAGAATTTACCACATATGGCGGATTTTCATTTCCAGATTTCAGATTAGCATGTTCATCCAACTGAACTATGTCTACCGCTACTTTAAATTCGTCATTAATGCTATCTGGAAGATCGTTTTCCTCTTGCATAGGATAATGTTTAGTTCCAAAATTTGAATGGCTAGGAGGAACGTTTGATTCTATCACACCTGACTGTATATTTAGTTTAAACGCGAATGGATTGTCTGTGGCTGCTTTGAAATTATCATTGACGTTACCTGAAATTTCGTTTGTTTTCAATGTCGACACCTGAGTCCTCGAACTAACGGCATCCATTGTGGTTTGTTGGTATGAGGTTTCATGAACACTTTCACCAGCATTAAATGTACTTTGTACAGTTGTAACATTGAGCATTTGACTGAGTTTTGATTCCGTGATTTGTAACGTTTTTGTAGTTGAAACACTGATTCTTTCATTTGTGTGTCTTAAATTCACATTAGACATGTCATCATTGACTGAAATGCTTTCGCTGACTGATTCTGCTGAGCTGTTTTGAATTTTTAATACTGAATCAAGATTCATCACAGTGTAAGTCTTTATTAATACTGATTTATAAGTAAGGTCGTTATGGCGAGCAACACTGCTGTGTGTAGGAATAAAACACTTTGATCTATAATATTGAATCCGATGAATGGCTGTGACATTCACTTCAAAATGATTAACGAAAATAGTTTTGTTCCCTAACACTGCATAGGACTCTGTCGTTGATGGAATAAGACTAGTATTATTAATTGTAAAATCAACATTTTTATCCATACAAACCGCTGTGAAATGCCTGGTTTCTGTGTCATCCATACTAGATTCTAATGAGTCCTTGCAATCTATCATATTTTCGGAACTGTTCAAACTTGTCGGATCCAGCCGATGCAAAGGTTTAGCGACGCATAGCATTGTTCGATTATTCTGCTGAACTGTTACCTGTACTGTAATATTAGCTCCAGCTTCAATGATGGATGTTGTATTTGGACTAAGAGTAAATGTCAGAGTTTTTCCTTCTGTAACACTATACGTTGTTTCGTTCTCGGGCGTTTGCACTTTTACCACAGTTTCACACAATCCTGTAACAGAGAGGCTAGTAATAATGTGGATGAAAGAAATCATATGTAAATATTCAAGAAAAAAATCAAACATTTAGGATCAATTTCTCGACCAAAAGTTAGTAAAATATGTATATTCTCAGTGACGACTACATCCGCTTCATGTGTGTAAAGCAGATACAATCGAATCATAACACATGTAATTGCACGAATTTAACTGAACATTTCACTGGTATAAAGTATACAATACCATAATGAAATAAAGAGTTCAAAGAAATAAATGGATGTAGACAGATAGATAGCTCAGATAAGTAACGTGCACCTGGAGTTCTAGATAAGGTGCACTTGCCTGGACTGGTTCAAAGTAATGTGCTCCTGGAGTTCAAAGAATGTGCTCACCATGTGCAATTTGCGTACACTTTAGTTCAAACCTTACTGTATTGATAAATGTCGTAAATACCAATTTAAAGCTATAAAGCTCATACATGTATGTCTCATGGGGACCGTTCTGGCGTTTAACGAACACTTCCCTCTATATTTCGAAACACAAGTTGAGAAACTGAAAATTGCAATAGTACAAGTACCTAACTTTCCCATGATGATCGCCGACAAGATAGATCGGTAAGGTTAACCCACACATTTATTCATCACAAACAAGTTAAGATAAGTCAGACTAATTTGATGATCCTTACCTATGATTTTGACTTGCATAATTGACGACCGTACCCAAGGGACTATCACGAACAATTTTCCCATGACTAAAGAAATCGGCAAGAACTGCCAGGCAGCCAATTCTGTTTCATTCTTATCTGTCGCTGTACTTGATGTATTGGTCGCACTTGTTTCTCGAAGTCCATGCACATTCTCATTCATCGTCGTACTTGATCGATTGGTCGCACTCGATTCGTCACGTCCATACAATATTCCAACTGGCTGATCAGAGGTAATTTGTAGTCTAGCGATCCTGGATAAGCCGTTCAGTAACAATCCATCACCAAGAGAAATAGTTTTCTTAAAGCACTTTCTTGACACCTCCTGCTTAATTATATCGCGGTCTGATGGACTGGACATATTTATTGGGAGAAACTCATTTGAGCATATATTGAGAGTAGCTGAATCGTTTACCGCATAAATAAACAATTTTTCACAATTTTCATTTCTGGTTTGATTGAGTGGTCTGAATAAATAGGAGTTTGCGCGTTGATTAATTGGAGGAACTCTCAATAGAACACTATGTAATCCGATGAAAACAGCGACGGGTCCTGAGCTTTTCTCGAGAGAACCTGAAATTATTTATTGGAAACAGAAGTTTAAATAGCAAAGCCGCTTTTACTTTATTTTCTATACATGACCTCTATAGAACGGTCCTGTATATAGCATAAAGTGTTATCTTTACCAAAGAACTCTTGTGTTAAGTTAAGGAAGACTTGCTTCACAACTGAAGAAAAATGAAACACGATATATACATGTACTATGCACATTAAAGTTACATTAGCCAGTCTTTGCACATAATGAATTAAAGTTCTATTTTGGAATATAGGCATAAGTGGTAACCTGCAAGCGAAACATTCGAAAAAAAGCAAAACTTACGGCGATGCTGACGTGGGCAATCAAAGTTATGCTTAAGCAACTGTTTAGTCATCAAAACAAAGAAAAACATTTAAAACGTTTGGAAACGAAGTTTTATTGCCGAGAAATAAAGATAGTAAGTTTTTGAATTTGGCGTTTTCTCCTTCGCTCCTACGTCATAACCTTACAGTTACGTTTTTAATTGGAATTTCCCAAAAAACGGCAATGAGCGCATATCAATATGTTAAAATAAAGAAGGTTTGCAAAATTCCCCATCTTGGCTTCATCACATGAGCTTCAATAATCAGTTTAACGTCAGCGTTATCTCACTAGCATAACGCGTTATGGCACTAAAACTTTCAATTGTTACTCGCCACGGTATTGGCTACATTGTGCTTCGTTTGTCTGGTTTTGTGTTTCTGAAAATCCGTGGAAACAAATTTTCCCGAAATTTAGTCAGTTTCGACCGCTTGACGGCACGCTGACGACATTTTTGGCAGGTAGTCACCCAATCTCATTTGTCACATAGTTAACAACGTTGATAAACAAGGGGTGAAAAGAATGGGTCTAATGAACTAAACAACAGTCAGCTGCTTGCATTGTGTTCAATGGTTGAGGATTTTGCATATCCTTTCTGTATTTCTTGGTTGCTCCAAAAATCTCTTTAAATGATGGCGTTTTTAAATTCATCGTATCATGTGCCTAAGACCCTATTCTTATCATTTAAATAAAAGAAATGTCCAAAATTGCTCTAAGATGATCAAAAATTTATGAAACATACAAAAATGCTAAATTTATTTTGCATAGTATAAAACAAGTTATTGAGAAAATGATATGATGCAAAGACTGTCATATGGACATAAATTAGATATATAATGAGGTTTTCGCTTACCAGCTTTAAAGAAGCAAGTTTCCCAACCATTTGAAGCCAAATTGATTTTGTTTATTTCTGATAAATCCCCTTCTAATGTGCAGTTAGGAAGGTGAACAACAGCAGTTATCTTTCCACGGTTGTGGAGAACGTCGGCAGCATTAGTATCCGGTGGTGCGGGTTGCGGGAAATCAGACCGGTTGGCCTCAATGAAAGGAAGCCCTGCAAATGATGAGACAAAACAGGAGTAAGCCAATACCAGTGTGCAACGTACCATACTCTGCATTTAATCATTGTAATGAAAATTTAAATATGTTACCGGAAATTAAAAGAGCTACACTAGTGTTTTATTTTCAATTCAACTTACATGTATTTACATGGTTTTTATAGTGAGAATTTCAATCTAATTGCGCCATTCCGTGATCATTACTAATTTACTTTCACCTTTTTAATTCGAACAAAGTATACTTCTTTAAAATTATTTATTATTCTTTATTATTCTATATTATTCTTGTTGCTAACAACTAACAAGATAACTCCGACTTAAAAAGCTTCCATCGCTATTTATTTCGGTCCATTTCCGACATAAAAGCTAGTAGTCTGTTATTTTACAGACTTGATTTCGATTATCGAGCAACATCAAGGTTCGTCCATTGATCTTCAAAATTGCCGATTTTTAATTTCGCTTCGTCTTTCTCAACTTTGAATAAATACTGATGTCACTTGTTAGAAGCATCACGACATAAATGTTATGCCCTTTTCAATCAAATCGTTTATAGAGATTAAATTTTTGAGATGTGAAAATTCATTTTAATCAATGAAAGTGCATGACCATCAGTTTTACTTAAATTACACTTGTAGAGTCTGGGGCTGATGCTGGGTACAAGTAAAACCGCTTTAAAGCCTCCAGTTATTTAATATTTCTAGCCGATCCATTGTGGTACCTCTGTTGTGGATCTAATTGCTTTACGTTTTGGTGTTTTATTTTGTGTGCTGTTTGCATCTTATGTGCAGAAGGTGGACAAGACTATTCGTCCATTTGATCCATAGACTTCAATGTATTTTTATGTTTACAAGAAAAAATTATCCTGCCGTTTATAGTCAACATATTTTAATGTTTTTGGTTTCATTATAAAGCGAAATGAAAGGAATAAACTGTATTTTGATAAAGTTCGACATTGCATTTAGCATAATTATAAAATTATGCAGCATTTTAAAACTTAAGTAAACTTTAACAAATAAAAATAAAACTGAGATCCTTTAAGAGCAGAGAACATATTAACGAGAAAGGGGATGGGCCTTTTTACTTTTCCATTGACGTCAATTTTTAAATATTAGCAGCTTTAGAACGCGTGCATAGCATTTAATTAAAATACCTCGATTATTGCGTTATTTATTTACCTTTCAAATGGCACCAAAATCATGTTTTAACCAGGAGAGACAAAATATTTTTTTTGTTAACATGAAAATATACGGCAGTCTATGGAGTTTTTTCTATATGTTTTCATATATTAAGTTAAGTCCGTGTAACTAAGTGACCACCTATTGGTATATAGCTGCTTAGTCGGCTTAAGATGTGTTATCATTGTGTTAGAACGTGTACCTGATATTTGATTTACTTTTTTCCACCTTCGTTTTTGAAGCGGGAATTTACTTATGATTGCGCTTTTTCTTTATTATTGCCTACCTTTACCTTTTTCTGAATACAGATACAATAAAACGATTGATAAAGGGAAAAAACTTAAATATTTACATGAATTCACTTGGCATTTTTTTTTCCGTTTTCTGTTATCACCAATACACTTTGCTTCTTTTTTAAATAACACGTGAAACTATACTTGCCTTCAGTTGATCGTACTCTTGTTAAGGCTATTAGGATTGGAACAAAGTACCCGTTTCCTACAACATATTATTAAACAATTTATGCTTAGTTTAAACAAAGTCTTGTAAGAAAACGACAAAAACAACTCTTATTCACTGCATGACTTGACCGATTGGAATATCATCACATAATGGTAATAACGGCGAGTTAAGATTCTACAAGTTATTTTGATGTTTGAAAAAGAGTATCTCATATTTGATGAATGTAAGAAGCATTTCAAATAATGTTTAAAAAACAATGTATTCAGTTATATATAAAAGGAATATAACAGTTCAAATTTAAGGAATACAGCACTACTCTTAGGGAAATATTCTAGTGATGGTGAAATAAATATCGAAATTATATCTTTTTAAATTTTGTATTGAGGCAAAACGTAATGCACTGTCGATTACCAAATACAATGAAGATAATTAAGACTACGTTCAAAATTTGTTCTACAAGAACAACATATCTGGAATAGTTTCACGTTCATTTTTACATTAAATTTATGTAGTGAAGCTGAGTAATGTCTGCACTGTAACGCCAAAACTGAAACTATGCTACATTTTATTTGTCTAAATTCGAGGGATAGTTTTTGAAATAAATATTTTCATTCAGTTTGTATGCAATGAATAGGGGAAGTAGAAAGTTTTGGACTCTGTGTAATATCTTCAAACCCCATATGAGAATTTGGAAAATAACTTTGAAATACAAAGGTAAGAATAAAGCATACCTTTACCTCCAAACATTACACCGGCCAGCATGTTTTTACGTCTTCATCGTCACAATTACTTAATCAGGTTCTCTGTCCGCCTCCATCTAGAAAAAAAACCAAAACACTAAGGTATGTTAATGAGTGTGAAAAAGTGGACAAAATATGCCCCCCCCCCCACACACACACACACAAAGTACCATCTACAAGTAGGTTTGCCATCAAAGAATGAATTAAACATATTTATTTCACATATAAAGGACAAAATACACACCAATTGACAAACGCAATTATTTAAAGGATAAGAACGAACTTACAAGTGCTTATTAAATGTTCACGATTTTTTACCAAAATGTTCGGCAGTCTGGCTCTTGAGTCTTGTTCAGTGGGGAAAAGGGTACCAGTAGGCAATGATCAGGAAATGGACAATAATAAAGAAAGTCTCACTCCAACAACCGAGGTTGAAAAAAACTGAATTGACAATTAGGTATTTATACTAAGAAAGCATACCGCAAGCCGAGTGAGCATCTATTTACCTATAGGTGGCCACTCAGTTACCCAAACATAACTTAAATATGAAAACCAACATAAGGTGCAAATATCACAGACATTCAACACCAAGACATAAAACAATAAGAACCACAACAGATGTATCACCTTGGAACGATCAGCAAGATATAAAAAATTACTGGCGGGCTTAAACTAGTTCTACATGGCCATAACCTCACCCTAAGCTTCTGCAGTGGTTCACAACATTTAGTTGTTCGGTCCTTGTGGAGAATCTCTAACTAGTCAATGAATCATCAAGGACAAACAAATAAATCATAATAACCACCATGATGAATCAAAAACCAGGACTCACAGATTCAGTAAGCTGCCAGACGATGGAGATCCCTGGGCGCCCAGTAACTTACTGAAAATCCGGAGCAGAAGAAAAACACCAGTTCAACCACGATGGGCCAAGCAACAGACAAGAAGATCTGGCCCTAACCAACTAAAATGAATATCTTTAAGTCGGGACCATCTTAGAGTCTGACGCCCGACCCACCGGCGTGCAATTAAAGAAGGCCGCATAGTTATCAACCATGATTGGGTTAAAAGATAGATGTTTTAAAGATAAAATTGAATTTGAGGTTCTTTAAGATCAAGGAAGATATTGGCGGTCGGCGTGGCCGAGCGGTTAAGAGCGCTGTTTCTTAATAGCTCGATCATCTCACCACTGTGTCTGGTGTCCACCTACTGATTGTTTCGTCTCATATGAGCTGAAATAATCTTGAAAGTTCTACAATTTGCAGGGGTTTGAACATGTCAAAAAAGATGTTAAGGACCGAAAGGAAAATATAATCAGCACAATGAATTATGTACGGGGAGACCTTTTGGGGCCTTATATGTTATAGAATTCGCAGGGGTTTGGACATGTGACGAGCATTTTAGTAGAACTGTTTACCCCACAGATTGTGTAGCTAAACCGTTGGTTATCTGCAGCACTTTTCCAAATATGGTGGGACGAGTAGACCGGTATTCCCTCTGCGAGTTTGCTCCAGTCAAAGACATTATCATGTGGCGTTTATCGTGTTTACGAGAACTGGCATTTAAATCCACAAATGACACTCTAGGGTCTGTTATAAATATTTATCAATATGCCTGGAATAAAAGCCAAAACGTTCACGCCACGACTGATAGAACCGTTATGTATCCCTTGCCATATCAAATTAAATGTCACCGTTTAGAAATGACGGTGGTTAATAATTGCTTAATCTCTAAAATATGCTCAGATGCATCAGTTTAGTCAGTGAAAATGCATGCAAAATCCCATTGAGATTGTTTAAGCCACTGAAGCTACAAAACGCATTGACATTTTGACTAAATAACTATTGGTAATGGTGCTGGGAATGATGTTGAGATTAACATTTCTCGGTTCAACATCGAAAACATCACATCTGTTATAAAATGTCAGAAAAAAAATAAACTCTATTTTTGTTTTAACAAACAGCACAAAATTTAATACCAAAACATAAAACAATTAGAACCATTTCAGAAGTACCATCTTGGAACGATCGGTAATAAAAAGATTCTGGGGAGGGCCAGTTTTACAGGCGCCAAACCTCATCCACACTTTCTGCAGTGGTTCACATTTAGTTAGCTTTCGGTCCTCGTGGTGAATCTCTAACTAGTCAATGAATCATCATGGAAAAACAAATGAATTAAGGTAACCACCAAGATAAATGAAAAACGAAGACTCATTGATACAATAAGTTGCAAGGCGATGGAGATCCCTGGCTGCCAAATAGCTTATTCAAATCCGGAGCAAAAGAAAAGCACCAGTTGAACCCCGGTGGGCCAAGCAACAGACAAGAAGCCCTAGTCCCAACCGACTAAAGTGATTAGCTTCAAGTCACGCCCACCGGCGTGCAATTAAAGAAGGCAGCATAGTTATCAACCATGATTTGATTAAAAACTAAGCATAACAGACTGTAGCAAATCAGTATTAAATGACCTTCGAAAAGTGACTCATGCATAAATGATAAAACATACAGCAGATTGAAACAGGTATAGAGCCTGTCAAAGTTACTGACGAAACTTTTTTTCACTTAGTGTAAAAAGAATTGGCGTTGTAGCTGTTTGGTCGACATCGACTCCGCTTCAGAAGCATAAAACTATTGACCATTCATTGTGTATCTTTGGTGAAACCCTCTCACGGATTCAAATAAAATGCAAACTGTTGAAAACCTGGTTACTGAATATGGGTAAAATGACTCAATATAAAAATTCTTTCTTTATTTGTCCACTTTTAAAGTGTATGTGAACGGGTGTGTACTTTCTATTTTCATTTCTTTCTTTAGAGGATTTTTTGGTGTTTTCAAAATGGAACAGTGATGTTTTGAAATACTATTATATATTTTGATAAAATTATTCAAAGAACTTAATGATTTTTACATGCTCCTATCTTACAAGCCTAGATGATTTTAATACGCCCTCTGCGCGTTTGCCTTAAACGCTAATGTGTGGCTGCGATTTTACCGCACAGCTGATATCTGCGCCTTTGCTTTTCATAGGTAACTTTTAGGGATTGGCGTCCAAAAGATTAAGAAGGTACAAGTAGGCAAAGATCAGGAAAAGGCGCAATCAGAAAAAGATTCCCACTCCAAAAACCGAGGTGGGAAAAAACCAAACTAACAATCAGGTACTTATACCATGAAACATATCGTAAGCCGAATGAGCAGCTATTTTCCCAATAGGTGGCCACTCAGTTACCTTAACTTAACTAAAAATATGAAAACATACATAAGGCGCCAACAGCACAAAAAATTTTAAACACCAAGACATAAAACAAAGTATGGCCCATACAAGTATCGCACTCAACACACACGACATTTTTTGCACAATAGGAACATGCTGGTCTGTTTGTGTAAGTTTTAATTTCTGAAACTGGGGTCGGCGAGTTTCATGAACGCATAAACTTTAACGATTGAAGCCGAAGATTGGAGCTAATAATTAAAAATTAAAAACTACGTTAAACTGAATCGTCGCATGCACCATTGACGTCATACAATCATTTAATTAAGAACAAAACTGCGTAATCTGGTTAATCATATACAGCGCATATTTCTAAGAATTAGATAATGGAATAAATTATCATAAGATGCTAAAGCAAAAATTTATAAGTCGGCAAACACTCGATTTGAACTACACGTCATTCAACGATCGTGACGTACACAAAAAGCGTGAACATACACAATTTTAATTAATGGCATGTAAGTATAATATGTAGATGAATCTAAACTTGCAACTGGCGTTGTGTCGTGTAGCGGCCATAAAAAGTCTCCCCGTTCATCACCCAATAGTGCTGATTATATTTTCCTCTTGGACCTTTCAAATCAGCGAAGATATATATAAAAAAAAACATTATCGATTTAGATACATTTTCTAACCAACATTTAATTTGATATATTTGGCCCTATTTGGATAATACTAGTTTTTGTATCGACTACCTTGTTGAAAGGTACAAAATTACAGTAATTATCTTTGGTACCATGTTGTCAAATCTAAATGGTCACTGACGAGACTTGGGAAGCCGACACCATTGTATGGGCCATACCCTTTCTCATAAATATATTCGCTGCCATGAAATGATCTTAGTTCCATTCGTATTGTAAAAATATTTTAAACTTTACTATTTGGGTATTAATTGTTTCATTTACTGGCAACAATGTGATGGCGGCCAAGTCTGCTCTTCTTGCAGTAGGGTAAAGCTCGGTGAAGCTTGCCAACACGCCTTAGAATGCAATGATGATGAAAAATGCCATATGCACGAATATACGACGGAAACTGGCGAGCGGCTATTTGATCTTGGATGCACAGCCGTACAAGGATACCGTCATTCACTGGAGGTAATGTCGGCAAACATGCGGTTAGCATCACCTTAAGTGTTTAAAATGTTAAAACTTTAGTTGTTTACTTAAGTTACTCAGACAGGTCATACGCGTTCTTGAAGGCGCGGGTGTTGGCGTTATGTGGTCAAACGGAGAACTCTGGGAAAGCCACGGAAACTGGACGGGCGACCACTACCATGCACATGCCTTGACCCGGAGTAGAATCCGATTCGTAGAGATGACGAGCGTGTGCGTTATCCACTTCGCTATCTAGGCCCCGAAAGTGTTTTTGCGTGCTGCAATGAAACGGGGTGCTGTAATCGGAACATGACTTGTGGAGGGGACTTTAACGTCAGTATTAGTCATCCAAAAACTGTTCTGAACTAAGTGAACAAAGTAAAAAAACTGTTTTTGCACGTAACATAGCCTAACGGGATTCTAGATTTGTCCGTTTCCGTTTACTGTTATTTCGATGACAGTAACAAGGAAGCGATTCGACGTGTCAGCTAGTTTTACCGGGTGTGGGACGCTTATAAAAAAGGTTTCGGTACATCAGGCGGTGATTATTGGCTAGGCAATGACGTCATCCATGCTTTGGGCCCATCCCTTTCCTCATTAATTTTATGCCTGCTCTTAAAGGAACTAAATTTTACTTTTTATTTGACCGATCGCGGTAATCACATGCTTAAGATGGTCTTCATGGGCATTGCGAATTCGACGAGGTATGCTACCTACAGATACTTTTGCGCAGCGGATGAGGACCATAAAAAGTACAAATAGGCAACGATCAGGAAAACGCGCAATCAGAAATACAAATTCCCACTCCAAAAATCGAGATGGGAAAAAACAAAATTGACAATTAGGTACTTATACATAGAAAACATATCGTAAGCTGAGTGAGTAGCTAGACACTCAGTTACCCGAACTTGAATAAAAATATGAAACATACATAAGGTTCAAAAAGCACATAAATAAGAGGACTCAACAGACTCAGTAAGCTGCCCGACGATGGAGATCCCTGGGTGCCGAATACCTTACAGAAACCCGGAATAAAAGAAAAACACCAGTTGAACCCCGGTTGGCCAAGGAGCAAGAAGCTCCGGCCCCAACTGTCTATTTTTCTTTTCTGGAACGGCCGGCTATGTAAGGCACTTGCACGGTGGGATGGCGTTTTCCACTTTTGATGGGGACAATCATAGCTGTGCTGTCACGTTTTATGGGAGCGTGGTGATATTCCAACTCGAATTTAAATGGAAAGTACTTCGTATGCAAATGAACTTGAATGTGAACCTTTGCATGGTGAGTACTACTCATTGAAACAGAAGATGATTCAAAATACTAAGGACTATGAAATCGCTGTAGTATATGTCTCGCTTGCAAAATTTAACTCAAATAAGAAAAATAAAAGACAACTAATTTTGCTTTGATATTCCGATTAAAAACATTAATTGTATAAACATATAGTACTATTAATGGAAATATGTCTCAAGTTTCACCAGTGATTCTAGAATATACACTGTTGTACCCTATGGGCGGTTTGCCTTTATTACGTCAGGGTGAACAGTTTGTCACCAACATGACAGGCATATGTACCAACCTGGTTAGGAACCCGCAAGATCTTGATAGCTAAGCGAATGCGCTATCCATTACTCCACCCGCGACTGTAAATAATTTGAATAAATTTGAATTATTGTAACGCTCTTAATTTTATATCGATTTAGTCGTTCTTTTTTAAAATAAGGCGAAAGTAGAATTTAAATTAAATATAAAAGTTTGATCCTTCGGAAACAGTAAAAACGTTCAAATGGATTTGAACGTAGTATCACTGGGTGCTTCCTTCGTCCCGATATAAAATGGTTTCGTTTTCATTTTGACTGTAGGTCCCGATAGGATTTGGTTTTGTTTGATTCTGGTATCAGATTTTTTTCAACAATAATTCATAGAATTTGGTTAATGATTGTATTTGATTCTCATTTATGACGTCATTTCATGTCATAAAATAGTGCTTTGAATGCAATTTTAAAGTAAGTTTGTATTTGATTCGTCAAAAAGTGTTATAAATTATGCAATTATTGTTATTGCTGACTGTGTTTTGTGGAGGTTTGCTGTGTTAATGTACTCGAAAAAAATCCGGTACCTAAAAGTCAAACAAAACCTTTTTATATCGGGACGAAGGAAGCACCAAGTGAGTATGGGTCATACTGTGCAATTAAGAGTGGAAATGATACTAAATTTTAAATTTGCAAGAAACAATGAAACATTTATATATATTTATATATAGACAGCCTCTGGAGAAACTTTCAACAGGTGTGAAAAAATAACTACAGTTGTACTGCATGATGCGAAAGTTAATCGCTGTGAAAATAAGTTGTGGTACAGCATGATTATTCCGTTAAATTTAGGCATTACCTGGTAACGCAGCTTTTTAATCCATGATGTAAGAAGTGGTTGTCAGTCTGCTTAAGCCATGTCTATTCCAACGCGAATTTTTCCACCGATTAGTTAAAACATTAGGAACCAATATTGTTTAGTTCTGTTATTGTGGCCATAATTGGCGTTAAACCGTCTAAAGGAAGTCTAAAGCAAGCATTGGTTTTCGATACAACTTAAAAGCCAGCATTCCAAATGCCGATAGAGGCGTTTAATAAAGTGAACAGATCGTTTTAACCCATATTTGACGAATGGATTCTCCTGTCGTTATCACTTTCATTTTTAGGGGTGTTAGGATGAGTTTTGTTGTTCATCTCATTTTTCGATGAAATTTCTATGTGCAAACAGAATAGCCCCAGATGTGACGCCGCGTTCTGCGGCGTCACATCTGGGGCTATACTGTTTGCCTATGTCCCACAAAAGGGACACCAGGCTTATATGAGTTAATCAGACAACGAAAGAGAATTATTTGGAAATATGAATTAATAAACTTAATGTATTGGGCGAAAGAAACAAATGATTCATAAGCAATGTCAAATACGAATCGTTACTCGGTCAATAAACCTTACTGAATGGAAAGTCGGATTTGATAATAAATGATGAACCTTTGACCACGCTTCCTTCACATTTGTCCTATAAAGGATCCAATCAAATTAAAATGAGCAAATACGTAGACCCTGTTTTTCCTATTACGTTTGCGATCATGCTTATACCTAAGGATTGAAATATAGATTTTTAGCTTTGCACTTTGCAAGTTCTGTGAATTCGGACAGAAATAATTTATTGTTATTATAAGAATAACTAAGCATGCCGACTGCCGCATAACATTTAGGTAATAACCTTTCATGACATATTTTAAGCGACATCATATCAACTAATCTTAAAGTTTACTTTATTTCCAAATTCGTTTCGAAAAGAACACATTGTCAATTAGGATACGCCAGATACCAGAATTAATACCGTAACAATGAACCACCCAGGTACCCACATAGAGATTGCTGTTTGTAATATGCTATTTTATTAGTTCACTAGTTTTTTATACATTTTTCATACCGCTTGCTCTGGGCACAAACGTTCCAGGAGATGCGGGTGGTGGCTCGTGGAGAAGTTTTATTTGACGCTCTGGTGACAGAAGTACCCGAAGACTTGCGGACTCGCTCCTTTAGGCCTACAAGATTTTGCACCCTGCAGCGAGCACTCTTTATGATAATCAAAAATGGCTTGTTTTCCACATACAATATTGGTGATTTACAAACTTTTAGTGGTTTAAAGACATTTTATATAATATTCTTTTCCTTTTTCATATCCGAAAGGAAGCTTCTATTTGGATTTGATGTACATGTACATTTTTGTAAATCTGCGATGCATATATTGTGTTTAAAGCAAATTGCAAATTAAAGTGTTTTATAAGTCTATACGGACTGGATATCTAATGTGTTGTAGTTGTAAAGTATATATTGCATGTGTTTGGTAAAAACATACCGAGATAAAAATGTTAGTATTTTAATTAATCTTGCAACTGTCGTATAGTTTCGATGCAGGCTCGCTGATTAACATTAGGAAAACATGTCCGTGTAATATATACCCCCTTATACCCCACTTTTATATAGAAAAAAACTGGGGTATGCAGGGGTATACCTATTTTCTATTTTTTGCTCCAAAACATAGATTGTGGGTACTCATTAGAACCGCCTCGACCTTTTGAGCAAAAATAAGAAAATTATCAAAAAATTTCAGCTGAAGATTTTCAGTTTTTTAAAGCTCAAAAAATCTCTGTTTATTGCATGGGGAAGTTTTCGTAATGGTCCTAAAATCTTATCTCGTGCAGTTCTGTGGATCGCACAGACGGAGGCTGATGTAATTGGAAAATAAGCTTCGGGACAAAAACTAATATTTCTTCGCAAAATAGTATGTTCTATACAATTAGTGCAAATTTGTAGAAATGATTCTAGAATGTTGCCAGAATACATCAGACTTAAAAATGGTGATTTGAATGAATAACTTCAACTGACAGTGTCTGGTGAATATGGCAATATCTGTGGGGATTTTTTTTAAACTTATTTGCGATTTTTGATCGTAGCCAGCTCATTTGACGGCCTTGAAATATTAAAATGCAAAGGTTTTACTCACATATAAGCATATCGGTTGTTTAAATATTTTTTTTTTTTTTTTTTTTTTTTTTTTTTTTTTTTTGCTCCATAACATACATCGAAATATTCCTAAACGTTGTCACTAATTAGATCATCATAATCAGAACATGCACCGGGAAGGCCATGCCAAACACAAGGAAAAAATTGAAAAAAATAACTAGAAATTGCATTAGGTGGTGGGGTAATTTTTCACATTTTGTTCACCAGCGACGAATAAAATGCCCAAGAAATCCAAACTATTGCGTTTATCTTTAGAACAAGCGTTTATCTTTAGAATTGAAAAGGTTTGAAGGACGAAAATTGGAATTTCAAAAAGCCGCATCTCACAAAATAAAGAAATGTGAGAATCTTAGAAATGGTAGTACGGATATTCAGTTGGGCACCCTGTGTGCTAGGAAAAAAAGTTTGTAAAAAAAAAATACTGCGTAAGGATGTAACTTTTGGCTGGTATATTTTTGTTTTAGCACCCAGGATGAGAATATAATCCAAAGTTTTGCGTAAACAGTTCATGCGGAAGGCCCAGTTTCATCAAAGGAAGACTTGGTGGCAGAAGAAAGACGTTTACACCGAACATGACCTTTAATTCAGTAACTCTATTGGCAGTGAACGATTTGTATCTGACATTTCTGATAAATCATTTGTCTCTACCGTTCAATACATTAACTTTTATTAATTTTTATTTCCAAATAATTTCCTTTCGCTGTCTGCCATAAACGATCTTTCAGTTTATTAAACATTGCAGACTACGAACTGAATCTTTCACTTTATGAACATGAAATATAAATAACATAGACCTCTGATTATTTTTGGGTAAATTATATAACTTGCTAGTAATTCCAATGCAATTTGTCCATATATTTTTGGGTTTTGAAGATAAAAACAAAAACACAAGAAACCGGTCGATGCAAGCTTTGGTCCCGGTGTTATCAAACTTTTTTCATGCTCGACTCAGCTGAGATCCCGCCCATAAATGTTAAAATTTGTTATACAAGTAGGGTATATTACATGCTATGCTAAACTAAACCTCAATTATCAACATTTTTATTAATTCTGTATTTATGAGCAGTTTAAGTCTCATGCTGATATGAGCAAGTAAAAAATTATAACATCGAGACCTTTTTTTATTTTTATTTACAATGTAACTATTCCGTATTTACATTTAACATTACGTGATTTAGACTAAATTTGTACATCTGTATACATATACATCTGTATATCATTATATGTATGACACTTATTCCCTAAGTTCCTTTAAGTGCTAACCCTCCCATCATCTGTTGTTAACCAGTTCTGGCAAATAACTCTCTGGAGGATTTCATAAATATTTATCAATATGCCTGGTATAAATAACACTATTCCTCGCCAAGACTAATATAGAAGTTATATGTCCCTTGCTACATCAAATCAAATGCCAGTGCTTTCTGGCACCGTTTTATATATTTGTATTGGTTAGAAAGAGTATGAGAACTTGCCCTTGCAATATACAAAGATTGATTGGCTGTTAAAACTGAAAATTTCAGTAGAAAATGTTTGAAATTGTTAATAGGTTTGCTCAAAAGATAATTTGAAGTGGGATATATAAGTGGGTATTCATTTCACGGACCTGTTATTTTTATGTATTGGTTCGAAAAATAATTACAATTGTTAAAACCTGGCAAAACTAATGTTCAGAAAATATCTGGCTGGAACAGTTGCAAATCTGATGAGAGATTTTAGCCAAACCAATATTTGACAGATTGTAACCAAATTGTTACGTTATCTTCTTACAAAACATAATTACAGAACAGATTATAATAATTTGTCATGATTATAATTTGGTTAGATGATCACATGCGTATACATTTCACAGACCTGTTATTTTGATGTATTGGTTCGAAAATAATTACAATTGTTAAAAACTTGCAAAATTAATGTTCGGAAAAGATCTGGCTGGAACAGTTGTAAATATGATGACTGATTTGGCCGTAACAATATTTGACAGATTGTAACCAAACCGTTATCTTCTTGCAAAGCATAATTACAGAACACAGATTGTAATTTGTCATGATTATAATTTGGTTAGATGATCACATGCTATGTTTTCAATTTCCATCGAACTGCTTTAATTTGATCATTTTTCCATCTCCCCTCGGCTGAAAATAATTGAACTTTTGTACGGAAATTTAACAATATAACAATTTAACAAGATAATGGTTACAAATAATCCTGGACGTAAAAAGGTGACAAATACCAAAAGTTAAGTTTACGTAATAGGTGAAAATTACGCCACGATCGGACCAAATTTTGAATCCTTCACCATCAGGAAAACAAGTTCATGCATGCATACCCCACTTAAATTTAACTTATATATAGTGAAAATGGGGTATGCAGGGGTGTACCTAACTTTCTTATTATTGGTCCAAAACATAGATTGTGGGTACTCGGTGAGGCGGTTCAAACGTGAACCCACGATCTATCTTTTAAGCAAAAATATTAAAAATATCAAAATTCTTCTGGTGAAATTTTCATTTTTTTTTTTTTTTTTCAGCTGAAAATCTCTCTGTATATCGCATGGGCGTGTTTTCGTAATGGATCTGTTGTCACACCAACCTAAGGGGCCTCGAAACTTATTTTTGTTGATGAATAAAGCTCAAATTTTTAGACATCTTGAAAAATAGATTGAAAAAGGCAAAACAATTATGAGGGTACCCATGCTATTTTTAACAGTCATTGATTTTCAAAATTGAGAACAAACGACTTTGTGAAATATTTTCATTTTTTACTGAATCGATCTAGAATATGTCAATGGAATGTGTTTGAAATTGTACATCTTTTCACAAAATACTTGCTAAATAACAAAATTAATAGAAGGTAAAAATGAATATTTACATTCTAGGGCAAAAATACTTTTTTTTTCTAAGAATATAATTTTTCATTTGTTTTTTAACATGTTTGTCTTGTACATCTCCGAAAGAATGACAAAAATGATTTTTGAAAAGGAGAATGTTTATCAAATAAAATAATATATTAATCGATAGGTCTTCCCACTGCTGTAAGCATTTTCATGTAACGAACAGCCGAGCCGAGCCACAGCAAACCCCGTCGGTTGAAACGCATGCTCATCCACCAAGGGTGGTTTACTGTGCTATATACTCTGCACTCTTTCGCTTCACAACGTTTCGAGTTTGAAATTTGCATATCTACGTGTATTTATAGCGCACCGTTACATTACTTCCCCTCCGAGAAGACTCGCCCCGAGTCTTGGCCTGGGAATTACATGGGTAAGGCAACTCCGATCTGGCAGTTGTCATTATCCCACCGCTGCCACCAAATGTAACAAGCCGAGCCGAGCCACAGCAAACCCCGCCGTCGGTGGAAAAGCATGCTCATCCACCAAGGGTGGTTTAATGTGCTATATACTCTGCACTCACTCGCTTCACAACGTTTCGAGTTTGAAAATTGCATATCTACATGTATTTATAGCACACCGTTACATTTACATACCCACCCCTTATATGACCTAGGACCAATAAATTTGGAAATTGCATTTCCTGGTGTATAATCGAATAAAAATTAATAAAGATCCTTTAAGATCAGTGAATATAAAATAAAACTAAGATCCTTTAAGAGCACTAAGCATATTAATGAGAAAGTGGATGTGCCAATTTTCAAAGCATGTGATGAATGGATAATTACGATGTAGATTTGAAAATTGCCAATTTGTTGATACCAAAATTATTGATTTGTGATAAATATTAGATATAGGGTCCAAACTACCACTTGCCGTACATCGCGATCATTAGTATGCTCTAGTATACAACAAGCAAATATTTATTTTGAAGCCATAGTCGGCCTCTTGAATATAGACTCAAATCTTTCACATACTGCTTTATAGTGTAACAATAATGACGCAAAAATGCGGAGCCCAAATGTCTAACAAAAACACTTATGTAAATAATGGTATTCTCTTGAAAGACAAACTTGGAATTAAAACAATAATTGTTCTATTATTCTGAGGCTCAGATGATTTTTATTAATGTAGAAAATGATCATGATCCTCGAAATCGTCTTGGAATTATTATTGTCACAATTAAATCGTATGTGTAGTGCAAACGTCAAAGGCATTTAATTTCTTTTTAAAGCATGAAATTCAAACATACACGTCAATAATTCAAAAGAATTTGCAAAGCCTTCAACTGGGCAAAGAAACATCTGTACATGCCAGTTTGCAGCTTCTGGTAATGGGTTTTGCCATTCCAAGATAGAAATGCTCTCATAGTCGCAGTACGTCATTGTCAATTTTGGATTTTCCCACCTGCGTTTTTATGGTTGGGTCGAACAGGATAGAACAACGTAGTTTTGAATCACAGCAGCAGAGTGGGTCGAGATTTAACTCAATCTTATCGCCTACACAGTGAATATGGCAGTACTATACTTTAGGCAAAAATGTCATTTATCAACTGGAAAAAAAAACATGGTTTACATTGTTGTTTGTTGTTAGTTTGTTTTTCGCCCTAGATTATTTTCAGTCTTTGTCTAATTTCGTTAAATCTGTGAGCAAAAATCGGCTAATTTTAGCCAAAAGGGGATGTAAAAATTCGATTTGAGGCAATAAAGCGGTAATTGAAAACATGGCGCGTTTTTGCATTTGGTGATCATCTTATTTACAATCTTGAGAAATTAAAATCTGCATCCTAAAATTATGTTTTGCAAAGAGATAACGTCACACATCTCAATTCTAAGGCTTCTCTTAAAACGGAAGCCTTAAGTCTAACCTGGCTATGGAGCAAAGTATCAAGTTTTGAGCCAAGCCAGTCTTTAGAGAAATAGTGTATGTTTGTGTTAATCAAGGCTTGTTAATTGTTTCAACACCAACGAATTTGCATTTGTGTTTGAGACGTGATCCAACCCATCAAGGCACAAAAGTAATAATGTGTAGGTCACCGCACTCAATAGCCACGATCTGCCAATATTGTTTTGGCCAAAGTGTCTAATTGGATCTGTCACGTAACTGATCAGATTCATAGAAACTGCACTAGGCTAGACTTTAAGTTTGCCAAATTTATGACATTGACACTCATTTTCGAACGAAACCAAATATAAAGTGGTGTCAGAAAACTCTGATATTTAGTGTGATGTGACAGGGGATAACTTTTATAGTAGGTTTGGCACGGAATAGTGCTATTTATACCAGAAATATTTATACATAATTATTTATGAAAACTCACAGACTGCTATTTGCACTTATGATTGGAGACTTAAGTACGGGAATGAGTGTCCTAATTATGATGATATACTGTGTTTTGGTACCAACTTAGTCTAAATCACAAAATGGTCATCGTAAATAGAGAATCCTTATTGAGTATCCTGCGCGTTTAGTGATATATAGCCATAGCTGACATCGACCTGTGCATTTTATTAGTGGTTCGTTTATGGAACGTTCATGTGTACCGAAACCAGTGCAAGTATATTTTTTTCTCAAAGGTCATTGACTCAAGCGACTCCAACAAATAAATGTAAGGCTATAACAAAAGGTTACTCGTAAGTTATAAACGCATGACTGTTTACATCTAAAAACGGGGTCAGGTTTAATATTACATTCAATGGGCCGTAGCATAAGGACGCAAAAAATGAATTATATCTTAAAAGTATCGTGTATCGAATCGATGAAATGCAAATCAACACTCAAAACGTTGTGCCATTAAAATTGACTCGGCCAAGAGTGGGTCAATTAAAGACACTCTATACTATATACCCCGACTTTCTCAAGTTGTATGAATCAGTCGCGTTTGGGGCACACATCCCATTTTTCGATTACATATGTGCTGCATGTACGGGTGAATATCGACATATTGGTGTATTTTTGAACAGAAAAGGTGGAATTATTTTTGAACAGGTAGGGTTTGACGACAACTATTTGCCACAACTTCAAGCAATTTTATTTGACACTCAGATCATCTAATGTAATAAAGCATTGTTTTTGACTAGAGATAGTCTTTAAAATGAGCGCTTTTTAAATGCACACCGGTTACCATTTGCTTGTTTTTAGCTAGCAAACATTTGTAAACACACTGGTCGATAAAACAGCATGGGCTTCCTCAGGGGCGTGGGGCTTCCATGTTGAGGCGCGCAGTCTTCCTGGTAGGTTGGCATTTTGTAAGCGGAAGGGATGCGAGACGTGCTCCGTAACTGACCATTGTTTGGCGGTTGTAGCGTCCGGGACGTGCCTTGTAATGGCTCCTTTACGTTTCCTTTGGCAGCTGTAGATCTAAGAAGATTTCAGTCAATTTGTTTGGAGGTGGTAGGGTAGACCCATATTTGTTTTTGACGTGACGCTGTTTTGTAGGTGTATTGCCGTTTATTTGCTGATTACCCTCTTGATTGCGCGACAGAGGCTCTTGTGCTGCCACAAAGGTTGGGGACGGGGTTGCAGAGGTGGAAGGGGGTGCGCCCTGGTGGTTTTACAACCTATAAGAAGGAGTATTCATGTGATACGCACCTATATTCCTGGTCCTGGACAGCGCCGTTTAGAGTTATAACGGATTGGGGCGTTTCGTGTTGTTTTGTGTCTGTCTTGTAGTTAATTGATGCAGTCGGCGTTTTCGTTGGGTGTGGTACGGTATGTGTCCTCGAGGAATTACACTTACTTTGAAGCTGGTTCGTATGACGACATACAATTTAATTGGGTGAAGGTGATTCTTCATTTGCCGCATTGGCCGCACTCGGGGAGGGCGCGGGGTATATCAACTGATTGCGAATATGGCATGGGATAGCATGAGGTGCCTTTTTTTTATCAATTTCGGGTTTCATGGGAAGCCTGGGCGTTGTTTTGGATTGGGAGGACGGGTGCGTTTTTTTCAGTTTGTATAGTTGTTTTGGTTCTTTCGGCTTCATTGTATTTATTTCAGTTTCCTAGGCCCCTTCGTTTCTTAAGAGGCCTGTGCGTTTCCATCAACCAGTGTGGTAAAAGCCATATGTATATTGTATCTACGCCCCTGCCTTAATTATACATGTACGTCTCATCATGTGAAAGCCTGTGTTGTGTGCATGGTGTGATAATAAAATAACACTCAATTGTCACGACTGGGTATTATTTGTTTGTCCTTGACGATTCATTGACTAGTGAGAGATTCACCACGAGGAACGAAAAACTAACTAAATGTTGTGAACCACTGCAGAAGATGAGGGTGATGTTAGAGCCCTGTAAATTGATTTAAGCCCCACATTATTTTATATAACTGATTGTTCCAAGGCGATACTTCTGTTCTGGTACTATTTGTTTTATGTTTTGGTGTCGAATTTTTGTGCTGTTTGAACCTTTTGTACGTTAACATAGTTATAGATAAGTTCGCGAAACTGAGTGGCCGCCAATTGGGTAATAGCTGCTCACTCTGCTTACGATATGTTTTTCTAAGTATAAGTACCTAATTGTTAATTCAATTTTTTTCTACCTCGGTTTTAAGAGTTGGAATTTCTTTCTGATTGAGCATTTTCATGGTCGTCGCTTACTTGTGCCTTTATTATTATTTTTGTTATTATTATTGTTATTATTATTATTATTATTATTATTATTATTATTATTATTATTATAGAGGACCTCAACAAAGATTGGAACATTCCAAAGCAGCTCCCTATAAACAAAGTCATTATTCTTCTTGTTATTATTATTATTATTGTTATTATCATTATTATTATTTTCGTTGTTGTTGATAATGGTGATGTTTATTTTGACAGACTTTCTATAGCACAATTTTGACAGAACATGAGCGGGAAAGAGAGAGAAGAATACCAGATGGTCGCTGCAAACGAAGCGCACTACACCACCGGATCTAAATCGTCCAGGAGTTTTTGTCGAATGTACATCATTGTTGCTGTCGTATGTCTCCTGGTTGTCGTCGCTGTGGCTATTGCACTGGTGGTCTACTTCCGAATGTTTGGTTGCAAAATGGATAAAATATCGTTGACAGTGCGGTCATCTGACTGTAACATACCTATTAGTGACGTCAGTATAACGTCATCAGATGACCTGACTCTCATGGACAAGAAGACAGGCGTGTACGCTGGCGAAGTCTGTGGAATGCCCGCAGCAATAACTCTACACAAGGAAGGATTTGAACCATTGACTATGATAGTATCAAACGTCATTGAAACTGCTATTTTAACATGTTCAGAACCAAACTGCACATCGCAAACAGCAAATATCTCCGTAAAATCAACTTGCGCTATGTCGCCCGTGAACGGCGTGACCATCACGGGTAAGGATATAATTGACACTACAAGCTCCGGTCAGGGATTTTATAAGATTACACTTTGCGAACAACCAACGCTTGTTAACTTGGAGCGTGAAGGATACGCATCTCAGACAGCAGCTATAAGCAATGGTTCGACCGTGACACTTCAGTGCGAGTGTCCGGGTGATGACTGGAGGAAGTTCGGACAAAGCTGTTATTATTTCGGACAAGAACTGCTATCATGGCAAGACGCTGCTATTCAGTGCGGTCGACATGGAGCATATCTAGCTGACATCACTAGTGCGGCGGAAAATGAATATGTAACGGAAGAAGCCGAGAAGATTGGCGGCAGTTACTGGGTCGGTGGAACGGACATTTTCTCGGAAGGAGAGTGGATCTGGACCAGCAAGATGCTGACTATGGGTGGGCTAACTTTCTGGAGTAGCGGACAGCCAGACAATGCAAGAAGTTCAGAACATTGCCTGCAGATAAATTTTGGGTCTGACAAAGGATGGAATGACCACAAGTGTGATTTCAAGGAGAAATACTTATGCGAAATGAACGTCTAGAATCGTCAGCCAAAATAATTAAAAGATTAATAATTTTAGTTTCAAGGCTGGCAAGCTGGAGTTCTGTAACGCGACGTCATATAATAGATCAAGTAGTATTTTGAAATTTATCTTATCTAGAATATACTTACAGGTCAATTAACCCTTTGACAGAGATAGAGACATATAGGCATATTGGCAAAATAATTATTTTAAAAAGGGAAAGGGGGATGTGATACTAGAGAGGCCCTGTTAAGGGATTGAAAGTCCAGTATTTTAGTTGACTTTGATAAGAATCATATCACTAGTTTCACCATAGCTCGACACCATTGACCTCCGGTTTTCGAGGCGATACTTCTGTAGTGGTTCTAATTGCTTTATATATTGGTGTTGAATTTTCGTGTTGTTTGCACAACACATGTATGTACAGGTGTTATGTATGGCCCATCCCTTTTCTGATTAATATGCTCACCCATTCCTTTCTCTTTGGAGTGGGAATCTTTTTTCTGATTGTGCCTTTTCCTGATCGTTGCCAACTTTTACCTTTTTAGATATTGATGAAAACTCGAATCATTGCGCAAACTGTCCGTAAAAAGCAAAATGGCAAAACAGAAATAAAAATTGAAACATTACAGTTGATTTTATATGTTCCATATGTTTGCCCGAAACATTGTTTTAAGTCCACGTTAGAACCACCTCAGCGAGGCGGTTCTAACAAGTACCCACAAACAATGCTTTGGAACAAGACTAAGAAAAAATGTTTACCTCTGTAAACTTCATTTTCACTAAATAAAAGTGGGTGACAAGAGTATAGTCATCGCATGAAGTAGATCAAGCCTTAACATACATAGCTGTGAAATGAAAGAAACAATGACTTCGGTGTTCACAACGCGGTCTGAAACAATCCATTTCGGATTTTAAGATGGATGGAGATTATACTTTTTGTGACGTCAAAACAATATCGATTATCAACTGTGCTGCTTCGCGTCTTTGTTTTTGCATTATTTGATTTTCCCTTCATGGGGCTCTTAAAGCAAGCCATATAATAAGCAGACAATCTTATCAATATTTACTATCTTCATTACATACTTTGGCGCAGAGTAACTGCGATTTATGACATTTCTTGTGAATGAGTTAGTTCTAAGCCAGATTTTATATACAACCTATGATATTTGACGCCACAGGAACATACTTTCTTATATTTTATGACACTATTCATGCGCCAAAAACGCGTGCGAAGTGGACTTTAGTCTCTCAGGAGTTAAGTTTATACCTGAATATTCAACATCTTACAACTTCGACATTTTGTCTTATTTCAATTAGACTCTGAACAGCAAAACATTGACAGAAAGTGTTATTGTGAAAAGAAGACGGATGTATTAGTTGATTGCAGTCGATTTGCCTATTTTAATTAAGCAATAAAACCGGATAAAAATAAACCACCCAGACTTACAACTCGAAATGGTTATATTTTGCTCTTCAGCGCCAATAAATAAAATATTATGGTTTGGTACTTTGAAAGCAGTAGAACATTCAAAGGAGATAGTACAGACTATACTGCGCAATTTCGAGTAATGAACCCTCATTAGTAGCCCTGTTTTAAAAACCGGCAACGAAAGCCCGAATATTGTGCTGCAATTTCGAAAAATTACACGAGAAGTCTAAATCAAAGACACATTCCTAAACGGGGTTAAGTAATTAAAACTTTACTTAACTGTCCCTTATCTAATGACCCTCAATAGACATGGAAATATGTCTTTAAACAATATTTATTTAGAATCAAATATAGTATTTCACATTTAATAACAAATAAAAAGTCAGGATTGGAAAACAAGTAATATGGGCTTATTATAAACATCCTCTCCTAAAATTCTTGTTTACTGATGAAATCATGACAGCCCGATACACGGCCTTAAGCAGCTTATCCACAATTTACGTCCTGTTTGACAGTGTTTGCTCAGGGGATTTAAGTTGATTTATAAACCTTGTAAAACATCCTTTACTGGAATTTCAATATTGACAAAATTTGTTTTCCATTACTAAAGCACACCCATGTAATATCCATTTGTTTGTAAAAATCGAAACTTTTCGGTAGAAAATATTTGATATTTTTCTTATTTCTGCTCCAAACAAAGATTGTGGGTACACGTTAGGTACCACAATCTATATTTGGAGGTTCCCACAATCTATATTTGGAGCAAAAAGAAGAAAAATAGGTAATACAGCTGTCACCCTGTAAACCCTATTTTCACTATACAAAAGTGGGGTTTTAGGGGACATGTTTTTCTGATGCCCTAAGCTGTAAGTAAAACGCCGATCATTATTAATACAAGTAACGGTGGTGAACACTAGGAACATGTAAGACGCAACCTTTTCCACCTAGCTTCTCATTAACAGTATCTTGTCATTTCTGCATGCTTTCTTCTTTGTTATGTCTGATCACAGAGAGAAAGCAACTGGAACACAATGATCGGAGTTTTTCTTGAACTTGCTTCGTCAGGCACAGTCTACAAATAATGGGGTCCCAAGCTTATCTAGATGTTTCACACGTAAATGTGACAAGTTTGACCAAAATTAAAATGTATGCTGCGATGAATTTACGGTTGCCGTTACTTACTTTTAAGTATCACACATTTACCACGAGGACCGAACAACTAACTAAATGTTGTGAACCACTGCAGAAAGATGAGGATGAGGTTATGGCCTTGTAAAACCGGTTTTAGCCCCCCCCCCACCCCCAAGTAATTTTATATTACTGATCGTTCCAAGGCGATACTTCTGTTGTGGTTCTAATTGCTTTATGTTTTGGAGGCGAATGTTTGTGCTGTTTGAGCCTTAGGTACGTTTTCAGTTTGTAGTTCAGTTCAGGTAACAGTGGCCGCCTATTGGGGAATAGCTGCTCACTCGGCTTATTATATGTTTTCTTGGTATAAGTACCTAAGTGTCATTTTAGGTTTTTTCCACCCCTCGGTTTATGGAGTTGGAATTTCTTTCTGATTGTGCCATTTCCTGATCATTGCCTACTTGTACCTTTTTACCAACAGAAAACAAGCCACGCTGTATAAACGTTAGAAATGTGTGATGGGAAAATACATGTTTATATGACAAATTTAAATGTATGTGTTACATAGTTTCAGCCGTTTAAGTATTACTTGCATTTTTACAGAGTTTCGAAGACTTTTATCACGTTAATATACTAATTTCTACGAGTACTGCTGCCTTGAAATCAACATTACTTCCAGTGAGCCTCAACACCATCATCGATTATTTTTCTCATCCATCTCTTAAACATTAATGTATTAGCACTCACCTTACAAAAATATTAAATCAGTATTTTGTTTTGCCCATAAAATCCTTAGCAAAACTAATTTTTGAAATTCTCATGAAAGCAGTAGACTGAAATTACTCTTGATAACTTCCTGACATTAACACCTGCAAGGATATTTTTGTCTTTGACAGTTGACACCCAGCTTATCACTTCCTTATAAGGAAATACACATAACTGAGGTGTACATTATAGAAATGATTGTCATTTTGAGGCAGCTGATATGTAGTAGTACTGTGATTGAAACAATCTGACATGCACACAATGTGATATGCTTGTCTGATGGGCGAGAAATGATTATCACACCTAATCAAACATTATGGTTGATAAGATTTTGATGGTAATGATAATATTGATGGGCTGAGAACAGCAAAATAGTTATTCGGTGCTTCTGAAGTCATTTGCTACTAAACAAAATAATTATTGACACACACATTATTCGATCGTTTAATGCATGTGCTAAACCGCCAGTTATGGAATTGAAATTTCAACAAATTTCCAATAGAGTGCTTTATAGAAGACCATGTATCAGTAAAACGAACGTGACGGTCGTATTCGAATATGTCTAATATATCTTCGTCTAGAAAACACCTCGGTGATAAAGAACACTAGTATCACAAGTATTACTGCCACCAGGGCTGCGCTCAGGCTTATTATCACTGCCATGGAATTTCTAGCGTCTAACTCTGACTCCATAGAAACGAATACATCAGAATTTACAACGTATGGCGGATTTTCATATCCAGATTTGAGATGAGTATGTTCATCCAACTGAACTATGTCTATTGCTACTTTAAATCCATCATTTATGCTATCTGGAAGATCGTTTTCCTCTTGCATAGGATAAAGTTTAGTTCCAACATTTGAATGACTAGGAGGAACGTTTGATTCTATCACACCTGACTGTAAATTTTGTTTGAACGTGAATGGATTGTCTGTGGCAGCTTTGAAATTATCACTGACGTTAGCTGAAATTGCGTTTGATTTCAAAGTCGACACCGGAGTCCCCGAACTAACGGCATCCATTGAGGCTTGTTGGTAAGAGGTTTTATGAACTCTTTCGCCAGCATTAAATATACTTTGAACAGTTGTAACATTGAGCATTTCACTAAGTTTTGATTCCGTGAATAACGTTTTTGTAGTTGAATTACTGATACTTTTGTTTTTGTGTCTTAAATTCATATTAGACATGCCATCATTGACTGAGGTTTCTTCGCTGACTGATTCTGTTAAGCTGTTTTGAGTTTTTAATACTGAATCAAGATTTATCACAGTGTAAGTCCTGATTAATACTGATTTATACCTTAGGTCGTTACCTCTAGCAACACTGCAGCGTTGAGGAATAAAACACTTTGATCGTGGATATTTAATCCTATGAATGGCTGTAGCATTCAATTCAAAATGATAAACGAAAATAGTTTTATTTTCTGACACTGCATAGGACTCTTTCGTTGATGGAATAAGTCTATTATTATTAAATGTAATATTAACATTTTTATCCATACAAACCGCTGTGAAATTCCTGGTTTCTGTGTCATCCATACTAAATTCTAACGAGTTTCTACAATCTGTCAGATTTTCGAAATTGTTCAAACTTGCCGGATCCAGCCGATGTAAAGCGACGCATAGCATTACTTGTACTGTGATATTAGCACCAGCTTCAATGATGAATGTTTCATCTGGACTAAGAGTAAATGTCAGAAATTTTCCTTCTGTAACACTATAAGATGTTTCATTCTCGGGTGTCTGTACTTTTACCACAGTTTCACACAATCCTGTGAAAGAGAGGCTAATAATAATGTACGAATTCAAAACGAAATTTTGGCGCCTCCCACCCCCTGGCCGAATGGCTAAGAACGCTGATATTCAATTATCTCGCCGCTGTGTCTGGTGTGGGCTCGGATACCACACGAGGCACAGTTAGACAAGCCAAAGTCTGCTTAGAGGTGAGCCAGGTGTTACTTCTCGGGGTTCTCTCGTTTTCATCCCATGCCACACACCTCATATGGGCTGAAATTATCTTGGAAGGGACGTAAAACTAAATAAAAAAAAAACTTTTTCAAACAATTCATTTTGGGAAACGGATTACAAGAGTCGCAAGCCTTCCTTTAGAATCTTTTTGTATACCTTTTGTTATTATCACCATGTAATATTGACGATAATGTAGTTTGTATCTATTGAAATAATGTTTAAACCAAACATTTCAGATTATCAATTTCTCGACCAACAGTTAGTAAAATATGTGAATTGTCAGTGACCACAAAATCTGATTCACCAGCATAAAGCAGAAGCAATCAAATTATAACACATGAGATTGGACTAACTTAACTAAATGTTTTACTGGTAGAGAGTTTGGAATTTCAGAATAAAGTTGCGACTTTAAATAAATAAAAAGATACATATAGACAAATTGATAAATATCGAAGCTACAGAGCTCACAAGTCACACACAGACAGTTCTCGCGTTTAACGAACACCTTCAGATATATTTTGAAACACAAATTTAGAAACATGGTATAAATAGTCACCTGACAAATTGCAATAGTACAAGTACATAACTTTCCCAAAATAATCGTCGGCAAGATAGGCCAGATTAACCCACAATTTTTTTCTACACAAACAAGTTCAGATGTCATACTAACTTCATGATGCTTACCTATGATATTGACTTGCATAATAGATGACCGTACCCAAGGGATTAAGACAAACAATTTTCCCATGACTGACGAAATCGGCGAAAACTGGCATGCAGCCGATCCTTTTTCACTTTCATCTGTCTCTGCACTTGATGTATTGGTCGCACTTGATTCTCCAAGCCCATGAACAATCTCATCCGTCGTCGTATTTGATTGATTGGTCGCACTCGATTCGTCACGTCCATACAAAATTCCAACTGGCTGATCCGAAGTAATTTGTAGTCTAGCGATCCTGGATAAGCCGTTCAGTAACAATCCATCACCAAGTGAAATAGTTCTCTTAAAGCACTTTCTTGACACTTCCTGCTTAATTATATCGCGGTCTGATGGACTGGACAAATTTATTGGGAGAAACTCATTTGAGCATATATTGAGAGTAGCTGAATCGTTTACCGCATAAATAAACAATTTTTCACAATTTTCATTTCTGGTTTGATTGAGAGGTCTAAATAAATAGGAGTTTGCGCGTTGATTAATTGGAGGAACTCTCAATAGAACACTATGTAATCCGATGAAAACAGCGACGGGTCCTGAGCTTTTCTCGAGAGAACCTGAAATTATTTATTGGCAACAGAAGTTTAAATAACAAAGCCGCTTTTACTTTATCGACTATACAGGACCTGTATAGAATGGTCCTGTATATAGCATAAAAAAGGTACAAGTAGGCAAAGATCAGGAAAAGGCGCAATCAGCAAAAGATTCCCACTCCAAAAACCGAGGTGGGAAAAAACCAAACTAACAATCAGGTACTTATACCATGAAACATATCGTAAGCCGAATGAGCAGCTATTTTCCCAATAGGTGGCCACTCAGTTACCTTAACTTAACTAAAAATATGAAAACATACATAAGGCGCCAACAGCACAAAAAAATTTTATACACCAAAACATAAAACAAAAAGAACCACCACAGAAGTATCGACTTGGAACGATCAGTAACACAAAGTTACTGGCGGGCTTAAACCGGTTTTACATGGCCATAACCTCACCCTCAGCTTCCGCAGTGGTTCATAACATTTAGTTAGTTATTCGGTCCTCGTGGTGAATCTCTAACTAGTCAATGAATCATCAAGAACAAACAAATAAATCATGATAAACATCCTGATGAATCAAAAACCAGGACTCACAGACTGAGTAAGCTGCCCGTCGATGGAGATCCCTGGGCGCCGAATAACCTACTAACTCCGGAGCAAAAGAAAAACACCAGTTGGACCCCGGTGGGCCAAGCAACAGACAAGAAGCTCCGGCCCCAACCAACATGTGCTACAACTAACAAGATAATTCCAACTTCAAAACCCTCCTTCGCTTTTTATTTTGGTCTATTTCCGACATAAAAATATTAGTCTGTTATTTTACAGACTTGATTTCGATTATCGGGCCACATCAAGGTTCGTCCACTGATCTTCAAAGTTGCCGATTTTTTATTGGTTGGTTATCTTTACCAAAGTACTGTTGTGTTAAGTTCAGGAAGACTTGCTTTACTTCTGAAGAATAAAAATGCAACATGATATATATAATACAAGTTATTGAGAAAATGATTTGATGTAAAGACTGTCACATGAACATAAATTAGATATATAACGGGGGTTTCGCTTACCAGTTTTAAAGTAGCAACTTTCCCAACCATTTGAAGCCAAATTGATTTTGTTTATTTCTGATACGTCCCCTTCTAATGTACAGTTAGGAAGGTGAACAGCAGCAGTAATCTTTCCACGGTTAAACATTATATCGGCAGCATTTCTATCCGGCGGTGCGGGTTGCGGGAAATCAGACCGGTTAGCCTCAATGAAAGGAAGCCCTGCATAAATAAAACAAGAAATGATGAGACAAAACAGGAGGGTAAGCAAGTACCATACTCTGCATTTAATCATTGTAATAAAAATTTAAATATTTTACCGGAAATTGAAAGAGCTACACTAGTGTTTAAAATTCAATTCAACTTAAACATGTACATGTATTTACATGGTTTTTATAGTGAAAAATACAATTTGACTGCGCCATTCCCTGATCATTGCTAATTAACTTTTACCTTTTTAATTCGAACAAAGTATACTTCTTTAAAATTTATTTATTATTCTTTAAAATGACGAAATGAAATGTAGACATGTGCTACAACTAACAAGATAATTCCAACTTCAAAACCCTCCTTCGCTTTTTATTTTGGTCTATTTCCGACATAAAAATATTAGTCTGTTATTTTACAGACTTGATTTCGATTATCGGGCCACATCAAGGTTCGTCCACTGATCTTCAAAGTTGCCGATTTTTAATTTCGCTTCGTCTTTCTCAACCTTGAATAAATACTGATGTCACTTGTTAGAAGCATCACGACATGAGTGTTGTGCCCTTTTCAATCAAATCATTTATAGAGATTAAATTTTTGAGATGTGAAAATTCAGTTTAATCAATGAAAGTGCATGACCATCACTTTTACTTAAATTACACTTGTAGAGTCTGGGGCTGATGCTGGGTACCAGTAAAAGGGTACAAGTAGGCAAAGATCAGGAAAAGGCGCAATCAGAAAAAGATTCCCACTCCAAAAACCGAGGTGGGGAAAAAAACAAACTAACAATCAGGCACTTATACCATGAAACATATCGTAAGCCGAATGACCAGCTATTTTCCCAATAGGTGGCCACTCAGTTACCTTATCTTAATTAAAAATATGTAAATATACATAAGGCACCAACAGCACAAAAAAGATTAAACACCAAGACATAAAACAAAAAGAACCACCACAGAAGTATCGCCTTGGAACGATCAGTAACACAAAGTTACTGGCGGGCTTAAACCGGTTTAAAGCCCACCAGTAATTTATTATTACTAGCCGATCTATTGTGGTACTTCGATGTATTTTCATGTTTACAAGAAAAAATTATCCTGCCGTTTCTTGTCAACATATTTTAATGTTTTTGGTTTCATTATAAAGTGAAATGAATAAAGGAATAAACAGTGTATTTTGATAAAGTTCGACATTGCATTTAGCATATGCAGCATTTTAAAACTTAAGTAAACTTTAACAAATAGAAATAAAACTGAGATCCTTTAAGAGCAGTGAGCATATTAATGAGAAAGGGGATGGGCCTTTTTACTTTCCCATTGACGTAAATTTTTGAACATTAGCAGCTTTAGAACGCATAGAATTTAATTAAAATACCTTGTTTATTGCGTTATTTATTTACCTTTCATTTTTCTTGTAAACATGAATATACACGGAAGTCTATGGAGTTTTGCAAACGTGACGAATACTGTTGTCCCACTTATGTACGTTTTCATATATAAAGCTAAGTCCGTGTAACTTAGTGACCACCTATTGGTATATACCTGCTGACTCGGCTTACGATGTGTTATCATTGTATTAGAACATGTACCTGATATTTGATTTACTTTTTCCCACGTTGGTTTTTGGAGCGGGAAATTACTTCTAATCGCGCCATTTAATTTC
Organism: Rugalucina vietnamica; assembly: GCA_964017185.1. Classification (NCBI taxonomy): domain Eukaryota; kingdom Metazoa; phylum Mollusca; class Bivalvia; order Lucinida; family Lucinidae; genus Rugalucina; species Rugalucina vietnamica. The sequence continues at coordinate 50,917,921 of OZ024878.1, read as the reverse complement.
TTGATTATTGCTTACTTTTGCCTTTTTCTGAATACAGATACAATAAAACGTTTCATACAGGAAAAAAAAACTTAATTATTGACAGGAATTCTCTCGGCATTTTTTTTTCGTTTTCTGTTATCTGCAGTACACTTTGCTATTTTTTTTTCAAATAACACGTTAAACTATACTTGCCTTCAGTTGATCGTACTCTTGTTAAGGCTATTAGGATTGGAACAAAGTACCCGTTTCCTACAACAAAGTATTAAACAATTTATACTTAGTTTAAACAAAGTCTTGTAAGAAAACGACAAACAACTTTTATTCGATGCATGACTTGACCAATTGGAATATCATCACAAAATGGTATTAACGGCGAGTTTAGATTCTAGAAGTTATTTTACTTCTTTTAATCAATTGATGTTTGAAAAAGAGTATCTTACATTTGATGACTGTAAAAAGCATTTCAAAGAATGTTTAAAAAAACAATGTCTTCAATTACATATAAAAGGAATATAACAGTTCAAATTTAAGGAATACAGCACTACTCTTAGCGAAATATGTTGCACGGATAATTCCAGTGATGGTGTAATAAATATCGAAATTATATCTTTTAAAATTTTGTATTGAGGCAAAAAGTAATGTACAGTAGATTACCAAATACAATGTAGATGATTACTCGTAAGCCTGAATTAAAATTATATTCTACAAAAGCAACATGTCTGTAATAGTTTCACGTTGAGTTTTACATTAAATTTATGTAGTAGGAGCTCAGTAATGTCTGCACTATAACGCTTAAGCTAAAACTATACTTCATTTTTTCATTTATTTGTTTATTTATTTATTTATTTTTATTGTTTAATTTATTTATTTATTTTTTCTAAATTTGAAAGTTAGTTTTTTTTAATAAATATTTTCGTTCAGGTTGTATGAAATGACCAGGGGTAGTAAAATATTATGGAATCAGTACATTATCTTCAAACCCCTTAAGGGAATTGGGAAAATAACTTAAAAATAGGAAAGTAAGAATAAAGCTGACTCGTACCTCCAAACATTACACCAGACAACATGTCTTTAAGTCTTCATCGTCACAATTACTTAATCAGAATCTCTGTCCGCCTCCATCTGAAAAGATCATTAAGGTAAGTTTATGAGTGTGAAAAAAGTATAAAAAATGCGTTTCCCCAAAGTAACATTGTATCCTGCTAGTACGTTCTGCCATCAAAGAATGAAAAAAAAACATATTTATTTCTTATATTAGGACAAGTTACACACATATTGACAAACGCAAATTATTTACAGGATAAGAACGAAAACACGAGTACTCATCATATGTTTACGATATTCTGCCTAAATGTTCGGCTGTTTTGCTATTGAGTCTTGTTTAGTCAAGGTTTTAAAGACAAACAAGAAAAAAGTATGCAATGATCTTGAAATGGCGCAATTAGAAAGAAATTCCCTCTCCAAAAACCGAGGAGGGAAAAATTGCCAATCAGGTATTTATACAAAGATAACATATCGTACGCCGAATGACTTGCTATTTCCCAATAGGCTGCACTCATTTACCTGAACTTTACTAAATATATGACACCGTACTAAAGGTGCAAACAGCACAAAAATTCAACACCAAAGCATAAAACAATTAGAACAACAAAATTATCGCCTTGGAACGATCGGTTATTTAAAGTTTCTGGGGGTGTGACCGATTTTACAGGCGCCTAACTTCGCCCTCAGCTTCTGTAGTGGTTCACAACATTTAGTTCTTTGTTCGGTTCTCATGGTGAATCTCTAACTAGTAAATGAATCACCAAGGACGAACAAACTAGTTATTTTTTATTCAGTTTAACGTCCCTTTCAAGATTATTTCAGCTCATATGAGACGGTGCCAATCAGTAGGTAAGGCGAACACGGGAGAACCCCGAGAAAAACCACCTGACACACCCGCAAGCAGAACTTGGCTTGTCTCACATGTGGCCAGAGCGGGGCTCGAACCCACACCAGACACGGCTGTGAGATGTGTCTGGTTTGGGTTCGAGCCCCGCTATAATAAACACCATTAGAAACGAGGACTCAAGATGCAATAAAATTAAAAATAAAATCTGTTTTAAATATTTGGAAACATGTGAATGGTAAAGGGGATGAGCCAAATCGCGGTTACGGCAACTCAAGTCTCGTCAATGACCCTTAAGATTTGAAAACATAGAGTCAGTGAATTACTGTTTTGTAAATGTCAACATACAAAGACTAGTATTATCCAAATAGAAACAAACCATCTTATTGATTCAGTGTGTTAAACGTTGTTGATATCTGCAGCACTTTTCCAAATATTGTGGGACGAATAGACCTGTATTCCCTTTGCGAGTTTGCTCCAGTCAAAGACATTATCAAGTGGGGTTTATCGTGTTTACCAGCACTGGCATTTAAATCCTGAAATGACACTCTGGGGTCTGTTATACATATTTATCAATATGTCTGGAATAAATACCAAAACGTTCACGTCACGACTGATAGAGCCGTTATGTATCCCTTGCCATATCAAATTAAATGTCAGTGTTTAGAACTGACAGTATTTAATAATTGCTTAATCTCCAAAATATGCTCAGATGCATCAGTTTAGTCAGTGAAAATGCTTGTAAAATCCCATTGGGATTGTTTAAGCCGCTGAAGCTTCAAAATGCCTTGACATTTTGACTAAATAAGTAATGATGCTGGGAATGATGCTGGGATTAACATTCCTCGGTGAAACATCGAAAACATCACATCTGTTAAATGTCAGAAAAAAATAAACTCGATTTTTGTTTTTGCAAACAGCACAAAATTTAATACCAAAACATGAAACAATTGACTCCTCCGCCAGCAAGGTATAGCCACGCCCACCCCTATTTCCTTAGACAAACATTGTGTTTTTGCACCTGTACTTACCTGTAAAAAGCACGTGTTGGTTTGTTTGTCTAACCCACGTGTTGTCTAACCGTCATTGACCGTTAGCTAATGTGCAGATTTGAATGGTCAATATAAAAATGAATATTAATGATGGGTGGTTTTACGGAGGACTCAAATAGAACCACTTCAGAAGTATCACCTTGGAACGATCAGTAATAAAAAGAAACTGCGGGGCTTAAACTAGTTTTACAGGCGCCTAACCTCATCCACACTTTCTGCAGTGGGTCACATTCAGTTAGCTTTCGGTCCGCGTGGTGAATCTCTAACTAGTCAATGAATCATCATGGAAAAACAAATAAATTACGGTAACCACCAAGATAAATGAAAAACGAGGACTCATTGATACAATAATTTGCCAGGCGATGGAGATCCCTTGCTGCCAAACAGCTTATTGAAATCCGGAGCAAAAGAAAAGCACCAGTTGAACCCCGGAGGGCCAAGCAACAGACAAAAAGCCCCAGTCCAAACCAACTAAAGTGAATACCTTCAAGTCGGGTCCATCATAGTCTTACGCCCGACCCACCGGCGTGCAATTAAAGAAGGCAGTATAGTTATCAACCATGATTGGATTTAAGACTAAGCATGCAGACTGTAGCAAATAAGTAAAAAAATGACCTTCGAAAAGTGGCTCATGCATAAATGATAAAACATAAAGCAGATTGAAACATGTATACAGCCTGTCAAAGTTACTGACGAAACTTTTTTCCACTCAGTGTAAAAAGAATGGGCGTTGTAGCTGTTTGGTCGACATCGACTCCGCTTCAGAAGCATAAAACTATTGACCATTCATCGTGTGTCTTTGGTGATTCAAATAAAATGCAAACTGATGAAAACCTGGGTGCTGAATATGGGTAAAATGACTCAATATAAAAATTCTTTCTTTCTCTGTCCACTTTTAAAAAGTGTATGTAAACGTGTGTGTTCTTTTTATTTTCATTTCTTTCTTTAGATGACTTTTTGGGGTTTTCGAAATGGAACAGTGATGTTTTGAAATACTAATATATATTTTGATAAAATTATTCAAAGAACTTAATGATTTTTACATGCTCCTATCTTACAAGCCTAGATGATTTTCAATACGCCCTCTGCGCGTTTGCCTTAAACGCTAATGTGTGGCTGCGATTTTACCGCACAGCTGATATCTGCGCCTTTGCTTTTCATAGGTTTATTTTACTTTTAGGGATTGGAGTCCAAAAGATTAAGAAGTATCGCACGCAACACACACGACATAAATTTACACCATAGGGACATGCTGATCTGTTTGTGTATGTTTTAATTACTGAAACTGGGGTCGGTGAGTTTCATGAACGCATAAACTTTAACGATTGAAGCTGAAGATTGGAGCTAATAATTAAAAATTAAAAACTACCTTCAACTGAATCGTCGCATTCACCATCGACGTCATACAATGATTTAATTAAAAACAAAACTGCGTAATCTGGTAAATCGTATACAGCACATATTTCTAAGAATTAGATAATGGTATAAATTATCATGAGATGCTAGAGCAAAAATTGTTCAAGTCGATACTTCTGTGGTGGTTCTTTTTGTTTTATGTCTTGGTGTTTAAAATATTTTCGTGCTGTTGGCGCCTTATGTATGTTTGCATATTTTTAGTTAAGTTAAGGTAACTGAGTGGCCACCTATTGGGAAAATAGCTGCTCATTCGGCTTACGATATGTTTTCATGGTATAAGAACCTGATTGTTAGTTTGGTTTTTTCCCACCTTGGTTTTTGGAGTGGGAATCCTTTTCTGATTGCGCCTTTTCCTGATCTTTGCCTACTTGTACTTTTCAGTCGGTAAACACTCGATTTGAATACACGTCATTCAACGGTCGTGACGTACACAAAAAGCGTGAACATACGCAATTTTAATTAATGGCATGTAAGTTTAACATGTAGATGAATCTAAACTTGCAGCTGGCGTTGTGTCGTGTAGCGGCCATAAAAAGTCTCCCCGTTTATCACCCAATAGTGCTGATTATATTTTCCTCTTGGACCTTTCAGATCAGCGAACTTATTCTGAGATATATAAAAAAATATTATCGATTTAACCAACATTTAATTTAATATATTTGGCCCTATTTGGATAATACTAGTTTTTGTTTCGACTACCCTGTTGAAAGGTACAAAATTATAGTAATTACCTTTGGTACCATGTTGTCAAATCTAAAGGGTCAGTGACGAGACTTAGGAAGCCGACACCATTGTATGGGCCATACCCTTTCTCATATAAATATTTGCTGCTATTAAAGGATCTCAGTTTCATTCTTATTGTAAAAATATTTTAAACTTTACGATTTGAGAATTAATTGTTTCATTTACTGGCAACACACGTGTGTGATGGCGGCCAAGTCTCCTCTTCTTGTAGTAGGGTAAAGCTCGGTGAAGCTTGCCAACACGCCTTAGAATGCAATGATGATGAAAAATGCCATAAACACGAATATACGACGGAAACTGGCGAGCGGCTGTTTGATCTTGGCTGCACAGCCGTACAAGGATACCGTCATTCACTGGAGGTAATGTCGGCAAACAGGCGGTTAGCATCACCTTAAGTGTTTAAAATGTTTATACTTTAATTATTTACTTAAGTTACTCAGACAGATCATACGCGTTCGTGAAGGCGCGGGTGTTGGCGTTATGTGGTCAAACGGAGAACTCTGGGAAAGCCACGGAAACTGGACGGGCGACCACTACCATGCACATGCCTTGACCCGGAGTAGAACCCGATTTGTAGAGATGACGAGCGTGTGCGTTATCCACTTCGCTATCCAGGCCCCGAAAGCGTTTTTGCGTGCTGCAATGAAACGGAGCGCTGTAATCGGAACATGACTTGTGGAGGGGACTTTAACGTCAGTATTAGTCATCCAAAAACTGTTCTGAACTAAGTGAACAAAGTAAAAAAAACTGTTTTAGCGCGTAACATAGCCTAACGGGATTCTAGATTTGTCCGTTTCCGTTTACTGTTATTTCGATGACAGTAACAAGGAAGCGATTCGACGTGTCAGCTAGTTTTACCGGGTGTGGGACGCTTATAAAAAGGTTTCGGTACATCAGGCGGTGATTATTGGCTAGGCAATGACGTCATCCATGCTTTGGGCCCATCCCTTTCCTCATTAATTTTATGCCTGCTCTTAAAGGAACTAAATTTTACTTTTTATTTTACCGATCGTGGTAATCACATGCTTAAGATGGTCTTCATGGGCATTGCAAATTCGACGAGGTATGCTACCTACAGATACTTTTGCGCAGCGGATGAGGACCATAAAAAGTACAAATAGGCAACGATCAGGAAAACGCACAATTAGAAATAAAAATTCCCACACCAAAAATCGAGATGGCAAAAAACAAAATTGACAATTAGGTACTTATACGTAGAAAACATATCGTAAGCTGAGTGAGTAGCTAGACACTCAGTTACCCGAACTTGAATAAAAATATGAAACATACATAAGGTTCAAAAAGCACATAAATACGAGGACTCAACAGACTCAGTAAGCTGCCCGACGATGGAGATCCCTGGGTGCCGAATACCTTACAGAAACCCGGAATAAAAGAAAAACACCAGTTGAACCCCGGTTGGCCAAGGAGCAAGAAGCTCCGGCCCCAACTAACTAAAATAAATAGCTTTAAGCGGGGGCCATCATAGAGTCTGACACCCGACCCACCGGCGTGCATAGTTATCAATCATGATTGGTTATAAAACTAAGCATGCAGATTGTCGCATAACATTTAAGTTTTATCCTATACGTCTGTCACGTGTTATGACTTTTCTGACCTAAAAAGAAAAATCATTCCTTCCTATAAGTTTCTTTAATTTGTAAACTAAGTCACCATAAAATTCTGGTTCCGAAAGGCCCTCACGTAAAAGCGTCTTTAGCCCAACATTAGATTTGGTAGTCAACTCATAGCGTCTGCGATAAAATTTAGAAAATGTTTTATGATACCCGTAGTCCTGCTGAAGAAGTTTGGTTGTTAAACATTTATTTCGCACATTGAAGTCCTCTACATGATTGCAGACTCTAGCAAACCTAATAAGTTGCGCAATGTATACACCATAAGAAGCACCGCCTGTCTATTTTTCTTTTCTGGAACGGCCGGCTATGTAAGGCACTTGCACGGTGGGATGGCGTTTTCCACTTTTGATGGGGACAATCATAGCTGTGCTGTCACGTTTTATGGGAGCGTGGTGATATTCCAACTCGAATTTAAATGGAAAGTACTTCGTATGCAAATGAACTTGAAACCTTTGCATGGTAAGTACTACTCATTGAAACAGAAGATCATTCAAAATACTAAGGACTATGAAATCGCTGTAGTATATGTCTCGCTTGCAAAATTTAACTCAAATAAGAAAAATAAAAGACAACTAATTTTGCTTTGATATTCCGATTAAAAACATTAATTGTGTAAACATATAGTACTATTAATGGAAATATGTCTCAAGTTTCACCAGTGATTCTAGAATATACACTGTTGTACCCTAGGGGCGGTTTGCCTTTATTACGTCAGGGTGAACAGTTTGTCACCAACATGACAGGCATATGTACCAACCTGGTTAGGAACCCGCAAGATCTTGATAGCTAAGCGAATACGCTATCCATTACTCCACCCGCGACTGTAAATAATTTGAATAAATTTGAATTATTGTAACGTTCTTAATTTTATATCGATTTAGTCGTTCTTTTTTAAAATAAGGCGAAAGTAGAATTTAAATTAAATATAAAAGTTTGATCCTTCGGAAACAGTAAAAACGTTCAAATGGATTTGAACGTAGTATCACTGGGTGCTTCCTTCGTCCCGATATAAAATGGTTTCGTTTTCATTTTGACTGTAGGTCCCGATAGGATTTGGTTTTGTTTGATTCTGGTATCAGATTTTTTTCAACAATAATTCATAGAATTTGATCAATGATTTTATTTGATTCTCATTTATGACGTCATTTCATGTCATAAAATAGTGCTTTGATTGCAATTTTAAAGTAAGTTTGTATTTGATTCGTCAAAAAGTGTTATAAATTATGCAATTATTGTTATTGCTGACTGTGTTTTGTGGAGGTTTGCTGTGTTAATGTACTCGAAAAAAATCCGGTACCTAAAAGTCAAACAAAACCTTTTTATATCGGGACGAAGGAAGCACCAAGTGAGTATGGGTCATATTGTGCAATTAAGAGTGGAAATGATACTAAATTTTAAATTTGCAAGAAATAATGAAAAATTTATATATATTTATATATAGACAGCCTCTGGAGAAACTTTCAACAGGTGTGAAAAAATAACTACTGCATGATGCGAAAGTTAATCGCTGTGAAAATAAGTTGTGGTACAGCATGATTATTCCGTTAAATTTAGGCATTACCTGGTAACGCAGCTTTTTAATCCATGATGTAAGAAGTGGTTGGTAGTCTGCTTAAGCCATGTCTATTCCAACACGAATGTTCAAACATTAGGAACCAATATTGTTTAGTTCTGTTATTGTGGCCATAATTGGCGTTAAAGAGTCTAAAGGAAGTCTAAAGCAAGCATTGGTTTTCGATACAACTTAAAAGCCAGTATTCCAAATGCCGATAGAGGCGTTTAATAAAGTGAACAGATCGTTTTAACCCATATTTGACGAATGGATTCTCCTGTCGTTATCACTTTCATTTTTAGGGGTGTTAGGATGAGTTTTGTTGTTCATCTCATTTTTCGATGAAATTTCTATGTGCAAACAGAATAGCCCCAGATGTGACGCCGCATTCTCCGGCGTCACATCTGGGGCTATACTGTTTGCCTATGTCCCACAAAAGGGACACCAGGCTTATATGAGTTAATCAGACAACGAAAGAGAATTATTTGGAAATATGAATTAATAAACTTAATGTATTGGGCGGAAGAAACAAATGATTCATAAGCAATGTCAAATACGAATCGTTACTCGGTCAATAAACCTAACTGAATGGAAAGTCGGATTTGATAATAAATGATGAACCTTTGACCACGCTTCCTTCACATTTGTCCTATAAAGGATCCAATCAAATTAAAATGAGCAAATACGTAGACCCTGTTTTTCCTATTACGTTTGCGATCATGCTTATACCTAAGGATTGAAATATAGATTTTTAGCTTTGCACTTTGCAAGTTCTGTGAATTCGGACAGAAATAATTTATTGTTATTATAAGAATAACTAAGCATGCCGACTGCCGCATAACATTTAGGTAATAACCTTTCATGACATATTTTAAGCGACATCATATCAACTAATCTTAAAGTTTACTTTATTTCCAAATTCGTTTCGAAAGGAACACATTGTCAATTAGGATACGCCAGATACCAGAATTAATACCGTAACAATGAACCACCCAGGTACCCACATAGAGATTGCTGTTTGTAATATGCTATTTTATTAGTTCACTAGTTTTTATACATTTTTCATACCGCTTGCTCTGGGCACAAACGTTCCAGGAGATGCGGGTGGTGGCTCGTGGAGAAGTTTTATTTGACGCTCTGGTGACAGAAGTACCCGAAGACTTGCGGACTCGCTCCTTTAGGCCTACAAGATTTTGCACCCTGCAGCGAGCACTCTTTATGATAATCAAAAATGGCTTGTTTTCCACATACAATATTGGTGATTTACAAACATTTAGTGGTTTAAAGACATTTTATATAATATTCTTTTCCTTTTTCATATCCGAAAGGAAGCTTCTATTTGGATTTGATGTACATGTACATTTTTGTAAATCTGCGATGCATATATTCTGTTTAAAGCAAATTGCAAATTAAAGTGTATTATAAGTCTATACGGACTGGATATCTAATGTGTTGTAGTTGTAAAGTATATATTGTATGTGTTTGGTAAAAAAATACCGAGATAAAAATGTTAGTATTTTAATTAATCGTGCAACTGTCGTATAGTTTCGATGCAGGCTCGCTGATTAACATTAGGAAAACATGTCCGTGTAATATATACCCCCTTATACCCCACTTTTATATAGAAAAAAAAACTGGGGTATGCAGGGGTATACCTATTTTCTAATTTTTGCTCCAAAACATAGATTGTGGGTACTCTTTAGAACCGCCTCGACCTTTTGAGCAAAAATAAGAAAATTATCAAAAAATTTCAGCTGAAGATTTTCAGTTTTTTAAAGCTCAAAAAATCTCTGTTTATTGCATGGGGAAGTTTTCGTAATGGTCCTAAAATCTTATCTCGTGCAGTTCTGTGGATCGCACAGACGGAGGCTGATGTAATTGGAAAATAAGCTTCGGGACAAAAACTAATATTTCTTCGCAAAATAGTATGTTCTATACAATTAGTGCAAATTTGTAGAAATGATTCTAGAATGTTGCCAGAATACATCAGACTTAAAAATGATGATTTGAATGAATAACTTCAACTGACAGTGTCTGGTGAATATGGCAATATCTGTGGGGATTTTTTTTTTAAACTTATTTGCGATTTTTGATCGTAGCCAGCTCATTTGACGGCCTTGAAATATTAAAATGCAAAGGTTTTACTCACATATAAGCATATCGGTTGTTCTAATAATGTTAGAATGTTAGAATTGAAAAGGTTTGAAGGACGAAAATTTGAATTTCAAAAAGCCGCATCTCACAAAATAAAGAAATTTGAGAATCTTAGAAATGGTAGTACGGATATTCAGTTGGGCACCCTGTGTGCTAGGAAAAGAAGTTTGTAAAAAAAATTACTGCGTAAGGATGTAACTTTTGGCTGGTATATTTTTGTTTTAGCACCCAGGATGAGAATATAATCCAAAGTTAAACAGTTCATGCGGAAGGCCCAGTTTCATCAAAGGAAGACTTGGTGGCAGAAGAAAGACGTTTACACCGAACATGACCTTTAATTCAGTAACTCTATTGGCAGTGAACGATTTGTATCTGACATTTCTGATAAATCATTTGTCTCTATAGCCCACTACATTAACTTTATTAATTCATATTTCCAAATAATTTCCTCTCGCTGTCTGCCATAAACGATCTTTCAGTTTATAAAACATTGCAGAGTACGAACTGAATCTTTCAGTTTTATGAACATGAAATATAAATGACAATGACCTCTGATTAGTTTTGGGTAAATTATACAGTGGTGGTAACTCATAAAGCAAATGCAATTTGTCCATATATTTTGGGGTTTTGAAGATAAAAACAAAAACACAAGAAACCAGTCGATACAAGCTTTGGCCCCGGGGTTATAACGCGGTTTTCATGCTCAATTCAGCTGAGACTTAACTTTATCCTTCTCATTAATGTTAAAATGCTAAGAATCGTTGGCATTTAAACATTTGTTATACTAGTAGGATAAATTATATGCTATGCTAATCTAAACCTCAATTTTCTACAATTTCTAATTATTTCTGTATTTATCAACAGTTTAAGTTTCATGCTCAGCTGACCTGAGCAAGAAAAATATAACCTCGAGGCCTGTTTTAATTTTTATTAACAATGCCACTTTCTGTATTTACATTGAACATTTCATGATTTAGACTAAATTTGTACAAAAATTTGTATATCATCACAATTATGGCACTTATTCCATTATGAAAACACGCCCATGCAATATACAGAGATTTTTAAAATTGTAAAAAAACGAAAATTTCTATAGAAAAATTTTGATATTTTTATTATTTTTGCTCAAAACATAGGTTGTGGGTACACGTTAGAAACGCCTTGCCGTGGCAGTTCTAACGAGTACCCACAATCTATGTTTTAGACCAAAAATAAGAAAAATAGGTATACCCCTGCGTACCCCAGTGGGGTATACGGGGGTATACAATACACGGACATGTTTTCCTGATGCCCTAAGTTACTTTAAGTGCAAAGCCTCCCATCATCTGCTGTTAACCAGTTCTGGCAAATAACGCTCTGGAGGATTTTATAAATATTTATCAATATGCCTGGTATGAATGGCATTATTCCACGCCAAGACTAATATAGAGGTTATACGTCCCTTGCTACATCAAATCAAATGCCAGCGCTTTCTGGCACCGATTTATATTTGTATTGGTTCGAAAGATTAGGAGAACCTGCCCTTGCAATATGCAAAGATTTTTTTGGCTGTTAAAATTGAAAAAATAAAACCGAGATCCTTAAATAGCAGTGGGCATATTAATGAGAAAGGGGATGGGCCATACCGTGATTTCGGTTACTTAAGCCTCTTCAATGACCCTTTAGATTTGGCAACATAAAGCCAAAGAGAATTAATGTAATTATGCATCTTTCAACAGGATAGTCGATACAAGGACTAGTATAATCAAAACAGGCCCAAATGTAATAAACATTGGTTAGAAAATGAATCTAAACTGACAATAATTTTCTGATTCCTCAGACTACCATCGCTGATCTCTAAGGACCAAAAGGAAAATATAATCTGCACTATGGATGATGTACGGGGAGACTATTTAGGTTCGCCACACGGTCCTAAAATGTTTATATTGTGAATAGGTTTGCTCAAAAGATAATTTGAGGCGGTTCTATATAAGTGAGATATAAGTGGGTATACATTTCACGGACCTGTTATTTTGATGTATTGGTTCGAAAAATAATTACAATTGTTAAAAACTGGCAAAACTAATGTTCAGAAAAGATCTGGCTGGAACAGTCGCAAATCTGAAGAGAGATTTTTAGCCAAACCAATATTTGACAGATTGTAACCAAATTGTTACGTTATCTTCTTACAAAATATAATTACAGAACAGATTATAACTATTTGTCATGATTATAATCACATGTGGTGTTTTCAATTTCCATCGAATTGCTTAAGTTTGATATTTGTTCCATCTTCCCTTGGCTAAAATTAATTGCATTTTTGTATGGAAATTTAACAATATAACAATTTAACAAGAGTATAGTTACAAATAATAATAAAACTGAGATCTTTTAAAAGCAGTGAACATATTAATGAGAAAGGGGGTGGGCCATACCGCGGTTTCGGATGCTTAAGCCTCTTCAGTGACCCTATAGATTTGGCAACATGGAGCCAAAGAGAATTACTAAAATTTTGTAGCTCTCAACAGGATAGTCGATACAAAGACTAGTATAATCTAAATGGGACCAAATGTATTGAACGTTGGTTAGAAAATGAATCTAAACATCAAATATTTTTATGATTTCTCAGAATACCCCCGCTGATCTCAACGGACCAAAATAAAAATATAATCTGCACTGTTTATGTTGTACGGGGAGACTTTTTATGGCCGCCACACGACACAACACCAGCTGCAGTAATAGCAAATAAAAGTAAAACTGAGATCATTTAAGAGCTGTAATAAATAATCCTGGATGTAAACAGGTGACAAATATACGTAAGATGAATATCCTACAATAAGTATGCTATAGAAATAAGCTTTGTGATAAGCTATGGATGCTATAACTTCAATGAACTTGTTATTTCTCTTTTGAAAAAGTACAAGTAGGCAAAGATCAGGAAAAGGCGCAATCAGAAAAAGACTCCCACTCCAAAAACCAAGGTGGGAAAAAACCAAACTAACAATCAGGTACTTATACCATGAAAACATTTCGTAAGCCGAATGAGCAGCTATTTTCCCAATAGGTGGCCACTCAGTTACCTTAACTAAAAATATGCAAACATACATAAGGCGCCAACAGCACAAAAATATTTTAAACACCAAGACATAAAACAAAAAGAACCACCACAGAAGTATCGACTTGGAACGATCAGTAACACAAAGTTACTGGCGGGTTTAAATCGATTTTACACGGCCGTAACCTCACCCTCAGCTTCTGCATTGGTTCATAACATTTAGTTAGTTCTTCGGTCCTCGTGGTGAATCTCTATCTAGTAAATGAATCATCAAAACCGGTTTGAGTCAGACGATGCCATCTAGAAGGAGTTTCAACATCTGTTCAATTAATAATATTTTTCAAATAAAATAAAAACTATTTCTCATTCTTCCATTCTTCTTGCGTCTTCTATTGATGAAATCTTCATTTTTCTTCTGTCATACAAAATTCAATACAATATACATGTACAAGTATGTAGTCTATGTAAACATCGTATCTGCCAAAGAACGACAATTCTTGGGGGGGGGGGGGTAAACTCGATACATTTTGTGTGTGTGTGTGTGTGTGTGTGTGTGTGTGTGTGTGTGTGTGTGTGTGTGTTTTTGCTTTTCTTTTTCATTAGGGTCGAGAAGCCTTAGAGTGTTATTTGTAAGAGTATACGGTTTGCTTGTATAATTCCGACCACTCAACGAAATTCACCAAAGTAAAGGGTCACCGATGAAGGTCCATTTCCCTATTATTTGATAATTTAGATTAATTCCACCAAAAGTCTGCTTTTGATTGACTGGCAGAACAAAGCTTCATGTAAGTATCTATTTTTAGGCCATACCCGGCCTCTTGAATATTGCGCATACTGCTGTATATGGTATTAAATAATAATGAAGCAACTTTATGCGGAGCCTAAATGTCTAATAAAAACACTTATGTAAATAATGATGTTCTCTTGAAAGACTAACTTGGAATTAAAACAATAATTGTTCAATTATTTTAAGGCTTAGATGCTCTTTATTAACATTGAAAATGATCCTTAAAATCATATTGGAATAAATAAATTGTCTCAATCGAATATGTTGTCCAAACATCAAAAGGCCTTTAAAAGACATAAAATGCAAAATTACAAAATCAATAATTCCAAAAGAATTCACAAAGCCTAAGTTAGCGCAACTGGGCAAAGAGACATCTTCTGTACATGCCAGTTTGCAGCTTCTGGTGATAGGTTTTGCCATTCTAAGATAGAAAGAAGAAATGATTAATGCTCTCTAAGTCGCAGTACCCGATTGTCAATTTGGGATTTTCCCACCTGGTTTTTAATGGTTTGGTCACAAGGTCGAACAGGATCAAACAGCTTACTAAATGAGCCGCCTCGTGGGAAAACCAACAATGTGGTTTCCGAACAGGTCTGACACAAACCGGCCTGTACAAGCACAGAAAAGAGCTAGAAGCTTGAAATTTTGGAGTTAAGTAGAGGAGGAATTGTACTATCCGAGTAGCGAAAACAAAGACGCTGATCAGCTTCGCGGTTACCGCGAAGCTGATCTGCGTCTTTGTTTTCGCCTATGCAGATTGTTGGTTTTCCCATGAGGCGGCTCAAATAATGCTTTAGTGACTGCAAAAGAGGGGTGGAGGTTTACCTCAGTCCTCTCGCCTATACAGTTAGGCAGTAATGTCATTTATAAACTGGAAAAAAAAAACAACATTTCAGCCTTTATCAACTTTCGTTAAATCTGCGTACAAAAATCATCTAATTATAGCCAAAAAGAGATGTTGAAATCGAATTGAGACAAATCAGTGGTAATTGCAAACTTGACGCGTTTTGCCTTCGGTGATCATCCTTATTTACAATCTTGAGAAATTAAAATCTTCATCCTGTAATTATGTTTTGCAAGAAGATAACGTCACAGTTCTCAGTTCTAACGCTTCATTTAAGACGGAAGCCCTGCGTCTAACCTGACTTTGCAGAAAAGCAGCAATATTTTGAGCCACGACAGTCCCTGTTTTTAAAACTGCTTATCATATGACGTCGCTGTTTTCCAGTGGATAACGTCATGTAATAAATAGAGGATATTTGCGTTTTGAGGTGAATACCAAATATATTTCATCGAGTGATTTGAAAACATCTGAATTTTCGCGAGTGCGCAGCACGAGTGAACATTATGATGTTTTCAATTCACGAGATGAAATATATTTGGTTTTCACCGAAAAAACAACAACAAATTTTTTTTTATTTTATACTAAAAATAGTTCCTCTACTACAGTGAAGATATCAGTCATTAGTGACGTTTGATATCAGTGAGATGAACCAATGCAGAAGCTGAGGGTGAGGTTATGGCCATGTAAAACCGGTTTAAGCCCGCCAGTAATTTTGTGTTACTGATCGTTCCAAGGCGATACTTCTATGGTGGTTCTTTGTTTTATGTCTTGGTGTTGAAGTTTTTTGTGCTGTTGGCGCATATGTTGCTTTCATATTTTTAGTTAAGTTTAGGTAAGTGAGCGGCAACCTATCGGGAAATAGCTGCTCATTCGGCTTACTATATGTTCTCATGGTATAAGTACCTGATCGTTGGAGTGGGAATTTTTTTCTGATTGCACCGTTTCCTGATCTTTGCCTACTTGTACCTTTTTAATTTTATAATACTGATACTTCAAGGCGATACTTCTGTTGTGGTTCTATTTGTTTCATGTTTTGGAGTCGAATATTGTGCTGTTTGAACCGTATGTACGTTTTCATATTTTTATTTAAGTTCGGGTAACTAATTGGCCGCCTATTGGGAAATAGCTGATCACTCGGCTCGCGGTATATTTTCTAAGTGTAGGTGCCAAATTGTCAATTTAGTTTTTTTCACCTCGGTTTTTGGAGCGGTCATTTCTTTCCCTGATCATTGCCTACTTGTATCTTTCTATATTCAGCATGCATCATTGTTATGTGGAGGTTTACATAAATCCTGCCATTCATGCCCATGGGGACATAAATGACCACATCAGTAGTTCCCATAGACTACAACGAGAAAACATAAAAAAAGTCTTCTTTTCTGAATCACAATGCCCATAACAAATATATATTTTGTGTGTAGCAATGTATAGGCATTCTCTTTATAAATCCAGTCAATCGTGCCCCCGTGGTCCATACAGATAGGCACTAGGGTATAATCATCTGACTTTTAAGTTTACAATGAGCAAATCTCAGGTGAGTTACAGGACTATGGGTCCTCTTGTTTATGTCCGCCAAAGTGCAGTCTCTATTGATGTGGGCAGTTTGCAATGACCATTATAAACAAAATCCTGCCATTGACACATTGTTAATATTCATTCATTTAAGAAATGTATTTCAATTTTCTGATGTTCATGGAGCTATGGACCACAGTGCGTTGCGTGCAAATGTAAGCTTTTGATAGGGACCCACTGTGGTTCATAGCTCCATGAACATAAGAAAAAAATAAACTCATTGCTTATATTTACATACATTTCTCTTGTTGAAAAGATTATCAAGGCGATCACATTTACAAGCAAATAGAGAATAAACACACCGTGTGTGATCATATAGCGGAACGGCATCGATGGCGTCATGACGTTTACAACGTTAAATTACATTGATGAGAGTTATGTTTTATGACGACAAGTTTCGTCATGTGACGTCGCGTGACACAACGTTGTTCATGTAACTATGAATCACATTTCAATTCTATAGATTCATTAAAACTTTGCTCCAGAAATGTAAATATTATACAAAAAAGCGGATATTTCTCAAATAAAATGCTTGCTTTTCAGCTACCGTAACAGAAATAAAATTGATCTGAATAGTCCTACTAGGATTTTTGTTTCTAAAATTAAATTGTATACCTACAAATAAAAGTAATAACTGCGATCAATAAATGGGAAAGTGGTTTGGCCATACCGCGGTCTCAACTACTAGTATTAAAGCCTCGTTAGTGATACTCTAAATTCGGCAAAACAAGCCTGGTGAATTGCTTTTAATTTGTAAATTTAAACAAAATAGTCGATACAAAATACTAAAAAAAACTCTTGATTTCCTGACACAAAAATACAAATTCTGACTCACGCTACTGACCAGATACAATTTCGTATCAGTAGACTATACCTTTCAATAAGGAGTCTCAATAGCAGGACGGACCAGTTCAGCAGGGGTGGAAGTGGAGCCTTACTCACATTTTTAACCAGGAATATAAAATACAGCACCTTAATCTGGAATTTAAATCTAATTCGCAACTATGATAAGTTTTGTTTTATTTTTTACAAAGGTACAACTAGGCAATGATCAGGAAATGGCACAGTCAGAGAGAAATTCCCACCCCAAATCCGAGGTGGGGAAAAAACTAAATTGACAATTAGGTGCTTATAACTTAAAAAAAAAAAAACATATCGTAAGCCGAGTGAGAAGCTATTTCCCAATAGGCGGCCAATCAGTTTCTCGAACTTAATTTTAACTGTTTTAAAGTATTATCGGTTTGCTTGTCATCGTAGAAACAAAATTATCAAGAATAAACGACTTTGTCTCTCCTTGACGTATTGGCACATTATTTCGTCATCAAAATTTTGGAGCGATGTTGTTTGGCGTGCCGTCACAACGACGTCATTTTAACGTTTTACTGAAGTGTTACGACACTCTTGATTATTTTATATGATAAGACCATCTGACGGATCGGATCAAGTCTCGACTGCTTCTCGTCCGACTGGGTCTTTCCTGACTCGGATGTGAGACGTGATCCAATCCATCAAATCAAGGCACTAAAGGTAATCGCACTCCATCAGGAAAACCTGTCCGTGAAATGTGTACCTCCTTATACCCCACTTTTATATAGAAAAACTGGGGTTTGCAGGGGTATGCCTATTTTTCTTAGTTTTGCTCCAAAACATAGAGTGTGGGTACTCGTTAGAACCGTTTCAACCATTTCTGATGAAATTTTCAATTTTTGCTACTGAAAAAAATCTCTGTATATATTGCATGGGCATGTCTTCGTAATGCAACACCATTGTTTGTGGCCAAAGTGTCTCATTGGATCTGTCACGTGACCGATCAGATTCCTAGAAACTGCACTCTGCCAGACGTTAGTTTTGCCAACTTTATGACAATGGTACTTATTTTCGAACTGAACCAAATATAAAACTGTGCCAGAAAACGTTGATACTCAACTTCATGTTGCAAGGAATATATGACGTTTATATTAGGTTTGACGTAGAATAGGGCTATTCATACTAGACATATTGATAAATGAGCCGCCTCGTGGGAAACTCAACAATGTGGGTTTTGAACAGGTTCGACACAAACCAAGCTGTACAAGCACAGAAGACAGCTAGAAGCTTAAAATTTCGGATTTAAGAAGAAGAGGGATTGTACTTTTCGAGTAGCGAAAACAAAGGCGCTGATCAGCTTCGCGGTTACCGCGAAGCTGATCTGCGTCTTTGTTTACGCCTATGCAATGTTTTGGTTTTCTCATGAGGCGGCTCAAATATTTTTATAAATTCTCCCAGACTGCTATTTGCCAGCACTGGTTAACAATTATGATTGGAGGCTTCATATTGAATCAACTTACTTAGGGAATAACTGTCATAATTATGGTGATATACTGTTTTGGTACCAGTGTAGTCTACATCACGAAATATGCACTGTACATACAGAAAATAAGTAACATTGTAAAATAGACAGCCATAAGTGGCTTCGTCCATTGCGTATTTAAACCTGGTTTAGCTTAGTATTTTACCTGTGGGGGAGCGCAGTTAACCAGTGGTAAAGCGTTGCATTAAAGCATCACTGGTGCAAGATCACCTTCAAGTATGGTTTCACGAAGAAGTCCATATCTTGACAACAACTTATCCTAAGGCATACGTCATTGCACCATAGACAACCTGTAGAATCCGTGACACCGGTCCTCTGTCACTGCTAGGGGTAGGCCACTTTTTTCCTATATTTCTATTCAGTCCGTTCTCTGAAATGTTTAATACACTGAAAGATCGACTAAGGTAGCATGCGAAAGAAAATTTATTTGGAAATATGAATTAATAAAGTTAATGTATTGGGCTTTAGAGACAAATGATTTATCAGAAATGCCAGATGCAAATCGTTCACTGCCAATAGAGTTACTGAATAAAAGGTCAGGTGTAGTGGTAACGTTTGCTAAGAAAGTTTTATTGTCTAGCTTGCTTCTACTTCGAGTCTGTCTTCAACGAAATTGGACAATCAGAATGTACAAAAATAAATAATATGTTTATGCAATTGTTTGACACTCTCCCCTAACTGGGGATTATAACAAAAATATACGGCCATATATTTCAAACATACTCTTCTTTGAAGCCAGTCGGCAAATTTCACATAAATGATATGTACATTACGAAAACTTGCCCATGCAATATACACATATTTTTTCACTTGTAATAATTGAAAATTTTCAGTGGAAAATTTTTGATATTTTTCTTATTTTTGCTCAAAACATAGATTGTGGGTACATGTTAGAACCGCCTCACCGAGGCGGTTCTAACGAGCACCCACAATCTATGTTTTGGAGCAAAAATAAGAAAAATAGGTATACCCCTGCATACCCCAGTTTTGCTATATAAAAGTGGGGTTCAGGGGGGTATTCATTGCACGGACATGTTTTCCTGATGTAAGCGCCATGGGAAATTAAAAATGAAATTTGGTATGTGCAGGTCAGATGACCAGACTGGTCGTTATGCTCTTATCCTGTATGACCATATATGGCTAAAACCTTTGCATTCTCCCTTTACGACACGGGCGAAAGATTAACTTGCAACAATCATGAATCATTAATAAGTTTTCAAATCCTAAAAGACATTGCCTTGATCACGAGTCAGTGCCTCTTAAAATTCATTCATTCAAACATCATTATTAGGTCTGATGTATTCTGGCAACATTCGAGAACCACCTCAACCAATTTGCTCTTATTAGATAGAGCATATTATTTTGTGCAGCAATATCAGTTTTTGTCTTGAAGCTTATTTTCCAATTACATCTCCATCTCTGCAATCCACAGACTGCAATCCACAGAATTGCTCGAGATTGGATCAAAGGACTTAAATTAGTGAACCTGTGTCGGAACAAGCGTTACGAAAACTTGCCCATGCAATAGACAGAGATTTTTGAGCTGCAAAAATTACAAATTTCATTGGAAAAAAAATCATAGTTTTATTACTTTTCCACAAAACATTGATTGTGGGTACACGTCAAAACCGTCCCATCGATGCAGTTCTAACGAGTACCCACTATGCAAAACGAAGAAAAATTGTATACGTTATAACGAGTACCCACAATTTATGCATTGGAACAAAACTAAAAAAAATGTATACCCCTTTATACCCCAGTTTTACTATACACAACTGGAGTTTAAGGAGTATACATTTCACGGACATATTTTCCTGATGATAAAACTATGTTTATGTTTTTGTTTAGTCTCTCCCACATCTGGGGTCCATAACAAAAGTATACGGCCATAAACTTCAAACATACTCTTCTCTGAAAGCAGTCGACCAATTACAGCTAAATGATATGTGGAAGCGCCGTGGGTTAGTGACAATGAAAATCGGTATGGTACAGGCCACATAACCGGTCTGGCCGGTATGCCCATAAATGGTTAAACCAGTCTGGCCGTTATGCCAATATATGGCTAAACCTTTGCATTTTAATCGTACACGGAAGTAAGATTTACTGACAATGATCATGAATCATAAATATGTCTTTTTAAATCCTAACAGACATTGTCTTGATCACTAGACAGTGCCTTTTAAAATTATTCATTTAAAACATCATTATTAGGTCTACTGTATTCTGGCAACATTCTAGAACCATTTCAAGCAATTTGCTCGTATTAGATAGAGCATATGATTATGTGCAATAATATCAGTTTTTGTCCCGAAGCTTATTTTCCAATTACATCTCCATCTCTGTGATCCACAGAATTGGTCGAGATTGGACTTAAGGACTTAAATAAGTGAGCCTGCGTCGGAACAAGCGTTACAAAAAATATAGAGATTTTTTTTTGAGCAGCAAAAATTAAAAATTTCATCAGAAAAAAAATCAGGTAACAGGTAAATCGTTTAAGTGGGCATTAACTACAGAGATTGCATCAGTATCTGTCTCCAGATAAGCCCTGGTACCATAAAGCTCCTGTTTTAAGGTGTTAACGTAGTGAAGCCTACAAACGACAACAAAATTGTTTGCGGCTTTGTCTGCCTGCCAGAACCAAGACATACTTTCTGTGAAATTCTTGGATACCCTGCTTCAAATGCCTAAATGACGATTTGGGTTTAGGAGGTAAAAGGTTAGTATTTTGTGAATAAAACTTTATACGTTTATCCACGATAGTGAAGATACTTTTTTTCCATTCTTTAAGAGCATTATCCGCAACACACTCTCGTTTACACCATCGATTACCGAAATCATTCAATGCAGATTTTTAAATTTCCAGTAACTACAGCTGTATATGTCCGGCCGGTTGATAAGCAAATTTTGAATCTTTACAATCTCAAGACTTAGGAGTATTAGCATGGATATCAAGATCAGAAACAAGTTTATTGAAATTAAAAATAGTATTTCTGATTGGTTAATTATATTTGTAACAAATAATAGGAGGTTCTGAATTTTGGAAGTACGTAGGTATAGACTGAATCACTGATTCATTCTGGTATATGCTTGGTAAATCAATAAAGTCAATTCCTTTATTAATGAAAGGAATTTAAGTACCACAATGACAGTTTTTGCCTGAAATCAATTTATTTATTGATTTTTAACGATTTTTCTGTCATTTTAATGTATTCATTAAATTTATGAATATGCAAATTCCATATTTTACATAACTTACAATAGGATAAAAGGGCTTGTCTAATCTTTACAATGAGACCATAGCCAAAGGTCTAGAATAAGTAATGGTGATATGGTCAATTTTGTAAGTAAAGTCCCATGCTAAGGAATCGCGTTATCGGTTGCCATGGAAACCAAACATTTTTTCATAGTGCAATTGAGTGTATTTTAAGGACAAAAATTATTTGCATGTCTGTGGTCCCAATGAACGATTTGGCACCCCTGAAAATTGCCCTGGGGGATGCAAGGTAGGTGAAATTAGCTCCCGGGGTATAGTTCCAAGGACAAACATCGCGTTATGAAAGAGTTTTCTGTGACATGAATTCAGGTTAAAGGTTAAAAGTTCTATGGTGGAGACGGTCGATATCACAGAAACTGAAGCCAAAACAAGAAACAAAACAATCAGAACCACCACCATGGAAATGTATGTTTGAGATCGCAAGGACAAAAACTCGTCTCACATTTTTTTAGTAAAAAGGAGTTTACTTTTGGAGTGGGAGTGTCTTACTGATGTCGCTGTTTCCTGGCCATTGCTTACTTTAACATTTTAATATGGTATTCAACTTTCCTGGTCATTGCTTACTTTACATTTTAATATGGTATTCAACTTTCTTGGTCATTGCTTACTTTTACATTTTAATATGGTATTCAACTTTCCTGGTCATTGCTTACTTTTACCTTTTAATATAATATTTAATGGTATGGCCCATACCCTTTCTCATTAATATTCTTACCGCTCTTAAAGGATCGCAGTTTTATTTCTATTCACTGCAGCTGGTGTTGTGACGTGTGGCGGCCCTAAAATGTCTCCCCGTACATCATCCATGGTGCAGATTATATTTTCCTTTTGGTCCTTTGCGACTGAGAAATCAGAAAATTATTGTCGGCATATATTCATTTTCTAACCAACGTATATATACTTGGGCCCGTTTTGATTATGATAGTCTTTGTATCGACTATCCTGTGTAAAATTACAAAATTACCGTAATTCTCTTTGGTTCCATATTGTCAAATTTATAGGGTCACTGAAGAGGCTTAAGTAGCCGAAACCGCGGTATGGCCCATCCCCTTACTCATTAATATGTTAAGTGCTCTTACAGGATTTCAGTTTTATTTTTATTTATCATATGACCTTTCTGTTTTACAGTGGATAACGTCATGTAATAAAACGTGTTATGACCACACGTGTATTTTAAAACACTTTTGCGGGAACACGTAACGTCATTGACGACATCCATAACAACATATTCTTTTTTCAATCAAATTATGTCCACTTTGAAGGCGAAAAAATCTTGTTTTAAAGGTCATATGATAAAACGAATCTTACATTCATGGTCATTTCATATGAAATTTATTAAACTCGCCCATTCGTGTAAGATCCTTTATTTATTTGAATTTATAAAGCAGAATAATGAAGTAGAAGCAAGCTTAGCAATAAAAAAGATCGGTAACAAAACGCTAACCTGACCTTTTATTCAGTAACTCTATTGGCAATGAACGATTTGTATCTGACATTTCTGATAAATCATTTGTCGCTACCGTTCAATACATTAACTTTATTAATTTATATTTCCAAATAACTTCCTTTCGCTGTCTGCCATAAACGATCTTTAAGTTTATTAAACATTGCAGAGAGCGAACTGAATCTTTCAGTTTATGAACATGAAATATAAATAACAATGGTCTATGATTATTTTGAGTCAAACATATGTGGTAGTAATTCATAATTCGAATGCAGTTTGTCAATATATTTTTGGATTTTGAAGATGAAAACAAACACACAAGAGACCGTTTGATGTAAGCTTTGACCCCAGGGTTATAAAACATTTTTTCATGCTCAACTCAGCTGAGACATTCTTAAAACTTTATCCCGCTCATAAATGTTAAAATGCTAAGAATCGTTATCATTTAAACATGTGTTATACTAGTAGGATAAATTATATGTTATGCTAATCTAAACCTCAATTTTCTACAATTTTTGATTATTTCTGTATTTATGAGCAGTTTGTTTCATGCTCAGCTGATATGAGCAAGTAAAAAATTATAACCTCGAGACCTTTTTTATATATATATTTGCAATGCTACTATTTTGTATTTACATTGAACATTTCGTGATTTAGACTAAATTTGTACAAAAATCTGTTTATCATCACAATTATGACACTTATTCCATTATGAAAACACGCCCATGCAATATATAGAGATTTTTAAAATTGTAAAAAACGAAAATTTTTATAGAAAAATTTTGATATTTTTAATTTTTTTGCTCAAAACATAGGTTGTGGGTACACGTTAGAACCGCCTCGCCGAGGCGGTTCTAACGAGTACCCACAATCTATGTTTTGGAGCAAAAATAAGAAAAATAGGTAAACCCCTGCATACCCCAGTTTTGCTTTATAAAAGTGGGGTATAAAGGGGTATATATTACACAGATATATTTTCCTGAAGAAGTGCAAAGCCTCCCATTTTCTGTTGTTAACCAGTTCTGGCAAATAACACTCTGGAGGATTTTATAAATATTTATCAATATGCCTGGTATAAATAGCACTATTCCACGCCAAGACTAATATAGGAAGTTATAAGTCCCTTGCTACATCAAATCAAATGCCAGCGCTTTCTGGCACCGTTTTATATTTGTACTGGTTCGAAAGAGAATGAAAAGGTACAAGTAGGCAAAGATCAGGAAAAGGCGCAATCAGAAAAAGATTCCCACTCCAAAAACCGAGGTGGGAAAAAACCAAACTAACAATCAGGTACTTATACCATGAAACATATCGTAAGCCGAATGAGCAGCTATTTTCCCAATAGGTGGCCACTCAGTTACCTTAACTTAACTAAAAATATGAAAACATACATAAGGCGCCAACAGCACAAAAAATTTTAAACACCAAGACATAAAACAAAAAGAACCACTACAGAAGTATCGACTTGGAACGATCAGTAACACAAAGTTACTGGCGGGCTTAAACCGGTTTTACAGGTACCTAACCTCACCCTCAGCTTCTGTAGTGGTTCAGTGATAAACAAGAAATAAGAAATCATATTAAGAAAATACTAAACATAGATACCAACGTTTAACATGAATAACGGAAAGCAGAGTGAGCAGCTATTGAAGGTATTAGGTTGTCACAGTGCTAGCTTGGACAGAACAAGTAAATGCAGAGGGCTAAGTGAACAGCCATTATATTCGGGTGGTCACAAAGCCATGCAACATGAAACTCGTAATTGGAATAACTTTATATTGCCCTTGCAGTTTACAAAGTTTTTTTTTTTTTTTTTTTTTTTTTTTTTTTTTTTTTTTTTTTTTGACTGTTGAAATTGAACATTTCAGTACAAAATGTTTTATATTGTTAATAGGTTTGCTCAAAAGATTAATTTAGGCGGTTCTAACGAGTAGTCACAATGTATGTTTTAGAACAAAAATAAATAAATAAAAGTGTATACCGTTGAACACCCCACTTTTACTATATGAGC
The DNA here is from genome assembly GCA_964017185.1 of Rugalucina vietnamica. Taxonomy (NCBI): domain Eukaryota; kingdom Metazoa; phylum Mollusca; class Bivalvia; order Lucinida; family Lucinidae; genus Rugalucina; species Rugalucina vietnamica. Next base: position 50,892,180 of record OZ024878.1, on the reverse strand, counting down.
CTGTGCATGAGAAAACCAACAATTTGCATATGCGAAAACAAAGGCGCAGACCAGCTTCGCGGTAACCGCGAAGCTGATCAGCGCCTTTGTTTTCGCTACACGGATAGTACAATTCCTCTTCTTCTTAAATCCGAAAGTGCAAGTCTCTAGCCTGCTTCTGTGACTGTACAGGCTGGTTTGCGTCGGACCTGGTCGGAACCCAAATTGTTGGTTTTCTCACGCACAGGCTCAATTATAAAAGTGGGACATAAGTGGGTATACATTTCACGGACCTGTTATTTTCATCAGGAAACCATGTCAGTGAAATGTATACCCCCTTGAACCCCACTTTTATATAGAAAAACTGGGGGCAGGGCTAGTGCTATTTTTCTTATTTTTGCTCCAAAACATAGATTGTGTGTACTCGTTAGAATCTCCTCGCCAAGGCGGTTTTAACGTGTACCCACAATCGTTGTTTTGAGAGAACATAAGAAAAATATCAAACATTTTCTAATGAAAAGTTGCTTTTTAACAACATAAAAAAATCTCTGTATATTGCATCGGCAAGTTTTCGTTATGTGATATATTGGTTCGAAAATGATTAAAATTGTTACAAACTGGCAAAACTTATGTTCAAAAAAAGATCTGGCTGGAACAGTGGCAAATCTGATTAGACGTTTAGCCAAAACAATATTTGACAGATTGTTGCCAAATCGTTACGGTTATCTTCTTGCAAAATATAATTACAGAAAATAGATTATAATTTGTCATGCTTATAAATTTGTTAGATGATCACATGCGATGTTTTCAATTTCCATCGAATTGCTTAAATTTTTGATAATTTTTCCATCTCCCCTTGGCTAAAATTAATTGCATTTTTGTACGGAAATTTAACAATATAACAATTTTACAAATTAATGGTTACAGATATTCCTGGACGTAAAAAGATGAAAAATACCAAAAGTTACGTATTAAGTGAACATCGCGCCACGATCGAACCCAATTTTAAATCCTTCACCATCAGGAAAACACGTTCATGCAAAGCATACCCCCTTAAACCCCACTTCTATATAGTGAAAATGGGGTATGCAAGTGTATACCTATCCTCTAATTATTGGTCCAAAACATAGATTGTGGGTACTCGGTAAGGTGGTTCTAACGTGAACCCACGATCTATCTTTAAGCAAAAATATCAAAAATATCAAAATTCTTCTGGTGAAATTTTCCTTTTTTTTCAGCTGAAAACCTCTCTGTATATCGAATGGGCATGTTTTCGTAATGCATCTGTTGTCACACCAACCTAAGGGGCCTCGAAACTTATTTTTGTTGATGAATAAAGCTCTAATTTTAAGACATCTTGAAATATAGATTGAAAAAGCAAAACAATTATAGGGGTAACCATGCTTTTTTTTAACAGTTATTGATTTTCAAAAAAATGAGAAAAATCGAATTTGTGAAATATTTTCATTTTTAACTGAATCGATTCAAAATATGTCAACGGAACGTGTTTGAAATTGTACATCTATTCACAAAATACTTGCTAAATAACAAAATTAAAAGGTAAAATTGAATATATACATTCTAGGGCAAAATACTTTTTTTCTAAGTAAATAAGTTTTTATTTCTTTTTTATCATATTTGTCTTGTACATCTCCGAAACTATACTTAGAATGACAAAAACTGATTTATGAAAAGGGGAATGCTTATCAAAACAGTAATTATATAAATCGATAGGTCTGCTGCTGTAAGCATTTTCACACACCCACCCCTTATATGACCAATTTGGAAACTTGGAACAAACATGCATTGTATATAACAAGCATATATTTATTTTTAAGCCATAGTCGGCCTCTTGAATATAGACTCAAATCTTTCACATACAGTCATATAGTGTAACAGTTATGATGGTGCAACTTTATGCGGAGCCTAAATGTCTAATAAAAACACTTATGTAAATAATGATGTTCTCTTGAAAGACTAACTTGGAATTAAAGTCATAATTGTTCTATTATTCTGAGGCTTAGATGATCTTTAATAACATAGAAAATGATCCTCGAAATCGTCTTGGAATTATTATTGTCACAATTAAATCGTATGTGTAGTGCAAACGTCAAATGGCATTTATTTATTTTATAACATAAAATTCAAAAATACAAAATCATTTAATTCCAAAAGAATTCGCAAAGCCTATGTAACAAATACACTTGTTAGCGCAACAGGGCAAATAAAAATCTGTACATGCCAGTTTGCAGTTTCTGGTTTTGCCATTCAAAGATAGAAACTAGAAATGACGAATGCTCTCTTAGTACGTCGCAGTACGTGATGCTCAATTTCGGTTTTCCCACCTGGGTTTATATGGTTTGGTCGAACAGGATCGAACATCTTACTAAATGTTTTGAACGACTCCAGAGGAGGGGTGGAGTAGGCTATCACATAGTATATGGCAGAGTGGCACCATGCCGGGGATTTTTGTAGACATATATTTTCTGAAAGCCAGTACCCTAAGCTACTAAATGCCGCTTGTTAGCACTCTGACTGCTGGGGCTTTATCGTGCCAGAGCGTGTTACGTACGTTACCGATGCATGATTTTTAAATTCAAGCTGCTAAGGGGATCACCAAAATTTATATCAAAAAGCAAATATTTGACAAGAACTTTACCTTTAAACATGTAGTAGAGATGATACCTAATCTAACAGGACCAAATTCAATGATATTTAGATTTCATGACTACTGGTACAACAGAAGTAACATAAATAACCCGTGTAATTTGGCATATCCACCGTGTTTCGTTTCTTATAGAATATAGCTTAGACAAAATATCAAAATACAATTTATATTATAGTTATTTACAGTCCTTGCCCTTTCAAATGACATATAGTGGAACTGTCTTTGACCTTCCATTACTCCACAGATGCTGATTGTCTTCCCCTACCCCCATTTAAATATTATGCCCATTAATAAACATGTCCCAGCAGAAACAGAACAAAGACACTTCCTTTCCTGTACAACATCCCAGTTTTCGAAATAAAACTTCCATAGGTATTAAAAGCACACGAAAAATCAACTACAGACCATGCTTCATGATAATGGTAACATATTTTACGTAATGTCACAGTAACGTATGTAACATTTTTTTATTTTCACTATAGAATCATATACTTATGATTAATTGCAGATTATCATTTTTTCTCTCACAGTTGTTTCAATGAGGAAATTAAATTTATTGAATATCTATCCTAAAAGGTATTAAAAACACACAGAAATCAACTACAGACCATGCATCATGATAATGGTAACATACTTTATGTAATGTCATGTTACGTAACAATTTTGTATTTTCTCTATAGAATCAAATACTTATAATTTATAGCACATTATCACTCTACTCCCATGTTTATTTCAATTAGTAGATTAAATTTACTGAATATCTGTCCTGAAAAAATGAGAGCCAAAAGGGCAGCAATGACTCACCTGATAACAATTAAGTCTAAAAAGGATTAAATTAGTGACAGGAATGGAATGAAATTTATTTATTGCGGTTCTATTCTGCTTAAATACAAATTTATTAAAGCTTATTTGCGTATTCACATTATTGAATAATTATATTATGATCGTAGACTCACGGTTGTTCACAGATTAAGCGTTATAAAATTGAATGACTCGCCTGTTGCGATTGGTCCAATACATTCACTTCCTTCATAATGTTAATGGTAAATCTGTGACGTCAGTCTACTACGATCGGTATAAGATATTATACGTATCAAATGAACCATAAAGTGAAGGCTCTAAGAACATTATATTAGCTGAGTGAGCAGCTATTTCACTAAAGGTGACCATACAACTACTTGAACTTAACTACTTCCGCGTGACTTCAAAAATCGACACCAAAACCTAAACAAATACATGTAGGACCACAAAAGAAATACAACATTGAGACGTTTGCGAATCAAAGTAAATTGTGTATTGAATTGGATTTGCTTATAAAATGCATCCATTCTTTCACAATAAACGAAAATTACACCACAGATACAGCCTGCTATATGTTTTCTAAATATTAGTGCCTAATTGTCAATTTAGTTTTTTTTCCCATCTCGGTGTTTGGAGTGTGAATTTCTTTCTGATTGCGCTTTTTCCTGACCATTGCCTCTTTGTACCTTTTTAGGATCACAGGCAACTGAAACTACTGAATGACTGACCATCTGATTACCGGTTGATCTCTCAGGTCTGAGACTGTCCAGGAAAAGTGGTTAAGTCAAGCCATTCATACATATTAGTCTCAATGGTTTAGTTGGGTGGTTATATTTGAGGCGATTTTGGATGCCATGACGTCCTAATTTTGGGTATAAGTCCCATAAAATGAAGGCAACTTCCCAACATGACATAATTGTTGACTGGGACGCTGAGCATCAATTCAAACAAACAAAGAAACTTTGGAGCAAAAGGAAACTGCCATATGAACCTCAGTGGACTGAGCAAGACACACAAAGGGTCTTGCCCAAACCTACTTAAACAGTATTTCCAGACACGCCAGTAATTTGAATTTTCATTCCTGACTTACATATGAACCCCCCCCCCCCCCTGAACATGTACTTCTTGCAGAAGTTAAAATAAGATATTGAATGTGCTATAGAATGGCCACACTTACAAATTCACCATCTTACGTGTAAGATGTTTTGTCTTGTTCTCAAGGGCAGCTTATGCCGTAGTTCAAAGAATAACCGCTGTAGTGACCATAGTACTTTCACCCATTAATATTGTACATTGTCATGGAAACCGGAGTTCTGGCTGATCTGGTTCTTCTTTATGCATTTAAACTGCAGAACTGTATCCGTCTAAATAAAATACATGTAGCTTGCGGTATCGCAGACAGTAAAGCACCAAATGGCAAATTTTCGTGATAAAGAGGCCAGCTATTCAGTGTTTTCTGTCTCATAACCACCATTGTTGCTTGCTACCGATTGTTTTAAAGTGATGGTTTGGATTAAATTCTTACTTAATGTTAGATGGAGTAGATATAATATATTTCCTTTGTTGCCGTTTTTGTTGTTGGCCGTAATCTTGTAGAAAATTCACGGTAAACATGGTAAAGAAAGTTTCGAACAACCAAGTTCTCACTCCTGGGCTCGACAGTCTGTACCACTAGGTCACCACGCTCCCCACTGTGTATCTTGGTTCAGAATTAAGTATTGACTACATTATAGCATTTTCATCACTAGCAACCTAATTATGTTGGGTTTTGCAGATTTCATGCAAGTATCCATCTTTCACTAACCATCCATATAACCAATCAAAAGGAATACAACCTCAAGGAGTTGCGTTTAATGTTGTTCTCAATGGAGAACAACGCTCACTTAGCACTATCACTCTCTGTCTTCCCACATCGTTTCGGTATAATTATAATAATTTATAATTTCACTAACAAAATACATTTTGCCAACTTTTTTTCAGCAGTCACATTTGAGAAAACATGTCTATTTTCTGTGTAATACAAAACATATTATGGTCTAACATTACAATATCGTGTGTAGTTTCCTGCAGAAAATACCAATTTAGAATGCAACAGTTTTGACATAATAGAAGTAAATAAAGATATCTTGCCAACCCCACAAGAATCCACCATTTTTGTTGATCCCTTGGATTATGGTCAGACGTTTGAATTAGCTATAGCACACTCACTCAATAGTCTTGATGACACCAATCTTGATGTCAATAGACATATCTGCAAGGCTCATTTTTATGTAGCTTCAACAAGTTTAGCCCTATAGTGCCTTGTTACACACCAGCTGTAAGGCTATGTCACATAATCATGGCTAAAGTTAATCCATCCACCTTTACATTTTGCTTGCATAAATATGACGAAGATTGATTGTTCTATTGTAATACCTAGTGAATTTCATGATTGATTGATCGAAATACTGATTAGAATATATAATGATGACCAAAAAACAACAACACTGAAACCATTTTAGAGCCAAATCCTGAAATCTAAGATGTGATTTATTTTTGTTCAGATTTATAAGCATTTATGAATCTCAGCTCTTTTTGTATGAGTGGAATGACTTTCCGACACTTACCGTTATCTACGTTACCATATAACAAGACACTAGGCGACATGCATTATGTTAGCGTTGTGTTAGTAGTAAGCTTGTAACCATTAAATTAATGGCAAATTTAAACTGAAAATGCGTCATTGAATTGAGTTTTCCCCCAATGACCCTTCAAGAAAGTATATAATGTATTTTCAAATATGTATATGTCAAATACATGTATGTAGTCAAGCAAGAACGCTACAAGTTTCACTCAACGGGATACAGTTGCAAACAAAGTTCAAACATTGTTTGTTAAATAATTTGGACAGAAGACTTACTTGCAAACAATAAAGTCATTATTTCGAAGCAAATCCTCACAACTTATTTCATCTCAGCCCTCTGTATGAAGGGAATGCTCTTACGGTATATTGCAGTTATCTACGTTACCAATGACAAACCACTCGGTAACAATCCATAAGATGTCATTGGTTTATGATAAGTTTACCATTTATACAATGCCAAGTTTTAACTAGAATGTATCACTGAATTGTACTATTCCCCAGTGTCCCTTTGAGAAAGACTAAGTATGATTTAGTTGTACATGTAAATATATGTATACTGGCAAGTGGGGACAACACAAGTTTCAATATATGACATGCAGCTGCAAACAAAGTACAAACTTTTGAGTGAACTAATTCGGATAACAGACTTCATTCAAAAATATTCCCACACAATCAGTTTGTTTATTTGCGTTAGAAATTAGACGCACTGTTTGTTCATATGGAACGTCTACTGCATATTTTGTTACATACGTTACCATACGTGGTACAATGAATTATGTTCATAGAAAAGCATCTCTTTTAGCATATTTTTCCTATTTGCTAATTTGTGTTTGTTTTAACATTAAATTTCATAAAAAATATACCAAATGTTGATTATTATGGCGATTCTCATGAAATTGGCAACATGTCACGTACGTAACGCATTCAAAAGGCCGATACGTCCAAACGCCCCAATGGCCAGAGTGCTAACAAGTGTCATTTTGAAGGGAATTGGATGGGCTTTCAGAAAATTATACCCTACAAAAATCCCCGGCATGGTGCACCAGGGTCTATTGGCTCCTCAACGTTTAGAGGTTTTACCTCAGTCCTCCCGCCTACACAGTGAGTATGGCAGTACTTTAGGCAATAATGTCATTTATAAACTGAAAAAAAAAACAACATTGTTTACATTGTTGTTTGTTTGTTTTTCGCCCTAGGTTATTTTCAGCCTTTATCAAACTTCGTTAAATCTGCGTATAAAAATCAGCTAATTATAGCCAAAAAGAGATATCAAAATTAAATTGAGACAATTCAGCGGTAATTGCAAACTTGTTTTGCCTTCGGTGATCATCATTATTTACAATCTTGAGAAATTAAAATCTTCGTCCTATAATTATGTTTTGCAAGAAGATAACGTCACAATTCTCAGTTAGTTCTCGCGCTTCCATTAAGTCGGAAGACACACGTCTAACCTGACTTTACAGAAAAGCAGCAAAGTTTTGAGCCTTGACAGTCTGTGTTTTTAAAACTGTTTATCATATGACGTCGCTGTTTTCCAGTGGATAACGCGTTGTTTTAAAAAGTGTTATGATCACACGTGTATTAACACTTTTGCGGGAATACGCAACGTCACTGACGACGTCCGTAATCACAATGTCATTTTCATTGAAAATATGTCCACTTTGAATGCGCATAAATCCTATTTTAAAAGTCATATGATAAAACGAATCTTACACAAGTGGTCATTATATATAGAATTTACTAAACTCGCCGAAGCTCGTTTAATAAATTTCGTATGAAATGATCACTCGTGTAAGATCCTCTATGTATATATGTGTTAATCACTTGATAATTGTTTATTTGTGATCTGAAGCATCATTGTGGTAGGGGAGGGGGGGGAGTTGCATTAGGTTATGGGCCAGATCGGATCAGAACTCTGATTTCCATGGCAACAGATAGCTCCCATAGACTTGGGAAATACATAAAAAAGTATTCTCCAAAACCACAAGGCAATGCTAGAGTTTTCATATGTGGTGTGCAGCCATGTATTGTACTCCCCTTTCGAAATCCTGCCAACTGTGCCCCTAGATGCAATTTCGTATCAGTAGACATTATTTTTCAATAAGGGGCCTCAATAGCAGGACGGACCTGTTCAGCAGGGATGGAAGTTGAGCATTACTGATATTTTTATCCAGAAATGTAAAATACATTTCCAAAATACAGCACCATATCCTGGACTCTTAATCTAATTCGCAACCAGGATAAGTTTTTTTATTATTATTTTTAAACAACATCTGTTTTAAAGTATCGCTGGTATGCTTGTCATCATAGAAATAAAATTATCAAGATTTAACGGCTGTCTCTCGCCTAGACGCATTGACACATTACTTTGGAGCGACGTTGTTTGGTGTGCCGTCACAACGACGCGATTTTTTACTGAAGTGTTACGACACTCTTGCTTATTTTATATACTAAAATCATCATTTCTTAATAACCTTGATCTGATGGACCGGATCACGTCTTGACTGCTTCTCGCCTGACCCGGTCTTCCCTGGCTCGGATGTGAGACGTGATCCAATCCATCAAATCAAGGCACTAAAGTAATCGTGTGTATGTAACTGCACTTAACAGCCATGATCTGCCAGCATTGTTTGTGGCCAAAGTGTCTCATTGGATATGTCACGTGACCGATCAGATTCCTAGAAACTGCACTCTGCTAGACGTTAGTTTTGCCAAATTAATGACAATGATACTTATTTTCGAACTGAACCAAATATAAAAAGGTGCCAGAAAACGCTGATATTTAATTTGATGTTGCAAGGGATATATAACTTTTATAGTAGGTTTGGCGTAGAATAGTGCGTTTTATACCAGACTTATTGATAAATATTTATAAATATTCCCAGACAGCTATTTGCCAGCACTGGCTAACAATTATGATTGGAGGCTTCATATTGAATCAACTTACTTGGGTAATGACTGTCATAAATATGGTGATATACTGTTTTGGTACCAGTGTAGTCTACATCACGAAATATGCACTGTAAATACAGAAAAGTAACATTGTAAAATAGACAGCCATAAGTGGCTTCGTCCATTGCGTATTTAAACCTGGTTTAGGAGAGTTAACCAGTGGTAAAGCGTTGCAATAAAAAATCGCTGGTGCAAGATCACCTTCAAGTATGGTTTCACGAAGAAGTCCATCCATATCTTGACAACAACTTATCCTAAGGCATACGTAATTGCATCATAGACAACCTGTAGAATCTGTGACACCGGTCCTCTGTCACTGCTAGGGGTAGGCCACTATTACCTATATTTCTATTCAGTCCGTTCACTGAAATGTTTAATACACTGAAAGATCGACTAAGGTAGCATGCGAAAGAAAATTTAATGTGAAATATGAATTAATAAAGTTAATGTTTTGGGCTTAAGAGACAAATGATTTATCAGAAATGCCAGATGCAAATCGTTCACTGCCAATAGAGTTACTGAATAAAAGGTCAGGTTCAGTGGTAACGTTTGCTGAGAAAGTTTTATTGTCTAGCTTGCTTCTACTTCGAGTCTGTCTTGAACGAAATTGGACAATCAGAATGTACAAAAATAAAAATATGTTTATGCAATTGTTTGACACTCTCCCCTAACTGGGGTCTATAACAAAAGTATACGGACATATATTTCAAACATACTCTTCTTTGAAGCCAGTCGGCAAATTACACATAAATGATATGTATAAGCGCCATGGGAAATCAAAAATGGAATTTGGTATGGTGCAGGTCACATGACCAGACTGGTCGTTATGCTCTTATCCTGTATGACCATATATGGCTAAAACCTTTGCATTCTACCCTTACGGCACGGGCGAAAGATTATCTTGCGACGATCATGAATCATTAATAAAATCCTAACAGACATTGCCTTGATCACTAGACGGTGACTCTTAAAATTATTCATTCAAACATTATTAGGTCCGATGTATTCTGGCAACATCGTCTCAAGCAATTTGCACTTATTAGATAGAGCATATAATTTTGTGCAGCAATATCAGTTTTTGTCCCGAAGCTTATTTTCCAATTACATCTCCATCTCTGTGATCCACAGAATTGCTCGAGATTGGATTTAAGGATTTAAAGCGTTACGAAAACTTGCCCATGCAATAAACAGAGATTTTTTGAGCTGCAAAAATTGAAAATAACATTTGAAAAAAAAAATCATAGTTTTATTATTTTTCCTCAAAACATTGATTGTGGGTACACGTTAGAACCGCTTCTTCGAGGCGGTTCTAACGAGTGCTCACAATCTATGTTTTGGAACAAAACTATGAAAAATTGTATACCCCTTTATACCCCAGTTTTACTATACAAAATTGGGATTTAAGGAGGTACAATTAGGCAACGATCAGAAAAAGGCGCAATCAGAAAGAGATTACCACTCCAAAAAGCGAGGTGGAAAAAAACTTAATTTACAATCAAGTACCCATACCATGAAAAAACATCGTAAGGCGAATGAGCAGCTATTTTCCCAATAGGCGGCCACTCAGTTACCAAAACTTAACTAAAATTATGAAAACATACATAAGGCGCAAACAGTACAAAAATCTTAACCACCAAGACATAAAACAATAAGAACCACCACAGAAGTATCGCCTTGGAACGATCAGTAATATAAAATTACTGGCGGGCTTAAATCAATGATACAGGGCCCTTACCTCACCCTCAGCTTCTGCAGTGGTTCACAACATTTAGTTAGTAGTTCGGTCCTCGTGGTGAATCTCTAACTAGTCAATGAATCATCATGGAGAAACAAATAAATCATGATAACCACAATGATGAATAAAAAACGAGGACTCCTAGATTGAGTAAGCTGCCCAACGATGGAGATCCCTGGGCGCCAAATAACTTACTAACTCCGGGGCAAAAGAAAAACACCAGTTGAACCCCGGTGGGTCAAGCAACAGACAAGAAGGTCCGGCTCCAACCAAATAAAATGAATAGCTTTATGTCGGGGCCATCATAGAGTCTGACGCCCGACCCACCGGCGTGCAATTAAGGAATGCAACGTAGTTATCAACCATGATTTGGTTAAAAACTAGGCATCCAGACTGTCGCATAGCATTGAAGTTATATCCAATACGTCGGTAACGAATAATGATTTTTCTGAACTGAAAAGAAAAATCATTCCTTCCTATTAGTTTCTTAAATTTGTAAACCAAGTCAACATAAAAATCTGGTTCAGAAAGGCCCTCGCGTAAAAGGGTATTTAGCCCAACATTAAATTTGGAAATCAATGCATAGTGTCTGCGATAAAATTTAGAAAATATTTTTCGAAGATTATGATACCGATAGCCCTGCTGGAGAAGTTTGGTTGTTAAACATTTATTTCGCGCATTGAAGCGCAAGGAGTATATATTTCACGAACATGTTTTCTTGATGTTAAAACTATGTTTATGTTTGTGTTAAGTCTGTCCCTCATCTGGGGTCTATAACAAAAGTAAACGGCCATAAATTTCAAAAGTTCTCTTCTCTGAAGCCAGCCGGCCAGCTAAATTATATGTGGAAGCGCCGTGGGTAAGTGGAAATGAAAATCGGTATGGTGTAGGTCACATGACAGATCTGGCCGTTATGCCCAAACCTTTTCATTTTAAACTTACACGGGAGTAAGATTAACTGACAATGATTCTGAATTATAAATACATGTATGTGTTTTCAAATCCTAACAGACATTGCCTTGATCACTAAACAGTGCCTCTTAAAATTATTCATTCAAAACATCGTTATTAGGTCTGATCATCTCAACCAATTTGCACTTATTAGATAGAGCATATGATTTTGTGCAGCAATATCAGTTTTTGTCCCGAATAGACAGAGATATTTTGAGCTGCAAAAATTGAAAATTACATTGGAAAAAAAATCCTATTTTTTGATTATTTTTTCTAAAAACATTGATAGTGGGTACACAGTCGAGGCGGTTCTAACGAGTGCCCACAATCTATGTTTTGGAACAAAACTAAGAAAAATTGTATACCCCTTTATACCTCAGTTTTACTATACAAAACTTGGGTTTAAGGAGTATGCATTTCACGGACATGTTTTCCTCATGCTTAAACTATGTTTATGTTTTTGTTTAGTCTGTCCCACATCTGGGGTCTATAACAAAAGTATACGGCCATAAATTTCAAACATACTCTTCTCTGAAACCAGTCGACCAATTACAGCTAAATTATATGTGGAAGCGCCGTGGGTAAGTGGAAATGAAAATCGGTATGGTGTAGGTCACATGATCAGTCTGGCCGTAATGCCCATATATATTGCATTTTAATCGCTTAACTGACAATAAAAAATAATCATGAATAATAAATATGTGTTTTCAAATCCTAACAGACATTGCCTTGTCCACTAGACAGTGCCTCCTAAAAGTATTCATTCAAAACATCATTATTAGGTTTGATGTATTCTGGCAACATTCTAGAAACATTTCAAACAATTTGCTCTTATTAGATAGAGCATATGACTTTGTGCAGCAATATCAGTTTTTGTCCCGAAGCTTATTTTCCAATTACGTCTCTAGCTCTGTGATCCACAGAATTTCTCGAGATTGAATTAAAGGACTTAAATCAGTGAACCTGTGTTGGAACAAGCGTTACGAAAACATGCCCAACTTGAGCTGCAACAATTAACAATTTCATTTGAAAAAAAAATTATCATATTGTTATTATTTTCCTTAAAACATTGATTGTGGGTAAACGGTAGAACCGCCTCGTCGAGGCGGTTCTAACGAGTACCCACACTCTATCTTTTGGAACAAAAATAAGAAATATTGTGTATCCCTGTATACCCTATATTTACTTAACAAAACCAGGATTTAAGGGGGTATACATTTCACAGACATGTTTTCCTGATGATAAAACTATGTTTATAATTTTGTTTAGTCTGTCCCACATCTGGGGTCTATAACAAAAGTATACGGCAATAAGTTTCAAACATACTTTTCTCTGAAACCAGTCGGTCAATTACAGCTAAATTGTATGTGGAAGCGCCGTGGGTAAGTGAAAATGAAATTAGTATGGTTCAGGACTCATGACAGGCCTGGCCGTTGCTAATCAGTATGATTAATTGTCAATGATCATAAATCATAAATATGTCTTTTTAAATCTTAAGGCCAAGTTTCCACGGACAATTTTTCTTTGACGAAGATTCTTTGTCACAGGAACATTGGCAATGAGTTTGCGTTCACACACAGCAAAGATTACTCATATTACGTAGCTCGCTCACATTTGTCACAGATATTTGACAATGAAACTTCGCCACAGAATTGAATTTACACGAGCATATTTTTCTGCGCCAAACCTACTTTGTCAAAGATAACTTGTCCGTGGAAACGAGGCCTTAACAGACATTGCCTTGATCACTAGACAGTGCCTCTTAAAATTATTCACTCAAAACATCGTTATTAGGTCTGATGTATTCTGGCAACATTCTAGAATCATCTCAACCAATTGGCACTTATTAGATAGAGCATATTATTTTGTGCAGCAATATCAGTTTTTGTCTTGAAGTTTATTTTCCAATTACATCTCCATCTCTGCAATCCACAGAATTGCTCGAGATTGGATTAAAGGACTTAAATCAGTGAACCTGTGTCGGAACAAGCGTTACGAAAACTTGCCCATGCAAAATACAGAGATTTTTTGAGCTGCAAAAATTACAAATTTCATTGGAAAAAAAATCATAGTTTTATTACTTTTCCACAAAACATTGATTGAGGGTACACGTCAAAACCGTTCTATCGATGCAGTTCTATGCAAAACGAAGAAAAATTGTAAACGTTATAACGAGTACCCACAATTTATGCATTGGAACAAAACTAAAAAAAATGTATACCCCTTTATACCCCAGTTTTACTATACACAACTGGAGTTTAAGGAGTATACATTTCACGGACATATTTTCCTGATGATAAAACTATGTTTATGTTTTTGTTTAGTCTCTCCCACATCTGGGGTCCATAACAAAAGTATACGGCCATAAACTTCAAACATACTCTTCTCTGAAACCAGTTGACCAATTACAGCTAAATTATATGTGGAAGCGCCGTGGGTAAGTGATAATGAAAATCGGTATTATGCAGGTCACATGAACGGTCTGGCCGTTATGTCTTATAAAGCTAAACCTTCGCATTTTAAATTTACATGGGATTAAGATTAACTGACAATGATCATGAATCATAAATACATGTATGTGTTTTCAAATCCTAGCAGGCATTGCCTTGATCACTAGACAGTGCCTCTTAAAATTATTCATTCAAAACATCATAATTAGGTCTAATGTATTCTGGCAACATTCTAGAATCATCTCAAGCAATTTGTTCCTATTAGATAGAGCATATGATTAGAATACATCAGACCTAATAATGATGTGTTTCCTGATGATAAAACTATGTTTATGTTTTGTTTAGTCTGTCCCACATCTGGGGTTCATAACAAAAGTATACGGCCATAAACTTCAAACATGCTCTTCTCTGAAAGCAGTCGGCCAATTACAGCTAAATGATATGTGGAAGCGCCGTGGGTAAGTGAAAATGAAAATCGGTATGGTACAGGTCACATAAACGGTCTGGCCGGTATGCCCATAAATGGCTAAACCAGTCTGGCCGTTATGCCAATATATGGCTAAACCTTTGCATTTTAATCGTACACGGAAGTAAGATTTACTGACAATGATCATGAATCATAAATATGTCTTTTTAAATCCTAACATACATTGCCTTGATCACTAGACAGTGCCTTTTAAAATCATTCATTCAAAACATCATTATTAGGTCTACTGTATTCTGGCAACATTCTAGAACCATTTCAAACAATTTGCTCGTATTAGAGCATATGATTATGTGCAATAATATCAGTTTTTGTCCCGAAGCTTATGTTCCAATTACATGTCCATCTCTGTGATCCACAGGATTGGTCGAGATTGGATTTAAGGACTTAAATAAGTGAGCCTGCGTCGGAACAAGCGTTACAAAAAATATAGAGATTTTTTGAGCAGCAAAAATTAAAAATTTTATCAGAAAAAAATCAGGTGACAGGTTAATCGTTTAAGTGGGCATTAACTACAGACATTGCATCAGTATCTGTCTCCAGATAAGCCCTGATACCATAAAGCTCCTGTTTTAAGGTGTTAACGTAGTGAAGCCTACAAACGACAACAAAATTGTTTGCGACTTTGTCTGCCGGAACCAAGACATTCTTGGATACCCTGCTTCAAATGCCTAAATTACGATTTGGGTTTAAAAGGTAAAAGATTAGTATTTTGTGAATAAAACTTACGAAATGTTTTCATGGTATAAGTTCCTGATTGTTAGTTTGGTTTTTTCCCACCTTGGTTTTTGGAGTGGGAGTCTTTTTCTGATTGCGCCTTTTCCTGATCTTTGCCTACTTGTACTTTTTTATACGTTTATCCACGATAGTGAAGATACTTCTTTTCCATTCTTTAAGAGCGTTATTCTCAACACCCTCTCGTTTACACCATGGATTACCGAAATCATTCAATGCAGATTTTTAAATTTCCAGTAACTATATGTAAGCAAATTTTGAATCTTTACAATCTCAAGACTTAGGAGTATAAGCATGGATATCAAGATCAGAAACAAGTTTATTGAAACTAAAAATTGTATTTCTGATTGGTTTATTATATTTGTAACAAATAATAGGAGGTTCTGAATTTTGGAAGTACGTAGGTATAGACTGTATCACTGATTTATTCTGGAATATGCTTGGTAAATCAATAAAGTCAATTCCTTTATTAATGAAAGGAATTTAAGTAACACAATGACAGGTTTGGCCTGAAATCAATTTATTTATTGATTTTTAACGATTTTTCTGTCATTTTAATGTATTCATTAAATTTATGAATATGCAAATTCTATATTTTACATAACTTACAATAGGATAAAAGGGCTTGTCTAATCTTTACAATGAGACCATAGCCAGTGGTCTAGAATAAGTAATGGTGATATGGTCAGTTTTGTAAGTAAAGTGCCATGCTAAAGAATCGCGTTATCGGTTGCCATGGAAACCAAACATTTTTTCATAGTGCAATTGAGTCTATTTTAAGGACAAAAATTATTTGCATGTCTGTGGTCCCAATGAACGATTTGGCACCCATGAAATTTGCCCTGGGGGATGCAAGGTAGGTGAAATTAGCTCCCGGGGTATAGTTCCAAGGACAAACATCGCGTTATGAAAGAAGAGTTTTCTGTGACATGAATTCAGGTTAAAGGTTAAAAGATCTATGGTGGAGACGGTCGATATCACAGAAACTGGCGCCAAAACAAGAAACAAAACAATCAGAAACACCACCATGGAAATGTATGTTTGAGATCGCAAGGACAAAAACTCGTCTCACATTTTTTTGGAGTGGGAGTGTCTTACTGATGTCGCTGTTTCCTGGCCATTGCTTACTTTAACATTTTAATATGGTATTCAACTTTCCTGGTCATTGCTTACTTTTACATTTTAATATGATATTCAACTTTCCTGGTCATTGCTTACATTTACATTTTAATATGGTATTCAACTTTCTTGGTCATTGCTTACTTTTTACATTTTAATATGGTATTCAACTTTCCTGGTCATTGCTTACTTTTACCTTTTAATATAATATTTAACGGTATGGCCCATCCCCTTTTTCATTAATATTCTTACTGCTCTTAAAGGATCGCAGTTTTATTTCTATTTACTGCAGCTGGTGTTGTGTCGTGTGGCGGCCCTGAAATGTCTCCCCGTACATCATCCATAGTGCAGATTATATTTTCCTTTTGGTCCTTTGCGACTGAGAAATCAGAAAATTATTATCGGCATAGATTCATTTTCTAACCAACGTATATATATTTGAGCCCGTTTTGATTATGATAGTCTTTGTATCGACTATCCTGTTTAAAATTACAAAATTACCGTAATTCTCTTTGGTTCCATGTTGTCAAATTTATAGGGTCACTGAAGAGGCTTAAGTAGCCGAAACCGCGGTATGGCCCATCCCCTTACTCATTAATATGTTAAAGTGCTCTTACAGGATCTCAGTTTTATTTTTATTTATCATATGACCTTTCTGTTTTACAGTGGATAACGTCATGTAATAAAACGTGTTATGACCACACGTGTAGTTTAAACACTTTTGCGGGAACACGTTACGTCATTGACGACATCCATAACAACATTTTCTTTTTTCAATCAAATTATGTCCACTTTGAAGGCGAAAAAAATCATGTTTTAAAGGTCATATGATAAAACGAATCTTACATTCGTGGTCATTTCATATGAAATTTATTAAACTCGCCCATTCGTGTAAGATCCTTTATTAATTTGAATTTATAAAGCAGAATAACGAAGTAGAAGCAAGCTTAGCAATAAAAAAGATCGGTAACAAAACGTTAACCTGACCTCTTATTCAGTAACTCTATTGGCAATGAAGATTTGTATCTGACATTTCTGATAAATCATTTGTCTCTACCGTTCAATACATTAACTTTATTAATTCATATTTCCAAATAATTTCCTTTCGCTGTCTGCCATAAACGATCTTAAAGATTATTAAACATTTCAGAGAACGAACTGAATCTTTCAGTTTATGAACATGAAATATAAATAACAATGGTCTATGATTATTTTGAGTCAAACATATGTGGTAGTAATTCATAATTCCAATGCAGTTTGTCCATATATTTTTGGATTTTGAAGATAAAAACAAACACACAAGAAACCGTTTGATGTAAGCTTTGACCCCAGGGTTATAAAACATTTTTTCATGCTCAACTCAGCTGAGACATTCTTAAAACTTTATCCCGCTCATAAATGTTAAAATGCTAAGATCGTTATCATTTAAACATGTGTTATACTAGTAGGATAAATTATATGTTATGCTAATCTAAACCTCAATTTTCTACAATTTTTGATTATTTCTGTATTTATGAGCAGTTTAAGTTTCATGCTCAGCTGATATGAGCAAGTAAAAAATTATAACCTCGAGACCTTTTTTTTTTATTTGCAATGCTACTATTTTGTATTTACATTGAACATTTCGTGATTTAGACTAAATTTGTACAAAAATCTGTTTATCATCACAATTATGACACTTATTCCATTATGAAAACACGCCCATGCAATATATAGAGATTTTTAAAATTGTTAAAAACGAAAATTTCTATAGAAAAAAATTGATATTTTTATATTTTTTGCTCAAAACATAGGTTGTGGGTACACGTTAGAACCGCCTCGCCGAGGCGGTTCTAACGATTACCCACAATCTACGTTTTGGAGCAAAAATAAGAAAAATAGGTAAACCCCTGCATACCCCAGTTTTGCTTTATAAAAGTGGAGTATAAAGGGGTATATATTACACAGATATGTTTTCCTGAAGGAGTGCAAAGCCTCCCATCATCTGTTGTTAACCAGTTCTGGCAAATAACACTCTGGAGGATTTTATAAATATTTATCAATATGCCTGGTATAAATAGCACTATTCCACGCCAAGACTAATATAGAAGTTATATGTCCCTTGCTACATCAAATCAAATGCCAGCGCTTTCTGGCACCGTTTTATATTTGTACTGGTTCGAAAGAGTATGAAAACTTGCCCTTGCATTTTACAAAGTTTTTTTTTTTTTTGTTAAAATTGAACATTTTAGTAGAAAATGTTTTATATTGTTAATAGGTTTGCTCAAAAGATTAATTTAGGCGGTTCTATCGAGTAGCCACAATGTATGTTTTAGAACAAACAAAAAAAAAATGTATACCGTTGAACACCCCACTTTTACTATAATTGAGCCTGTGCATGAGAAAACCAACAATTTGCATAGGCGAAAACAAAGCCGCAGATCAGCTTCGCGGTAACCGCGAAGCTGATCAGCGCCTTTGTTTTCGCTACACGGATAGAACAATCCCTCTCCTACTTAAATACAAAATTTCAAGCCTCTAACCATCTTCTATGACTGTACAGCCCGGTTTGTGTCAGACCTGGTCGGAACCCAAATTGTTGTTTTTTTCATGCACAGGCTCATATAAAAGTGGGACATAAGTGGGTATACATTTCACGGACCTGTTATTTTCATCAGGAAACGATGTCCGTGAAATGTATACTCCTTGAACCCCACTTTTATATAGAAAAACTGGGGGCAGGGGTAGTACTATTTTTCTTATTTTGCTCCAAGACATAGATTGTGTGTACTCGTTAGAACCTCCTCGCCAACTTGAAGGCGGTTCTAACGTGTACCCACAATCGTTGTTTTGAGAGAACATCAGAAAAATATCAAACATTTTCTAATGAAAATTTCCTTTTTAACAACATAAAAAAATCTCTGTATATTGCATCGGCCAGTTTTCGTTATGTGATGTTTTGGTTCGAAAATGATTAAAATTGTTACAAACTGGCAAAACTTATGTTCAAAAAAAGATCTGGCTGGAACAGTGGCAAATCTGATTAGACGTTTAGCCAAAACAATATTTGACAGATTGCAAAATATAATTACAGAAAATAGATTATAATTTGTCATGATTATAATTTTGTTAGATGATCACATGCGATGTTTTCAATTTCCATCGAATTGCTTTAATTTGATAATTTTTCCATCTCCCCTTGGCTAAAATTAATTGCATTTTTGTACAGAAATTTAACAATATAACAATTTAACAAAATAATGGTTACAGATATTCCTGGACGTAAAAAGGTGAAAAATACCAAAAGTTACGTAATAGGCGAACATCGCGCCACGATCGAACCCAATTTTAAATCCTTCACCATCGGGAAAACACGTTCATGCAATGCATACCCCCTTAAACCCCACTTCTATATAGTGAAAATGCGGTATGCAAGGGTATACCTATCTTTCTTATTATTGGTCCAAAACATAGATTGTGGGTACTCGGTAAGGTGGTTCTAACGTGAACCCACGATCTATCTTTAAGCAAAAATATCAAAAATATCAAAATTCTTCTGGTGAAATTTTCCATTTTTTTTTTTTTTTTTTTTTTTTTTTTTTTTTTTTTCAGCTGAAAATCTCTCTGTATATCGAATGGGCGTGTTTTCGTAATGCATCTGTTGTCACACAAACCTAAGGGGCCTCGAAACTTATTTTTGTTGATGAATAAAGCTCTAATTTTAAGACATCTTGAAATATAGATTGAAAAAGCAGAACAGTTATGGGGGTAACGTTGCTTTTTTAAACAGTTATTGATTTTCAAAAAATGAGAAAAATCGAATTTGTGAAATATTTTCATTTTTCACTGAATCGATTCAAAATATGTCAACGGAACGTGTTTGAAATTGTACATATATTCACAAAATACTTGCTAAATAACAAAATTAAAAGGCAAAATTGAATATATACATTCTAGGGCAAAATAGTTTTTTTTTTTGTTTTTTTTCTAAGAAAATAAATTTTCATTTCTTTTTTATCATATTTGTCTTGTACATCTCCGAAACTATACTTAGAATGACAAAAACTGATTTATGAAAAGGGTAATGCTTATCAAAACAGTTATTATATAAATCGATAGGTCTGCTGCTGTAAGCATTTTCACACACCCACCCCTTATATGACCAATTTGGAAACTTGGAACAAACATGCATTGTATAATAACAAGCATATATTTATTTTCAAGCCATAGTCGGCCTCTTGAATATAGACTCAAATCTTTCACATACAGCCATATAGTGTAACAATTATGATGGCGCAACTTTATACGGAGCCTAAATGTCTAATAAAAACACTTATGTAAATAATGATGTTCTCTTGAAAGACTAATTTGGAATTAAAGTCATAATTGTTCTATTATTCTGAGGCTTAGATGATCTTTATTAACATAGAAAATGATCCTCGAAATCGTCTTGGAATTATTATTGTCACAATTAAATCGTATGTGTAGTGCAAGCGTCAAATGGCATTTATTTATTTTATAACATAAAATTCAAAAATACAAAATCATTTAATTCCAAAAGAATTCGCAAAGCCTATGTAACAAATGCACTTGTTAGCGCAACCGGGCAAATAAAAATCTGTACATGCCAGTTTGCAGTTTCTGGTGATGGGTTTTGCCATTCCAAGATAGAAACTAGAAATGACGACGCAGTACGTGATTGTCAATTTCGGTTTTCCCACCTGGGTTTATATGGTTTGGTCGAACAAGATCGAACATCTTACTAAATGTTTTGAAAGACTCCAGAGGAGGGGTGGAGGTTTTACCTCAGTCCTCCCGCCTACACAGTGAGTATGACAGTACTTTAGGCAATAATGTCATTTATAAACTGAAAAAAAAAACATTGTTTACATTGTTGTTTGTTTGTTTTTCGCCCTAGGTTATTTTCAGCCTTTATCAAACTTCGTTAAATCTGCGTATAAAAATCAGCTAATTATAGCCAAAAAGAGATATCAAAATTAAATTGAGACAATTCAGCGGTAATTGCAAACTTGTTTTGCCTTCGGTGATCATCATTATTTACAATCTTGAGAAATTAAAACCTTCGTCCTATAATTATGTTTTGCAAGAAGATAACGTCACAATTCTCCGTTCTAGCGCTTCACTTAAGACGGAAGACACACGTCTAATCTGACTTTGCAGAAAAGCAGCAAAGTTTTGAGCCTTGACAGTCCGTGTTTTTTAAAACTGTTTATCATATGACGTCGCTGTTTTCCAATGGATAACGTCATGTCACATTTAAAAAGGGTTATGACCACACGTGTATTAACACTTTTGCGGGAATACGCAACGTCATTGACGACGTCCGTAACCACAATGTTAATTTTCATTGAAAATATGTCCACTTTGAATGCGCTAAAATCCTATTTCAAAAGTAATATGATAAAACGAATCTTACACGAGTGGTCATTATATATGGAATTTACTAAACTCGCCGAAGCTCGTTTAATAAATTTCGTATGAAATGACCACTCGTGTAAGATCCTCTATGTATATATGTGTTAATCACTTGATAGTTGTTTAATTGTGATCTGAAGCATCATTGTGGTAGGGGAGGGGGGGGAGTTGCATTGGGTTATGGGCCAGATTGGATCAGAGCTGTGATTTCCATGGCAACAGATAGCTCCCATAGACCTGGGAAATACATAAAAAAAATATTCTCCAAAACCACAAGGCAATGCCAGAGTTTTCATATGTGGTGTGCAGCCATGTATTGTACTCCCCTTTAGAAATCCTGCCAACAGTGCCCATTGGGTCCATACATGCCACCTTTCGAGGGCGTATTATCTGTCATAGGCTTGTAATGGAAAAGAACATGAAAAAAATCTTCTTCTCTGAAATCATAAAACCTAAAGCTTCTACATTCACTATGCGTCATTTTATGTAGAGCTTTACAATGAATCCTGTCATTCATGCCCCTGGGAACATAAATGGCCGAACCCAGGGGATCAGTAGTTCTCATAGACTTACAATGGGAACAACATTAAAAAATATTTTCTGAAATCACAAAGCCCATAGCATATGTGTAGAATATGTGTAGCATATGTTTATGTGAAGCAATGTATAGGAATTCTCTTTATAAATCATTCATGCCCCTGTGGTCGATACGGATAGGCACCGCGGTCTAATCATCTGACCTTTCAGCTTACATTGAGTAAATCTCTAATGTGAGCTATAGGACTATTAGCCCTCTTGTTTCATCTCCGACAAAGTGAGCTCTCTATTGAAGTGGACAGTTTGCAATGACCATCATGAACAAAATTATGGCCGCCATTGACATAAAGTTAAGATATATTCAATCATTATACAATGAAAGCGGATATTTCTCAAAAAATGATTTTCAGCTACCGTAACAGAAATAAAATTGATCTGAATAGTCCTACCAGTATTTTTTTTCTTCTAAAATTGAATTATATACCTACAAGTAAAAATAATAACTGAGATCCTTTAAGAGCAGTAAACATATTAATGAGAAGTTGGATTAGCCATACCGCGGTCTCAACTATTAAAGCCTCATCAGTGACCCTTTAAATTCGACAAAAACAAGGCCAAGTGAATTGCTGTTAATTTGCAAATTTCAATACGATAGTCAATATAAAAAAAAAAAAAAAAAAAAAAAAAAAAACTCTGATACTACACATTTCCTGAAATTCTGTATCCCGCTACTTACCAGATGCAATTTCGTATCAGTAGACATTATTTTTCAATAAGGGGCCTCAATAGCAGGACGGACCTGTTCAGGAGCCTTACTGATATTTTTATCCTGAAATGTAAAATACATTTCCAAAATACAGCACCATAACCTGGACTCATAATCTGATTCGCAACCAGGATAAGTTTTTTTATTATTACTTTTAAACAACAACTGTTTTAAAGTATCGCCGGTATGCTTGTCATCATAGAAATAGAATTATCAAGATTTAACGGCTGTCTCTCGCCTTGACGCATTGACACATTACTTTGGAGCGACGTTGTTTGGTGTGCCGTCACAACGACGCGATTTTTTACTGAAGTGTTACGACACTCTTGCTTATTTTATATACTAAAATCATCATTTCTTAATAACCTTGATCTGATGGACCGGATCACGTCTTGACTGCTTCTCGCCTGACCCGGTCTTTCCTGGCTCGGATGTGAGACGTGATCCAATCCATCAAATCAAGCCACTAAAGTTATCATGTGTATGTATCCGCACTCCATCAGGAAAACATGTCCGTGAACTGTGTACCCCCTTAAACCCCACTTTTATATAGAAAACTGGGGTTTGCAAGGGTATGCCTTTTTTCTTATTTTTGCTCCAAATCATAGATTGTGGGTACTCGTTAGAGGCGGTTCTAACGTGTACCCACAATCTATGTTTTGAGCAAAAATAAGAAAAATATCAAACATTTTCTGATGAAATTTTCAATTTTTGCTACTGAAAAATTCTCTATATATTGCATGGGCATGTTTTCATAATGTAACACCCTTGATCTGTCAGTATTGTTTGTGGCCAACGTGTCTCATTGGAGCTGTCATGTGACCAAACAGATTCTTATAAAATGCACTCTACCAGACTTTTGTTATGCCAACTTTATGACAATGGTACCTATTTTCTAACTGAACCAAATATAAAACGGTGCCAGAAAACGCTGATATTCAGTTTGATATGGCAAGGGATATATAACTTTTATATTAGGTTTGGCGTAGAATGGTGCTATTTATACCAGACATATTGATAAATGAGCCGCATCGTGGGAAAACCAACAATGAGGGTTTTGAAAAGGTTCGACACAAACCAAGCTGTACAAGCACAGAAGACAGCTAGAAGCTTGAAATTTTGGATTTAAGAAGAAGAGGGATTATACTTTCCGAGTAGCGAAAACAAAGACGCTGATCAGCTGCTTCGCGATTACCACGAAGCCGATCTGCGTCTTTGTTTTCGCATGTGCAGATTGTTGGTTTTCTCATGACACTGCTCAGATATTTATAAATTCTCCCAGACTGCTATTTGCCAGCACTGGTTAACAGTTATGACTGGGGGCTTCATATTGAATCAACTTACTTAAGGAATAACTGTCATTATGATGATATATTGTTTTGGTACCGGTTTAGTCTAAATCACGAAATATGCACTGTAAATACAGAAAAGTAACATTGTAAAATAGAAAGCCATAAATGGCATAGCCGATTGCGTTTTTAAACCTGGCTTAGCAGAGTATAAAAAATTATACAGTAAGTTGTCAATTTTAGCTGTGGGGGGATCGCTGTAAACCAGTGGTAGGGAGTTGCGTTATACCTGTAACCTCACTAGCGCAAGATTACCTTCAAATATGTCTTCATTGCATCAAAGACATGAAGAAGTCCATATCTTGACAACAGCTTATCCCAAAGCATTCTTACTTGCATGATAGATACCCTGTAGGTTCTATAACACCGGTCCTCTGAGTCCCTGCTCAGTGTAGGTCACTTTATCATATTTTTACTACAAAATATGTTCTTTTTGCATATGCGATACAGACAAGAGTTACGTTCACGTATCGCGGCACAGTATCTCGAAAGCCGTATCCGTTCAAAATTGATAAAACCCATATCACTCCCTTGGGAGAAAAAAGCCATATCACCAAATGATTGGCTCACATACCCACGTGACCCATATCATCCCTAGGGAGAAAAAGCCGTATCACCAAATGATTGGCTAATAAAATTATATTCGGAGCACTCGGCTCCTATTGTACACTGAAGAGCTTTAAAAACGCAAAAAACGAAAATTAGTATTTTTTTTTTTTTTTTTTTTTGCAAAAATGACATTTTTAGTTTTTTTTTAACAGGTGAAATGGGTCGGTAGCTGTACTCTACTTCTATTTTTACATGAAACCAACATTTTGAAAGGCACTGAGCACTCCCAGCAATAAAAAGCCATTTTACACTTTTTGCCATGTGGCGTCTCTAAGAATTTACGGAGAAAATATTTTACCATTTCACATGAAGCTTTTAGCAATCCATTTATGAAAAACCACTTTAGTTTTAGTTTTGTATCTTTTTTTATTATTCTACAGGTCTTCGAAAATGAATTATCCGGCACAATTGGAGTTTTACAATCTTGATGACGTATATGTGACGTCACGTGACATCAATTTTGCCATTATTCAACTTTTCGACACCTCGTCATTCCCTCCCTGTCTACTGGAACAGTGAAAGGTTGACGCCGGTCTGATCAACCGAACATTTTACGTCAAGGCGCTAATGTCTCTAGATAATTGACGTACGGCGCTGAATTACGTCGAAATTACATCGACCATGGCCATTCAATCAAGCTAGTATCAGTGCTAGACCACCAATGCAATTTGCAAAACTTTTGCTTTTAATGAGAAAGCGATGCTTTGTATGCCAAGGGGCAAATTGTAGTCATGCTCAATATAACTTTTCAGTTTTGCATTTTAGGGGTATTGATATATCAAAAACTGTTACTCTCACATTACTCACTATTTTGATACGAAATTCACAACATAGTTTGCAGACATATCAATATATATGTTTGTGAAATTTCATTGAATTCGAACTACTACAAAGATGCGAAACATTTGAATAAAATCTTTTGCGTTTTTAAAGCTCTTCAGTGTATTGAGTTCATTAGGTAGTGTACCGCAGGCATTTTAGACTTGTTTGAATTGTGGTTTTATGTCAGAGGCAACAGTATTTTGTCATGTCGAGACGAATTTTCGATTTGTGCTAATGTGGAAATAATATGCGCTCTACTGCACGCTTTGGCGGTATGTCAAAATAAATAAATAAAATAAAATAAAATAAAATAAAATAAAACAAAGAAAGGGAAAAAATGGTCATGAATTAAAATATATGATAAAAAGATTACGATATGACAATTTTCATATCGTACCCACGTATCAACCCTCGAATCCCGTATCAGCCCTTGACTCTCGCATCAGCCCTCGGGCCTTCGGCCCTCGGGCTGATACGAGAGTCTCGGGCTGATACGGGATTCTCGGATTGATACGAGGTACGATATGAAAATTATCATATGATAATCTCTATATATCCAATATATCTATTCAGTCCGTTCTCTGATATGTTTAATACACTGAAAGATCGATTAAGGTACATGTAGCATGCAAAAGAAAATTATTTGGAAATATGAATTAATAAAGTTAATGCAGTGGGCTTTAGAGACAAATGATCGATTTATCAGAAATGCCAGAAGCAAATCGTTCACTGCCAACAGAGTTACTGAATAAAATGTCAGGTTCAGTGGTAACGTTTTGCTGAGAAAGTTTTATTAAAAATAGTTTGCTTCTACTTCGAGTCTGTCTTGCACGAAACTGGACAATCAGAATGTACAAAAATAAAAATATGTTTATGCAATTGTTTGACTCTCTCCCCAACAAAAGTATACGGCCATATATTTCAAACATACCCTTCTTTGAAGCCAGTCGGCAAATTACACATAAATAATATGTATAAGCGCTATGGGAAATAAAAAATGAAATTTGGTATGGTGCAGGTCACATGACCAGACTGGTCGTTAAGCTCTTATCCTGTATAACAATATATCGCTAAAACCTTTGCATTCTGCCTTTACGGCACGGGAGATTAACTTGCGACAATCATGAATCATAATTTTTTTTTTTTTTTAAATCCTAACAGACATTGCCTTAATCACTAGATAGTGCCTCTTAAAATTATTCATTCAAACATCATTATTAGGTCTGATGTATTCTGGCAACATTCGAGAACCAATCTCAACCAATTTGCGCTTATAAGATAGAGCATATGATTTTGTGCAGTAATATCAGTTATTGTCCCGAAGCTTATTTTCCAATTACATTCCAACTCTGCGATCCACAGAATTGGTCGAGATTGGATTTAAGGACTTAAATAAGCGAGCCTGCGTCGGAACAAGCGTTACGAAAAATATAGAGATTTTTTGAGCAGCAAAAGTTAAAAATTTCAGTGGAAAAAATTCATAAATTTATCATTTTTCCTCCAAACATTGATTGTGGGTACTCGTTAGAACCTCCTCGTCAGGGCGGTTCTAACGAGTACCCACCATGTACATTGTATGTTTTGGAACAAAACTAAGAAAACATTATGCCCCTTTATACCCCAGTTTTACTACACAATACTGTGTTTTAAGGAGTATACATTTCACGGACATGTTTTCCTTATGATAAAACTATGTTTATGTTTTTGTTTAGTCTGTCCCACATCTGGGGTCTATAACAAAAGTATACGGCCATAAATTTCAAACATACTCTTCTCGGAAACCAGTCGGTCAATTACAGCTAAATTATATGTGGAGGCGCTGTGGGTAAGTGAAAATGAAATCAGTATAATTGGGCAAATAGGTCACTGTATAGGCGGCAACTTTAATATTCATATCTGGGCGTGGTCGGCTAGTCCATCTGTTCAAGTAGGGAGATTATAGAAAAGTCGAACTCATTCAGCCTGAACCGCTTTCACATATTTACCGTTAGAAATCAGCTTCCTGTATTTTGTCCAACCCAGTGAATTAGACAAACTCGTATTTCATCCTTATTTTCTAACGGAAAATATGAGTTGAATCCTTTAACTGTATACCTTTAGCTTTTACCTAAGTCAAAGATAGACCATACACTATAATGTATTCAGGAGGTAACGTCCATACAGTGACCTATTTGCCGAATTATATGGTGCAGGACTCATGACCGGTCTGGCCGTTGCTAATCCTTTGCATTTTAATCTTACTCACTGACATGGTCATAAATCATAAATATGTCTTTTTAAATCCTAAGGCCAAGTTTCCACGGACAATTTTTCTTTGACGAACATTCTTTGTCACAGGAACATTGGCAATGAGTTTGCGTTCACACATAGCAAAGATTACTTATATTACTTAGCTCGCTCACATTTGTCACATATATTTGACAATAAAACTTCGCCAGAATTGAATTTACACGAGCATATTTTTCTGCGCCAAACCTACTTTGTCAAAGAAAACTTGTCCGTGGAAACGAGGCCTTAACAGACATTGCCTTGATCACTAGACAGTGCCTCTTAAAATTATTCATTCGAAACATCATTATTTAGTCTGTTGTATTCTGGCAACAATCTAGAACCATCTCAACCAGTTTGCTCTTATTAGATAGAGCATATGATTTTGTGAGGCAATATCAGTTTTTGTCCTGAAGCGTATTTTCCAATTATATCTCCATCTCTGTGATCCACGGACTTGCTCGAGATTGGATTTAAGGACTTAAATCGCAGTGAGCGTGCATTGGGACAAGCGTTACGAAAACTTGCCCATGCAATATACAGAGATGTTTTGAGCTGCAAAAAAAAAAATGAAAATTTCATTGGAAAAAAACCATCGTATTTTTATTATTTTTCCACAAAACATTGATTGTGGGTACACGTTAAATCCACCCCATCGATGCAGTTCTAACGAGTACCCACAATCTATGTTTTGGAACAAAACTAAGAAAAATTGTACACGTTCTAACGAGTACCCACAATCTATGTTTTGGAACAAAACTAAGAAAATTGTACACCCCTTTATACCCCAGTTTTTCTATACAAAACTGGAGTTTAAGGAGTATACATTTCCTGATGATAAAACTATGTTTATGCTTTTGTTTAGTCTGTCCCACATCTGGGGTCCATAACAAAAGTATACGGCCATAAACTTCAAACATACTCTTCTCTGAAAGCAGTCGGCCAATTACAGCTAAATGATACGTGGAAGCGCCGTGGGTAAGTGAAGATGAAAATCGGTATGGTACAGGTCACATGACAGGTCTGGCCGTTATGCCCATATATGGCTTAATCTTTGCATTTTAATCTTACACGGGAGAAAGATAAACTGACAATGATCATGAATCATAAATGCACGTATGCGTTTTCATATCCTTACAGGCATTACCTTGATCACTAGACAGCGTCCCTTAAAATTATTCATTCAAAGCATCATTTGTACATGTAGGTCTGACGTATTCTGGCAACATTCTTGAACCATCTCAACTAATTTGCTCTTATATGATAGAGCATATGATTTTGTGCAGCAATATCAGTTTTAGTCCCGAAGCTTGTTTTCCAGTTACATCTCCATCTCTGCGATCCACAGAATTGCTCGAGATTGGATTTAATGCCTTAAATCAGTGAGCCTGCGTTGGAACAAGCGTTACGAAAACATGCCCAAATTGAGCTGCAACAATTAACAATTTCATTTGAAAAAATATCATATTTTCATTATTTTCCTCAAAACATTGATTGTGGGTAAACGTTAACGAGTACCCACCATGTACATTGTATGTTTTGGAACAAAACTAAGAAAAAAGTATGCCCCTTTATACCCCAGTTTTACTATACAATACTGTGGTTTAAGGAGTATACATTTCACGGACATGTTTTCCTGATGATAAAACTATGTTTATGTTTTGTTTAGTCTGTCCCACATCAGGCTGGGGTCTATAACAAAAGTATACGGCCATAAATTTCAAACATACTCTTCTCGGAAACCAGTCGGTCAATTACAGCTAAATTATATGTGGAGGCGCTGTGGGTAAGTGAAAATGAAAATCAGTAAGGTACAGGTCGCATGACCAGTCTGGCCGTTATGCCTATATATGGCTAAATCTTTGCATTTTTATCTTACACGGGAGTGAGATGAACTGACAACGACCATGAATCATAAATATATGTATGTGTTTTCAAATCACAACAGACATTGCCTTGATCACTAGACAGTGCCTCTTAGAATCATTCATTCAAAACATCATTATTAGGTCTGATGTATTCTGGCAACATTCTAGAATCATCATTGCTTGGCAAGCAATTTGCACTAATTATATAGAGCATAATATTTTGTGCAGTAGATTAGTTTTTGTCCCGAAGCTTAATTTCCAATTACGTCTCTAGCTCTGCGATCCTCGAGATTGAGAATCTAGACAACTAAAATATTCACATCTAGCCTTTAAAAGGTGAGGGTTTCCATTCCGTTTTAAAAGTTGGATTAAGGATACATCCTTATATTGTCTTGGGAAAGTATCCTTTCTCAACATACAGTTATAAACAGTCCTGTCAGTCCCTAAAGCCTTATATACTCGGCAGGAATTGCATCTGCACCTGGAGCTTTACCAGATGACAATTGTTGAACTATTTTCGTAAGTAGGTAGGGAGAGGGGAAACAATTTTTTTTTTTTTTTTTTTTTTTTTTTTTTTTTTTTTTTTTTTTTTTTTTTTGCCTTAATGACTGCTATATTGCGGACTCGTTGATGAAATCACTACTGAGAATCACGTGGTATTGTATACATACAAACAGAAAAAAGAGCGGTGACACACACTGCAATTGAGACAGAAGTTGAGGTTAGGTTTTCGAGTTTTCTCCTACAGCGTTTCTTCTACTGACTGATAGATAGGTGCAGCCAATGCAGAAATTAAACATTTATTGAAAGAAAGTAACATAAGAAATCCCGGTTATTTCGTTTTCGCAAGCACTTCAATGTTATTGCGATGGAAGTGCTACATGTTCATGGGGCGGAAGAATGCGCTCTCGCACTGGGCGTTTGTTGTAAAATGGTTTGTATAACGTCACTTATGTACGATCAGACATACAAGGACCCCGTTAAGTGAAACTAAAATTAAAAATTTTAGCTTCAATCTTTAATTTTGATGCAAAAGAAACATTAATAAAGGACATCATCAGACAATCGGTCGCAGTTTCGGTAATTTATATCTATACTTACAGAAAACGATTACCATGGTCCTCTGTCATGTTGGACCACAGACACGAGAATCGCTTTTATCTCTTTTGGCGAACCCAAAGTCGTGCAGATTTAGATATACAAGATAAGAAGTACAATTTAGTTTATTCCAATAATGTTATCAGAATTAGATTTCAACCAGGATTTAGCAGTGTTCCATTTTGAAAGCCAAATTCAAAAATGTATACTGATAAACGAAAAAGAATCACGAACCACCGCATGTACTTTAAAAAGGTGATGCAAATAATTTTGTTTATTTGTTTGTAGTGAGGCTTGATGTCAAAGTCAATATTTTTTTTTTTCAATCGTGTCGGGATGGAGCCACCGATTCCTGGATATTAACCAGTACTTTCAGTAGTAACTGGTGCCTTGCTCAATGACACAACACGGTACCTCCACGGGGTTCAAACTCATGACCTCTGGATTCGGAGTCCAAAGCTCTACCTCTAGCCCACCGTGCTCACTAAAATAAGTAAACAAACAAACAAAATATAATTTCGTCAGTGTACTTTACGAAACTCCGTTAGAGGGATTTACCAAGAAGACGCTATGATTTATCTCGAGGAAGCGGACACATAGTCGACCGACCAACCGCGCCCATTCTTTTGTGTTCGACTATTGCCGATACATGATTTACCCATGCCTAAAAGCGCTGACATTTAATTTGATATAGCAAAGGATATATAACGGCTCTATCAGTCGTGGCGTGAGATGTTGTCATTTATTCCAGACATATTGATAAATATTTATAACAGACCCCAGAGTGTCATTTGTGTATTTAAATGCCAGTTCTGGTAAACACGATAAACACCAGATGATAATGTCTTTGACTGTAACAAACTCACAGAGGGAATACAGGTCCATTCGTCCCACCATATTTGGAAAACAGTGCTGCAGATAACAATTTAGCGTTTAACACACATAATCTATGGGTATAGTAGTGACAGTTTGTTCGATTTATATTTCTAGTCACATGTCCATGTGCAAAACAGATCTTTTAAACCTCGACTTTTAAAAGACTCAAAGGAGGGAGCGCGTCGGACTCCGAATCGATGGGTCCTGGGTTCGATCCCCACATACGTCATCGTCTTGTGTCCTTGAGCAAGACACATTAACTCCCTACAAAACTGGTTAAACCCAGGAAGCGTTGGCTCCGTCCCGACATGACTGAAAAATTGTTGACTGGGACGTTAAGCCCCAACACAAACAGTCAAACAAGACTCAAAAGCCAAACTGCTAAAATGCTTGTAAATGTACATTTGATTTTTAGAAGAGCTCAAGAGTACAAGTTCTCGCGTCTGCGTTCTTATCCTATAAATAATTTGCATTTGTCAATCTGTGTGTATTTTGTCCTTAATATATATTAAAGGATTACGCATCTGCGTTCTTATCCTATAAATAATTTGCATAATTTGTCAAGCTGTGTGTATTTTGTCCTAAATATATACAGTTTTTAAGGATTGTTAAAACCGGCAAACATACTTGTAAAATAGATGGTAATTTTGGGGACATGTTTTTCACTTTTTCTCGCTCATAAACTTACCTTTATTAGCTTTTCAGATGGAAGCGCTTAGAGAACCTGATTAGGTAATTGTGACGATGTTGTCCGTTGTAATGTTTGGAGGTACGAGTATGCTTTATTCTTACTTTCTTATTTTAAGATAGTTTCAAAATTCTCATAAGAGGCTTCAAGTTAAGATGTATGGAGTCTAGTTTTTCCCGCTCCAGGTCATTACATACAAACTGAATGAAAATGATAATTTTTGTTCACATATTAACCCTCATAGTTAGAAAAAAAAGAAGAAATTTTGAGCATTGACTCAGCGTTTTGGTTTATCGTGCAGAAATAACTCCGTTCCTACTATATAAATTTGATACAAAAAATCACGTTGAAACTATTCTAGATTTGTTGTTACTGTAGAACGTATTTTAAAGTAGGCAGCAATCTGGAAATGGCGCAAATCAGAAAGAAATTCACACTCCAAAGCATTCATTATCCCACCAAAGGTCACAGGACGGAAAAGAACGTGGTACGACCGGTACTCGAACCCAGGGTCTCTCGCTTACCGTGCGAGCACTCTACCACTGAGCTACCGAGTCACACGATCGACTGGTTACATTAAACTGCACATTACCTCTGATCAGCCAGTAAGAATATTATATGGATGCAACCAATCAATCAAATACGACGACGGATGAGATTGTGCACATGGGCTTGGAGAATCAAATGCGACCAATATATCAAGTACAGCGACAGATGGAACTGATACCATATTGGCAGCCTGGCAGTTCTCGCCTATTTCCTCAGTCATGGGAAAATTTTGCCTGATAGTCCCTTGGGTACGATCATCAATTATGCAAGTAAATGTCATAGGAGCCACCACGTGGGAAAACCAACAATGTGGTTTTTTAACAGGCCCGACACTAATCAGGCTGTACAGTCACAGAAAAGAGCTAGAAGCTTGAACTTTCGGATTTAAGTAGAAGAGGAATTGTACTATCCGAGTAGCGAAAACAAAGGCGCTGATCAGCTTCGCGGTTACCGCGAAGCTGATCTGCGTCTTTGTTTTCGCCTATGCAGATTGTTGGTTTTCTCATGAGACGGCTCATAGGTAAGGATTATAAAATCAGTCTGACTTATCTTGACTCGGATGTGACGAATAAATTTGTGGGTGAACCTGACCTATCTCGGTTGCGATCGTTGTGAGAAAGTTAATGCCTCGGTTATATTTGACTAACGATTAGCCTTTGATGATCGTACGATGCCAATTGTTGCATTTTCGTGCGATCTCAGCAGGATGACCCTACGAGGTCCCTAGGATTCTACGGCTTCCTAGATCTTCGTAGCCTCTACAATTTTTAATAGTCTGCTCTTTTTTTTTTAAAAAAAATAAAAAATCGTAAGACTATAGCCTTTAGACACGTCGTTGTGCCATCGTACGGAGACCCTGCGATGATCGTGCGGTCACCGCACATTTGTATTATAATTTGGGGACAAAAATCGAACGGCGCATTTAATTCTTAATTTCATAATGACGCCGGTCAAATATTCAGTTTAGTTGGCGCAAATTCATGTTATTATTCGATTGTTTCTGCTTTACTCTCTCGATGCAGATTTATTGGTCACTGAGAATTTATATATATATTTTACTAGCTGTTGGTCGACAAATTGATTATCTGAATTTGTTTGGTTTGGTTTCATTTGTATAGATACAAGCTACATTATTGTCAACAATACATGGTGAAGTATTGTCAATTTGGCGTGTCACCAGTAAACCATTCAGATTCAGATGGTGACAATAACAAAAGATAATAAGGATTCGGAAGGAAGTCTTGCGACTCTTCTAATCCGTTTTCCAAAATTATATGTTTGAAAAGTTTTTTTCTTGAATACGTATATGTGATTTCTTTCATCCGCATTACTACTGGCCTTTCTTTTACGGGATTGTGTGAAACTGTGGTAAAAGTGCAAACGCCCGTGAAGGAAACAGTATATAATGTTACAGAAGGAAAGACTCTGACATTCACTCTTAGTCCAGATAAAACATTCATCCTTGAGGCTGGTGCTAATATTATAGTACAAGTAGCAGTTCAGCAGAATAATCGAACGATAATATACATCGCTAAACCTTTACATCGGCTGGATTCGGCAAGTTTGAACAATTCCGAAAATATGGCAGATTGCAAAGAATTATTAGACTCTAGTATGGATGAAACAGAAACCATGAATTTCACAGCGTTTGTATGGAATCCGATAAAAAGTGTTAATATTACAATTAATAATACTAGTCTTGTTCCATCGACTACGGAGTCCTATGCAATTTTAGATAACAAAACTATTTTCGTTAATCATTATGAATTGAATGTCACAGCCATTCATCGGCGTTCGAGGTAACGACCTAAGCTATAAATCAGTATTAATAAGGGCTTACACTGTGATAAATCTTGAATCAGTATTAAAAACTCTAAGCAGTACAACAGAATCAGTCAATGTTGACATGTCTAATGTGAATTTAAGACACACAAATGAAAATATCAGTGATTCAACTACAAAAACGTTCATAACGGAATCAAAACTGTGTCAGATGCTCAACGTTACAACTGTACAAAATATATCTAATGCTGATGAAAAAATGCTTACCAACAACTCACAATGGATGCCGTTAGTTCAATGACTCCGGTGTCGACATTGAAATCAAACGCAATTTCAGGTGACGTCAATGATAATTTCAAAGCTGCCACAGACAATCCATTCACGTTGAAACAAAATTTACAGTCAGGTGTTATAGAATCAAACGTTTCTCCTAGTCATTCAAATGTTGGAACTAAACTTTATATTATGCAAGAAGAAAACGGTCTTCCAGATAATATTAATGGTGGATTTAAAATGTTGCAAATACACTGTTATTTTTGTTGAAAAAAATATGCGAATTCTTTGCATTGCAAAGGATTTTCATATTTTTTAACAAAAAAAAACAACAATGTATTTGCTTTTGAAGTTGATATATAGTCAACAAAATGAGGGTTTAACGACAGCGTTAAGCTAACAAAGTTTTGAAAAACTGGGCCCTGATTGTTAATTTAGCGTTGTTTTTTTTTCCATCTCTGTGTTTGGAGTGGGAATTTCTTTCTGAGTGTGCCATTTCCGAATCATTGCCTACTTTTAGTTTTATGGTCAGCTTAATATTTGCTTTACATCTGATTGTCGAGGGTAGTTCCAAGAGTTCCATGAACACATATCAATGTCAATAAAACATTAAAAAGAACCCAGATATTGTCTTGAAATAATCGGATAATTATCAAAAGAAGTCTCCGTCAGACAGTGTGACTTTTTACGTCAATGCTAAAGTACTCTGGCACAATAGGTGGTAACCTCCTATTGTCATATGCTTGTGACTGGATGTGAGACTGGATTTGGAAATTTGCTTGCGAATATCGTGGTATCCCAGTATTTGCAGGCTGTCTGACGGAGCATGGTCAATGAAAGATGTGTCAAGAGGTTACTTCTTACATGTGCCCAGTGTTCACCACTGTTATTGGTATTAATCCATATTTGACGAATGGATTCTCCCATCATTATCATTTGGGTGAGTCCACTTTCATTTTTAGGGTGTTAGGTGTGATTTTAATTTTTTATCTCATTTTTCGACGAAATTTCTCTGTGCAAACAGAATAGTCCCAGATGGGACGCCGCGTTCTGCGGTGTCTCATCTGGGGCTATTCCGTTTGCCTGTGCCCCACAAAAAGGACGCCGGGCTTATAAGAGTTAATAACGGTTAACGTTTTACTTACAGCTTGGGGAAAACAGATTTTGTCAATATTGCAATTGCAGTAAAAGATGTTTTACAAAGTTAATAAATCAGCTTAAAACGCTTGAGCAAACACTTCCAAATATATAGAACGCAAATTGTGGATAAGCCGCTTACAGTCTTGTATTGGGCCAGGAAACTGGAATTAGTTAGACTTTATTATTTTCGTTAGTAGTATCAGCAATGACATTGCCAATTTGCAAATTCTCAGCAAACATCTCCAAAACAGTTGTCAAAGAGGAGAAATTGATAGTCCACAACAGTCATGCAGGTGCAGTTTAAATATACATCAGGAAAACATGTACGCGAAATATATACCCACTTAAAACCCCACTTTTGTAAAACTGGGGTTTACAGGGGTAAACATTCGAAACATTCTAATCAAAACTTGGCATTGCCTAAAAGGTAAACTTATCATAAACCAATGACATCTTATTAATTTTTCCAACGATCAATTTTGAAAGCTGAAAAAAAAAATCTCTGTATATTGGATAGGCAAGTTTTCTTAATGGAAAGATGTGTCTAGCCTTAGTTTGTTTCATTTTTTTAAATGTCAGAAAAGAGAAATCAACATATATTTCAATGCAATTTCGCTTTCTTGTCAACTTGTTTAGAGATGCCTGAAACACCACTTGCGTGGTTGTAAATGTTTTTGATCTTGTATGAACTTTGAGAATGGGAAAAATATTGTCTCAGTATTTGCTTAATTATTTTCGATTGAATCCTTATAATATCAAATTTGAAGCAAGCGTGGTCAGAGGTCCATCATTTGTTATCAAATGCGACCGAGTAACGATTTATATGTGACAAAACGCTTAATAATATGTATCATGTTCTTCTGCATATTTCATATTTTCAAATAATACCATTTCGTTGTCTGATTTAACTGATCTGTTAAATTTTAAAACGCTTCTATCGGCAACTGGAATACTGCTTTTTACTTGTATTGAAACCCAAGTCTTTCTATGGACATCTGAAAACATGCCCATATAATATACAGAAATTTTTTCAGCTCGAAAATTGAACATTTTTAGCGGAAAAATTCTGTTATTTTTCTTATTTTTGCTCAAAACATAGATTGTGGGTACACGTTAGAACCGCCTAGGCGAGGCGGTTCTAACGAGTACCAACAATCTATGTTTTAGAGCAAAAATCAGAGAAATAGGTGTACCCCTGCATACCCCAGTTTTACTATATAAAAGTGGGGTTTGAGAGGGTATATATTACACGGACATGTTTTCCTGATGCAGTTAAACGCCAGTTATGGCTCCAGTAACAGATCTTGTTATCTGAACAATATTTGCCCCGAATTTGATGAATTGAATGAAACTTGTTTTCGAGCTTTCTTTCAGCTAACGAAGTCATTATCATGTTGTTTGTTATTGGTGTCAATTAAAGTTTGTGTCGTAAATCTTCCATTGAGACAAGTGACCATCGTATTTTGTCTTTTTCAGTGATGATCATGCGTCCCTGATAAAGCAATTACGACTTTGTTTGTTTGTTTGTTTGTTTGTTTGTTTGATTTGATGCTTTACGTCCCAGTCAACAGCAATGGTCATGTCCGGACGTTGCCTCCATTTAATGGGACTTTACCCAACATTAGGATGTCATGACACTCAAAATGTGCGCCATAAATATCACCACCCAAGCAAACCAATACGGTTTTTGATGGTCACAAGTTGACAAAACCACTTTTCCTGGGCAGGCTCAGACTTAATTAAGCGGTTTACCAGTAATCATATGGTCGGCTTTGATGTTGATGTAGAAACGCTGTAACTGGAAAGCTGCATACGCATTATAAAGAGCAATCTAGGCCCCGGAATATTACAAAGCTGTTGTTTTAGACTAGTAACCAAGGTTTCATGTTAGAGTGAAAGTCCCGAGTAGAAAATTATAAGTAAAATATAGCGAGTCGAAGACGAGCTGTTTTTACATGAATGATTTTACTTATATTTTCTACGATGCTATGAGTGAACAGAAATTCATATATTATCCATTATCAGGAAGCTACTTTTGAATCTTAATTCTGCCTCCTTGCTTATTATTGATATCAAGGCCCGTCTCATTTGATAGAACCTTTAATTGAACTTAATGATATTAAAACTTCAAAGGAAACACTGAAAGTCATACTAAAAGGTGTTATACTTTCTGTGTCACTATTGTTTATGATGGACTAACTACTGCGTCCATTCTTTTCTGAGTTTCAGCAATTATTAAACAATACCAGATACTGCTGACATTTAATTAAGGATTGAAATTCAGATTTTAGCTTTCACTGGATGATGAAAAACATTAGGCTGTTTTAATGTCTGTGAAGCCCGAAGGGCTTCTCGGAGACATTAAAACAACTTATGTTTTTCATCATCCAATGAAAGCTAAAATCTGAATTTCAGTACTTATATTTACATTTTGTATTATCAATCAAGCATCAGATTTTTGATTGTACATATCATCGTCCATTTTGATATTATATTGACATTAAATCCGTCTTAACGCAATTTCGGAACCGCCAAAATGTCAAATTTTCGCGCTAAACGACATGGCGATAAGTGCCGTCACGCTAACAAGAGTAAACAAACAACGTCACTGGCTGGTTTTTACGTCGCCCCGCACATAGACGTGGCCTCTAGATCACATGACTTAATGTTTTTCATTGGGAAATGAAGAACACCAAGAAAGATACTTTCATCTAGGGCGATTGCAATAAAAATGTAAATATTTTGATATGGCAAGGGATATATAACGGTTCTATTAGTCGTGGCGTGAACGTTTTGGCATTTATTCCAGACATATTGATAAATATTTATAACAGACCCCAGAGTGTCATTTGTGGATTTAAATTATGTCAGTTCTGGTAAATACGATAAACACCAGATGATAATGTCTTTGACTGGAGACTCGCAGAGGGAATACATGCGCACTCTTTTCACCAAATTTAGATCAATGTGCTATGGATAACAACTAAACAGTCAACACATAATTTATGAGTATCATCCACTTGAGTAAACATGTCTTGTCAAAAGTCACTTTTGGTAAAGTGTTCCATTAAGTTAGCAGGTAAGTTTAATTCAAAGTAAGTACAAAAAAGTCCATTGCTGTACAAGTCAAGTATACATCGTTGGATAGCAGGTTCAGTACATCATGAAAACAAGTCCGTGTAATGTATACCCCCTTAAACCCCAATTTTATATAACAAAATTGAGGTATGAAGGGGAATGCCTATTTTTCTTATTTTTGCTCCAAAACATAGATTGTGGGTACTCGTAAGAACCGCCTCGGCGAGGCGGTTCTAACGTGTACCCA
This sequence comes from Rugalucina vietnamica, assembly GCA_964017185.1. Classification (NCBI taxonomy): domain Eukaryota; kingdom Metazoa; phylum Mollusca; class Bivalvia; order Lucinida; family Lucinidae; genus Rugalucina; species Rugalucina vietnamica. Next base: position 50,852,318 of record OZ024878.1, on the reverse strand, counting down.
AAATCTATGTTTTGTGCAAAAATAAGAAAGATATCAAAAATTTTCAATTTTTACAACTTTAAAAATCTCTGTATTTTGCATGGGCGTGTTTTCGTTATGACAACTGAAAGAATTCCGCCAAAGAGTAACGGACGAGGCATTCAAGCTCCAAATTAGACAGTGTTACATGAATGACCCCCATGGATTGTGTCAACAAATATAGATTTCACATGAATTTCACATTTTCCGAGAATGTCATTAGTTTCAGTCTTGGGTAGTGTTCGAAGTGTCTCTATACACGTGCTGAGCAAGTGTTTCAGAACCTTCAAGGGTTATATCATGACATCTTGGACAGATTACTTCGTTCTCTGATTGTACCACAAACGCCAATGATAATTTTAGACAACCAGGTCCCGAGGTTATAAAACTTTTTTCATGCTCAACTCAGCTGAGCCTAAAATTTATCCAGCTCATAAATGTTCAAATGCCAACAATTGTTGGTATTTTAACATTTATGAGCATGAAAAATTACTAGTTGGGGGGTTTGAAGCTAAAATTTCTACTAATTTTGACAATTTCAACATTTATGAGCAGTTGAAGTTTCATGCTCAACTGAGTTGAGCTTGAAAAAGGTTTTATAACCTCAAGGCCTGATCTCTAAGCTGATATCTTCTAATCATCATCATCATCATCATCATATCCGTTTTATAGTCCGTTGTCCTCTACTGAGGGTTGGACTTGTTTGATAAGTCTCCTTCTTAGACGTCCTCTCCACTCTGAGCGATTCTGAGGATCAGCAGTATCCATTCCTAGCTTTTTTCTGTCGTCTAACAACACTTCATCCCATGATTTCTTTGGCTTGCCAGATCTTTTCTAATGATTATGATATGCCCCATAAATTCTCTCTTTGAACGTTTTCACTGCTCTTAAAGAATCTCAGTTTTATTTTTTATTTCTTATAATACAATAATGATACGTGGCTTATCCAAAACTTCTTTGACATTGCTTGAACTTCGGACATCCTTTATATATTAAATCCACGAATTAGTCATTTCATTGGTTTTTAATGAAGAAAGTAATATCTCTTTATATCCATGTTTTGTCACGTTGTGGTTCATATTACTTAACACCAGGAAAACATATCATTGAAATGTGTACCCCCTTAAACCCCACTTAAGTATAGACAAAAAGCGGTTTGCAGGGGTATACCTAATATTCTTATTTTAGATCCAAAACATACATTATGTACCCACAATATATGTATTGAGCGAAACTATTAAAACAATCAACATTTTTCCAATGAAATTTTCAATTCTTAATGCTGAAAAATGATCTGTACATCAGGAAAACATGTCCGTGCATTTGATACCCCCTTAAACCCCACTTTTATGGAGTGCAACTGGGGTAAGCAGGGGTATACCTATTTTTCTTATTTTTGCTCCAAAACATAGATTGTGGGTACTCGTTAGAACCGCCTCGGCGAGGCGGTTCTAACGTGTACCCACAATCTATGTTTTGAGCAAAAATTAGAAAAATATCAAAAAAAAAATTACTGAAAATTTTCAATTTTTACATTTTAAAAATTCTCTGTATATTGCATGGACAGTTTTCGTAATGATATTGCATGGGCAAGTTTTCGTAATGATTAGTTCATCAGCTGACAAACCAGCAAATGATCACAACCATCACAACCTACTACAAGGGTATTATCACTTCTTCTATAAGCGACAGACATCGGCTGAATACTTTCTTTCTGTCCCGACAAAGATAGAATACCATGCTTCTTCCCGTCAGAACCGATCACGCAGATGTTGCTGGAGTAGCGGTCACAGACCATGACGTTGCCTCCGTCATCAAAGATCAATCCCCCAGGTTTCTTTAAACTGGAGTCTTTGTACTGGTAGATTATAATACCGTCGGTTTCCATACTGGTCACCGATTTGTTCCCTTTGTCAGAAACATAGATCTTGTCCCCGGCATTACTAACCGTCACGTGGTCTGGGTCAGAGAAACTGCGAGACCCTTCCTTTCCAACTCCTAGTCGCCGTTTCAGATTTCCTTGTTTGTCTATGACTCGGACTTCTCCAGGATTATGAAAAGAGACGTAGATATCCTGTAGATAGACATCGACGCCCCAGCACCACTTGTCGAGTTGAATGATCTTGCCATGTTTTAGTTTGGGCTTTATGTGTATATACTGAAGCTGTTCTTTAGGTGGTATAGTGACGATGACAGTATTTTCGTCGACGACAGACACATCACGAGGGTTTGATTCCATTTCCAGGCAATCCTTGTAAGACAAAGAACTGTCAAACAGTTTGATAGTGCAATTAATATCATCACACGCGACAAAGTGGCCATTTGGCATGAAGACACATCCGGTGATTTCAGGATCGCATTTGTCTTGTGCCAGTCTAACATTCGCTTTTCTTATCTGTTGTATCTGATGCCCCAAAAATAACATTTTCTGACTTATTTGAACTTTTTTCTTTAAAACTTTAATCGTACCCAGCGCATCCACACATTTTTGTAGGTCATCAAGTGGTGCATTCCTTTTAAATGTTAGCTGGGTGTTGAAATGGTTCTTTTCCAGCTCATCTAGTCTTGCTTGATAGTTTCTGAGGTTTGCCGACACCCGCGTTTCTGCAATGAACATGCTCTCTTTATTTCCATCTTTTCTTGCCTTCTCTAACGACGTATGTTCCTGGTCAAGCATTTGAATAGCCGCGGTGAGGGTTTTAATGTGTTGATCTAAACGTTGACGATGTTTAGTAACGCACTGGTCCAGTTCAGTTAGCATATTCTCTTCTAGCGTGTTCACGATTTCACCAATCTCTTTCCGGAAAGCTTGTATCTCTTCCTTACATGCATCCTTGGAACGTTCTAACTCCGACTCGTTTTCTTGGCATTCTTTTTTCAGTTGCTCGTATGCATCTTTCAGTGACTGGGTTTTCGTCAAAATTAAATTTAGGCTTGAGGAGGTATACCCAGAACTTTTCTGCTGAATAGACATCGTGGTACATTTGTGGTGTTTAATGCTTTGGCATGAGCTACAGATGAACTCCGTGTGGTCCTCGCAGTAGACTGCTACTTCCTGGTTCGTATTACATGCGCAGTAATTTTTCAGTCGGTGGTCAGGTTTCTCATCAGAAATATTACTCGTAGGAACAACACTGTGACTCTTCAACAACGGCAGTTTTCGATGAAAATCTGCGCATGAAACACACAGGTATTCAGCGCAGTCCTCGCAATATTTGCTGGCTTCAGTTTCCCTATCATCTGTAATGCAGGACCCACAGGTATGGTCGAACAGTTGGTCTGAGGTGGCGTAAATACTCTTAGTGGCACCTCTGGAAGACATCTTCGAACTGTTTTGCATCTGTTAAAAGCAGAAAAAAGTCAATCTCAACATGCTAAGAAAACGAAATGTTAAAATTTTAGATTCTGAGTCCAAGGTTCACAAATTTCTTATGAATATGAAATTCAATACTAAGAGATAATGCATAGTTTGAAGGAAAAAAAAACACGTCCCTGGTGGCATTCGAAACCAGGAACTCTGGACAAAAATCCAAAGCCCTGACCACTGAGCCAAAGGGTCGACTCCATGACGCAGTATTTCAGAAGCTGTACTATTGATTAAATAGCTGTGCTATTTATAGAGGCTACGCATCATGTGATCTGCCAACCCGACCTTTCCCATCACGGCAGATAGTCTCGAGTAAATGTAGATGCAATGGGACATAACAAAAAATACACGGCAGATATTAGTAATCTCAAACTTCATTCATGTCAATTATGTGACTCGTGCCAATGCATAACATGAAAACTGTCGATGAACAGCTACGCCGCTACCGCATCGAAACAAAGATAATGATTGACCCATTAATCCATGACCTATCCAGTACGAGTGTTGTGTTGTTATCTCGGCTCTTTGAATCTCACCTATTAAACAAGCATATCCTTAAGCTTTCGATCCCCGAGTGGTACTAGTATATATTTTTAGCTTTCTCAAATTGCCAATCATTTCTGTATTAAGATAATCGAAATGTACACCTCATGTTTACTTCCATATAAGGGAGTGACGAGCTGGGGGTGTCAACTGTCAGAGAAATAAATTATTTTCATGTTTGCATTGGCACGAGTTGTCAATAGTATTTGTAGTCTATTGCGATTATAACAAAACCTCAATATATAATTTTGCTGGGAATTTAATGCACAAAACAAAATGCTGATTTAAAGAAAAATCACGGGCTCATTTTCAGATTATCCGAGTCCCACCCTCGGCAAATTTTTTATGGGACTTGAATACGGTTTTCGGAAGATTTCATAGGTTTCCCGCCCAAAGTTTGAGTGTTTCTGGCAGCTTCTGTGTTATTTGTATAGAATATCTGTTGTATTCTCCGTAAAACTAAACATTTGGTAAATTCAACAACATAGTGGAAACTTCTTGATGTCACATATATATATGCAGCATAAATCTGTGTCAAAGGGGAGTGGGGTCACATTTTCGTTTAAATTATTTTTCAAATAAAACTAATATACTTTTTGCCAAAGATTATCAAGAAAATACTGCAATATGCTTATTGCAACCTAAATTTTTAGACAGAAGCTATTTATGCACACATAACAGTTACAACACCTTTATCAGATTTATAACTATAAATAACATTGTACATCACTTATGCAAAAGCCTGTACCTTAAATATAGTATGCAAAATAAATTAAGCAACTTTTACTTTGAACAGTGACTCCCTATGTTTTGTAGACATTAGGGACGTTCTTTGGTTTGCCTGTATCAAAAACTACGGTTTAGTGCTGAATAGAAAAGTTTAGATGTCCACGGAGGCATATCTCAAATAAAACATAAACCATCAAAACTTGATAAACATATTTTGCACAGTATATTTATATGCATTACAACGTTTACACTTTATGTGTATACCAGCTAGTCTGTTCATTCAGGTAGAACAAACATATACAGTATTCCATATAGCCTTGGTAGAGCTGAGCCCATTTATTGGTTTAGGGGCCTTGCCCAAACTAGGCATGGCATTTTGATATATAATATGTCATTTGAAAAATACAGTTGTGTTCAAAATATTTTGATTGGGCATGGGGGGACTTCTAAAAATTATCATATTCCCTATATGGTCCTACATTAAATTCAAAGATTTTGTAACATTTCCAAAAAAGTCTTTGCTCGAGTTACACAAAACTTGTATGTCTAAATACAATAGAAACTTATTTTTATACTGCAATAAACTTCATTTAAGTGCCTGAAACTAGAGATTTTGAAAATTCCTTGGGCATCTCACAAAAGAAATCTTCCGAAAGCCTTTGAAAACTTGCCTGAGATTTCCTTGTCTCGACCTTAAACCCATCATATTTTTATCAGAAACTGGTAAAGTATATGTATATGTCTTGCGCAAAGTCAGGAAGAGTTCAAGCTCCTTCGATTCTTACTTTGAAATCTAGCTAAGGTATTTGTCAAATTATAAAGGTGAAAAAAAAATCAAAATTTGTATCTATAGCACATAAACGCAATTATCGAATAAAATATTCAAAAAAAGTCACAATGAAACAAACACTTACCCGTAGACAAGCCTAACAATGCTATAACCTAGGTAACACGCGTTTTTGTCTAGTTTTGATCACTTGAAATGGAAAGGTTTGCAAAATGGCTGACGCGCACAATTGAGGAAGTATAATTGAGCTGCCTCGTGGGAAAACCAACAATGTGGTTTCCGAACAGGTTCGACACAAACCGAGCTGTACAAGCATAGGAGATTGATAGAAGCTTGAAATTTTGGATTTAGAAACTAGAGGAATTGTACTATCTGTGTAGCGAAAACAAAGGCGCTGATCAGCTTCGCGGTTCTGCGTCTTTGTTTTCGCATATGCAGATTGTTGGTTTTCTCATAATGCGGCTCAATTGTCATCAGTAACCTAATTTGAAAGTACTTAAAGGCATCTGGAGGGTCAAAATGGGGTATGTCGGCTGCCAACTGGTCACAATATCCTGTATTCTAATAAAGCATGTTCTACCCTCGTTACACTTAAATAGCTGGTAAGTGCTGTACAGAATCTCCCCGTACATCATCCATAGTGCAGATTATATTTTTATTTAGGTCCTTTGAGATCAGTAAAGATATTCAGAGTGCTCAAAACACTCACGTTTAGAAACATACTTCTAAGCAATGTTTGAATTATTTGACCCCGTTTAGGAATGTGTCTTTGATTTAGACTTCTCGTGTAAATTTTCGAAATTACAGTATAATAGTCTGGCTTTCGTCGCCGGTTTTAAAAGGGCTACTGATGAGGGTTCATTACCCGAAATTGTACAATATAGTCCATACTATCTCCCTTTGAATATTTTTACTGCTTCCAAAGGATCAAAACTTTATATTTTATTATTTAAAGTAAAATCATCCTAAACTGAAATCATTCAATGTCAAATCCAAGACTACTGTAGTCATTTTGATAAATAAAAAAAAAATAAAACTGAGATCATTTAAGAGCAATGAACACATAACGAGTATCGGTCATACTGCGGTTTCGGCTACTTAAGCCTAGTCATTGACCTTTATATTTGGAAAGTAAAAGTAGGCAAAGGTCAGGAAATGGCGCAATCAGAAAGAAATTCCCACTCCAAAAACCAGGCACTTATACTTAGAAAACATATTGTAAGCAGAATGGGCAGCCATTTTCCCAACAGGTGTTCACTCAGTTAGAGGGAGATAGAAAAGTGCTAACTGATTGCACAAAATATCTTTTATAAAACGTTACAAGTAGGCAACGATCAGGAAAAGGCGCAATCAGAAAAAGATTCCCACTCCAAAAACCAAACTAACAATAAGGTACTTATACCGTGAAAACATTTCGTAAGCCGAATGAGCAGCTATTGTCCCATAGGTGGCCACTCAGTTACCTAAACTTAACTAAAAATACGATAACATACATAAGGCACCAACAGCACACAAATTAAACACCAAGATATAAAACAATAAGAACAACTACAGGAGTATCGCCCTGGAAAGATCAGTAATATAAAATTACTACCAGTTAACGTCAACAAGATCACTCAGCATCAGTTTTCCCCTGGCGGTACACCATAGATTTCCACCCGGTAACTTTGCTTTCAACCGGTAACTTCAAACGAGTTTTGCTTATAAAGCAGCTAAACAGAATCAGCCATCGACATTCAGTCAATGTTGACATGTCTAATGTGAAATAAGACACACAAATAAAAGTATTAGTGACTCAACTACAAAGTCATTTATCACAGAATCAAACCTCCGTGAAATGCTCAAGTTACACATGTACAAAGTATGTATAATGCTGATGAACGTGTTTATAAAACATCTTAACAACAAGCAACAATAGCTGTCGTTAGTTCGAGGACTCCGGTTTCGACATTTACATCAAATGCAAATTCAGGTAACGTCGATGATAATTTCAAAGCTACTATAATTGAGCCGCGACGCGAGAAAACCGGTCTTCGGGGTTTCCGACCAGGTCCGACACAAACCGGCCTGTACAAGCTCAGAAAAGAGCTAGAAGCTTGCAATTTCGGATTTAAGTAGAAGAGGAATTGTACTATCCGAGTAGCGAAAACAAAGGCGCTGATCAGCTTCGCAGTTACTGCGAAGCTGATCTGCGCTTTTGTTTTCGCATAGGCAATAATCCGGTTTTCTCATGATGCGGCTCAATTATAGACAGTTCACATTCAACCCAAATATCCAGTCAGGTGAGACTTTCTGCATCAAGGTACATTTGAAAATTAAATGAGGACAACAAAAGTAATTGAATTGTTAAACTACAACAAAAGTCTAATTTGAATTTATTGGTGGGAAATTAAAACCCCGGCAAACCACCAGAGGTTAAATCCTGCACTTTAGCCCCGCTGTGTCCCCGCTATCCCTGCCCCCCCCCCCCCCCCCCCGGGCCGGGGATACAAATGACTGGTGCATAAGGTACTATATCGTAAGCCGAGTGAGCAGATATTTCCCAATAAACGGCCACACAGTTACCCAAACTTAACAAAAAATATGAAAACGCACATACGGTGCAAATAGCACAAAATTCAACAGCAAAATATAAACAATTAGATCCTTTACAGAAGTACCGCCATGGAACGATCAGTAATAAAATTACTGGGAGGCTTAAACTAGGTTTAAAGGCGCCTAACGTCACCCCCACTTTCTGCAGTGGTTCACAACATTTAGTTAGTTGTTCGGTCCTTGTGGTGAATCTCTAACTAGTCAATGAATCATCATGGAAAAACAAATAAGTTATTATGATAACCACCAAGATGAATCAAAAACCAGGTAACACAGATACAATGGGCTGCCTGGCGATGGATAATCCCTGGGCGCCAAACAGCTTATTGAAATCCGGAGAAAAAGAAATACACCAGTTGAACCCCTGTGGACCAAGCAACTGAAGTGAACACCGGCTTGCAATTAGTGAAGGCAGCATAGTTATCAACCTTGATTGGGTTAAAAACTAAGCATGCAGATTGTCGCATCACATTTAAGTTATATCCTATACGTTTATATCGTATCGTTTTTCTAAACTGAAAAGAAAATAATTCCTTCCTATAAGTTTCTTAAAGTAAACCAAGTCACTATAAAATTCTGGTTCCAAAATAGCGTCTTTAACCCAACATTAAATTTTGAAATTAATTAATAGTGGCTGCGATAAAATTTTGAAAATGTTTTTTAGAAGTTTATGAAACCGATCGCCGTGCGGTTAAATATTTATTTCGCGCGTTAAAGTCCATGGCATGATTGCAGAGTGCAGACTCTAGCAAACCCAATAAGTTGCAATATGTATACACTATAAGAAGCACGGCGAGGAACGTCACCATCATTTACTATAATTTCAAAATCAAAGTCATCGCGCTTTTCATAAATTTTCGAAGAAACAAATCCATTTGCAACAGAAAGATGTAAATCTAAAAAGGGGGGGGGGGCTTCGGTATCTGGTGCTTTATTCAGCTCTAGTTTAGGTGAAGACGCACACAAAATCTAAACAAACTTGGCGCCCAGGGATCTTCATCGTCGTGCAGCTTACTGAATCTGTGAGTCCTCGTTTTTGATTCATCATGGTGGTTATCATGATGATTTGTTCGTCCTTGATGATTCATTGACTAGTTACAGATTCACCAAGAGGACCGAACAAATAACTATATGTTGTGAACCACTGCAGAAGCTGAAGGTGAGGTAAGGTACCTGTTTAAATCGATTTAAGCCCGCCAGTAATTTTTTATTACTGATCGTTCCAAGGCGATACTTCTGTGGTGGTTCTTATTTTTTATGTCTTGGTGTTAAAATTTTGTGCTGTTTGCGCCTTATGTATGTTTTCACATTTTTAGTTAAGTTTAGGTAAATGTACATGTAACTGAGTGGCCACCTATTGGGAAAATGGCTGCTCATTCGGCTTACGATATGTTTTCATGGTATAAGTGCCTGATAGTTAATTTAGTTTTTTCCCACCTCGGTTTTTGGAGTGGGAATCTCTTTCTGATTTCGCCTTTTCATGATCGTTGCCTACTTGTACCTTTTTAAGCCCGCCAGTAATTTTATATTACTGATCGTTCCAAGGTGATACTTCTGCTGTGGTTCTTATCATTTATGTCTTGATGTTGAATTTTTGTGCTCTTTGCACCTTATGTGCGTTTTCATATTTTTAGTTAGGTTTACATATTTGAGTGGCTGCCTATTGGGAAATAGCTGCTCACTCGGCTTGTAATATGTTTTCTTAGTACAGGTATCTAATTGTCATTTCAGTTTTTCCCACTTCGCATTTTAGAGTGGGAATTTCTTTCTGATTGCGCCTTTTCCTGATCATTGTCTACTTGTATCTTTTTATCGTACTTAGTTATACACTAGCATTTGCAAAATAAAGGCACCCTAATGTATGCATAAGAGTACTTGTACCTCTACCGTATATGCAAAATGCTTATACAGACATCCTAAAGATGGAATCCTCAACGCCATCTGAACAAATTTACAGTATTTTCTGAAAAAGTTTGAGCTTTAATCAACGTATCAAAGCATAAGTCTAAATTTTAATCAAAATCTATGAGTGCATGAAAATTTCAAAATAACGTTAATTAAACTCTAACTGGTGTTTTTCTTTTGCTCCGGAGTTAGTAGGTTATTCGGCGCTCAGGGATCTCCATCGTCGGGCAGCTTACTCAATCTGTGAGTCCAGGATTTTTATCATGATTTATTTGTTTGTTCTTGATGATTCATTGACTAGTTAGAGATTCACCACGAGGTCCGAAGAACTAACTAAATGTTATGAACCACTGCAGAAGCTGAGGGTGAGGTTATGGCCATATATTTACATTTTTCTAAAACCTCCTTAGATGAACCATTAGATGTTCATCTGTGTTCATACTTCCATGAACAACATCGTGTCACGCGACGTCACATGACGTCAAACTTGACGTCAAAATACAATGCTTTTGCCAATCTGATTGGACGTTGTAAACGTCGACGCCGTTCCGCTGTTTGAATACACATTGTGTGTAAATGATCTATTTGCTTGTAAATGTGATCGCCTTGATGATTTTTCAACAAGCGATAGAGTGAAATGAATATAAATATAAGCAATGAGTTTAATTTTTCTGATGTTCATGGAGCTATGAACCGCAGTGTGTCGCTAGCAAAGTTTACATGAACCCCTTCGGGGTTCATTCACTTTGCACGCGACCCACTGCGGTTCATAGCTCAATGAACACCAGAAAAATGAAATTCATTTCTTAAGTAAAACCGGTTTAATCCCGCCAGTAACTTTGTGTTACTGATCGTTCCAAGGCGATACTTCTGTGGTGGTTCTTTTTGTTTTATGTCTTGGTGTTTAAATTTTTTGTGCTGTTGGCGCCTTATGTATGTTTTCATATTTTTGGTTAAGTTAAGGTAACTGAGTGGCCACCTATTGGGAAAACAGCTGCTCATTCGGCTTGCGATATGTTTCATGGTATAAGTACCTGATTGTTAATTTGTTTTTTTCCCACCTCGGTTTTTGGAGTGGGAATCTTTTTCTGATTGCGGCTTTTCCTGATCTTTGCCTACTTGTACCTTTCTATTGACTGCGAATATCACCAAACGCCGATTGAGCACACATTAATGTCTTGAATTATTTCGCTTTTGATTTACCAAATTGAACAGTATCTATATCTAGTTCTGAATATAGAGATAAAGGTTTTGTCTTGAATTTGATTGAGTTTGTTGTGAATGATCCCACAGGATATAAACAATTACAGTTCAGATGCACTTAAGAATACTTGTACCCCACCACATCTTGAAAATGACTAAACAGACGTCCTTAGGACGGAATTTTCAATGCTATCTAAAGAAACGTTTCGCACGCTTACAGTATTTTCTGAAAATTTTATGCCTACATAAATATATCTCAGCATAAGACTAACTTTTGGTCAAACACATTGCGTGTCAGACAATGTAAAACTAACGTTAAACTCTGTTAACTACGAATATCATCTAAAGCCGATTGAGCGCACATTAACGTCCGACCAGTCTTGACTTATTATGATGGGCACTCACTTATTCAGCTGCTGATTTGCCAAAATGAACAGTACTTACATCTAACTCTGATTTCAGATACACCGTTGTTCATGTCGCGACACTTTGTTTTAGTTTTAATGAACAGGTATAGCTCTGTCTGGAATCTGTTTATGGCTGTGGAGAATGATCCACAGATGATTCTTTGAATACCGTTCAAAATTCTTATAAAAACAGTTATGAACCCCCAAAATGGTTGATTTTTTGTTTGCATTGAGGTTTAACGTGGTACCAGTCAACACAACAAATTGTCATTCATGTCGGGACGGAGCCACCGCTTCCTGGGAATTAACCAGTATTCTGGGGAGTTAATATGCCGCTGGCTCAAGGACACAACACGGTGCTGCCCGTGGGGATCGAACCCAGGACCTCTCAATTCAGAGTCTGATACTCTTCCACTTTGCCAAGACGCTCCCCACCCCATACATTCTGTTGAAATAATCGGATAATTGTCTTGTGAAGTCTCTGTCAATCATTTTTGACTAAAATGTCGATATCACTTCAAAAAATAATCTGGCACAGTTTGAAGGTTTGTGAATGTCAATTTAAGGATGTTCGCTGCCAATGAAAAAGTATTCAAACTTTTTTCTAACCTCTCTTTTTTGATTCCAAAAGATAAAATAAGACATATGAAAACAAAATAAATATAGGGTAGTGTGCATTTTTTCAAGCTACAGGCCTCTGAATGAGAACTCTAAACCACATGTTTGAAAATTAGAAAATATAATTTAATTTTCAATTCTTTCACATATACCTTCCTGGACAAACAATACATCACGAATGCTTTCAAACCTCATTTTGTTTAAGTAACCCTGACTATTTTGGACCTAAAACATACATAAATTTTCATCTTGAAGTGGATGACAAATTTTTTCGGCTCATTTAACAACCCTACCCCCCAACTTGAAAAGTCGGAAAAAGTCCATATTTATAAATGTGTCAAATCCATATTTGTAGATTCAAACTTTTTCTTGTATTTTCACACAGCATAGAACTTGTTCATACTTTTTGATTAAAAGAATAAAAAATATAGGGTAGTGTGCATATAAGAGAGAACCAACAACTTGAAAATCGCCATTTTAAGCCTTTTAACGGCTGTTTTATTTCTTACACCCCATTTCATAAAACCACCCAAAATTTTAAAACTAGCACACCAAAGAAAGAAACACTGATGAAGAAAACCGTGTATACACATACTTATGCTAAAATAAACATAAAATCAGTGCATCTAATTTGAAGTTGTGTAATATTGAAGCTTTATTTACCCTACCCCCTAAATTTTGCTAATACTTAAAATTTTCTAAAAAGGTGCAGAAAATGGGGTGAAAAAATGAAGTTCCTTAGATTGACAATTTTCATGACTCGTTCAATGCATATCATCAATATGTATTCAAATATAAAATATTAGGAAAATATCTGCAACCGTTTACGAGATATTCAACAAAATAAAAACCGGAAGTTCCGAAATGTCAAATGTTGCAGCGAACATCCTTAAGTATGTATTAAGTGAATACTTCAGATGGGTACATCAGTTGTAAGTATCAGCACCTCACTGGCACCTTCTGAAGCATGCGTCATTTGAAACCTTTAATCAGAAATGTAAACGGTTAACAATAATCAGGGACTGATGCAGCCAGAATGTAAGCCCCACCTTAGAATACCCATGTGGGACACAAGCAAAAGTACAAATAGGACTGAATCGATTGAGCAGCTATTTCTGGAAAGGAGGACAGTTACCTGGACTTGACTATACTATGAAGACCCACACAAAAAACACACAAGCTACTAAATGTATTTTGTAATTACAATTAATTTTAATACATTCACAAAAATATAGACAATATAGTTAGAAGATGCATACGAATGCTTCTATTCTCACATTATCAGTGAAATATCTAAACAAACATTCTTAAGACGCAATCTTCAACGTCATTTGACCAAATTTCGCACACTTACATTTTCTTCACGCAGAAATGACAAGAGTGTTTTTAAATGGCCATGTTTAACAACGGATTCTTTTCAACGTAATTCGCATTTAGCGGGAGTGATAGCGAATTTTCTAACCAAGATATAATCAGTCACCCATTCTGGCACATTTGCCAGAACTTTCGTGACAAAGTATGCATCCATTCCAATCACGTATCTGTACTTTGGGAATTTTGAAGTGAGCGCATGCGTATAAGCACCTACAACTTTCCAAAGATGCGGAGAACCACCGTGTTTTTCGAATTCAGTAAGTGCCTTTGCCATGCTATCAACACATTCCAGTCCGTAGTATTCCTGCACCTCTTCATCAGCCTTCTGAAAAAGCTCCTTCATGTAGGCATTGCACTTTTCTGCAGAAAATATTCCGGTCTTGAAACTACCCGGTTCGAGAATATGCACAGTTACTCCGGTACTGTACAGTTCCATTCTTAGAACGTCTGAGAAAGCCTCAACGCCATACTTCGATATCGAGTATGGGATGTAACCCAATGCACACCTTCCGATCATGCTTGATATGTTGACGATTCGCCCCCGTGACTTTCGAACTAACGGTAGAAAAGCTTTGGTAACTCTTATCATGCCGTAGAGGTTGACATCAATGTGTCTGTGGATGTCTGCTAGTGGAACTATTTCAATAAAGCCCGTACCTCCCGCAATCCCAGCGTTATTAACAAGACCCCACAATCCTGTAAGAAAAATATACGATCGTGTTTATACTCTGAAAGCGTTTAGTCAGTCACTTTGGTAAGCTTTTAGACATCTGCATGCTTTGCGTAACATTTACTCATGTGTTCTTACACAGGAAATTGCTCTCTCAATTTTATACATAACGTTTGAGCCGCCTCGTGGGAAAACCAACAATCTGCATATGCGAAAACAAAGGCGCAGATCAGCTTCGCGGTTACCGCGAAGCTAATCAGCGCCTTTGTTTTCGCTACTCGGATAGTACGATTCCTCCTCTACTTAACTCCAAAATTTCAAGCTTCTAGCTCTTTTCTGTGACTGTACAGGCCGGTTTGTGTCGGACCTGTTCGAAAACAACAATGTTGGTTTTCCCACGAGGCGGCTCATTTCGTCGTGGCTTTCTGTATGTCATCTTTTATGAAACAATCCCAACAATGGCACCTTTAATATGGTGCTTTGCTAAATGGTGATTGCAAAAAGAGGTTTAATCCAGTAATGACTTAGTGCCATAAGGGTGACACAACGCCGTTGAACATGACAGAACGCGAATTGAAAACAAAATTGGTTTAAACTCGATTTCTAACTCAGACACGCCCCGTCAAAAGATCGAAGAGTCTACCTAGTATCACGTGCAATGGTACAAATAGGCAACGGTCAGGAAAAGGCTATAAACAGTTTGTAACAGTACAAACAATTACTGTGTGCACCCGAAGAGTAAAGAAAAACCTGCAGCATTTTGTACTGCTGATGATTTACCTTTCACGTGCTACTAATAAGACGCGTCGATCTTTTGACGCGTCTGATGTCAAAATCGAGCTATACTATGTATACACTAGTTAACAATAGTCATATAATTTAGGACATGCATTGCGTTGTGGTGTATTCTTGCGACTTGTGCGTAAAAAATAAAATGTAAAAACATATAATAAATAAATCATTTTAATTTCCTATTGCTGATTTACAAAATTAAGTAAGATTCAACCTTTTCCACCTAGCTTCTCTTTAACAATAGCCAGACATTTCTGCACGCTTTCTTCTTCTGTAACGTCTAATCCAACGGGGAAAACATTACGAGAACACCCTGCTCGGAGTTTTTCTTGACCTCCCTCCGTCAGACACCCTGCGAACACTGGGATACCAAGCTTATCTAGGTGCTTCACAAGCAAATTTCCAAATCCAGTATCACAGCCAGTTACAAGCACATGCCGATTGTTTAAGTCAGATAGTTTAACCACTTCACTGCCTGGTAAGCAATTACTATTACGCAAAGGAGACAAATCCACATCTCGAATCTAACCACACTATTAAACGGGTATCGCCGTCCTAAAGATTTTAAAGTGTCAACAGTGTTGTTATTGACGTCAAATGGAGAATTATTCAAAAGTGCAAAACTTGTTTGAATGATATCACTGTGTCATATAAGTTTTGATTGAATTTACAAAACATTAAAACTTGTTTGCTATTCATTACACTAATCCATGAACCGTTCAAATATTTCATCTAGCAACTATCACACGATATGTTCATCACGTCACAATGTATTAATTTTTTCATTCATTCAAGGCCACACGATTAAGGACAATGTTCATGTAATGTATACCCCCTTTATACACCACATGTATATGTAGTAGGTTTGCATGCCAGCTCTACCAGTTTGACATGCTCTTCATAATCTTGAGGCCCCCGAGGGGGGGGGGGGTCTTTGCTCCCTGCTCCCTGGAAGAAAAATGACCTTTCTCCCCAGCTCCCGAAAATGTTTTTCCTCAGCCCCCTGCTCCCTGCTCCCTAAAACCCCAAAAAGTTATGCTTACTCCCAAAATCCCTGAAAATAAATGACCCTTCTCCCCCAAATCCCTGAAAATAAATAGCCCTTCTCCCTGAATCCCCAAAACCCATGGAAGGGCCTCAATCTTATCTCTCTACGAAAGCCTTGAAATACTAGTTATATGTAAAAATTCACTTTTTTATTTTAAAATTGTAGTACGTCCAGGATAAACATCAAAATTAGCCTCAATAGTAGGCAATTGCTTAATCTAGCCAACTTAGTCTATGCTACGACAATGTCCAGTAATGGTCAAGGAATGTGTCGAACCTCCGAGCGAACGTTCGAACCTTGTTGGTTGTACAGATTTGCTACCACTTGTGTGCATTCGACGGCGATCATGAAGCCAGATACATTTCTCAAGACGAATTCAAAATATGAGAAATTGACGCTTCAAAATTGACTTTACGTCTAAGCTGCCCCAAAACGCTCAGACTTGCAGTTCTACATATAAAAACGTAGGAACACCACTTTTCACCATTAATGTTTTTGTTCAACGATTTTACTTACAGTTTGAGGAAAACAGATTTCATCAAGAACGTAAATTGCGGATAAGCCGCTTTATAATATGTATCGGGTAGGCACGCAGGAAACTAGACTTTGTTAGAACAGGTCGTGAGATTTTATTCCCCAAAAAGCAATTTTTCTCTTTTAAACAATAATAGGAACCAGTGTTTCCATGAAACTGCAAATCAGTGGAATCTTAAACAGTCTTTATTATTTATAATTTCGACTACGGTCCAGCAGCTAAGGCCGGTCTAGATCTAGGTTGATAGAGGATACCTTATGAAGGATTTTGTTTTAAATGTTTAACCGAATAAAAATATACTAGTATCCTTGCTCATCCGTTGTCTTTGCTTTTGACTAGGGCTCAGAAAAATTATGGCGCAATACTCTGACATGGCTGAGTTAAAAGAAAACCCTTTGTTTTATTGAGGAAATAGACTACAGAATAAACTCTTTTTCTTTGGCTTAAAAAAGAAAATACACTATAAAACACTCTCGCAAATACGGTCTCGGTTCTATGTGGTTTATGTTCGTCCGGTTTTAATGCTTTAAATAGGCAGCCCGGCTGCAATCGATCCATACATCCGTCTATTTTATCCAGAAATGTTTCGTTGTGAAATGTCTCAGGGAACATACGTCATCGAAACGAGTCATCGAAGGAAATGCCACGCCCCTTTCAAGCACTATTACAGAAATTCTGAAGTTGAAACGCAAGACTGCGTTTCTGAGACTGAGTTTCTCAAACCAGAACTTTACAGTAACTGTCTTGTGGCCTTTGATGATTTCCTACTGGAGGAAATGGTGACCTCACCAATCCGGGATCAAAACATACTGTACCTTTACCTCGCCTTAAATCCATCCCTCATAGACAAGACATAAGTTCTCCCTGGTCTTCCTGACCATGATACAATCATGGCTGAAGTGAGTGTAAAGGCTAAAATGATAAAGCAGGTCCCCCGTAATATCTTCTATACTAAACGGCCAACTGGGATCAGCTGAACATCAGAAAAAACACGTCCGTGCAACGAATACCCCATTAAATTCCATTTTTATATAGTGAAAATGGGGGTATGCAGTGGTATACCTATTTTTCTTATTATTGGTACAAAACATAGATTGTAAGTACTCGTTAGAACCGCCTCGGGTTCTAACGTGTTCCCACGATCTATGTTTTGAGCAAAAAATATCAAAAGAATCTAATTTTACAACTTAAGAAAAATCTATATATTGCATCAGCAAGTTTTCGTAATGCACCGAGGTAATTCCACTGCCTAATCCAGTCAAACCTTGCTACTGCAGACATCCAGATTCTATGGGATGAGTCTGTCACCAAACTCCAGGTTGGTATATATTGACACCTGCATTCCAATACGCAAGACAAAATCAAGAGATCAATCTTAATGAGTAAATGTAATAAACACTATAAGCGACGGACCAGATCAAGCAGACCTACTCATCTGGTACGCCGGGTATCAAAAAGGGCCTATGTAAAATTACATCGGCGATATTCTTAGCCTACAGCAAGAAGCCGATGACCCTGGCCTTGACATCTCCACCTAGATCAATACAAAGAAATCATATTCCTTACTGAAACACGTCAGGCAAAACAATAGTGGCATAACACCTTAAATACCTGACTTTAACATCTTTAAAGGCCATTGGACAGACTTTTACCTCCGACACAGACAATGCTAACACCCTAAATCTACAGTTTCAATCTGCTTTAGTCCAAAAAGCCATGGCTCAAAAGACCTTACAGGGTCTTCATGATTCAGGTAGAAACCAGCCCTTCCAAGCAAGCTCATATTATACTACAGTGCAGGACAAAGAAATCTCATCGAAAGGTACATAATGCCTTTTCAGGAAGCACACTCCCAATAAACCATTTGGTCCTGACCAACTTAAACAATGCTCCAAACTCTTCATAAGGAATTAGCCCCCATCCATGAAATAATCTTCCAGAGGTCCCAATACCCAGGTAAACTCCAAACCATATGGAAGGAAATGTGTCCCCATACTCAAAAATGGGACAAGACTGACCCAGACAATCATCGCCCTATATCGCTCACATGTGTTCTTTGTAAAGTATTTGAACATCCAGCTTATCAAAACATTTCACGACGCAGAATATCCTCTATGACTTAAGCATGGGTTTTGAGGATGGCGGTCCTGCGAGACCAAGTTGATCAGGCTTATACACGAACTTTCCAAAAACATGAAGTTAAGAAAACAGACAGACTTTTGTCACTTAAAACCATGAAGCCATCGTATGGTCGATACACTTTCTCAATATGTTCACTGCTCTTAAAGGATTTCAGTATTATTTGCTATTACTGCAGCCTGGTGTTTCGCCGTGTGGCGGCCCTAAAATGCCTCCCCGTACATCATCCATAGTGCTGATTACATTTTCGTTTTGGTTCTTTGAGATCAGCGAGGGCATTCTGGGAAATTTATTATCGGTTTGTATTCATCTTCTGAACAACGTCTGAAATATTAGGCTATATTTTGATGATATACTTAAACGCAATAGTTTGTTTTGCAACACATACACATTTTCGAATTATTAATTCATTAGTATCCTATTTTGACTGAAAATGAAATGGGGTATGTCGGTTGCCAACTCAGTGACCAAATTTCGCACACTTAGTATTTTCTTCAAACGATAAGAGTGTTCTTCACGGAAGTGGTCACCTTTACAAACAGCAGAAGTTTCTCATCGTATTTTGCATTTAGCGGGAGTGATGGCGCATGCTCTAAACAAGATATAATCTGCCATCAATTCTGGAAGATTTGCCAGTATTTTCGTGACAAAGTGTGCATCTATTCCCAGCACGTATCTGTATTTTGGGTATTTTGAAGTTAGCGCATGCGTATACGCTTCCACGACTTTCCAAAGATGCGGAGAACCATTGTGTCTTTCGTATTCAGTAAGTGCCTTTGCTATGTTGTCAATGCATTCCTGTCCGTAGTACTCCTGAACCTCTATATCACAATTCTTAAAAAGCTCCATCATGTAGGTATGGGTCTTTTCTGCAGAAAATATTCCAGTCTTGAAATTACCCGGTTCGAGAATATGCACAGTTACTCCGGTACTGTAGAGTTCCATTCTCAGACAATCAGAGAAGGCCTCAACGCCATACTTCGACACCGAGTAGGGGATGTAACCCAATGCACACCGTCCGGTCATGCTCGATATGTTGACGATTCGCCCCCGTGACTTTCGAACTAACGGTAGAAAAGCTTTGGTAACTCTTATCATGCCGTAGAGGTTGACGTCAATGTGTCTGTGGATGTCTGCTAGAGGAATCATTTCAAACAAACCCATACCTTCTGTAATCCCAGCATTATTAACAATACCCCACAATCCTGTAAGAATATATGAGCGTGTTTAAATAATCTTAAAACATTTAGTCATTAACTTTGGTAAGCTAAATTTTAGCTATCATTTTAGACTTCTGTATGCTTTACTTAACATTTACCGATTTATTTTATGCAAAAAATATGCTCGCTCAATTTATACAAAACTGAATTGGTTGCACATTTCGTCGTAGCTTTCTGTCAGTCATCTTTTATGAAACAATCCCAACAATGCCACCTTAAATATGGTCCTTTGCTAAATGGTGACTGCAAAAAGAGGTTAAATCCAGTGATGACTTAAGGGTGGCAGCATGACAGAATGCGAATTGAAAACTTTACTGGTTATATGCTCGATTTTGACCTCAGACGCCACGCCCCCGTCAAAAGATCGAAGAGTCTACTTAGTAGCACGTGAAAGAATATACAGATTGTAACAGTACAAAACTTGTGATTACTGTGCGTGCGACCGAAGTGTAACGGAAAATCTCGGCATTTTGTATCTGAGGACAAAATTTTAATCTATGCGGCGTTATGGTGTACTTTTGCGACTTGGGTTATAAATAAAATGTAAACACATATAATAAGTAAATCGTTGATTTACAAAATTAAGTAAATTTCAACCTTTTCCATCTAGCTGCTTTTTAACAATAGCCAGACATTTCTGCACGCTTTCTTCTTTTGTAACGTCTAATCCCACAGGGAATACTTTACTGGAACACCCTGCTCGGAGTTTTTCTTGACCTTCCTCCGTCAGACATCCTGCGAACACTGGGATACCAAGCTTATCTAGGTGCTTCACAAGCAAATTTCCAAATCCAGTATCACAGCCAGTTACAAGTACATGACGATTGTTTATGTCAGATAGTTTGATTCTCCCAAGTAACAACTTCACTGTCTTGTAAGCAATTACTATTACGCAAAGGAGACAAATCCACATCTCGAATCTAACCACACTATTAAACGGTTATCGCCGTCCTAAAATTTTAACTTGTCAACATTGTTGTTATTGACGTCAAATGGAGAAGCATTTAAAAGAACTGTTTTATTTTTAATTGAATGATATCACTGTGTAATATAAGTTTTGGTTGAATTTACAAAACATTTAAACTTGCTTGGTATCCATTACAATAACCCGTGAACCATACACATTTTTCATCTATCAACTATCATACGATATGTTTATAACGTCACAATGTATTTTTGTTTCATTCATTCAAGGCCACCCATTGAGGATAACATGTTCATGCATTGCATACCCCCATTAAGTACAACGTTTATATGTAGTAGGTTTGCATGTCAACTGCACCATCTCGGCTTTTGGAGTGGGAATCTTTTTCAGACTGCGCCTTTTCCTGATCTTTGCCTACTTGTACCTCTTTACATACTCCTCACAACATTATCTCTCTACAAAAGCCTTGAAACATATAACCAGTTTTTTATGTAAATAATCACTTTTTTAATTTTAAAATTGTAGTACGTCCTCGATAAACATCAACATTATCCTCAATACCTTTTAGAGGCAATTTCTTAATCTAGCCCACTTATTCTAAGCTACGACAATGTCCAGTGATGGTCAAGGAATGTGCCGAACCATGCGAACGTTCGAACGTCGTTGATTGCATATCTAGTAGCTAACAGGTGTGTGCTATCGAGGGCGATAGTGAAGCCAAATACATTAATGTTCTAAAATATGAGGAATTAACACTTCAAAATTGACGTTACGTCTAAGCTGCCACAAAACGCTGACTTGCAGCTCTACATATTAAAACGTAGGAACACCACTTTTTTCACCATTGATGTTTTTTGTTCAACGTTTTACTTACAGTTTGAGGAAAAAAGATTTCATACTATTGCAATTCCGGTGAAAGATGTTTACAGCCTTAATAAATTTACTTCAATCGCTTGACCAATCATTGCCAAATAGAACCGATAAGCCGCTTTATAATATGTATCGGGTAGGCATGACATGATTTCTCGCAGGGAACTAGACCTTGTTAGAACAGGTCGTGAGATTTTATTCCCCAAAAAACATTTTTTCTCTTTTAAACAATAATAGGAACCAGTGTTTCCATGAAACTGCAAATCAGTGGAATCTTAAACAGTCTTTATTATTTATGATTTCGACTACGGTGCAGCAGCTAAGGCCGGTCTAGATCTAGGTTGATAGAGGAAAAATTATAGATATATCCTTGTTCATTGACTAGGGCTCAGAAAAATTATGGCACAATACTCTGATATGGCTGAGCGTAACGAAAGCCTTTGCAGAATAAACTCTTTTTCTTTGGCTTAAAGAAGAAAATACACTATAAAATTCTGAATAAAAAAACACAAAAACATGCACAGTACTTACAAATCGGGGCCCATTTAAGGTTTATCTTGATGGTGTTTCCCTTCCTTAAAAGCTGAACAAGCGTAACAATTTTAGAATATGTTCAAGAACATGGATATTGTGACCTGTAACAGTGTTTCAGACATGCCACGACGGTATACATTCAGTCAGCAAGATCATTTGATGCATTGCACGCTTAACAGGGAATACTTCGAAAGTAAATACATTCCCTCTAACGCGCAATACATCACTCCAACGAAAGTAACGTCACTGACGTCATGAAAACCGATCTGACGTGCCTCGCGTCCGCGATTATCGGTCTCTTTGAGCGTCTGTAACTTAGCACTCGATAATCAGAATTAAACCAAACTTTGTGACAAGTTGGCTTCTTTAAAAAGAAACCAATGAAAAGGTCAGCAGCAGTTCTTTTTGCTCTAGATTTCAGTGTTGTTGATTCTCTGGTTTGTCATTAATTTCGACTCTCATACGTTTCAGTTTTGTATAAATATCGTTTCTTGTTATGAACGCTTGATCAGTGTGTGTATCTGTCACTCAAGGCATTGACTAAAGTTTCTGATGTTACAGAATCAAAGCTAATTCTAAAGAGAACACGATTACAATCAAATATGTCGATATGTCACAGTGTAGAAAACCATTTTGCAGTGCAGTCAATTTGTGACAGAGTTCTGAATTTTGACTTGCAGCCACACTACCGCAAAGAGACCCATGGGTCCGATGTGATGGACTAAAAGTCAGCCATATAGAGTTCCTATAGTTTCTGTACCCCTCATCGGGGTATCTACGATCTTAACTTAGATGCGCTATGATAAGAAGTCGCCACGATCGAGACTGCTTGCTAGATATTTACCGCTTTTTGACAGGGAGTGTCAACAATGGATAAATTAAATTGTTTGCGGTGAACTGTCTAGTCAACATAGACGGGTTCACTAGTTTTTCTTAAGCGCTTTATGTGACAAAACGCGTAATTGAGAGAGAGCAGTCGATCATGGGTACAATTTTCTTCATATTCAAAGTAAACACTGTGGAAAAGGTCCTGAGGGACCTTTTCCAATAAGATGGTCAAATGATGCGAAATTACAAAGGCATAATTTATACTATCATGCCTTCTAATCTCTAAAAGTTATCAAGAAAGTGTACGTTATTTATGAAATTCCCTCGTACATGTACTTGAAAGTATATCTGCTGCAGAGTACCTAGGGGTCAAAATATCTGAAGACCTCAGCAGGGGAATCACATAAAAAGCAAATCAAACACTCCGATCTCTCAAACGGAATATCAAAGTTCATAATCAAGACCTTAAAATCCACAGAATATAAAACACTTGAATACGCCTCCTCCACTGACACTGACATATACATGACGCAGAGCGGTCAGGTGTACAGGTCTACTTCTAGTGTTACGAAGTTGCTTCAGAAACTTAGACCAAAGACGATTAGATCTGCCCGACTGATGATGCTTTACAAGATTACATAATTGAGCCGCCCCATGGGAAAACCAACAATCTGCACAAGCGAGAACCGCGAAGCTGATCAGCGCCTTCGTTTTCAATTGTTGGTTTTTCCACGAGGTGGCTCAATTATGTAGCAATCCCACAAACTGACTATCTCACAGCAAACCGTAGGGATTCCAAATTCATTCACCATCCACCATCTGGCATACAGACAATTCCGCACATCTACCAATTATTGCACGTACAGATCCTCCCCCCCCCCACCAAGAGCTATATGCTCCCCATCGTGGTACAGTTCAATGGTGCTGTTTGCCAGGTGGGGCATGTGTCTCCCTAATCACCAGACTCTATTATCTTTTAAAAGCGTAGAATCTGAAGTTAATGACTAATGACCTACTGGTGCAATATGATCCAGAGATCAAAGGACTGTCATAATGAGGTGATTATTTCCTCTCTGCAGGGGTGGGGGAGGGGGGCAATAAAATGCCCCTAAAGTAAAATACCTGTGATCCATTGTTTTCTGGTTTTATGGTCCCTAATAACCTGTGAAATAATACTGCCTTCCTCTGCAATCAATATTGATTTTCCTGTTTGGGCTACTACCTATTCAGAGTCAGGTTTTCTAGTGTCCTGCCCCTTATCATTGATCAGCTATTGACCGTAAATATATAGGCCTTTAAACCATACTAACACTCTTCGCTTACCAGGTGAAGAGATTGCCCAATTGGGCAATGCCATTTTTTCAGAGGGTTTACAGCAAACTGCCCATTTTATCGCATTTTGTTGCCCAAATAAGCATTTTGTTGCCCAAAATTATTGTTTATATCTTTCATAAAAACGATCTGTGCAAAATGTTAATATATGTAATCAAAAACTAATTGGAGCAAAAAGAAGAAGAAGAATTTATCTAAATTTTGTCCGTTCAAATTATTTTAAAATTATTTTTTAAAAAAAAGTTATGTAGGTTTGAACTTTGGTATTTTTTAAAGAAAATTATTTTGTGACTTGTTGCCCATTTTGACGCAGTTTTATTTTCAGTTGCCCTAATGGGCAACGGTCAATCTAAAACAGAGTTTATGAAATGTTTTGTTGCCCATTTCAGTACACTTTATGAATCAAATAAAATATGGCTATTTACACTCTGTAAGTCCATGGACATTCCATATTAGGCCGTTATATATTATGTGATTAGGCCTTAAAGGTATGACCTCCTGGAGTGCTGATCAATGAGAATGAAATAACAATGAAAAGCACACAATGTTATCATTATAATTGTATTAAGAGTAAAATCACATGACAAATCAAGGTGTATATTTTGCAAATTGTGGGGTGTCCGGGATGTTTGGATCATCAGACAACTGCATAGGAGGAGGAGTGCTTTCACCTGGCCTCTTTACCTGAAACAGAGAATCATACACTTCATAAGTTACTTGCTCTCTGATCAAGACAGAACACATTTGTGTGAAAGTGCTCTAAAGCGTCATCGGTGACATTATGCTGTAAACATTACTGACCATTCATATATTTTACTAGGTAAGTACAGGTGTTTCAATGCAATGTTTGTACATGTATAGCTCGGCAAATAGGTCACTGTATGGGCGTTACCTTATGAAAACGTTATTGGGTATGGTCTACTTTTGACCTAGGTAAAAGCTAAAGGTACACAGTTGAAAGACTCAACTCACATGTTGTCCGTTAGAATGAAAATCCGAGTTTGTCTAGTTTACTGGATTGGACAAAATAGGTAGCTGATCTTTAACGGTAAAATACGTGACAGCTCTCTAGGCTGACTGAATTCGACTTTTCTATTATCTCCCTACATGAACAGATGGACTAGCCGACCACGCCCAGATATGAATATTAAAGTTGCCGCCCATACAGTGACCCATTTGCCGAACTATACAAGGTAATTTCACAGGCGCTTGAAGTTATATAAGTGACCCAAATATCATCAGATTTACGGTAGTGTCTAAGGTCAATATATATATTGACTTACTCTATGATTATAATTATATATAGGACTTCAAACGCCTGTGGTAATTTACATGGACATGGTGACAGGTAGCTGGACTATGAAGAACTGAAACACCCATCTGTGGCACTTAATTTAATATAGGCGGCCCTGTTGCAGAGTGAAGGTCGCTGACTTCAGTGCTCTTGGTCATTCGATCATCTCACCGCTGTGGGTTTGCGCCTCGCTGGGAGCACGGGTCATGTGGGACAAGCCAAGTTCTGCTTGCGGGTGTGTCACTTCTTTTTTCTTGGGATACTCCCGTTTTCGCCCCACCTACCGATTGATTCTTCTCGATATGAGTGGAAAAGATTGAAACTGAATATAAAAAATCTGGAGTGAAAAAAATGTACTCCAGCATTGAGCCAGGGCACAAAGCATTGCTTTTGTTACACATAAAAGCAATGGCTCTGCAGTCTGCATACCCTAGCAGTTTGGTAACATTTAATCGCATTAGGATCCTTGGACATACCAAAACATAGCAAAGACGGATCTGACCTACATGTGTACGGGATGACATGTGTGAGTGAATGCATGTGCAAGTTGTTGAGAATTATCTCAAGTGAATCTCGCGAGATGTGACGTGGTTTGTCCATTCAGTCTAGTCGCAACCACTGACCTGTACAGATCGTAGCTTGTCACCTTTAATAAATACCTGTGTGGCCACGTGGCCGGGCAAATGTAAGTATATGAAATTTGAATTTTGTTCATTTGTGTTACGCTTATTTGGATTTTAAGCGTTTCATTTTGGTGTACAGTCAGGAGGTACGGCCGGAGACTGTATTTTTATTTAAATTTATAAAAACGAACTTTGTCAGTTTGTGTTCGTTGTGGTTGAAACTGTGTTCGATAGGTCGAACACGAGTTTGTAGAGTTTTATTTTTGTGTGCAGTCAGGAGGTTCGGCCGGAGACTGTATTTAAATTAAAAAAAAAAAAAAAAAAAAAAAAAAAAAAAAAACGAACTTTGTCAGTTTGTGTTCGTTGTGGTTCAAACTGAGTTCGATATGTCGAACACGAGTTTGAAGAGTTTCATTTTTGTGTGCAGTCAGGAGGTTCGGCCGGAGACTGTATTTTATTCAAATTTATAAAAACGAACTTTGTCAATTTGTGTTCGTTGTGGTTGAAACTGTGTTCGATAGGTTGAACACGAGTTTGAAGAGTTTCATTTTTGTGTGCAGTCAGGAGGTTCGGCCGGAGACTGTATTTTATTTAAATTTATAAAAACGAACTTTGTCAGTTTGTGTTCGTTGTGGTTGAAACTGTGTTCGATAGGTTGAACACGAGTTTGAAGAGTTGTGTGCAGTCAGGAGGTACGGCCGAAGACTGTATTTTATTTAAATTCATAAAAACGAACTTTGTCAGTTTGTGTTTGTTGTGGTTGAAACTGTGTTCGATAGGTCGAACACGAGTTTGAAGAGTTTCATTTTTGTGTGCAGTCAGGACGGCCGGAGACTGTATTTTCATTTCACTTTAAAAACGAACTTGGTGTTTGTTGACGAGCTATGTGTTCGTTGTGATTAAAATTGTGTTGGACATGTTGGATGGGCCAAACAAAGATGGACAAAGATTTCGGTACAGTCAGGAGGTACGACTGAGAACTGTGGTTTCATTTAAAATTAAAACAAAATTGGTGTTCGTAGTGGCTAAATTGCGTTGGCTAGGTCGAACAAAAATCGCAATAAGGCTCAACTTCCACCCCTGTCGTTGAGGTCCCTCCTGCTATTGAGGTCCCTCCTGCAGCTGAGGTCCCTGCAGTTGTAGTTATCAACCGGAAAATCGCCAAGAGTTGCGAAAATTTGCACTACAGTTGCAGCTATCAACTGGAAAATTGTCAAGAGTTACGATTTATAGAAAAAACGTATTTTTTCCGTAAATACGGTGTATTAGCGCTCTAAATACCGGATATTGTAAAACTGGCATGTTGCACATCCGTTTTTGCAGATTTAAGTTTTCTTTTGATCCTTTGAGGTAAATAAGGTTATATGTAGAAATTAGAATGGGGAGTACAACTTCTCAGCTGAAATTTGATCATTTGACCCCCTTTTGTAATATGGGTAAGGGCCTAACAGAGGGAACCGGAATTTAATCACCTGGGTTTATTACAAAAATATGCTCGTGCAGCATACAGAGATTTTTAAAGTTGTAAAAAGGGAAATTGCTATTTTCTTATTTTTTACTCAAAACATAGATTGTGGGTACACATTAGAACCGCCTCGCTCAGGCGGTTCTTACGAGTACAAAATGAAAATTGCTTTTTTTTTCTTCTTATTTTTGCTCAAAACATAGATTGTGGGTACACGTTAGAACCGCCTCGCCCAGGCGATTATTACGAGTACCCACAATCTATATTTTGGAGCAAATATAAGAAAAATAGATATACCCCTGCATTCCCAGTTTTGCTATATAAAATTGGGGTTTGAGGGGGTAAATATTTCACTGACATGTTTTCCTGATGCATGGCTCAATCGTCCCGAAAAATAAACCACCTTTTTCCCTAGCCCCCTGTTTTCATCAGTTCTCGAAAAGCTCAATAGATTTGCCTCATAACTTCCTTAAATTATTATCTGATGTTTCTTGAAATAGATATCGTTCTGTCCAGTCCAATCCATTCCTTGAGGGCCACATATGAGTCTTTGATATTACATTACTAAAACATGTCCATGCACTATATACAGTGATTTTTTCAGTAGGAAAAAATGAAAATGTCATCGGAAATATTTTGAAAATTTTGATATTTTTGCTCAAAACATTGATTGTGACATTGATTGTGGGTACACGTTCTCCCCAGTCCCACACCAATCCTGGTGGGGCCACATCAGTCTTTGATATTACATTTCGAAAACATGTCCATGCACAATACAGTGATTTTTAGTAGGAAAAAAATAAAAATAAAATTGGAAGCATTTTGAATTTCATTTTTTGCTCAAGACATTGATTGTGGGTACACATTAGAACCGCCTCGCCGAGGCGGTTTTAACGAGTAAATAATCCAGCTCACATCACCCAGATAGCCACCATGCTCATGCATGGTAAAACTTTTCAAAGACCATCTTCTCTTGATATATTGGACTGGTTTCAACGAAACGTGGCATGGAGCATTAATGACCAAAGTACTATACGAATCATGACTCTGTGATTACCGTGACCTATTTTGGCAAAGCCAACATAGGTCACATAATTATGCATTAGAATGGTGAAAAATTTTAGAATGTCATTTATAGGTAAACATCGCAGGAAATGGACAACATTACTGAATAGTAATGGTTCTGAGAAAAATCTGACCCCACTCTGGGATAATGTACATGTATAAAATTTTAACATGTTCTCCTCTGAAACGGTTTTGTCAATCAAAGCCACAGTTTATATGAGGCATCTATAGGAAAGTGGAACCAAAAGTGTATATAACAAATCCAGGTTACATGACTAATGATGGCTGTCATGTCCATATAGTGTTAAAACCCAACTACTTCTGTTTTGTCCATTAGCTGTCCTTCTTCACCTTGTTGGGCAACTCGTATTTACACACGTGTATGCATCCATCATTGTAGGAATCATTTAAACAGCAGTCACACAGTAGCGTATAAGTGAAACGCGCGCCGGGCGTGTTGAAAAAATAGCAAAATTCAACATACGCCAGACGCACGTCGGAAACACGTCCAAAACACGCTACAAGTGCGTTGAGTACCTTTGGTGTACGTCCGGCGCTCGTCGCTGTACGTCGCTTCAAAAGTCTCTGCGCGTTTCGCTCTTTTGGGCTAAAAAAAAATTAAACATGCTTAAAAATTTTCGAAAAGCTCGGCGTGTCTCGGGCGTGTGACTTATACGTCCCGAATAAGTTCCACGCGCGCTACAGGCGCGTTGAATACGCTCTGAACGCGTTTGGCGCGCGTTTGAAGCACGCCAGTGTACGTTCCATGCGCGTTCCGATTTTATTAGATGTTGCTTCACTAGCGTGCCCCAAGCGTGTGTGAAACGCGCGTTGAACGTTCGATGCGCGCCTGTAGCGGGTGCTTAGCGTGTCTTGGACGTATCACAACCGTACTAATAAACTTTGAGATTTTTTATACGTCCGGCAGGCGCTAATGTGTGACTTCTAAAGCAAATTATTTTTATACGCCCAAAGTCTTCAGCCTGTTGAGATTTTTCATACGCCCGGCGCGCGTTTGGGTTATACGCTACTGTGTGACTGCTGTTTAAGGGAATGTGCTAAAAGACAATATGCGAAAGAGTATTTGAGTTAAGTTTAATTTTCGTCAACATGCCATATTAAAGTCAGAAACAAATTCACTGTTGAACCTAAGCTTTTTGTATTTGTGAATTAACGTCCGTCCCAACAAAAGCTATGGTCATACAGAGGCTGGATCTCGTTTCCGATTCGCATTACAATAAAGCAAGGTATCTACATAAGACACACTGTATAGAAGGCTAGGGGCTTATCTGTTTTGATTTTTTAACAACTTAATGCCCCAGTCGGCAATTTTGTAGTAATATTAGGACGAATCGACAACTTCACACTTCTTAAAAGTTTATAGTGGTTTCCGTCGGGCAATAGTCAACCGTGGTCATCCAGGCCACCTCGGGGCAATAGTTTTAATAACCATGAAATAACTGTTTGCTATAAATGCCTCTATCATTGGTGCTGCTGATAAGGTCCCAAAGATAAAATGTACTACAAACCTCCTTGTGATGCAGCTGATTAGGTCCCAGTGATGTATTATACTGAACCCATCCTATCATCACCTGTAACTTCTCCTGCCAATTGGCCCCAGTCTCACGTTGTACCATAAACGCCTCGATCATCGCCTGCAATCACTCCTGCTGATAAGGCCCTAGTTTCATATAGCAGGACAAGCGTACCTGTCATCACCTGTAATCACTCCTCATGATAAGGCCCCTAGTGCTATATAGTTCTACAAAACTACATTTAAATCCCTGTCATTGCCTGTAATCACTCCTGTTGATTAGACCCTAGTGTTATAAAGTTGAACAAAACTCCCTATTAACGCCTCTTTCGTCGCCTGTAATCATTCCTGCTGTAAAGGCGCCAATTTTACATAGCAATACAAACGTGCCTTGAGTCGCCTGTAATCACTCTTGTAGATAAGGCCCCGGTGTAAAATTTTATTACAAACGCTGCTTTCATCGCCTGTAATCACTCCTGCTGATTAGGCCCCAAAGTAATATTGTACTACAAACGCCCCTATCATCGCCTGTAAAAACTCCTATTTATTAGGCCCGAATGCGTTATTGTACTACAAACGTCACTTTCATCGCATGTAACTACTCCTGCAAATTATACCCCGGTCATATTTTGAACAACAAACGCCTCTATTATCTTCTGCAGTCACCTTTACTGATAATGTTCCTGTGTTATATAGTAATAGAACGTGCTTGTCATCGCCTGTAATCACTCCTGCTGTTGATTAGGCCCTAGTGTAATATATTACTACAAATACCCATATCATTGCCTGTTATCAGTCCTGTTGATAAGGCCCCAGTGAAATATTGTTATAAAAACGTGCCTATCGACGCCTGAAATCACTCCTGTTGATTAGTCCTAGTGTTATGTAGTATTACGTACCTTCCTTTCGTGACCTGTTATCACTTCTGCTGGTTAGGCACTAGAGTTAAATTGTACTACAAATGCCCATATCATTGCCTGTAATCATTCCTGCTGATAAATCTGCAGTGTTATATTTATTTACAAACGCTTCTTTCAACGCATGACGTCACATCCTGCTGAAAAGGGCCCAAAGTAATATTGAACTAAATGCGTCCCTATCATCGCCTGTAATCACTCCTACTGATTAGGCCCCAATGCCTTATTGTACTACAAACGTCACAAAAACGCCTCTGTTATCTTCTGTACTCACTCATGTTGATTAGGCCTCAGTGTAATATTATACTTCAAACGCTCCTATCATCGTCTGAAATTACCCCTGCTGAATAGGCCCCAAATTTATATTGTACTACAAAATCCACTATTTTCGGATCTAATCACTCCTGTTGATAAGGCCCCTGTGTTATATTTTATGAAAACCGCCCTATCAACACCTGTTATCACTCCTGTTGATTAGTCCACAGTGTTATATAGTACTACAATCCTCCATATAGTGACCTATCATTACTGCTGCTGATAAGGTCCCAAAGTTATTATGTATTACAAACGCCCCTGTCATCGCATGTAATCGCTCCTGCTGATAAGGTCCCAGTGTTATATCATACTGAAACCCCCTATCATCACGTATGACTACTATTGCGAATTAGCCCCAGTCTTTAGTTGTACTATAAATGCCTCTATAAATGCCTGTAATCACTCCTGCTGATAAGGCCCCAATTTCATATAGCAAGACAAACGCACCTGTCATCACCTGTAATCACTCCTGTTGATAAGGCCCCTAGTGTTATATAGTTCTACTAAACTACATATTAATGCCTCTGTCATTGCCTGTAATCACTCCTGTTGATTAGGCCCCTAGTGTTATATAGTTAAACAAAACTCCCTATTAACGCCTCTTTCATCGCCTGTAATCACTCCTGCTGTAAATGCGCCAATTTTACATAGCAATACAAACGTGCCTTGAGTCGCCTGTAATCACTCTTGTAGATAAGGCCCCGGTGTAAAATTTTATTACAAACGCTGCTTTCATCGCCTGTAATCACTCCTGCTGATTAGGCCCCAAAGTAATATTGTACTACAAACGCCCCTATCATCGCCTGTAAAAACTCCTCCTTATTAGGGCCGAATGCGTTATTGTACTACAAACGTCACTTTCATCGCATGTAACTACTCCTACAAATTATACCCCGATCATATTGTTTACAACAAACGCCTCTATTATCTTCTGCAGTCACTTTTGCTGATAATGTTCCATTGTTTTATAGTAATAGAGCGTGCTTGTCATCGCCTGTAATCACTCCTGCTGTTGATTAGGCCCTAGTGAAATATTTTACTACAAATACCCATATCGTTGCCTGTAATCAGTCCTGTTGATAAGGCCCCAGTGAAATATTGTTATACAAACGTGCATATCGACGCCTGTAATCACTCCTGTTGATTATTTCTAGTGTTATGTAGTATTACGTACCTCCCTTTCGTGACCTGTTAACACTTCTGCTGATTAGGCACTAGAGCTTAATTGTACTACAAATGCCCTTGTAGTATGACTTTCTGCTTTTTTTGATGTTTTTGTAAGATTAAATCAATACAAATTAATATCAGAGGAGGCGGGCCTTCATATTAATACTCAGGAAGGAGGCGGAATTAAAACCGTACTGTAGCTTCCTGATGTCGGAAGTTACAGTACGGATCTGTCAATTGGTGTTCTGTCATACTACAAGTTAGTTAAAGACCTCGTAGAAAAAATAAGTAAAAACAGCTCGTCTTCGACTCGCTTATTTTACTTATTTTTTCTACTCGATACTTTAACTCTAACATATCATTGCCTGTAACCATTCCTGCTGATAAATCTGCAGTGTTATATTTATTTACAAACGCATCTTTCAACGCATGAAGTCACATCCTGCTGATAAGGTGTCAAATTAATATTGAACTAAATGCGTCCCTATCATCGCCTGTAAACACTAGTACTGATTAGGCCCCAATACCTTATTGTACTACAAACGTCACAAAAATTGAACAAAATGCGTCCCTGTCATCTATTATCTTCTGTACTCACCCCTGCTGATAAGGTCCAAGTGTTATATAGTATGAAAACGTACCTGCCATAGCCTGTTATCACTCCTGTTGATTGGGCCCTGGTGTTGTGTAGTACTACAAACCTAATGACCTGTAATAACTGCTGCTGATTAGGCTTTACTGTTATATCTTAATACAAATACCAATATCATTGCCTGTAATGACTCATGTTGATTCGGCCCCAGTGTAATATTGTACTTCAAACGCTCCTATCATCGTCTGAAATCACCCCTGCTGAATAGGCCCCAAATTTATATTGTACTACAAAATCCACTATTTTATCCTCTAATCACTTCTGTTGATAAGGCCCCTGTGTTATATTTTTTGAAAACCGCCCTTTCAACACCTGTAATCACTCCTGTTGATTAGGCCACAGTGTTATATAGTACTACAATCCTCCATATAGTGACATGTCATTACTGCTGCTGATAAGGCCCCAAAGTTATTATGTATTACAAACGTCCCTGTCATCGCATGTAATCGCTCCTGCTCATAAAGGCCAGTGATATATCATACTGAAAACCCCCTATCATCACGTATAAATACTACTGCGAATTAGCCCCAGTCTTTAGTTGTACTATAAATGCCTCTATAATTGCCTGTAATCACTCCTGCTGATAAGGCCCCAGTTTCATATAGCAAGACAAGCGTACCTGTCATCACCTGTAATCACTCCTGTTGATAAGGCCCCTGGTGCAATATAGTTCTACAAAACTACATCTTAATGCCTCTGTCATTGCCTGTAATCACCCCTGTTGATTAGGCCCCTAGTATTATATAGTTAAACAAAACACCCTATTAACGCCTCTTTCATCGCCTGTTATCACTCCTGCTGTAAAGGCGCCAATTATACATAGCAATACAAACGTGCCTTGAGTCGCATGTAATCACTCTTGTAGATAAGGCCCCGGTGTAAATTTTAATACAAACGCTGCTTTCATCGCCTGTAATCACTCCTGCTGATTAGGCCCCAAAGTAATATTGTACTACAAACGCCCCTATCATCGCCTGTAAAAACTCCTATTTATTAGGCCCGAATGCGTTATTGTACTACAAACGTCACTTTCATCGCATGTAACTACTCCTGCAAATTATACCCCGGTAAGATTTTGTACAACAAACGCTCTAATATCTTCTGCAGTCACTTTTACTGATAATGTTCCAGTGTTATATAGTAATAGAACGTGCTTGTCATCGCCTGTAATCACTCCTGCTGTTGATTAGGCCCTAGTGTAATATATTACTACAAATACCCATATCATTGCCTGTTATCAGTCCTGTTGATAAGGCCCCAGTGAAATATTGTTATAAAAACGTGCCTATCGACGCCTGAAATCACTCCTGTTGATTAGTCCTAGTGTTAAGTAGTATTACGTACTCCCTTTCGTGACCTGTTATCACTCCTGCTGATTAGGCACTACAGTGTAGAGTTAAATTGTACTACAAATGCCCATATCATTGCCTGTAATCAGTCCTGCTGATAAATCTCCAGTATTATATTTATTTACAAACTCTTCTTTCAACGCATGACGTCACATCCTGCTGATAAGGCCCCAAAGTAATATTGAACTAAATGCGTCCCTATCATCGCCTGTAATCACTCCTACTGATTAGGACCCAATACTTTATTGTACTGCAAACGTCACAAAAACGCCTCTTTTATCTTCTGTTCTCACTCCTGATGCTAAGGTCCAAGTGTTATATAGTATGTAAACGTACCTGTCATCGCCTGTTATCACTCCTGTTGATTAGATATGTAGTACTACAAACCTAATGACCTGTAATCACTGCTGCCGATTAGGCTTTACTGTTATATTTTAATACAAATACAAATATCATTGCCTGGAATGACTCATGTTGATTAGACCCCAGTGTAATATTGTACTTCAAACGCTCCTATCATCGTCTGAAATCACCCCTGCTGAATAGGCCCCAAATTAATATTGTACTACAAAATCCACTATTTTCGCCTCTGATCACTCCTGTTGATAAGGCCCATGTGATATATTTTATGAAAGCCGCCCTGTCAACACCTTTTATCACTCCTGTTGATTAGGCCACAGTGTTATATAGTACTACAATCCTCCATATAGTGACCTGTCATTACTGCTGCTGATAAGGCCCCAAAGTTATTATGTATTACAAAAGTCCCTGTCATCGCATGTAATCGCTCCTGCTGATAAGGTCCCAGTGTTATATCATACTGAAAACCCCCTATCATTACGTAGGACTACTACTGCGAATTAGCCCCAGTCTTTAGTTGTACTATAAATGCCTCTATAATTGCCTGTAATCACTGAGGCCCCAGTTTCATATAGCAAGACAAGCGTACCTGTCATCACCTGTAATCACTCCTGTTGATAAGGCCCCTAGTGCTATATAGTTCTACAAAACTACATTTAAATGCCTCTGTCATTGCCTGTAATCACTCCTGTTGATTTGGCCCTAGTGTTATAAAGTTGATCAAAACTCCCTATTAACGCCTCTTTCGTCGCCTGTAATCACTCCTGCTGTAAAGGCGCCAATTTAACATAGCAATACAAACATGCCTTGAGTCGCCTGTAATCACTCTTGTAGATAAGGCCCCGGTGTAAAATTTTATTACAAACGCTGCTTTCATCGCCTGTAATCACTCCTGCTGATTAGGACCCAAAGTAATATTGTACTACAAACGCCCATATCATCGCCTGTAAAAACTCCTATTTATTAGGCCCGAATGCCTTTTTGTACTACAAACGTCACTTTCATCGCATGTAACTACTCCTGCAAATTATACCCCGGTCATATTTTGTACAACAAACGCCTCTATTATCTTCTGCAATCGCTTTTGCTGATAATGTTTCAGAGTTATATAGTAATAGAACGTGCTTGTCATCGCCTGTAATCACTCCTGCTGTTGATTAGGCCCTAGTGTAATATATTACTACAATTGCCCATATCATTGCCTGTTATCAGTCCTGTTGATAAGGCCCCAGTGAAATATTGTTATAAAAACGTGCCTATCGACGCCTGAAATCACTCCTGTTGATTAGTCCTAGTGTTAAGTAGTATTACGTACCTCCGTTTCGTGACCTGTTATCACTCCTGCTGATTAGGCACTACAGTGTAGAGTTAAATTGTACTACAAATGCCCATATCATTGCCTGTAATCAGTCCTGCTGATAAATCTCCAGTATTATATTTATTTACAAACGCTTCTTTCAATGCATGAAGTCACATCCTGCTGATAAGGCCCCAAAGTAATATTGAACTAAATGCGTCCCTATCATCACAAAAACGCCTCTTTTATCTTCTGTTCTCACTCCTGCTGCTAAGGTCCTAGTGTTATATAGTATGTAAAAGTACCTGTCATCGCCTGTTATCACTCCTGTTGATTAATTATGTAGTACTACAAACATAATGACCTGTAATCACTGCTGCCGATTAGGCTTTACTGTTATATTTTAATACAAATACCTATATCATTGCCTGAAATGACTCATGTTGATTAGACCCCAGTGTAATATTGTACTTCAAACGCTCCTACCATCGTCTGAAATCACCCCTGCTGAATAGGCCCCAAATTAATATTGTACTACATAATCCACTATTTTCGCCTCTAATCACTCCTGTTGATAAGGCCCATGTGATATATTTTATGAAAACCGCCCTATCGACACCTTTTATCACTCCTGTTGATTAGGCCACAGTGTTATATAGTACTATGATCCTCCATATAGTGACCTGTCATTACTGCTGCTGATAAGGCCCCAAAGTTATTATGTATTACAAACGTCCCTGTCATCGCATGTAATCGCTCCTTCTGATAAGGTCCCAGTGTTATATAATACAGAAACCCTCTATAATCACGTATGACTACTACTGCGAATTAGCCCCAGTCTTTAGTTGTACTATAAATGCCTCTATAATTGCCTGTAATCACTCCTGCTGATAAGGCCCCAGTTTCAAATAGCAAGACAAGCGTACCTGTCATCACCCGTAATCACTCCTGTTGATAAGGCTCCTAGTGCTATATAGTTCTACAAAACTACATATTAAAGCCACTGTCATTGTCTGTAATCACTCCTGTTGATTAGGCCCCTAGTTTTATATAGTTAAACAAAACTCCCTATTAACGCCGCTTTCATCGCATGTAATCACTACTGCTGTAAAGGCGCCAATTTTACATAGCTATATAAACGTGCCTTGAGTCGCCTGTAATTACTCTTGTAGATAAGGCCCCAGTGTAAAATTTTATTACAAACGCTGCTTTCATCGCCTGTAATCACTCCTGCTGATTAGGCCCCAAAGTAATATTGAACTACAAACGCCCCTATCATCGCCTGTAAAACTCCTTCTTATTAGGCCCGAATGCGTTATTGTACTACAAACGTCACTTTCATCGCATGTAACTACTCCTGCAAATTATACCCCGGTCATATTTTGTACAAGAAACGCCTCTATTATCTTCTGCAATCACTTTTGCTGATAATTTTCCAGTGTTATATAGCAATAGAACGTGCTTGTCATCGCCTGTAATCACTCCTGCTGTTGATTAGGCCCTAGTGTAATATATTACTACAAATACCCATATCATTGCCTGTTATCAGTCCTGTTGATAAGGCCCCAGTGAAATATTGTTATAAAAACGTGCCTATCGACGCCTGAAATCACTCCTGTTGATTAGTCTTAGTGTTATGTAGTATTACGTACCTCCCTTTCGTGACCTGTTATCACTTCTGCTGATTAGGCACTAGAGTTAAATTGTACTACAAATGCCCATATCATTGCCTGTAATCATTCCTGCTGATAAATCTGCAGTGTTATATTTATTTACAAACGCTTCTTTCAACGCATGACGTCACATCCTGCTGAAAAGGGCCCAAAGTAATATTGAACTAAATGCGTCCCTATCATCCCCTGTAATCACTCCTACTGATTAGGCCCCAATACCTTATTGTACTACAAACGTCACAAAAACGCCTCTATTATCTTCTGTACTCACTCATGTTGATTAGGCCTCAGTGTAATATTGTACTTCAAACGCTCCTATCATCGTCTGAAATTACCCCTGCTGAATAGGCCCCAAATTTATATTGTACTACAAAATCCACTATTTTCGGATCTAATCACTCCTGTTGATAAGGCCCCTGTGTTATATTTTATGAAAACCGCCCTATCAACACCTGTTATCACTCCTGTTGATTAGTCCACAGTGTTATATAGTACTACAATCCTCCATATAGTGACCTATCATTACTGCTGCTGATAAGGCCCCAAAGTTATTATGTATTACAAACGCCCCTGTCATCGCATGTAATCGCTCCTGCTGATAAGGTCCCAGTGTTATATCATACTGAAACCCCCCTATCATCACGTATGACTACTATTGCGAATTAGCCCCAGTCTTTAGTTGTACTATAAATGCCTCTATAATTGCCTGTAATCACTCCTGCTAATAAGGCCCCAATTTCATATAGCAAGACAAACGCACCTGTCATCACCTGTAATCACTCCTGTTGATAAGGCCCCTAGTGTTATATAGTTCTACTAAACTACATATTAATGCCTCTGTCATTGCCTGTAATCACTCCTGTTGATTAGGCCCCTAGTGTTATATAGTTAAACAAAACTCCCTATTAACGCCTCTTTCATCGCCTGTAATCGCTCCTGCTGTAAATGCGCCAATTTTACATAGCAATACAAACGTGCCTTGAGTCGCCTGTAATCACTCTTGTAGATAAGGCCCCGGTGTAAAATTTTATTACAAACGCTGCTTTCATCGCCTGTAATCACTCCTGCTGATTAGGCCCCAAAGTAATATTGTACTACAAACGCCCCTATCATCGCCTGTAAAAAACTCCTCCTTATTAGGGCCGAATGCGTTATTGTACTACAAACGTCACTTTCATCGCATGTAACTACTCCTACAAATTATACCCCGATCATATTGTTTACAACAAACGCCTCTATTATCTTCTGCAGTCACTTTTGC
This sequence comes from Rugalucina vietnamica, assembly GCA_964017185.1. NCBI lineage: Eukaryota > Metazoa > Mollusca > Bivalvia > Lucinida > Lucinidae > Rugalucina > Rugalucina vietnamica. The sequence continues at coordinate 50,812,907 of OZ024878.1, read as the reverse complement.
TGATAATGTTCCATTGTTTTATAGTAACAGAACGTGCTTGTCATCGCCTGTAATCACTCCTGCTGTTGATTAGGCCCTAGTGAAATATTTTACTACAAATACCCATATCATTGCCTGTAATCAGTCCTGTTGATAAGGCCCCAGTGAAATATTGTTATACAAACGTGCATATCGACGCCTGTAATCACTCCTGTTGATTATTTCTAGTGTTATGTAGTATTACGTACCTCCCTTTCGTGACCTGTTAACACTTCTGCTGATTAGGCACTAGAGCTTAATTGTACTACAAATGCCCTTGTAGTATGACTTTCTGCTTTTTTGATGTTTTTGTAAGATTAAATCAATACAAATTAATATCAGAGGAGGCGGGCCTTCATATTAAAGGAATGGATTCGGAACCGCATAAGACGCCGTATGTATACGTAAAATACCATCATAAATTCATTCCTGGTACAAGAGAATGCATATCGGGTTTGTTACGCAAAATATTCGTATTCAAAGTTGGGAAACCTTCGTTTTTTCCTGCATCTGAGTGAATCGTCATCTTTATCGGGTATGGTTACCGGTTTATCGATAATTACACGGTGAACGCGGTAACCAGTATAAAGCTGTGACGTCACTCACTCACTTTCTCTTTAAGCCGCTCATTTCAATTGCAAGACGTTCAAATATTCTCGCGATAATTTCGTTATTTTATTTTGTATTTGTGGATATTTTCTACGTTTAACTTGACAGAAGGGTTTATGTGATAATACCGGAGAATAATTTTTACCGAAGACGCCTCAGTGCCAGGCGATTAACTGTAAAAACGAGCCACAGAAATAAGGTAAAAATTTTTTCCAGATACCTGTCGTCGGCTTTTCGCTTCCCCCAAAGCGAAAAAAATCGTAGGTGTAGACATTTTCTATATTCTTATTAATAATCCAGTTTGAACGGAATGGAATTACTGTTACATGTATCTACGCACGGTAGTTTTTATTCCGAATTTTGGCATTTCACATACAATTCGTCAAAGAATCGCGCACAATAGAAAAAGAATAGGAATTCGCAATTACCGCCTCAAACGGTCAGCTGACCTGTCAACAATGACTGCAATCAAAGTTGTTTACATAAAGACACGCGCCATCAAAAGATGCGACCGCCATTCTTTAAATCGTTTGATCGCAATTATAAGTTGTTTACATAAAGACACGCGCCATCAAAAAATGCGACCGCCATTCTTTAAATCGTTTGATCGCTATTATACGTATGAAAGATTATCGACTACCTAACTATCGTTACATAATTTTGATTGGATTTACATCATAAAGGTGCGAAATACTATCGGATGGATGTCTCTAAGATGCTTTTTTGGCTCATAGACAACAAAACACAGGTAAATATTGGGACGTATCGCGGCAAAAACGACTTGCGCCCCGTGAATCACCACTGAGGAAAACATGTGTCTGAGCCCAGATTTACTCGTCCTTGGACGCCGGGTCCTGCGTCCGCGAGATCCCTGTGACAGAGGGTTTTTCTGTTTTTATTTCTTTTTTTTTCTTACCTTAATGTGGGAATTTTATCGATAAAATGAAGTGGAGTACGGTCGCTTGTAAATGGCTCTCAACCGAAAGTGAGTGAGTGACGTCACAGGTAAACAAATATGGCGGCAACCTTCGTGATTCGAGACGCATTTTAGCGTAATTTTTAAACGATGATTGTGTACTTATTATGGGTAAATCGGTGGAATTTGATTTGTAACACGTACTGTAACATCTAAATGAATATGTACAGGGCCAAATATGCGTTTCCGAATCGATTCCTTTAATACTCAGGAAGGAGGCGGAATTAAAACCGTACTGTTGCTTCCTGATGCCGGAAGTTACAGTACGGATCTGTCAATTGGTGTTCTGTCATACTACAAGTTAGTTAAAGACCTCGTAGAAAATATAAGTAAAAACAGCTCGTCTTCGACTCGCTTTATTTTACTTATTTTTCTACTCGATACTTTAACTCTAACATATCATTGCCTGTAACCATTCCTGCTGATAAATCTGCAGTGTTATATTTATTTACAAACGCATCTTTCAACGCATGAAGTCACATCCTGCTGATAAGGTGTCAAATTAATATTGAACTAAATGCGTCCCTATCATCGCCTGTAAACACTAGTACTGATTAGGTCCCAATACCTTATTGTACTACAAACGTCACAAAAATTGAACAAAATGCGTCCCTGTCATCTATTATCTTCTGTACTCACCCCTGCTGATCAGGTCCAAGTGTTATATAGTATGAAAACGTACCTGCCATAGCCTGTTATCACTCCTGTTGATTACTGTTATATCTTAATACAAATACCAATATCATTGCCTGTAATGACTCATGTTGATTCGGCCCCAGTGTAATATTGTACTTCAAACGCTCCTATCATCGTCTGAAATCACCCCTGCTGAATAGGCCCCAAATTTATATTGTACTACAAAATCCACTATTTTAGCCTCTAATCACTTCTGTTGATAAGGCCCCTGTGTTATATTTTATGAAAACCGCCCTTTCAACAACTGTAATCACTCCTGTTGATTAGGCCACAGTGTTATATAGTACTACAATCCTCCATATAGTGACATGTCATTACTGCTGCTGATAAGGCCCCAAAGTTATTATGTATTACAAACGTCCCTGTCATCGCATGTAATCGCTCCTGCTGATAAAGACCAGTGATATATCATACTGAAAACCCCCTATCATCACGTATAAATACTACTGCGAATTAGCCCCAGTCTTTAGTTGTACTATAAATGCCTCTATAATTGCCTGTAATCACTCCTGCTGATAAGGCCCCAGTTTCATATAGCAAGACAAGCGTACCTGTCATCAACTGTAATCACTCCTGTTGATAAGGCCCCTGGTGCAATATAGTTCTACAAAACTACATCATAATGCCTCTGTCATTGCCTGTAATCACCCCTGTTGATTAGGCCCCTAGTATTATATAGTTAAACAAAACACCCTATTAACGCCTCTTTCATCGCCTGTTATCACTCCTGCTGTAAAGGCGCCAATTATACATAGCAATACAAACGTGCCTTGAGTCGCCTGTAACCACTCTTGTAGATAAGGCCCCGGTGTAAATTTTAATACAAACGCTGCTTTCATCGCCTGTAACCATTCCTGCTGATTTGGCCCCAAAGTAATATTGTACTACAAACGCCCCTATCATCGCCTGTAAAAACTCCTATTTATTAGGCCCGAATGCGTTATTGTACTACAAACGTCACTTTCATCGCATGTAACTACTCCTGCAAATTATACCCCGGTAAGATTTTGTACAACAAACGCCTCTATTATCTTCTGCAGTCACTTTTACTGATAATGTTCCAGTCTTATATAGTAATAGAACGTGCTTGTCATCGCCTGTAATCACTCCTGCTGTTGATTAGGCCCTAGTGTAATATATTACTACAAATACCCATATCATTGCCTGTTATCAGTCCTGTTGATAAGGCCCCAGTGAAATATTGTTATAAAAACGTGCCTATCGACGCCTGAAATCACTCCTGTTGATTAGTCCTAGTGTTAAGTAGTATTACGTACTCCCTTTCGTGACCTGTTATCACTCCTGCTGATTAGGCACTACAGTGTAGAGTTAAATTGTACTACAAATGCCCATATCATTGCCTGTAATCAGTCCTGCTGATAAATCTCCAGTATTATATTTATTTACAAACGCTTCTTTCAACGCATGACGTCACATCCTGCTGATAAGGCCCCAAAGTAATACTGAACTAAATGCGTCCCTATCATCGCCTGTAATCACTCCTACTGATTCGGACCCAATACCTTATTGTACTGCAAACGTCACAAAAACGCCTCTTTTATCTTCTGTTCTCACTCCTGATGCTAAGGTCCAAGTGTTATATAGTATGTAAACGTACCTGTCATCGCCTGTTATCACTCCTGTTGATTAGTTATGTAGTACTACAAACCTAATGACCTGTAATCACTGCTGCCGATTAGGCTTTACTGTTATATTTTAATACAAATACAAATATCATTGCCTGGAATGACTCATGTTGATTAGACCCCAGTGTAATATTGTACTTCAAACGCTCCTATCATCGTCTGAAATCACCCCTGCTGAATAGGCCCCAAATTAATATTGTACTACAAAATCCTCTATTTTCGCCTCTAATCACTCCTGTTGATAAGGCCCATGTGATATATTTTATGAAAGCCGCCCTGTCAACACCTTTTATCACTCCTGTTGATTAGGCCACAGTGTTATATAGTACTACAATCCTCCATATAGTGACCTTTCATTACTGCTGCTGATAAGGCCCCAAAGTTATTATGTATTACAAAAGTCTCTGTCATCGCATGTAATCGTTCCTGCTGATAAGGTCCCAGTGTTATATCATACTGAAAACCCCCTATCATTACGTAGGACTACTACTGCGAATTAGCCCCAGTCTTTAGTTGTACTATAAATGCCTCTATAATTGCCTGTAATCACTCCTGCTGATAAGGCCCCAGTTTCATATAGCAAGACAAGCGTACCTGTCATCGCCTGTAATCACTCCTGTTGATAAGGCCCCTAGTGCTATATAGTTCTACAAAACTACATTTAAATGCCTCTGTCATTGCCTGTAATCACTCTTGTTGATTAGGCCCTAGTGTTATAAAGTTGATCAAAACTCCCTATTAACGCCTCTTTCGTCGCCTGTAATCACTCCTGCTGTAAAGGCGCCATTTTAACATAGCAATACAAACATGCCTTGAGTCGCCTGTAATCACTCTTGTAGATAAGGCCCCGGTGTAAAATTTTATTACAAACGCTGCTTTCATCGCCTGTAATCACTCCTGCTGATTCGGCCCCAAAGTAATATTGTACTACAAACGCCCATATCATCGCCTGTAAAAACTCCTATTTATTAGGCCCGAATGCGTTTTTGTACTACAAACGTCACTTTCATCGCATGTAACTACTCCTGCAAATTATACCCCGGTCATATTTTGTACAACAAACGCCTCTATTATCTTCTGCAATCACTTTTGCTGACAATGTTTCAGAATTATATAGTAATAGAACGTGCTTGTCATCGCCTGTCATCACTCCTGCTGTTGATTAGGCCCTAGTGTAATATATTACTACAATTGCCCATATCATTGCCTGTTATCAGTCCTGTTGATAAGGCCCCAGTGAAATATTGTTATACAAACGTGCCTATCGACGCCTGAAATCACTCCTGTTGATTAGTCCTAGTGTTAAGTAGTATTACATACCTCCCTTTCGTGACCTGTTATCACTCCTGCTGATTAGGCACTAGAATTAAATTGTACTACAAATGCCCATATCATTGCCTGTAATCAGTCCTGCTGATAAATCTCCAGTATTATATTTATTTACAAACGCTTCTTTCAATGCATGAAGTCACATTCTGCTGATAAGGCCCCAAAGTAATATTGAACTAAATGCGTCTCTATCATCGCCTGTAATCACTCCTACTGATTAGGCCCCAACACCTTATTGTACTACAAACGTCACAAAAACGCCTCTTTTATCTTCTGTTCTCACTCCTGCAGATAAGGTCCCAGTGTTATATAGTATGTAAACGTACCTGTCATCGCCTGTTATCACTCCTGTTGATTAATTATGTAGTACTACAAACCTAATGACCTGTAATCACTGCTGCCGATTAGGCTTTACTGTTATATTTTGATACAAATACCTATATCATTGCCTGAAATGACTCATGTTGATTAGACCCCAGTGTAATATTGTACTTCAAACGCTCCTATCATCGTCTGAAATCACCCCTGCTGAATAGGCCCCAAATTAATATTGTACTACAAAATCCACTATTTTCGCCTCTAATCACTCCTGTTGATAAGGCCCATGTGATATATTTTATGAAAACCGCCCTATCGACACCTTTTATCACTCCTGTTGATTAGGCCACAGTGTTATATAGTACTACAATCCTCCATATAGTGACCTGTCAATACTGCTGCTGATAAGGCCCCAAAGTTATTATGTATTACAAACGTCCCTGTCATCGCATGTAATCGCTCCTTCTGATAAGGTCCCAGTGTTATATAATACTGAAAACCCCCTATCATCACGTATGACTACTACTGCGAATTAGCCCCAGTCTTTAGTTGTACTATAAATGCCTCTATAATTGCCTGTAATCACTCCTGCTGATAAGGCCCCAGTTTCATATAGCAAGACAAGCGTACCTGTCATCACCTGTAATCACTCCTGTTGATAAGGCCCCTGGTGCAATATAGTTCTTACAAAACTACATTTTAATGCCTCTGTCATTGCCTGTAATCACCCCTGTTGATTAGGCCCCTAGTATTATATAGTTAAACAAAACACCCTATTAACGCCTCTTTCATCGCCTGTTATCACTCCTGCTGTAAAGGCGCCAATTTTACATAGCAATACAAACGTGCCTTGAGTCGCCTGTAATCACTCTTGTAGATAAGGCCCCGGTGTAAATTTTAATACAAACGCTGCTTTCGTCGCCTGTAATCACTCCTGCTGATTAGGCCTCAAAGTAATATTCTACTAAAAACGCCCCTATCATCCCCTGTAAAAACTCCTCCTCATTAGGCCTGAATGCGTTATTGTACTAAAAACGTCACTTTCATCGCATGTAACTACTCCTGCAAATTATACCCCGGTCATATTTTGTACAACAAACGCCTCTATTATCTTCTGCAGTCACATTTGCTGATAATCCTCCAGTGTTATATAGTAATAGAACGTGCTTGTCATCGCCTGTAATCACTCCTGCTGTTGATTAGGCCCTAGTGAAATATATTACTACAAATACCCATATCATTGCCTGTAATCAGTCCTGTTGATAAGGTCCCAGTGAAATATTGTTATAAAAACGTGCCTATCAACGACTGTAATCACTCCTGTTGATTAGTCCTAGTGTTATGTAGTATTACGTACCTCCCTTTCGTGACCTGTTATCACTTCTGCTGATTAGGCACTAGAGTTAAATTGTACTACAAATGCCCATATCATTGCCTGTAATCATTCCTGCTGATAAATCTACAGTGTTATATTTATTTACAAACGCTTCTTTCAACGCATGTAGTCACATCCTGTTGATAAGGCCCCAAAGTAACATTGAACTAAATGAGTCCCTATCATCGCCTGTAATCACTCCTACTGATTAGGCCCCAATGCCTTATTGTACTACAAACGTCACAAAAACGCCTCTATAATTTTCTGTACTCACTCCTGCTGATAAGGTCCCAGTGTTATATAGTATGAAAACGTACCTGTCATCGCCTGTTATCACTCCTGTTGATTAGGCCCTGGTGTTATGTAGTACTACAAACCCAGTAGCCTGTAATCACTGCTGCTGATTAGGCTTTACTGTTATATTTTAATACAAATACCAATATCATTGCCTGTAATGACTCATGTTGATTAGGCACCAGTGTTCTATTGTACTTCAAACGCTTCTATCATCCTCTGAAATCACCCCTGCTGAATATGCCCCAAATTTATATTGTACTACAAATAAAAATTAAAACTGAGATCCTTTTAGAGCAGCGAACATATTAATGAGAAAGGGCATGGGCCATACCTCGGTTTCGACTATTAAAGTCTCGGCAGTGACCCTTTAGATTTGGCAACATGAAGCCAAAGAGAATTACTGAAATTTTGCATCTTTCAACATGGTAGACGATACAAAGACTAGTATATTTCCAAATGGGACCAAATATATTAAACATTGGTAAGAAAATGAATCTAAACCGATAATAAATTTCTGATTTCTCAGAAAATCCTCGCTGATCTCAAAGGACCTAAAGGAAATATAACCTGCACTATGGATGATGTACAGGGAGATTTTTAGGGCCGCCACTATTTTCGCCTCTAATCGCTCCTGTTGATAAGGCCCCAGTGTTATATTTTATGAAAACCGCCCTATCAATACCTGTAATTACTCCTGTTGATTAGGCCATAGTGTTACATAGTACTACAATCCTCCAAAGTGACCTGTCATTACTGCTGCTGATAAGGCCCCAAAGTTATTATGTATTACAAACGTCCCTGTCATCGCATGTAATCGCTCCTGCTGATAAGGTCCCAGTGTTATATCATACTGAAAACACCCTATCATCACGTGTGACTACTACTGCGAATTAGCCCCAGTCTTTAGTTGTAGTATAAATGCCTCTATAATTGCCTGTAATCACTCCTGCTGATAAGGCCCCAGTTTCATATAGCAAGACAAGCGTACCGGTCATCACCTGTAATCACTAGTGTTATATAGTTAAATAAAACTCCCTATTAACGCCTCGTTTATCGCCTGTAATCACTCCTGCTGTAAAGGCGCCAATTTTACATAGCAATACTAGCGTGCCTTGAGTCGCCTGTAATCACTCTTGTTGATAAGGCCCCGGTGAAAAATTTTATTACAAACGCTGCTTTCATCGCCTGTAATCATTCCTGCTGATAAGGCCCCAAAAGAATTTTGTAGTACAAACGCCCCTATGATCGCCTGTAAAAACTCCTCCTGATTAAGCCCGAATGCGTTATTGTACTCAAACGTCTCCTGCAAATAATACCCCTGTCATATTTTGTACAACAAACGCCTCTATTATCTTAAGCAATCACTCCTGCTGATAATGTTACAGTGTTATATAGTAAAAGAACGTGCTTGTCATCGCCTGTAATCACTCCTGCTGTTGATTAGGCCCTTCTGAATAAAAATAATTGTTAGATCCTTTGGAAGCAGTAAAACATTGAAAGCGAGAAGATGGGTCATATTGTACAATTTCGGGTACTGAACCCTCATCAGTGACCCTTTAAAAACTGGAAGCGAAAGCCAGACATTGTTCCTGCAATTTCAAGAATTTACATCTGTGTAGTGAAATATATTACTACAAATACCCATATCATTGCCTGTAATCACTCCTGTTGATAAGGCCCCAGTGAAATATTGTTATACAAACGTGCCTATCGACGCCTGTAATCACTCCTGTTGATTAGTCCTAGTGTTATGTAGTACTACGTACCTCCATTTCGTGACCTGTTATCACTTCTGCTGATTAGGCAATAGAGTTAAATTGTACTACAAATGCCCATATCATTGCCTGTTATCAGTTCTGCTGATACATCTGTAGAGTTATAGTTATTTATAAACGCTTCTTTCAACGCATGTAGTCACATCCTGCTAATAAGGCCAAAACGTAATATTGTACTAAATGCGTCCCTATCATCGCCTGTAATCACTGCTACTGATTAGGCCCCAATACCTTATTGTACTACAAACGTCACAAAAACGCCTCTCTCCTGATCTTTGCCCTCTTGTACATTTCTAATATCTATTGTACTCACTCCTGCAGATAAGGTCCCAGTGTTATATAGTATGAAAACGTACCTGTCATCGCCTGTTATCACTACTGTTGATTAGGCCCTGGTGTTATGTAATACTACAAACCTAATGACCTGTTATCACTGCTGCTGATTAGGCTTTACTGTTACATTTTAATACAAATACCAAAATCATTGCATGTAATGACTCATGTTGATTAGGTCCCAGTGTAATATTGTACTTCAAACGCTCCTATCATCGTCTGAAATCACCCCTGCTGAATAGGCCCCAAATTTATATTGTACTACAAAATTCACTATTGTCGCCTCTAATCGCTCCTGTTAATAAGCCCCAGTGTTATATTTATGTAAACGCCCCTATTAACACATGTAATCACTCCTGTTGATTAGGCCATAGTGTTATATAATACTACAATCCTCCATATAGTGACCTGTCATTACTGCTGCTGGTAAGGCCCCAAAGATATAATGTATTACAAACGTCCCTGTCATCGCATGTAATCGCTGTTTTATTATACAAATAATATCATCACGTGTGACTATTACCGCGAATTAGCCCAAGTCTTTAGTTGTACTATAAATGCTTCTATAATCGCCCGTAATCACTCCTGCTGATAAGGCCCCAGTTTCATATAGCAAGACAAGCGTACCTGTCTTCACCTGTAATCTCTAAAATTTTACATAGCAATACAAGCGTGCCTTGAGTCGCCTGTTATCTCTCTTGTTGATAAGGCCCCGGTATTAAATTTTATTACAAACGCTGCTTTCATCGCCTGTAATCACTCCTGCTGAGTAGGTCCGAATGCGTAATTGTACTACAAACGTCACTTACATCGCATGTTAATTTCATCCCGTCATATTTTGTACAACAAACGCCTCTATTATCTTCTGCAGTCACTCCTGCTGATAAGGTCCCAGTGTTATATAGTAATAGAACGTGCTTTTCATCGCCTTTAATCACTCCTGCTGTTGGTTATGCCCTATTACTACAAATACCCATATCATTGCCTGTAATCAGTCCTGTTGATAAGGCCCCAGTGTTCTATTGCTATACAAACGTGCAAATCGTCGCCTGTAATCACTCCTGCTTCTTAGGCCTAGTGTTATGTAGTACTACGTACCTCCCTTTCGTGACCTGTCATCACTCCTGCTGATTAGGCACTAGAGTTAATTTTTACTATAAATACCCATAACATTGCCTGTAATCATTCCAGCTGATAATTCTGCAGTGTTATTTTTATTTACAAACGCTTCTTTCATCGCATGTAGTCATATCCTTCTGATTAGACTCCAAAATAATATTGAACTAAATACGTCCCTATCATCGCCTGTAATCACTTCTGCTGAATGGGCCCTAAATCTATATTGTACAGCGAAATCCACTATTTTCGCCTATAATAGCTTTTATTATGATAAGGCCCCAGCGTTATATTTTATGAAAACGCCCCTATCAGCACCTGTAATCACTCCTGTTGATTAGGCCATAGTATTATATAGTACTACAATCCTCCATATAGTGACCGGCCATTACTGCTGCTGATAAGGCCCCAAAGATATAATGTATTACAAACGTCCCTGTCATCGCATGTAATCGCTCCTGCTGATAAGGGCCAGGGGTTTTATTATATTAAAAAGAAACTATCATCACGTGTGACTACAACTGCGAATTAGCCCCAGTCTTTAGTCTTTAGATTAAAAATGCCTCTATAATCGCCTATAATCACTCCTGCTGATAGGCCCCAGTTTCATATAGCAAGACAAGCGTTCCTGTCATCACCTGTAATCACTCCTGTTGTTGAGGCCCCTAATGTTATATAGCTCTACAAAAATACATATTAACGCCTCAATTATTGCCTGTATTCACTCCCTGTTGATTAGGCCCCTTGTGTTATATAGTTAAACAAAACTTCCAATTAACGCCTGTTTCATCGCATGTAATCACTCCTGCTGTAAATTCGCCACTTTCACAAAGCAATACAAGCGTGCCTTGAGTCGCATGTAATCACTCTTGCTGATAAGGCCCAGGTGTTATATTTTATTACAAAGGCTACTTTCATCGCCTGTAATCACTCCTGCTGATTAGGCCCCAAAGCAATATTGTAGTATAAACACCCCTATCATCGCCTGTAATAACTCCTCCTGATTAGGCCGAATGCGTTATGGTACTACAAACATCACTTTCATCTCATGTAACTACTCCTACAAATAAAGCCCCCGTCGTATTTTGTACAACAAACACCTATATTATCTTCTGCAGTCACTCCTGCTGATAAGGTCCTAGTGTTATATAGTAATAGAACGTGCTTGTCATCGCCTGTAATCACTCCTCCTGTTGATTAGGTCCTAGTGAAAAATATTACTACAAATACCAATATCATTGCCTGTAATCAGTCATGTTGATAAGGCCCCAGTGATATATTGTTATTCAAACGCTACTATAATCGTCTGTAAGCACCCCTGCTGATTATGCCCCATACCTATTTTGTACTATAAAAAGTTCTATCTTCGCCTTTAATCACTCCGTGTATTCACTTCTGTTGATTAGGCCGTTGTGTTATATTTTCTACAATCCTCCCTATCGTAACATATCATTTTTGTTGCTGATAAGATCCGAAGGTTATAATGTACTACATCGCCAGTATCTACTACTGGAAAGTATGCAACCGAGATATTTTGTACCACAAATGCCTCTATTATCGCCTGTTATCACTCCTGCTGATAAGGTTCCAGTGCCATATAGTAACACAAACCTGCCTGTCGTCACCTGTAATCACTCCTGTTAATTAGGCCTAGTGTTATGTAGTACTACGTATCTTCTTGTCGTGACCTCTTATCACTCCTGCTGATTAGGCACTACAGTTAAATTGTCCTGTAAATGCCCTTATCATTGCCTGTAATCACTCCTGTTGATAAGGCTCCAGTGTAATATTGTTTAAAAAAAACATACTTCCAAGGCATGTAGTCACTCATGCCCTAAAGTAATACTGCACTTTAACGCCCCTATCACCGCCTGTAATCACTCCTCCTGGTAAGGATTCAATGCTTTATTGTACTACAAACGTCACTGTCATCGCATGTAACCACTCCTGCAAATTATGCCCCCGTCATATTTTGTACCACAAACTACTCTTTTATCTTCTGTATTCACTCCTGCTGATAAAGTCCAAGTGTTAGACAGTATTGAAACGTACCTGTCGTGGCCTTTTATCACTCCTGTTGATTAGGCCCTGGCGTTACGTAGTAACACAAACCTCCCTATCATGACCTGTAATCACTGCAGCTAATTAGGCACTAGCGTTACATTGTATTACATTGCCTGTTATGACTACTGTTCATCAGGCCCCAGTGTTATATTGTACAACATACACTCCTATCATCGTCTGAAATCACCCCTGCTGATTAGGCACCAAATTTAAATTGTACTACGATATCAAGTATCTTCGCCTTTAATCATCCCTTTTGATAAGGCCCAGTTTTATATTTTTATTAAAACGCCCATATCAGCCCCTGTAATCACTCCTGTTGATTAGGCATTTGTGTCATATAGCACTATAATCCTGCCTATAGTGGCCTGTCATTACTGCTGCTAATTAAGCATCAAAGTTATAATATACTACAATCGTCCCTGTCATGGCAGGTAAAACTCCCTATCATCACCTGTAACTACTCCTGCGAATTATCCCCAGTCTCCAGTTGTACTTTTAACGCCTCTATCATTGCATGTAATTACTCCTGATGATACGGCCCCCAGTTATCATATAGCAATACAAGCGTACCTGCCATCGCATGTGATCACTCCTAGTTGATTAGACCCCTTGATTTATATACTTCTACAAAACTCCGTATAAATGCCTCTTTGATCGCCTGTAATCACTCTTGCTGAAAAGACGACAGTTTTATATAGCAATGCAAGCGTGCCTTGCCTAGCCTGTAATAAGTCTGGTTGATAAAGCCCAAGTGTTATATTGTATTATAAACGCTACTTTCATCGCCTGTAATCACTCCTGCTGATTAGGCCCAAAAGTAACATTGTACTACAAACGCCCATGTCATCGCCTATAATCATTACTCCTAATTAGGCCCCAATGCTTTATTGTACTACAAACGTCACTACCATCGCGTGTATGTCCCGTTATTTTCGTACAACGAACGCTTCTATTTTATTCTGTAATCACTCCTGCTCATCAGGTCCCAGTGTTATTTAGTAATACAACGTGACTGTCATGCCGGTAATCACTCCTGTTGATAAGGCCCTTGTGGTATGTAGTAATACAAACCTCCCTATCATCACCTGAAATCACTGCTGCTGATTAGTCACTACTGTTATATTGTACTACAAATACCCATATCATTGCACGTAAAAACTCCTATTCATTAGGCCCAAATGTGATATTGTACTTCAAACGCTCCTACCATCGTCTGAAATAACACCTACTGATAAGGCCATGCATTTATATTGTACTACAAAATCGACTACATTCGCCTTTTATCACTCCTGTTGATAAGGCCCCAGTTTTACAAAGCAATACAGGTCTGCCTGTAATTGCCTGTAATCACTCTTGCTGATTACACCTCAGTGTAACATGGTACTGCAAATGCTACTTTCGTAGCCTGTAATCACTCTTGCTGATTAGCCCCCAAATGAATATTTTACTACAAACGCCCCTATCATCGCCTGTTATCACTCATCCTGATTAGACCCCAATGCTTTTATTGTACTACAAACGTCACTTGTAGTTACTCCTGCAAACTATGCCCACGTCATATTTTGTACATCAAACGCCTTTATTATCTTCTGTAATCACTCATGCTAAAAAGGTCCCAGTGTTATATAGTTAAAAAACGTACATATCATCGCCTGTTATCACTCCTGTTGATAAGGTCCTAGTGTTATGTAGTACTTCAAAGCTCTTTATCGTAACCTGTAATCACTGCAGTTGATTAGGCACTAGCGTTATACTGTACTACTAAACCCATACCATTGCCTGTTATGACTACTGTTCATTAGGCCCCCGTGTTATATTGTACTAAATACGCTCACTGTCATCGTCTTAAATCACCCCTGCTGATAAGGCCCCAAATGTATATTGTTCTACAAAATCCACTATACTCTCTTTTAATCACTCCAGCTGATAATACCCTAGTGTTTTTATTATTATTATTATTATTATTAAAAGGCCCCTATCAGCACCTGTAATCACTCCTGTTGATTAGGCCGTAGTGTCATTGTCATATAATACAACAAAACTCCCGAAAGTGACCTGTCATTACTGCTGCTGATAAGGCCCCAAAGCTATAATGTACTACAAACGTCCCTGTCATCGAATGTTATTACTCCTGCTGATTAGGTCCCAGTGTTACATTGCTCCGAAACCCCCATCATCACCTGTAACTACTCCTGCGAATTAGCCCAAGTATCCAGTTGCACTATAAACGCCTCTATCATAGACTGTAATCACTCCTGCTGATAAGACCCCAGTTTCGTATAGCTATACAAGCGTGTCTGTCATCGCCTGTAAACACTCCTATTGATTAGGCCCAAGTGTTACTAAGTTCTTCAAAACTACATATCAACTCCTCTGTAGTCGCCTGTAATCACTCCTGTTGATTAGGCCCCTAGTGTTAAATAGTTCTACAATACTCCCTATAAACGCCTCTATCATCGCATGTAATCACTCTTGCTGAAAAGTCGCCAGTTTTATATAGCAAATCAAGCGTGCCTTGCCTCGCCTATAATTACTCTTGTAATAAGGCCCCGGTGTTATATTGTATTACAAAGGCTACTTTCATCGCCTGTAATCTCTTCTGCTGATTAGGCCCAAAAGTAATATTGTACTACAAATGCTCCTACCCTGACCTGTAATCACTGCTGCTGATAAGGCACTAGTGTTATATTGTACTACAAATACCCATATAATTGCCTTAATGACCCCTGCTGATTAGGCCCAAAATCTGTATTGTACGACAAAATCCACTATCTTCGCCTTAAATCACTCATGCAGATAAGGCTCCAATGTAATACTTTAATTAAACGCACCTATTAGTGCCTGAAATCATCTCTGTTCATTAGGTCGTTGTGTTACATATTTCTAAATAAACTTCATATAAACACATCTTTCTTCGCATTAAAGTACTCCTGTTGATAGGCTCCAGAGTTATATTGAATTACAAACGCTACGTTCATTGCCTCTATTCAATCTTTCTGATTAGGCTTTTGTAATACAATATAACACTGGGGCCTATCAACAGGAGTGATTACAGGCGAGGAAAGGCACGCTTGTATTGCTATGTAGTGTTATATAGTACTACAATCTTTCTATAGTGTCCTGTAATTTCCGCTGCTGAAAAGGCTCCCGTGTTATATTTTATTAAACACCCCTATCAGCGACCGTAATCAATCCTGTTGATTAGGTAGTAGTGTTGCTAAAACAATTCTAAAAACTTCATATAAACACATCTTTCATCGCATTAAAGCACACCTGTTGATAGGCTCCAGAGTAATATTGAATTACAAACGCTACTTTCATCACCTGTAATCAATCCTTCTGATTATGCCCAATAGTAATATTGTACATACAACGCCCTTATCATCCCCTGTAATCACTCCTCCTGATTAGGCTCCAATGTTTTATTGTTCTTCGAACGTCACTATCATCGCCAGTAACTATATGCACTCCTGCAAATTGTACCCCCGTCACGTTTTGTACCACAAACGTCTTTATTTTCTTATGTAATCATTCCTGCTGATAAGGTCTCAGTGTAATGTAGTAATAAAACGTGCCTGTTTTCGCCTATGATCACTCCTGTTGATTAGGCACTAGTGTTATGAAGTACTGTAAAAAGGTACAAGTAGGCATAGATCATGAAAATGCGCAATCAGAAAAAAGATTCCCACTCCAAAAACTGAGGTTGGAAACAAACCTCCTACAAACCTCCCTAGAACCTTAACCTGTAATCACTGCAGCTGATAAGGCATTAGTCTTATATTGAAATAAAACTACCCATATTATTGCCTGTAATGACTCCTGTTGATTAGGCACTAGTGTTATATTTACTTCATACTCTGCTATCATCTTATGAAATCACGCCTGCTGATAAGGCCCAAAATTTAGATTGTATTACAAATCCACTACCTTCGCCTTTACTCACTCCTGGTGATTAGGGCCCAGTCTTTTATCAAAACGCCCCTATCACTATCAGCCCCTATAATCACCCTTGTTGATTATGCCGTAGTGTTATGTAGTACTACAATCCTCCCAATACTGACCTGTCATTACAGCTGCTCATAAGGTCCCAAAACTGTATGTACTACAAACGCCCCAGTCATCGCATGCAATTACCCATGCTGATTAGGTTCCAGTGTTATATTTTACTAAAAACCCCACCTGTGACTACTCCTGCGAATTAGCCCCAGTCTTAAGTTGAACTATAAACGCCTCTAATATCGCCTGTAATCACTGCTAATAAGGCCCCAGTTTCATATATCAATACAAGCCTGTCTGTCATCGCCGGTAATCACTCCTGCTGATTAGACCCCTAGTGTTATATAGATCTACAAAACTCCATATAAATGCCTTTTTAATCGCCTGTAATGGTACCTGCCCTGCGTAAAAGGCCTAAGTTTTATAACGCAATACAAGCGTGCCTTTCCTCGCCTGTACAAAAATACATATCAACACCTCTTTCATCGCCAGTAATCACTCCTGTTGATACGGCCCCTATTGTTATATAGTTCTACAAAACTCCCTATAAATGCCTTTTTAATCGCCTGTAATCACTTCTGCCCTGCGTGTAAGGCCTTAGTTTTATATAGCAATACGAACGTGGCTTTCCTCGCATGAAATCACTCCTGTTGATTAGGCCACAGTGTTAAATTGTATTACAAAAGCTACTTTCATCGCATTCAATCACTCCTGTTGATTAGGCGACAAATGAAAATTGTACTACAAACGCCCATATCGTCGCCTGTAAACAGTCCTCCTCATTAGGCCCTAATGCTTTATTGTACTACAAACCTCACAATCATCGCATGTAACTACGTTTTGTACCACAAACACCTCTACTATCATATGTAATCACTCCTGCTGACAATTTTCCAGTGCTATTTATTAATATAACGTGCCTGTCATCGCCTTTGATCACTCCTTTTGATTAGGCCCTAGTGTTATGAAGTACTACAAAAAGGTACAAGTTGACAAAGATCAGAAAAAGGCGAAATCAGAAAAAGGTTCCTACTAAAAAAACCGAGGTGAGAAACAAACCTCCTACAAACTTCCCTATCGTAACCTGTAATCTCTGCAGCTGATAAGGCACAATTGTTATATTGTACAACAAATACCCATATCATTGCCTGTAATGACTCTTGTTGATTAGGCCCCAGTGTTATATTGTACCACAAACGCTCCTGTCATCGTCTGAAATCGTCCCTGTTGATAGGCCCCAAATTTGTTTTACAAAATCCACTATCTTCGCCTTTAATCACTCCTGTTGATAAGGCCCCAGTGTTATATTTTATTAAAACGCCCCTATCAGCCCCTGTAATCACTCCTGTTGATTAGGCCGAAGTGTTACATAGTACTACATCGCCCTATAGTGACCTGTTATTACTGCTGCTCATAAGGCCCAAAAGTTATTATGTACTTCAAACGTACCTGTCATCACACGCATTCACTCATGCTGATTAGGTCCCGGTGATATATTATACTGAAAATCATCTATCATCACCTGTGACTACTCCTGCGAATTAGCCCCAGGCTAATGTTGTACTATAAACGCCTCTATCATCGCCTGTAATCATTACTGATGAGGCCCCAGTTTCATATAACATTACAAGCGTGTCTTTCATCGCCGTTAATAACTCCTGTTGGTTAGACCCCTAGTGTTAAATAGTTCTACAAAACTACATATCAACGCCTCTGTCATCGCCAGTATTCACACCTGTAAATTAGGCCCCTAGTGTTATTTAGTGCTACAAGGATCCCTATACATGCATTTTTAATCGCCTGCATTCAGTCCTGCTGATAAGGCCTAAGTTTTGTACAGCAAAACAAGCGTGCCTTTCCTCGCCAGTAATCACTCCTGTTGAAAAGGCCCCAATGTTATATTATATTTCAAACTCTACTTTCATCGCCTGTAATCACTCCTGTTGATTAGGCACAAATGGAACATTGTACTACAAACGCCTTTATCATCGGCTGTAATCAGTCCTCCTGATTAGGCCCCAATACTTTCGTGTACTACAAACCTCACTATCATCGCGTGTTACTACTCCTGCAAATTATGCCCCCACCCCCCTCAAAGTTTGTACCACAAACGTCTATATTATCTTATTTATTCACTCCTGCGGTTAAGGTTCCAATGTTATTTAGTAATAAAACGTACGTATCATCGCCTTTGATCACTCCTGTTGTTTAGGTCCTAGTGTAATAAAGTACAACAAAAAGGTATGAGTATTGGGAAAAGGCGCAACCAGAAAAAAAAAATCCCACTACAAAAACCAAGGTGGGGAACAAACCTCCTACAGTCTCCCTATCTTGTCCTGTAATCACTGCAGCTGATTAGGCACTAGTGTTATATTGTACTACAAATATCAATATCATTGCCTGTAATGACTCCTGTTGATTAGGCCCCCGTGTTATATTGTACTACATACGCTCCTATCATCGTCTGAAATCACCCCTGCTGATAAGGCCCCCAATTTATATTGTATTACAAAATCCACTATGTTCGCCTTTACTCACATTTGATAAGGCACCAGTGTTATATTTTATTAAAAGGCCATTATCAGCCCCTGTTATCACTCCTGTTGATTATGCCGTAGTGTTATATAGAGTTACAATCCTCCCTATAGTGACCTGTCATCACTGCTGCTCAAAAGGTCCCAATACTATAATGTACTACAAACGCCCCTGTCATCGCATGCAATTACTCATGCTGATTAGGTTCCAGTGCTATATTATACTGAAAAAAAAACCCTATCATTACCTGTGACTACTGCGAATTAGCCCGAGTCTCAAATTGTATTATAAACGCCTTTATCATCGCATGTTATATCTTTTCATAAGGCCCCGGTTTCATATAGCGATACTAACGTATCTGTCATCGCCGGTAATCACTCCTGTTGAAATGCCCTATCATCGCATGCAATTACTCATGCTGATTAGGTTCCAGTGCTATATTATACTGAGAAAAAAAAACTATCATTACCCGTGACTACTCCAGCGAATTAGCCCGAGTCTCAAATTGTATTATAAACGACTTTATCATCGCATGTTATATCTTTTCATAAGGCCCCAGTTTCATATAGCAATACTAACGTGTCTGTCATCGCCGGTAATCACTCTTGTTGATAAGACACCTGGTGTTATATAGTTCTACGAAACTACATATCAACGCCTCTGTCATCGTCAATAATCACTCCTGTTGATAAGGCCCCTAGTGTTATATATAGTTCTGCAAAACTCCCTATAAATGCCTTGTTTATCGCCCGTTATCACTCCTGCTCATAAGGCCTAAGTTGAATATAGTCTGTCTGTCATCGCCGGTAATCACTCCTGTTGACTAGACCCTTAGTGTTATAAAGTTGTACAAAAATGCCTTGAAATGCGCTTTTAATCGTCTGTAATCACTCCTGTCGATAAGGCCTAAGTTTTATATAACAATACAAGCGTGCCTTTCCTCGCCTATAATCACTCCTGTTGTAAGGCCCCCAGTGTTATACTGTATTGTAATACAAACTCTACTTTCATCGCCTGTAAATCGTGACCAAATATCACTGCTTTTGATTAAGCACTAGTATTATGTAGTACCACAAATACCCATACCATTACCTGTAATCACTCCTGTTGATTAGGCTCAAGTGTTATATTGTAGTACAAACGTTCCTTCCTATCGTCGTCTGTAAGCACCCCTGCTGATTATGCCCTAAATTTATATTGTACTGCAAAATCCACTATCTTCGCATTTAACCACTCCTGTTGATAAGGCTCTAGTGATATATTGTACTAAAACGGCTCTATCATCGCTTGTATTCACTCCTGTTGAATAGGCCGTATTGTAATGTAATCTACAATCCACCCTATCGTAACCTGTCATTATTGCTGCCGATAAGGCACCAAAGTGATAATGTACTACATCGCCTGTAACTATGACTGGAAATTATGCACCCGCGTTATATTGTACCACAATTATCGCCTGTCATCACTCCTGCTGATAAGATCCAAGCGTCATATAGTAATACAAATATTCCTGTCGTCTCCTGTTATCACTCCTGTTTATTATGCCTAGTGTTATGTAGTACTACGTACCTCCCTTTTGTGACCTGTTATCACTCCTGCTGATTGGGCACTAGAGTTAAATTGTACTGCAAATTCCCATAGCATTGCCTGTAATCACTCCTGTTGATAAATCTGCAGTGCTATATTGCATTTAAAACGCTTCTTTCAACGCATGTAGTCACTCCTGCTGATTAGGCCCCAAAGTAAAAGCGCTCCTATCATCGCCTGTAATCACTTCTACAGATTAGGCCCCAATACTTTATTGAACTACAAACGTCACTATCATGGCATGAAACTACTCATGCAAATGATGCCTCCACTTTTTGTGCAACTAAAACGCATCTATTATCTTCTGTACTCACTCCTGCTGATAAGGTCCCAGTGTTATATAGTATGAAAACCTACATGACATCGGCTGTTATCACTCCTGTTGATTAGACCCTGGTGTTATGTAGTACTACAAACCTCATGACCTGCAATCACTGTTGCTGATTAGGCTATACTGTTGTAGTTTACTACAAATACCAATATCATTGCCTGTAGTGACTCATGTTGATTAGGCCCCAGTGTAATGTTGTACTTTAAACGCTCCTGAAATCACCTCTGCTGATAAAGCCACAAATTAATATTGTACTACAAAATCCACTATATTCGCCTTTAATCATTCCTGTTGATAAGGCACCAGTGTTATATTTTATGAAAACGCCCCCATCAACACCTGTAATCACTACTGTTGATTAGGCCATAGTGTTATATAGTACTACAATCCTCCATATAGTGACCTGTCATTACTGCTGCTGATAAGGCCCCAAATATGTGATGTATTACAAACGTCCCTGTCATCGCATGTAATCGCTCCTGCTGATAAGGTCCCAGTGTTATATCATACTGAAAACCCCTTATCATCACGTATGACTACTACTACGAATTAGCCCCAGTCTTTAGTTGTACTATAAGTTCCTCTATAACTGCCTGTAATCACTCCTGCTGATAAAGCCCCAGTTTCATATAGCAAGACAAGCGTACCTGTCGTCACCTGTAATCACTCCTGTTGATAAGGCACCTAGTGCTATATAGTTCTACAAAACTACATATTAACGCCTCCGTCATTGCCTGTAATCACTCCTGTTGATTAAGCCCCTAGTGTTATATAGTTGAACAAAATATCCCTATTAACGCCTCTTTCATCGCCTGAAATCACTCCTGCTGTAAAGGCGCCAATTTTACATATCAATACAAGCGTGCCTTGAGTCGCATGTAATCACTCTTGTTGATAAGGCCCCGGTGTAAAATTTTATTATAAATGCTGCTTTCATCGCCTGTAATCACTCATGCTGATTAGGCCCCAAAGTAATATTGTACTACAAACGCCCCTTTCATCGCCTGTAAAAACTCCTCCTCATTAGGCCCGAATGCGTTATTGTACTTCAAACGTCACGTTCATCGCATGTAACTACTCCTGCAAATTATACCCCTGTCATAATAAGGCCCCAGTGAAATAGTTTTATACAAACGTGCCTATCGACGCCTGTAATCACTCCTGTTGATTAGTCCTTGTGTTATGTAGTACTACTTACCTCCCTTTCGTGACCTTTTATCACCCCTGCTGATTAGGCACTAGAGTTTAATTGTACTACAAATGCCCATATCATTGCCTGTAATCAGTCCTGCTGATAAATCTGCAGTCTTATGTTTATTTACAAACGCTTCTTTCAATGCTGAAGTCACATACTGCTGATAAGAGCCCAAAGTAATATTGAACTAAATGCGTCCCTATTATCACTCCTACTGATTAGGCCTCAATACCTTTTTGTACTACAAACGTCACAAAAACGCCTCTATTATCTTCTGTACTCACTCCTGCTGATAAGGTCCCAGTGTTATATAGTATAAAAACGTACCTGTCATCGCTTGTTATCACTCCTGTTGATTAGGCCCTGGTGTTATGTAGTACTACAAACCTGATGGCCTGTAATCACTGCTGCTGATTAGGCTTTACTGTTATATTTTACTACAAATACCAATATCATTGCCCGTAATGACTCATGTTGATTAGGCCCCAGTGTAATATTGTACTTCAAACGCTCCTATCATCGTCTGAAATCACCCCTGTTGAATAGGCCCCAAATTTATATTGTACTACAAAATCCACTATTTTCGCCTCTCATCACTCCTGTTGATAAGGCCCCAGTGTTATATATAATAAACCCCCCATCAACACCTGTAATCACTCCTGTTGATTAGGCCATAGTGTTATATAGTACTTCAATCCACCTGTCATATCTGCTGCTGATTAGGCCCCAAAGTTATAATGTATTATAAACGTCCCTGTCATCGCATGTAAACGCTCCTGCTGATAAGGTCCCAGTGTTATATCATACTGAAAACCCCCTATCATCACGTGTGACTACTACAGCGAATTAGCCCCAGTCTTTAGTTGTACTATAAGTGCCTCTATCATTGCCTGTAATCACTCCTGCTGATAAGGCCCCAGTTTCATATAGCAAGACAAGCGTACCTGTCATCACATGTAATCACTACTGGTCATAAGGCTCCTAGTGCTACATGTATATAGTTCTACAAAACTACATATTAACGCCTCTGTCATTGCCTGTAATCACTCCGGTTGATTAGGCCCCTAGTGTTATATAGTCAAACAAAACTCCCTATTAACGCCTCTTTCATCGCCTGTAATCACTACTGCTGTAAAGGCGCCAATTTTAAATAGCAATACAAGCATGCATTGCGTCTCCTGTAATCACTCTTGTTGATAAGGCCCCGGTGTAAAATTTTATTACAAACGTTGCTTTTATCGCCTGTAATCACTCCTGCTGAATAGGCCCCAAAATAATAGTGTAATAAAAACGCCCCTATCATCGCCTGTTAAAACCCCTCCTTATTAGGCCCGAATGCGTTATTGTACTACAAACGTCACTTTCATCGCATGTAACTTCTCCTGCAAATTATACCCCTGTCACATTTTGTACAACAAACGCTCTATTATCTTCTGCAGTCACTCCTGCTGATACTATTCAAGTGTTATATAGTAAAAGAACGTGCTTGTCATCGCCTGTAATCACTCCTGCTGCTGATTAAGCCCTAGTGAAATATATTACTACAAATACCCATATCATTGCCTGTAATCAGTCCTGTTGATAAGGCCCCAGTGAAATAGTGTTATACAAACGTGCCTATCGACGCCTGTAATCACTCCTGTTGATTAGTCCTAGTGTTATGTAGTATAACGTACCTCCCTTTCGTGACCTGTTACCACTTCTGCAGATTAGGCACTAGAGTTAAATTATACTACACATGCCCATATCATTACCTGTAATCAGTCCTGCTGATAAATCTACAGTGTTATATTTATTTACAAATGCTTCTTTCAACGCATGAAGTCACATCCTGCTGATTAGGCCCCAAAGTAATATTGAACTAAATGCGTCACTATCATCGCCTGTAATCACTCCTACTGATTAGGCCCCAATACCTTACTGTACTACAAACTTCACAAAAACGCCGCTATTATCTTCTGTACTCACTCCTGCTGATAAGGTCCCAGTGTTATATAGTATGAAAACGTACCTGTCATCGCCTGTTATCACTCCTGTTGATTAGGCCCTGGTGTTATGTAGTACTACAAACCTAATGACCTGTAATCACTGCTGCTGATTAGGCTTTACTGTTATATTTTAATACAAATACCAATATCATTGCCTGTAATGACTCATGTTGATAAGGCCCCAGCGTAATATTGTACTTCAAACGCTCCTATCATCGTCTGAAATCACCCCTGCTGAATAGGCCCCAAATTAATATTGTACTACAAAATGCAATGTTTTCGCCTCTAATCGCTCCTGTTGATAAGGCTCCAGTGTTATATTTTATGGAAAAAAAAACCTATTAACACCTGTAATCACTCCTGTTCATTAGGCCATAGTGTTATATAGTATTACAGTCCTCCATATAGTGACCTGTCATAACTGCTGCTGATAAGGCCCCAAAGTTATAATGTGTTACAAACGTCCCTGTCATCGCATTTAATGGCTCCTGCTGATAAGGTCCCAGTGTTATATCATACTGAAAACCCCCTATCATCACGTGTGATTACTACTGCGAATTAGCCCCAGTCTTTAGTTGTACTGTAAATGCCTAGATAACTGCATGTAATCACTCCTGCTGATAAGGCCCCAGTTTCATTTAGCAAGACAAGTAATTCCGGTAATTGTATTGTCGAGAGAACTTAATTTTCGCGAATATTCCGAATTCGATGCATCGCGAGTTCAAATTTCTCACTAATAATTAATTCATTTAGGCCATAAAGACTACTGTTAGCGAATTCAAACATCGCAAATAATTTTGAAATAGAAAATTCGCGAAAGAAAAGTCACGCGAAAATTTTAGGATATACAGAATTGTACTACAAACACCACTTTTTCGCATGGACTTACTTCTGCTGATTGTGCTCCAGTGTTATATTGTACTAAACATCCCTATTCTCGCCTGTAATCACTCCCGCATATTAGGCCCCCAATGTAATATTGTAATCGAAACTTACTTAAAATCACATGCAATCTCTCCTCCTGAAAGACTTATTACCGTCGATCATTTGTAGCAGTAGTTATAGGCAATGATATAACAATATAACACTGAGGCCTAATGAGCAGTAGTGATAGCAGGTGTGTAGTGTGATATAAATTTGGTACAGGTCACGATGGGACGATTTGTAGTACTATATAAAACCAAGGACTAATCAACAGGAGTAATTAAATGCAATGATAAGTTAGTGTTAAAGTACTGAGTAGAAAATAATAAGTAAAATAAAGCGAGTGGAAGACGAGCTGTTTTTACTTATTTTTTTTTTCTACGAGGTCTTTAACTAACTTGTAGTATGACACAACAAAAATTGGCAGAACCGTACTGTAACTTCCGATATCAGGAAGTTATTGTACGGTTTTCATCCCACCTCTTTACTTAGTATTAATATGTGGGCCCGCCTCTTCTGATATTGACTTCTATTGGATTAAATGTTACAAAAATTTCAAAAGAAAAACAGAAAGTCATACTACAAGGGTCTTTGTAGTACAATATAACACAGTGGGGGCTTCTCAGCAGCGGTTACGACAAAAGGTCACGAAAATACCTTGTAGTACTATATAACGCTACGGCGTAATCAACAGGATGAAAGAGGCGAAAAAAGAGGGGTTTCTAGTGGTGCCTAATCAGCAGGAGTAATAACAGTTCATGATATTGAGTTTTTAATACTATATTCATGTAACACTATAAATTATGGCAATGGGGTCTTATCGACAGAAGTGATTGCAGCCGATGATAGAGAAATTTGAATTACAATATAAGACAGGGACCTCATTAACAGGAGTGATTACAGGTAATGATAGGGACGTTTGTAGTACTTTATATAACTGGGCCTATTTCACATGAGAGATTACAGACTATAAGGGGGTTTCTCGTAAATATAACAATGTGCGTAATTAGTAGGGGTGATTACAGGCGATGACAGACACGTTTGTATTGCTATATACTTCTTCAGCCTAACCAGCAAGAGTGATTACATGCAATAGAACATAACAGAAAAGACCAGAAAGTTTATGGACGACGGACGTCTTAATAAGAAGGTTTATAATTGTAGAAATTTGTGTTTTAGGGTCCGTAAAATGTTTAAAGAAAGTCAAATGGAACATTTATTTTCCGGGGTAGATTTTTCCGTTGTAAATAAAGGATATGTGGTTGCATCAATTCAAGACTTGATACATCATAAATTCTTGAGCAAATGGTCCACGGATGTTAACAGAGATATTTCTCAGACAAGAACGGGCCGTAATAAACTAAGAACATATAAACAGTTTAAACAAATTTACCGCACAGAATGTTATGCAACAATGTTTTTACCCTTCAAACGTTTGCTAAATTTAGGTGTGGCGTTGCGCCACGGAGGCTTGAAACGGGACGCTATTAGAGATTATCACCAGAACAAAGAACTTGTTTTTATTGTACTGATTGTATAGAATCTGAAGAACATGTATTGCTGTCGTGTCCAGTATATGACGATCTAAGGCTAACTGTGGAAAGTGTTATCAAGTCTGGATATGCTGAAAATGATTCTCTTACAAACCGTGATAAGAGGAATCTACTATGCGAATGTGATAAGATGTTCTGTCAAAATCTGCTCCGATATTTTAGACAGACGTCAGTATTTGATCTACAAATAACAAATTTTAACATGTTGATATTTTAACATGTATAGTCTCTTATAATTCTATATAGAATGGCATGGTTAATTTTTATTAGCATTGTTTTATTATGCATATATGTAATATGTTGTTAACCATGACGAGACTTTGATAAACTAATAAATTACAAATTACATGACTTAAGCACAATAGCTCATCGTCAACAACAATGTATATAAACAAACATAAGTACAAATGCATTTAGAATAATTACATTTAACAATAAATATGGTACCTAGCACAACATACAGATGTGTTTGTATAACTATTATTACACTTTGGCTTAATTGGTATGAGTGATTAAAGACGATATAAGTGTATTTGTATTACATTGTAATACTAGGGGTGTGATAGCAGGCGATAGTAGGTACAACTTTAGATCAGCTGGCTAACCTGCACACCGACACACTTCGTGACCTCCTCTCTCGGTATGGAGAGGTCTAACGGAATACCGATGGAAATATTCCGTCTAGTACAAATTGAATCCTATGAAACACTGGAGACTAATAAGTAGAAGTAATTACAGCGATGATAAGGGAATTTGTAATTCTATATAAATTTGGGGCCCAAACAGAAGGAGGGATTACAGGCTATGATAATAAAGTTTGTAGTACAAACTGTGGCTTTACCATCAGGAGTGATTGCAGGCGAAGATAGGGACGTTAGTAGTACTACAATGTACTGAGATATATCAGCAGGAGTCAGAATAGATGACGGAAGGTACATAATTGAGCCGCCTCGTGGGAAAACCAACAATTTGGTTTCCGAACAGGTCCGACACAAATCGGCCTGTACAAGCACAGAAAAGAGCTAGAAGCTTGAAATTTCGGATTTAAGTAGAAGAGGAATTGTACTATCCGAGTAGCGAAAACAAAGACGCTGATCAGCTTCGCGGTTACCGCGAATCAGATCTGCGTCTTTGTTTTCGCCTATGCAGATTGTTGGTTTTCCCACGTGGCGGCTCATATGTTATGGGGCTAAATGTCCCACCAGAAGCTAAGTGAACCTCGGCCGAAGGACTGAAGAAGCTCGGGATGGAATCTGAGACCCCACTTTCAAAGTACAAGCATGTTTGATACTCTCGATATTTGTGTTCTGTATAAATATAAAAAACACGAGTCGGTTAAATAGTTTCAACACAAAACATTGATTTGCTTACTCGTTACAGAACAGACAAAATCCACCATCTTCCATTTAAAAAGAACAATAACTGCAAAAATAAGCAATCAATAGTTACAACTATTGTGTTCTGTGAGTCTTGCAATCAAGAGTTACAACCTTTGTGTTCTGAAGGTCTTCTGATGCTGTTATTTCATGAATCTGTCTTTATCGGTTGACAACTTACAAAGGGTCACAATTACAATGCAAAATCTACGATTTTTCATTCCAAAGGATCATAACTAAAATATGCCAGTAATTTTGTATTACTGACCTTACCAATGGGATACTTCTGTTGTGGTTCTTAATGTTATGTCTTGGTGCTGAAAATTGTGGTCTTTGCACCTTACGTACATATATATGCGTTTTTATATTTAAGTCAGGTTTATATAACTGAGTGGTCGCCTATTGGGAAATAGCTTCTCAATCGACATACAATAGGTTTTCTTAGTTCAAGTATCTAATTGTCATGAATTTAGTTATTCCCACTTCGGTTTTTGGAGTGAGAATTTCTTACTGATTTCGCCCTTTCCTGACCATTAACTACTTGTACCTTTTTATAGTTCCTAATTTTGGCACATCGTCTGATGCTACAAATGCTTCAACGTTTCAAGATGATATGTTGTAGGGTTTTTTAAGCTACACGGCGGGCAAAAAGACTATGCAAAATTCTATTCTTCCATCTCATAGGCGTTAAATGGTCATAATTCCAAAATGATACAACCCAGAATTACAGTTCTTGAGTTGTTATGGTAGTATTATGTTGGTTGATATTCATATGTGAGCCTGTGCGTGAGAAAACCAACAATTTGGGTTCCGACCAGGTCTGACACAAACCAGCCTGTACAGTCACAGAAGCAGGCTAGAAGCTTGGAATTTCGGATTTAAGAAGAAGAAGGATTGTACTATCTGTGTAGCGAAAACAAAGGCGCTGATCAGCTTCTAGGTTACCGCACCTTTGTTTTTGCATATGCAAATTGTTGGTTTTCTCATGCAGTGGCTCATGTAGTTTCATTAAGCTATCGTAAGCGTTTCTTATATAACAGAGCGTACACAACTAGAACGCAAATTGTGCTTTTTGCGCTTTTCAAAGGACCAAAACTCCAACAAATATGTTTTGGGATTTGTTCTCGTATCAATGCCTCGTATTCTACACGTCATCTTACGATGGTTAATCATATGAAGTTTCATCATGATTTCTTATAAATCCGTTTTCAAGTTACTGACTGGACATGGGAAAATTGCGAATTTGGATATTTCCCATTTCAAAGGGCAATAACTCGAATGATATTAAATAAAAGTTACGGTTCTTGTTTTCTACAAATCCACACATGTTGATTAATAAACCTATGAATTTTCATCATGATATCTTGAACGGTTGTCTAGTCGTCACAGAGCATAAACGACAAGAATGCAAAGTTAACTACTTTCCAAAGGGTCATAATTCTAAAAATATGCAACGTAAACTTATATTTTTTGTGTTCTGCACGTCCTTTTATGTTGGTCAATAATGCTATGAAGTTCCATCTAGAAATTTTAAATGGTTCTCAAGTTACAAAAAGGACATATTTTTTTACTCACTGACGGGCGGAATGACGGACTTACGGACAGACAGACAGACAGACGACCCGAACCCTGAATAGGGAAGACGTAACAAATAAAGTGTTCTATTGATAGGGTCATTAAAACTAGAAGGACCAATGATCCTGTAAACGCCCATCTGAGACTTGAGATAATATATCAAAAAATCTTGTTTGACTACCAAGCCATTCTAGTGAAGATCTTTGAATATTATGATAATTTACATGTATATCGGCCCGGGGTGGGGGCCCCTGGGGTTCAAATTATTTTCAGAATTTTTAATCTTCAGTCACTTTGTCCATTTCCTTCAACAATTTCCCTTCAAAAAACATTTTACAATTTTCCCCATTCCATGCATGGACGACCTATGTCGAACTTGCTGTAAAATAGCTCAATGTCAGCCCAGGGTCATTATATATATATATGAATTTTGTAGAGTTCCTCTCCCTGATGAATCATGCTATGTTTGGAAATCATAGGCCTTCTGGTTCTAGAGAAGGTTTTTCCTATTTATAGCCATTTTTCTATTTATTGGTCATGTGACCTGGGCCATTTATATAAACTTTCATTCCCCATTCCTTAGGATGCTCCACATGAAGTTTGTTTAATTGGTCAAGTGGTTTCAGAGAAGAAGATGGTTAAATATTATGGTAATATACATGTATATTGCCTGGGGTGGGGGCAGACCAGCACCTGGGGTCTAATTTTTGTTCATTTCCTTTAAGATTTTTCCTTCAAATGACATTTTAACAATTTTCCACATGGATGACCTATGTTGACCTGCCCGTACAATAGCTCAAGGTCACCCCATGGTCATGATTTTTTATACCGGTACTTTGTAGCATGTCAAATTTCAAAATCATAGGCCTTCTTGTTCTGGAGTTTTTGCTATTCACAGCCATGGCGGCCATCTTGGACATGTGACTGGACCATTAGTATAAACTTTCGTTCCCCCTTCATAAGGATGCTCCACATAAAGTTTGGCTTTGGTTGGCCAAGCGGTTTCAGAGAACAAGATCGGTAAAATTGTGAACGACGGATGACCGACGACTACGGACGGACGACGGAGCACGGTATCCTATAAGCCCACGTTGTGAGCCTTCGGCTCAGGTGAGCTTATAAGCAACACCAAAGTTTCAATTTTCCAATATATCCTACTGTTTATACACCGTGTTTTGCACAAATGTGCTACTCTTGATATTTCACTTTATAACTGCAACTGCAGGGACCTCAGCTGCAGGAGGGACCTCAGCTGCAGGAGGGACCTCAACGACAGGGGTGGAAGTTGACCCTCACTCAAAAATCGGGAGCCTTTTTATGTAAAGTATGCTCTCAGTTTGGTACTTTTGTTTTGATATTTTAGTTTTTCTTTGTGTAGCGTTTTGTGGCGTTGGCATTTTTAAGTTGTGTGCCGAAGCCATTTTGCTGTTATGTCTGGCTGGATATGCCGCACATGTATACTGAGTCAAACATATAACGCAACATCGGTTTATTTTTAATGTTATGCTCCGGAACGTTATCAAATAAACATTGTCTCTATTGAATTAGAATGCCAGATGATTGACTCATCTCACATCGTCTTGGTTGTAACATTCGGCGTTATGCGTTTCGTGAAATTAATCATTTTTCGGAGGTAGGGTCTTGGCAAAAATGAAATGCATTGTGATTTTTCAGAACGCGACATGTGACGTGTATTCGTACCCTAGAAATTAATGTCGGTTTTCGGGATTACCCCTGCTCCACTTTAGACAATGGATAATTTTACTGTCAAAAGAGCAATTTTTCTCAGTTTTGAGCAGAGTTAAAGACTCATTTTCGCCCCCAACCATTCAAGATCACTCACATTTTAACATTTGTAACAGACGTTCCTGACCCAACAATTGGGTGCTATTGTGTTTTCTCACAATGCTGAATGATGGAATGAACATGTTTACACAAAGGTTTCATTAAAGCCATTCGCCGTTAGAATTTTTCACCATTTCCATTTTCTATTGTGTTCAATGGAATGCTCAGTATTAAACGTTCAATTTTCAATGATGCAAACTTTGATTAAAAATTTTGGGTACAAATGGAATGCATTTTGCAATTACCTCATCGAGGCTCACTGGACGATCCATAAAGAAGCAATTTGTGTTAAAACTGACTTCCAGAATCTCTCATGAGGTGCATGCCACCCAAATAACCGTTTTGACCAATCAGATTCGAGCTCAGTGACCCATGCTCTGAAAATCAAAATTTTTGTAACCAATTTATTCACGGGCGATTGCTTACCAGCATATGGTTGGTAGATCGTCTTGCTTTACATTAAAATGCGAAAAAAATGCCATAACCGTGTTGCGTTATAAGTTTGGCTCAGTATATATTCAATGCATATTGTGTACATAAAATGACCTCTGTATCTTCTTCGGAGTAGGACCAATACTGGTATATTTCACTCCGGGAGAGAGAGCGCGAAATTTAGTCGCGTGCTAGGAGAGCTTCTTTAAAGCTCTCAACTCTGGTTGACCTCTGGTTGATGTGTAACGGGTCAGTTTTATTGAGTATTGGGAGTGTTTAGTTTCGTTACACAGCGCACGTGACACAGGTGCTAGCTTTGTTTACACCGTGTTGATTCATGTTTCTCGTGACACATGTAAATGTCATTTGGCGTGTCACCAGTAAACTATTCAGATTCAGATTCAGTAAATCATTGAGCTATTGTATACGTACATGGTTTGAAGCGCGGACGCTGTAGAGAGCATTTTTCGAGGAATACAAAGTGAAAGTAGATCTGTGTTAAGACGGTTTCAATAAAAATTGTGCTGGTTGTTTAAAAAAACCTTTCTAATCCTTTCTAGTGAAACTGTGTTAGTTGAAACCAAGATGCTCTCTAATGGGGAAGAATCTGATCACCAATTCAAATGCGGCTGTCGAGGATGGATTAGAGCTCGAGAGGCTGACAAATTGAATATCCGCTTGAACATCCGAGTTGAGGATGGAATTTGAGAGACTATCAGGTAAATAGTATTTGACTATGTTGTGAACAGGCAATGTTTAATAAACCAACGTATTTTAATTTGAGAGCTTAGTGAGCGGCTGAAGGGAGCACGGGACGGCGTAATGGTAGAGCAACAGGCCTCGAATCGAGAGGTTCTTAGTTCAATCCTTATACAGTGTTACATGATCTTTGTATACAGTGTTACATGTCTTTGTAAAGATACATTAACCCTCCAGAGTAATGGTTAATACTCAGGATGCGGTGACTCGGTCTCCGTCCCATTATGACGTAAATTTGCTGACTGGGATTGGGACGTTAAACCTTATTCAAACAAACAAATGAGGTGATGTAAAAAAAAAGTGGTAAAGGGCCCCTTTAAAAGGGGTGCACAGATGTCTAGTTTGACGTCTCCAGTAAGGTACACGTAGATCCATAGAGTCTGACTCGATTCTTATATTATCACAATTTGTAATTACTTCGATATGTTGTATTGACATGGTTGATAACTATCTATTGTCTAAACAGGGGAACCAGTCAATGATGTCATCTTGGTAGCAAGTATTACGTTAATTTAATGCTATTGTTTTCTGTCAATGGTCTGAATATAGACTTGATTTCATGAATCTTCTGTTTAGATACAGAGTCACCTTCTGTTGAGGCTGGTGGGGCTACTTCTGATACAGCGACACAGTTACATGTATAGACCATGAGAAGATTCTAGGTGGAAGGTGTATAGTAACTACTGTAAGGGCCTTGGATAGTGAGTGGAAATCTCCAATGGAACAAAACTATAAAATTGGACACTGATTTGAAAGTCTATGTAAAGTATGAGGATTATCAAATTATATTGTTCTCAGAAGGATAAAAAAAATCCGTTATGGCTGACTGGTCTAAGTCTAGAAGTATAAAACTGAGAAAATAAAAGTAAGGATAAAGTGAATGTTTATAAATCAGGATCAAGTTCAATCAGGTTATGCTATGCTGAATATGGGTTTTCCTCCAATAGATGCAGCCATGGTCAGTCATATCAAGTCCCTCAGTTCCAACTGATAGTTAATGGATTGCCTTAAACAAAGTTTTTGTTGTCTTAGTGAATATTTTTCATGTTGATAATTCTCACTTTTCCTTCTTGAGGATGGTTAATGCTGTTCAATAAGAAGCACATGTTTTGATATGTAAGGGTTGTAAACCGATATTTGGTGGTACATGTATCGTCATTTTAAGGGTATATCTTACATGGGGTATCAGTTTAGATGTGGGTATTTTCTGGTCTTTACGTTGCTTGATCTAATTTTACGTAGGATTTGCTTTATAAAATAAGTAATATAATTGAAAGCTAGAGCATATTTTGCTTTTCATATGTATTTGTTTGCAGCTTGATACCTTTGTCCTTACCCAGGAGATCTAATCTCCCAGTGGATTTATTCACGTGGGTGGGGACTGGGTGTCTCTCTGTGGTATTTTCCTTCTATGTCCTTTTCAGGACACATCGAATATAATTGTACAAAAAAAAAAAAAAAAAAAAAATGTCCA
The DNA here is from genome assembly GCA_964017185.1 of Rugalucina vietnamica. Classification (NCBI taxonomy): domain Eukaryota; kingdom Metazoa; phylum Mollusca; class Bivalvia; order Lucinida; family Lucinidae; genus Rugalucina; species Rugalucina vietnamica. The sequence goes on along the minus strand of OZ024878.1, from coordinate 50,778,782 downwards.
GATATCTCCTCTTTGGAAAGAGGTTTGGATTTTGACCCAAGTGTGATAGTGCAAGTTACAGAAGAACATTGGGTCAATTCACACGGAGAGACAACCCAGCCTCCCACTCACATGATCTCTGCAGACCGTGATGAAGTTTCTCAATGAACAATGTTGAATTTGATAATTTAACATTTAGAGACTTGCAAAAGTTATGGTAGGAAATTCATATATGTTTCAAAGAATGTAGAATGTTTCATCACCCTGATAATGATTTATTGTTGATATTGTACCTATATCAAACATTTCAAGGGAATTTGAAGTGTAAGAGTGACCCCTCCTACTTAGTTTACCTTTGACGGGACAATTCAAATCCTAGTCAAGTGGTACCTCAATTTATGGTTTAGGGATCCTCCTTTCACCCCAGACACTTCGCAGAAAGTACCTCGAACTGTAGATACATGTAGGTACGTTATTAAGGTTTCTCTCGAAGATAAATCGGACTAGAACCACATTCTTGGTAAAGATTCTAGGAAATATTCTGGTATTCAGTTTGCAGGTTGGTTTATGGTGTTTAACATAATCAGTTTTGAATTTTAAAGCTAATGCTTTCATCTATCTTTCTACAGGGCTACAGTAGTACCAATGAGTTATTGTAGAGAGATTTGTGTTCCTTGTCTGATGTACTTAATGAATGGCGGAAATGTCTAAAATATCTCAGGCCTGGTCAGGAATTTTGGCTTCTTTCAAAATTTATGGGCATGTATTGTATGTCATGTGCTAGTCCGACTAGGTTATCTTTGTACCTGTATAAGATCATCTTTCAACTTACCCAGTGTCTGAAAATGTTGAACATGTTCTGTACTTCTAAAAAAAAAAGTTAGTGTTTCTGGAGGAAAAGAAACGCACATTTCATTCTGACTAGCAAGACTGTATTTTTGAAGACATTGCAACGATATTCTGGAAAACACTGCTCTTTGTTTCTTGCAATGCTGACTATTTTCTAGGGAGGTGAACAGAGCCATAAGTATTGCTTCTAAAACGGTAGTATGAAGAACTTAAAATGAACTGTTGTTTGGCAAATTTATTGAGAATTGGAAGGGTCCTGCAACTTTCAGAGATAAGAAGTATTTGTGGAGAGTTCTAGGAACAGATTTCCACCCTTCGTTAGGGACCATATCTAACGCAGTTAGACAGGAACTTAGAACTTGGGGTTTATTTAGATGACAAGAGTTCTGAATCATTTCCTAGTCATGAAAGAGGTACAAGCTGAGATTAATACATTATCGGTCATTCATGAGTTAGTTACGGGTCATAGGGTTGGCATGCTGTGAATAATTATTTGTTGTTAAAGTATGGGATCCCACATTGAATTATGCTTTAAAAGGGCTGTTTATGTTGACCTTTTGTGAGGAACATTAACTTGACTATCCGGTATATTCATACTGGAGATAACCCTGCAGATGAAGTGTCTAGCTAGACACCTGTCATGTAAGGACGCAACCTTGGCTAGAGATAAATGGTTAGTGGTTGGGAATTGGTCTGGTCCACATTCAGCAGATTTAATGGCAATATAGTCAAATGCTATGATGGATAGAATGGGAACACGCAATGAATGGCGTTCCTCAATTTTCTCCTACGAAATAGGTAGCGGGTGTGAATATATTTTTCATAAGATATTTCCAAGGAGATCAATACCTGTATTTTCCCACCGTTTTGCCTTATCTTTCCTCTGATTAGATTCTATTGGAATCAAAATTCAAAGGTTGTAAAGTTCGGGTAGCCGCCTAGTTAGAGTGGCCGCCTATCGGGAAATAGCTGTGGACCTGTACAAAGAGCCTTCCTTCACACATGTACATAGTTTTTCACAGTGCGACTATGCTCATGCTTGGGTCCAGCACTTTCTTGGAAGATGAAGATGGGCTGCTCATTCGGCCCACTTTTTGTATAAGAACCTGATTGTCAATTTAGTTTTTTCAACCTTGTTTTTGGAGTGGGAAATTATTTCTGATTGTGCGATTTACTGATCATCGATTACTTTCACCTTTCCATTGTTGTCCCTGCTGTAAAACCAGCCCCGTTGTGGTAGCGTCTCTTTTGGTCATTTGTTACAAGTGGAAAGTTCTAGGAGAAAAGAGTATTTTTCTCTATTCGTCTACACAGAGTTACAAACCTGCTTTTAAAAGCTTAGAATTGATCTGGTTTGGGCAAAAATATTTCACCGATGTTATTTGTTCTTTCGATAGAATTTTGTACCGGCGAGAGGTTCACTTGTGTTTTTCATTGCTTGTACATGTGTGCCTTTGATGCTGGTTTTCAGGTCTCTTAGACCTGTGGAACATACAACCAACAAAAATAGACGAGGATAATTACTTTATAGAGAGACGCTATCCTTATCATGCTTATAGATAGTTCATGATATGCTAAGAAGAAAAAGAAAACGCCATTGCAAAAGGAATTTGAAAAGTTTTTACTTGATTGCAGAGGTGAAAGCATTTTGTAGTATAATTCTTATGATGTAAGATAAAAGAGAAAACTCAAATTCACGACATTGGAAGCGCTTTTGGCGAATAGTTTGTGTTTTGTTGTCTGCTGGTACAGTACATGCCATAGTGGGATAACTGAAATCCATTTTACAAAGTGTTAGTAGGGGTGATAAGTGGTTTGAAGAGACTCAGGGGCGGTAACCAAGTTTGAAGTTTGGAATTGAAGAAGTAGATGAAGGCTGTAAAAGTAAAAAAATCTAAGGTTCTCCTTTCCCAGAAACAAGATAAGCCTCTTTCATGAGAAATTTTGTGCAATCATGAAGTCTGGCCAATTATGTCTATGGAAAAAGGAAGACCCACATTCGACAAAGCATGTTTTTGGATGAATTAGCGGATTCTAGTCATCTACCTAATGCTTTTAGGGCTGATAAATATCAGTGTTTTTTGGCATTTTCATGTATGTCATGAGTTGGTACAGCCGCGCTAGTGTAATGTTTAGCGTATTTGCTTAGCAATCAAGAGGGGTTGTGGGTTCGAATCCCGGCTAGTATATATGCCTGTCATGTTGGTGACAAATGTTCATCCTGGCGTAATTATAAAGCCAAACCGCCAATAGGGGGTTAGGAGAATAGTAACTTTGCTTAACATATTTTTGTATCCTGTATTTTTGACTCAAGGGAGTGTTGTGGCATAGTGTTAGAGCTTCACACTAAACAGCGGTCCCGGGCTCAACTCATGCGGTGTTGCTGAATCTTAGTTTTGGATCACCTGGTAAACATTTTGTTTCGACCGAAATGACTGAAAATTTATTGACTAGGATGTCAAACTTGTATTAAATGAAACGTTAATATATTGACTGAAATGTAAAAATGTATGAAAAGATTCTCATTTAATTACATATTATTTGCTGTTGAAAAAAAACTACAAAACAAAGATGTGGTTTGTTTTATCTTAAGTATACGCATGTCACTCAGTAGTTGTTGCATTTTGTTTGTCAATTGTACGAAGTCTTCATTTCTATTGAAGAGATTGTCTAGACACGGTTAAAATTCAGTTAACAGTATTTTACTCTGGCAGACAAACAAAATGCGCATGTACCTTGTTTGGTATACTGTTCAAAAGAAGTCAAAACCATTATTATGTTCATACGTGGTTTAGCTTTTAAGCTGGATCCAGGTTTTGGAAATATGTTTTTATGTAATTCGTTTCGTATGCAGATTTGGTTTTGACTTCATTTTATCAGTAATGGGATATAAAGTGACAGAAAACTTCAAATCAGGTGTTTCTAAATTAATAAATCTGAGTAGTTGGAGTATTGGGTATTTTTGGAGGGGATTTGTCTAATATTTATGGAAATTCTTTGTAATTGGTGTGGAAGTATTTTTTTCACTCTTTTCCCCCATTACTTATACAAACTTGAATCACATCGAGTGTAGAATTACTTGAGATAATTTTATATCTCAAGTGAATCTCGCGAGATGTGACGTGGTTTGTCCATTCAGTCTAGTCGCAACCAACAGATCACAATAGAAAGTAGTGTTCAGTCACTTTATGTTCCTCGGGTGGGAATATGGGCCCCCGTACATTTCGACCAAAAGAAAAAGATGCGCTGTTTGCGTCTCGGTACAAATCTTACACGCTAACGACTGACCATCTGATTACTGGTTGGCCGCTCGGGTTTGAGTCTGCCCAGGAAGTGGTTCAAGTGAAACCATCCAACCTAGGTGGCTTGTTTGGATGGTTGTGTGTCGTGCCATTCTAATTTCGGTAAAAGTCCCATAAAATAGAGACAACTTCCCGACATGACCATGACTGTTGGCTGGCACGTAAGACTTCGGTTCGGGTAGGCAAAAACCTTGTGAAAAAAAAAAAAAAAAAAAAATGTAGTTTGCACTTGGAGTGATTCTTGTTTTCACTCTTTTCCCCCATTACTTATACAAACTTGAATCACATCGAGTGTAGAATTACTTGAGATAATTTTAATTGTTAACAACTCTTTCATTCAATAAAAATGTTTTCTTACCACCCCAAGGTATATGATTTATTTAGTTACCTCTCGGATCTGTATATTTTGGAAAATCTGCTTGGCATTCTGTATCAGTCTGGAATTCTGATGGTGTTGTTTGGCAATGTACTTCGTTTTGTATTGGCACTTCTTTGTCTTTGGCACATTCGACACAATTTTTGTTGGCATAATCAACACAAGCGCAAAAGTATGAGACGGTTGTCACATGATTTTTACTAATAACGACTCTATCAAGAGCGCACAGCATTTCTCTTGGTATGTTACGCCTGACTTTGACAGAATGGACCTCAGATATTCCCCATTCTCTATGTTTAAAATCCATTCCACATTTCTTCACAAATTTGGCCATTTTAGAAATATCCCAGCTACTTTGTTGTACAGCTTATAACAAAATGAGAATGATCATATATTTCAACTTAAGGTGCATTTAAAAGATATGATTGCAATCTGTAATCAGGTGCCAGGTACCAGGGCTTATCTGGAGACAGATACTGATGAAATGTCTGTAGTTAATGCCCACTTAAACGATTAACCTGTTAAGTTTTCTGTTTGACAATGTGTCAATGAAGGCCAAGACAAACTTCCTACGATGTACATGTATTGGTTACCTAAGCTTCACAAAAGACCATACAAAGCTAGATTTATTGCAAATTCTAGCTCTTGTACTACTACTGAACTTTCTAAATTATTAACTTCCTGTCTTACTGCTATCAAATCTCATGTTATGAGATACTGTGAGACACTGTATGAAACTTCAAATAAAAATTGGTTTTGGTCAATAAAAATTCTGGTGAGGTGCTCAGTAAATTGAAGTGTAGAGGGTTCCGTGCGACGTGCTTGTCCACGTATGATTTTTCTACTCTGTATACAACATTACCACATAATCTAACTAGAAAAAGTGCCTTGAGAGGCACGTATACCCCCGGCTGGTGGTCACCCAGTCCTCCTTCTCCCTCCCACAACCACCCAGCACATGTACACCCCTGACATTGAATCACAAATCCCGAACAAAAGACAGCACCCTTATCAAATACTTCATAGAAGTGTGCATTCTAAAGCACTTTGACCACAGACATGAGGGAGTGTAGTTTTTAGAGTGACATATCTTCTTTAGAGCAGTACACAGAGCTGACTTGTGTACTCCATCTAGGACTTAATCACGGACATTGAGGGTCAGGTCCTCAGTCCTAGATGGAAAATGAAAATAGAATGTCAGTCTAAATTAAAAAAAAAAATAATAGTAATAATAAAAGTATTGATGTCCTAGATCTTGAACTCAAGCGCCAACTCCCCCCCCCCCCAACATGGACCCAACCCTATACCCTATAGGGTACCTGTAGTCCAAATATGAATGGCTTCTGATGATTGGCTCATGAGATATACCCCACTAGAGAAACTTTAACCAAAACTTTGACGCAAATTAAAGGTGACCTAGATTTTGAACTCTAGCCCCACCCCCGGGCATGGACCCTGGGGTCCAAAATCATAGAAACAAAGTTAACCCTATAGGGTACCTATAGTCCAAATATGAATGGTTTCTGATATATAGTTCATGAGATATACACCAATAGAGAAACTTTAACCAAAACTTTGACGCAAATTAAAGGTGACCTAGATTTTGAACTCTAGCCCCACCCCCGGGCATGGACCCTGGGGTCCAAACTCATAGAAACAAAGCCAACCCTATAGGGTACCTATAGTCCAAATATGAATGGTTTCTGATATTTAGTTCATGAGATATACACCAGCAGAGAAACTTTAACCAAAACTTTGACATTTTAACTGAACTAACGAACCAACGAACTAACGAACATACGAACGGACGAACGGACGAACGGAAAAGCGAAAACTATATACCCGTCGGCATAAATGCCGGGGGTATAATTAAAAGAAAACTTCTGGATTTGATAGAGTGGACCTTCAAAAGGGCATTAAAAAACTATGGTTCACTTTATTTGGCATGTAATGACAGAAAGGCTTTTTCACTTCCTCTGACCAAAGTCGGTATACACTTTGGTCATGTCAGAATGTGTGCGACGCCTTATCCTATCTCCTGGATAATATTTATATTAGATTTGGGACCAAGTCATACAGACAAATTGTTGGAATTCCGATGGGTTTCAAATACTGCTACGAAAGAGATTTCATGGATTCTCTTAACCATGATAATCAAGCTGATGTTATCGAGGCTTTTAATTCTACTTCTAGATACCTCTTTTGAACATTGACAACCCTTATTTTGAAGGTATGGTCTATCAAATTTATCCACCTGAATTACAGTTGAACAAAGTCAATATCTCGGATACCGAAGCCCCCTTTCTATCTTTCTGTTGAAAATGGATTTTTTTTCTTCTAAAATTTATGATAAGCGCGATGACTTTGATTTTGATATAGTAAATTTTCCGTTTTTGGATGGTGATGTTCCTCGTCGTGCTTCTTATGGTGTATACATTTCGCAACTTATTAGGTTTGCTAGAGTTTGCAATCATGTTACAGACTTCAACGCTCGAAATAAATGTTTAACGGCCAAACTTTTCCAACAGGGCTATCGGTATCATAAACTTCGAAAAACCTTTTCTAAATTTTATCGTAGACACTATGAATTGATTTCCAAATATAATGTTGGGTAAAGACGCTTTTAAATGAGGGCCTTTCGGAACCAGAATTTTATGGTGACTTGGTTTACAAATTTAAGAAAATTATAGGAAGTAATGCTTTTTCTTTTCAGTTTAGAAAAATCATAACATGTTACAGACGTATAGGTTATAACTTGAATGTTATGCGACAGTCTGCATGCTTAGTTTTTAACCCAATCATGGTTGATAACTATGCTGCCTTCTTTAATTGCACGCCGGTGGGTCGGGCGTCAGACTCTATGATGGCCCCGTCCTAAAGCTATTAATTTTAGTTGGTTGGGGCCGGAGCTTCATGTCTGTTGCTTGGCCCACCGGGGTCCAACTGATGTTTTTCTTTTGCTCCTGAGTTAGTAAGTTATTCGGCGCCCTGGGATCTCCATCGTCGGGCAGCTTACTGAATCTGTGAGTCCTGGTTTTTTTATTCATCAGGATGTTTATCATGATTTATTTGTTTGTTCTTGATGATTCATTGACTAGTTAGAGATTCACCACGAGGACCGAAGAACTAGCTAAATGTTATGAACCACTGCAGAAGCTGAGGGTGAGGTTATTGCCATGTAAAATCGATTTAAGCACGCCAGTAACTGTGTGTTACTGATCGTTGCAAGTCGATACTTATGTGGTGGTTCTTTTTGTTTAATGTCTTGGTGTTTGAAATTCTTGTGCTGTTGGCGCCTTATGTGTGTTTTCATATTTTTAGTTAAGGTAACTGAGTGGCCACCTATTGGGAAAATAGCTGCTCATTCGGCTTACGAAATGTTTTCTTGGTATCAGTACCTGATTGTTGGTTTGGTTTTTTTTCCCACCTCGGTGTTTGGAGTGGGAATCTTCTTCTGATTGCACCTTTTCCTGATCTTTGCCTACTTGTACTTTTTTCTTATTTCTAAATCTAATTTATTTGTTCAGCATACCAGAATAAATAATCTTGACAGTTGTTCCCCATTTGGGCTCCTAGATAACAAAATTATATTATGGCGTTGCCCATTTTAGCTCCAAACTAAGATTTTGTTGCCCAAATGGAAACAGATTGTCACACCAATGCATTTCAAACAAAATCAATTTTCAAAGTTGTATTATTTAATGACAAATCAGTTTTAAAAAACGGACAATTTTTAGATTTATATCTCCCCTACATGCATGTGTGTCTATTTTTCACCAATTTCGTTTGGTCTTTTAAACAGGCTAATTTTAATGAGAGCACCCCAAAATGACTGTTTTATTGCCCAATTGGGCAACGATCAATGAAAAGTAGGAGAAATTAGCTGTAAACCTTCTAATATTTTGTGTTGCCCAATTGGGCAATCTCTTCTCCTGCTCACTGTACAAACCAATTTCATCTACTTCACTTTATCTTTTATCTCAGCTCACCCCCTTTAGCAATTCTGAAGTCCTCCAAGGAGGTTAGCAGTGGCAGACTGGCATTACCGTTCATGAACAAATTAATGAACCACTGAATCAATAACATATCTAAATATTGTCATAAAATATATGAAATGTCTGTTCCTGTGGCGTCAAATATCATAGGCTGTATATAAAATCTGGCTTTGAACTAACTCATTCGCAAGAAATGTCATAAATCGCAGTTTCTCTGCGCCAAAGTATATAATGAAGATATTAAATATTGATATGAATGTCTGTTTAGTTGGCTTATTCAAAATGAGACCGATCATGGGAAAAGGGAATATGCAAAACCAAAGATGCAGATAAGCTGATCAGTGCCTTTGTTTTAAACTTATGAAGAGTACAATTCCCTTTTTCTTCTTAAATCTTAAGATTCCAGCCTTCTATTGTGACTGTTAAGGTTAGTTTGTGTCAGACCGGGTCGGACACCCCGAAACTCAGAAACAGATTTTCTCATGACGCGGCTTAAATATGACCGTTAAGATGGTATGCTCTAAATTATTTTATTACCCTCGGAACTTTGATTGTCTGGAAAATATATTATCACTTTGAAGTCTGAAACTGAATCAGAATGGTTATGGCATTGACGAAGCCAGTTTGCTCTCACTACATTTCCTTTCGCCTACACTACGAAAACTTGCCCATGCAATATACAGAGATTTTTAAAGTTGTAAAAAAATGAAAATTTTCAGCAGAAATTTTTTGACATTTTTCTTATTTTTGCTCAAAACAAAGATTGTGGGTACACGTTAGAACCGCCTCGGCTAACGAGCACCCACAATCTATGTTTTGGAGCAAAAATAAGAAAAATAGGTATTACCCTGTATACCCCAGTTTTGCTAGATAAAGGTGGGGTTCATGGGGGTATACATTACATGGACATGTTTTCCTGATGTACTTTTATTGATCCCAAACACAAACTATTTCCATCGACAGACAGACAGACACATTGAACATATGTTATTCTTTTTGGGACCTCCCAAATATGCCGGGATCCATTACCTAACCAAGTATCATTTAAAGCTAGGAGAATGCCAAACAAATCATTTGAGGCGGATTTTTCTTTTGGTGAATGTAGGAAAAAAGTCTGAAAAAAAAATACAAACAAAAAAAAAAAAAAACAAACAACAAGTAATATGTTGATTCTTTACTTCTGGTTAGGAATTGATATTATTATTTCTATTCTTACCATTATCACTATATGGTTTGTTTGGATTGATGTTTTAGCATTTTATGTCCAACTAAACAATGTCTGTCATGTTGGGACTGAGCCGATGTTTCCTGGGTATTTAACCAGTTCTTTTGTAGCTTAAAAGAGGCTTGTACACGCCAAAAGAACACTACATGACAGTGGTATGTTTCAAATAGTGATTCTCTGGCTCCATGGCCTGACTTTTGTTCCATCCACCCTATTAGCACCACTCAAGCATCAGGATAACATTTCCGTGTAATAAGTACTCATTAGAACCGTCTCTGCGAGGCAGTTCTAACATGTGCCCACCACAATTCATGTTTTGAGCAAAAATAAGAAAAATATGAAAAAAATTTCGATGAAATTTTCCATTTTTTCTGCTGAAAAAATTCTCTTTACGTCGCATGGGCAAGTTTTCATAATGTGGAGTTCTACTAGTATTAGAGTGACACTTAGCAGGATTGCTTAGCATATCCTCTTTGCTCCCAAAGGACAGGGAGTTTAATTTGTTCATTGACTACAGGAATATCTTATCCATCTTGAGATTTTGAAATAAAAACAGGCTAAAAACAAATAAGCCGCCGCATGGGAAAACCAACAATCTGCATAGGCGAAAAACAAAGGTGCAGATCAGCTTCGCAGTAACTGCGAAGCTGATCAGCGCCTTTGTTTTCGCTTCACAGATAGTACAATTCCTCTACTTTCTAAATCCAAAATTTCCAGCCTCTTACCATCTTCTGTGACTGTACAGCCCGTATTGTGTCGGACCTGGTCGGAACCCAAATTATTGGTTTTCTCACGCGCAGGCTCAAATTGCAACATTGCAACCAATTCGTTAACGGGTTTCATTAGATAATCTGAATATTTGAGAAGCCACATCAGAGAACGAACAATCTACATATGCGAAAACAAAGGTGCAGATAACTGCCAAGCTGATCAGCTCATTTGTCTTCGCTGCACGGATGGTACAAATACTCTGCATTCTAAATTCTAAATTTCTTTCCTGTTTGGTCAGTTCGGTTTATGTCGCACTTGTTCAGAAAGCATATTGTTAGTTTTCTCATGATGCAGCTCATTTTTTCTAGACAGAAACCAAAAAATTCAAAAGATTAATAAAATGGCAATGAAATAATTTCAAGCATGATAAGATTTTGTCTCAGGATTTGAAGAAGTTCTGTTGTTTTTTGGCTTATGGTAAAATTTAATGCTTAATATGCATTATCCAGGACTGCCATAAATTATATGAGCCATGTCATGAGAAAAACAGATTTTTGCCTATGCCAAAACTGAGATAAAAATATCTTTATCTCAGGCCAAAACAAAGGTGCAGATCAGCTGTGCAGCAACTGCACAGCTGATTAGCGCCTTTGTTTTCACTATACGGATAATAAAATTCCTCATCTTCTCAAATCCGTAATTTCAAGCCTTTAGCATTGTTATGTGTCTGTACAGGTCGGTTTTTGTCGACCTGGTCAGACAGAGGACAAAGCATCTGTTGGAAACACTCACCAAAGATATGATAATCTAGTTCATCCGAGTTTGTTTGCTTGATTAGTGGTTGAACATCCAAGTCAACATTTTTAGCTCGCCTGCACGGAGTGCACAGAGCTATTGTTGTCACCTCGGTCGTCCGCGTTTACGTTTACGTGTACGTCCGCGTCACACTTTCGATTAAAGTTTTTAGAAGTCTATATCTCTTGAACATGTAGATGTATCAAGTTGATACTTAGCCTATTGGTAGAAATTGGTCTTAAGTTTTATGCAGTACCATCATGACCCATCCTGAGTGACCTTGAGGTCAAGGTCACAGACTTAGAAATTTTATGTTAAAGTTTTTCATTAAAGTTTTTAGAAGTCTATATCTCTTGAACATGCTGATGGATCAAGTTGATACTTTGCATGTTGGTAGATATTGGTCTGAAGTTTCATGCAGTACCATCGTGGTCCACCCTGGGTGACCTTGAGGTCAAGGTCACGGACTTAGAAATTTTATGTTAAAGTTTTTCATTAAAGATTTAAGAAGTCTATATCTCTTGAACATGTTGATGGATCAACTTGATACTTTGCATGTTTGAAGATATTGGTCTGAAGTTTTATGGAGTACCATCATGAGTCACCCTGGGTGACCGTGAGGTCAAGGTCACAGATTTAGAAATTTTTGTTGAAGTTTTTCGTTAAAGTTGTTAGAAGTCTATATCTCTTGAACATGTTGATGGATCAAGTTGATACTTTGCATGTTTGTAGATATTGGTCTGAAATTTTATGCTTTTACGACCCACCTGGGCGACCTTGAGGTCAAGGTCATGGGTCATAGATTTTGATAAATTTGGTGGCAAAGCACAAGTTCGGCGAGCTACACTGTCCTGCGACAGCTCTTATTTCAGTTATGATGAAGCCATCTCTATCTAGGTATTAACCAGTACTATGGGGATGTAATATGTCTTGCTCAAAGGGACAAGGACACAACCCTGGAAAAGGTGGATCCAGGATTTCTGCAGAGGGGGTTCAAATGTAAACAAGAGGACCAATGGTCCTGTAACTACTCACCTGAGAACAGGGATATGCAACATAAGCTGACCTTGTCATAAAATAGGTCAAAGCCATCCCAGGATCATGGTTTTTACAAACTTTGTAGAGCTGTATTCATTGATGCTTCAGGCCAAGTTTCAAAATCATGGGTCTTCCGGTTCTGAAGAAGAAGATTTATAATGGTTTTTACTATTTATAGCCATGGCGGCCATCTTGGTTATGTGACCTGGACCATTTATATTAACTTTCATTCCATTTACCTAACGATGCTCCATTTAATGTTTGGCTTTGATTGGCCAAGCAGTTTCAGAGAAGGAGATGTTTGAATATTATGGTCATATACATGTATATAGCCCAGGGGCATGGGCAAACAATCCCCTGAGGACAATTTTTTTCATAACCATAAATCTTCTGTCCATTTGCATACTCCCAGCAAGTTTCGCCCCATTTAATAACATTTTACTAAATTTCCCCATTCAAATGCATAGGCAACCTATGTTGAACTTGCCGTAAAATAGATCAAGGTCATGATTTATATAAACTTTGTAAAGCTCCATTGCGTGACGCTTCATGCCAAGTTTCAAAATGATAGGCCTTCTGGTTCTGGAGAAGAAGATTTTTAAAGATTTTTGCTATTTATAGCCATGGTGGCCATCTTGGTCATGTGACCTTGATCATTTATATAAACTTTTATTCTCCCTTCCTAAGAATGCTCCACATAAAGTTTGGCTTTGATTGGCCAAGCAGTTTCAGAGAAAAAGATCTTTGAATATTATGGTAATATACATGTACATGTATATTGCCCGGGGGTGGGGGCAGACCTGCCCCTGGGGTACATTTTTTTTTCAGAATCATAAAACTTCAGTCCATTTGCCGGTTGCCATAAAATTTTTCCCTTCAAATGACATTTTGACAATTTTCCCCATTCAAATGCATGGGCAAAATATGTTGATCTTGCCTTAAAATAGGTCAAGGTCATCCCAGAGTCATGATTTATATATATTTATAGCCATGGTGGCTATCTTGGTCATGTGATCTTAACCATTTATATAAATTTTGTTCCCCAATCCAAGGATACTACAAATAAAATTTGGCTTTGATTGGTCAAGCTGTTAGTGAGAAAATTAAGTTTAACATTATAGTTGTAACTGACCTTTGGCCAAGGTCAAGAAATAACCTTGAATTTTAATACTCACAACACTTCATTGGCTCAACATGTTGTCTGTATCTACCAACTTTCAGGTCATAGGCTTCAAAACTTCCTGAAAAATTCAACATTTTCACTTTTTTCCATTAAAAACCCTATGTAACCAAAATTGACCTTGCCATAAAATAGGTCAAGGTCAACCAAAGGTCATGATTTATATAAACTATGATGGGCCAGAGTCCCCAATGCTATATACCAAGTTTCGTTGAAATTGGTCCACCGGTTCCAGAGAAGAAGATTTTTTTATGTTTTTTACAATATATGGGCATGGCAGCCATCTTGGTCATGTGACCTGGACCATTTATATAAACTTTCGTTCCCCCTTCCTAAGGATGCTCCACATGAAGTTTGGCTTTGATTGGCCCAGGGGTTTCAGAGGAGAAGATCTTTGAAAATGTGAACGGACGACGACGGATGGACGACGGAGCATGGCCATCCTATAAGCTCACCTTGTGAGCCTTCAGCTCAGGTGAGCTAAGAAAGGGGGGGGGGGGGGGGGGTTCATTTGCCTTATTTCACACAAACTTATTGAAAATCTCCATTTAAATGAAATAATTTAGGTCCAGCAGGGGGTTTGAGCGAATCCCTTGAACCCCCTCTAAATCCACTACAGCGGTTGGGCCAGTGGGGTTTGAACCCAGCACCTCTTGATTTTTTGTCAGATGCTCTACCACTACGCCACTGTGCTCCCCAAATAGTAACAAGTATAGGCTATATAAAAGATGAAGTAACTGATAGCCCAGCTGGCATTTAACTCAAAAACATATTACGTATAAAACCATGTTTTATTAACTAATAAACATTTCTAATGCAAAGTCTTAATGAATCTATAGACCTGAAATGCAGTTCATAGTTCCATGAAGAACATCGTGTCACATGATCAAATTTGACATCATAAAAAAACATGGCTCGCGCCAATGTGATTGGATGTTGTAGACGTCATGACTCCATTGATGCCGTTCCGCTGTTTGAACACACATGGTGTGTAAATTCTCTATTTGCTTGTAAAAGTGATCGCCTTTATAGAAGGCAAAAGCCGTCAAAAGTCCCATTTTTAAATGAAACAGACAAAATAGAAATGAACTAATTCATTTTCAAATAAAATGAACCGTTATATCACATAAAACAAACGAAAATGACACAAAACAATTGCTTATGTGAAACAGACCAATTCATTTTAAAACCAAACAATCAACTTCGCCAAATGGGACAACTTGAAATCAAACGAAACAAACGTTTCACAAACCAAACAATTGATTCTGAAATAAACCTATCCGGTAATAAAAAAAAGGTGTAGGTCAAACGAAATACCGAAAAATCGAATATTAATAAAATGGACCCGAGTCAGTTCGGCCCGAAACGACTTACATGGAAAACGTCAAAGTCTCATCATGATCGAACATCATCACCATCATCATCATCATCGTCATCATCATCATCATCATCATCATCATCATCATCATGATCGATCATCATGATCGATCATCATCGATCATCATCATTATCATCATCGATCATCACCATGACGATCGATAGTCATCATCATGATCGATGACCATCATAATCGATCACCATCATCATCATGAACGATCATCATCATGATCGATCATTATCATGATCGATCATCATCATGATCGATCATAATCATCGTCGATCATGATGATGATTATCATGATCGATCATCATCATGATGATCGATCATCACCATCATGATTGATAAACATGATCGATCAGCATTATCATCACTGATCATCACCATCATGGTCGATCATCATAATGATCGATCATCATCATCATCGATTATCATCATCATCGATCATCACCATGATGATCGATCATCACCAACATGATCGATCATCATCATCTTGATCGATCAACATCATCGATCATGATCGATCATCATTATGATCGATCATCATCATCATCGATCATCATCATCGATCATCATCGATCATCATTCATCGATCATCATCATCATGATCGATCATCATCATGATCAATCATCATGATCGATCATCATCGTCATCATCGTGATCGATCATCTCGATTATCATTATGATCGATCGATAATCATCATCATGATCGACCATCATCATTATGATCGATCGATCATCATCATCATGATTGATCATCATAATCAACATCCTCGAACATCATCATGATCAGTCATCATCATCATGATCGACCATCATGATTCATAATCACGATCGATCATCATGATGATAATCATGATCGATCATCATTGATAATCATGATCGATCATGATGAATATGATGATGATGATCAGTCATGATGATGATGATGATGATGATGATCGATCATGATGATGATCGATCATGATGATGATGATCGATCGTGATGATGATGATCGATCATGATGATGATGATCGATCATCTTGGTGATGATCGATGATGATGATGATGATGATGATGATGATGATGATGATGATGATGATGATGATGATGATGATGATCGTCGATCATGATGATGATCGATCATCATCATCATGATCAACGATGATGATGATTGATCATGATGATTATCGATCATGTTGATTATCGATCATGATGATGATCGAACATGATGATGATGAGCGATCATGATGATCGTATATGATGATCGATCATGATGATTATGATGATGATGTTCGATCATGATGAGACTTTGACGCTTTCCAAGTAAGTCGTTTTGGGCCGAACTGACTCGGGTCCATTTCATTAATATTCGATTTTTCGGTATTTCGTTTGACCTGCACCTTTTTTATTACCGGATAGGTTTATTTCAGAATCAATTGTTTGGTTTGGGAAACGTTTGTTTCGTTTGATTTCAAGTTGTCCCATTTGGCGAAGTTGATTGTTTGGTTTTAAAATGAATTGCTCTGTTTCACATAAGTAATTGTTTTGTGTCATTTTCGTTTGTTTCATGTGAAAATGAATAAGTTCGTTTCTACTTTGTCTTATTTTGAAATGAATTGGTCCTTTTTCACATTAGGAATTATTTGTGTCATTTTCGCTCGTTTTATGTGATATTACGGTTTGTTTAATTTGAAAATGAATTAGTTCATTTCTACTTTGCCTGTTTCATTTAAAAATGGGACTTTTGACGGCTTTTGCCTTCCATACGCCTTGATCAATTTTCAACAAGCAATAGTGAGAAATGAATGTAAATATAAGCAATGAGTTTAATTTTTCTGATGTTTTGGAGCTATGAACCACAGTGGGTCGCTAGGGTTCATTCACTTTGCACACGACCCACTGTGGTTCATACCTCCAAGAACATCAGAATGAAATTCATTTGTTAAATGTTATAAAGAGGTTGTGGTGTAATTTGTTCCTGACTGAGTCTGAAATGTTTTCCATAAATGGCTTCTCGCTGAACACCGTAACAATTGCTGCTAGACATCCATAAACGTCATCTGTACTTCGACCAGATCTGATAAATATCAAGGAAACATTAGTTTTGAGCCTGCTTTATTGTATTTATTGTATTTATCATTGTACATGCTCCAATAAGCACATAGTCTTTTTCAAAGTTACATAAAGAAAACATGCCCATGTAATATACATATTTTTCTTATGTGGTAAAAATTGAAATTTTTCATCAGAAATTTTCTGATAGTTTTCTTACTTTTGCTCAAAACATAGATTGTGGGTACACATTAGAGTACCCACAATCTATATTTTTATATTTTGGATCAAAAATAAGAAAAATAGGTATACCCCAGCAAACCCCATTTTCACTATATAAAAGGGATTTAAGGGGATATTTATTGCATGGACATGTTATCCTGATGCAAAGTTATCATAAATTGTTCCAATTACTTTTTCTAGTAACACTAACACTTTTGCAAAATAATTATTACACTTATTTGCTGTGCAGATGTTTATTTCAATTCCCTTGAAATTTTTATAATCATATTTGAGCCACTGCATCAGAAAACCAACTTTTCAAGCCTCTAGCCAGTTTCTGTGACTGTATCGGCCGATTTGTGCCTGACCTGGTCCGAAACCCAGATTTTGGAATTTCTCATGCAAAGGCTCATATGCTGCACATTATGGTTCATTTATTGCCTTTGTAGATTACATTTTTATACTGCCAGCTTTGAAATGAGCCTGTGCATGAGAAAACCAACAATTTGGGGGTTTGACCAAGTCCTCAAAGTGACCTCAAAGCTGATCTGCGTCTTTGTTTTCGCATATGCAGATTGTTGGTTTACTCATGATGTGGCTCATTTACCTTAAACCAAAGTCTACTCCGTATTAAAGCATAGGGCACTGGTCCAAAGTTTCTGGAGTCTATAGACACTGATTTGTTATCACCTTCTATCCATATATGGCCTTTTGGTATCTGCAAATATACATGTACATGTATGTATAGAAAATTTCCGGCAATATCTTCTTATAGAAAGTAAGAACAGAGGGACCACTGGAATCCATTCAATTGAATTTAAAGTCACAACATACTAAAAAAAACACATATAACAGAACATTTTCCCGACAACACACATGAAGAGAAGGATGACTAGCTCTTTCCCAACAAGGTAGCCATTCGGTTAGTCTCAGCCAAAACCAACGGCAACAAGCACAACAGAGAGGCAGACACGATAAACAGAAAATGTATCATGAACACAAATCATTTTTACCGTGACACATTATTTTAGTTTTATTTATTGTTATTTATTAATTTATTAATCTATCTTCATTTAAAGCCCATGTCAACAATTTTTCAGTCATGTCAGGACAGAACCAATGCTTTCTGAGAAATAACAAGTACTATGGAGAGTTTATAGGCCTTGCTCAAGGACACAACACAGCACCCCAGCAGGGTTCAGTTTGGGACCTACCAATAGAGTCACTAGAGTGTAGAATCAAGAGCTCCTGGGTTTGAAACCTTCATCTGCCATGTAGTGTCATTGCGCAAGATACATTTAATCCCCACAGTTCCTATAACAAGTACCTAGAGGAAAGGGTGGCTTTGCCCCAACATGACTGAAAAATTGTTGACAGGGATGTTAAAGCCATAACCAATGAGACTTAATCTTAAAACTTATAAATCCCCTGAAACATAACGAAAACTGGCCCATACAATATAAAGAGAATTTTTTCAGCATTAAAAATAAAAAAAAAAATCATTGGAAAAATTTTGATAATTTTAATATGTTTGTTCAAAACATTGATTGTGGGTACACGTCAGAACCGCCTCGCCGAGGCTGTTCTAACAAGTACCCACAATCTATGTTTTGGATCAAAAATAAGGAAAATAGGTATACCCCAGCATACCCCATTTATACTATATAAAATTGAGGTTTAAGGGGGTATACATTTCACGAACATGTTTTCCTGATGAGTTCACATAATCACAATCAATTTTGAGCACATGGTGTCAGAAACAGTGCCACAAAGCGAAGTGTGCACGATCAAACTATTTCTGTGGGTGCTGATCAAAGTTCTTGTTTTTGCTATCTAGATAGAACAATGGCTCAATCTTGTTCCTAAATCCAATTTCAAGTCTGGATCTTCTACTGTTTATGTACCAGTATCAGTCTTTCTTCTTGAGCCTTCTTTCCGTCAGCCAGAATTGCCGGAAGCATCACGAAAACATGTCCGTGTAATGTATTCCCCCTTGAACCCCACTTTTATGTAGCAAAACTGGGGTATGTAGGGGTTTACCTATTTTTCTTATTTTTGCTCCAAAACATAGATTGTGGGTACACGTTAGAACCGCCTCGGTGAGGCGGTTCTAACGAGCACCCACAATCTAAGTTTTGAGCAAAAATAAGAAAAATATAAAAAAAAAAATTCAGCTGAAAATTTTCAAGCTATAAAAATATCTGTTAATTGCATGGGCAAGTTTTCGTAATGCAAAGACTTTCAGGAAAGGCTTACCTGGATAGTATCTCCATTGTCCTTTGTAATCTTCTCCCCGGCCACAGCAACAATTCTCTTACACAGAACATGGTCTGGTTCTACTGGCTTCAACACTGTTACAATATCACCTCTGAAAAATATGAACATCTTCAGAGAAAAACAGATTTTTGCTTATGTGAAAATAATTGCACAGCTGATCAGCGCCTTTGTTTTCACCACATGGATAGTATGATCCCTCTACTTCTTAAATCTGGACTTCCAAGCTTCTAACTTTCTTGTAAGACTGTACAGACCGGTTTGTGTTGGGCCTACGGTAATCAGAAACCCTGAGAACCTGTTCACACACACTGGGGCTCATATGAGCATCAAAGAATGTCTTCAGGTGTTGTCGCCTATTCTCTTGCACAATGTCACCTATACATGGATAATATGATGCCTCTACTTCTTAAATCCAGACTTGCAAGCTTCTAACTTTCTACTGAGACTGTACTGACCAGTTTGTGTTGGGCCTGGTAGGAAATCCCGACAACATGTTTTCTAGCAATGTGTCTCATATGAGTATGGTTACGTGAAAGAATGTCTTCAGGTGTTGTCACCGAGTCTGATATACTCATTACAAAAACATGCCCATACATTATATATATTTTTTTTCAGCAGAAAAAAAAAATGGAAATTTCGTTGGGGGAAAAAATGATATTTTTGCTCAAAACATAGATTGTGGGGCTTGTCCAGTTGGTTCTAATGAGTATCCACAATCTGTTTTGGATCAAACATAAGAAAAATTGTATACCCCTGTTCACCCCAGTTTTACTGTATAAAAATGGGATATAAGGGGGTATATATTGCACAGACATGTAATCCTAATGAAATCAGACAGTCACTGCACAAGCACAGAAAATGTTAGATGTATGAAAATTTAATGTAGAAGGCAGAGATTTCTAGTACCGGTATATGTGGAGCAAAATCAAAGGTGGACAGAAATGTTTTTTTCTTTCAAAAATAACTTTGAAAACTATGGTTTTCTAGGTCCTCAGAATTAAATGTATTAACATAATGTAGTTAAAAATGTATTAATGTTACAGTAATAATCTTACTTAGTCACCGTTCCTCTAATGCGGCTGATGCACTCCACGATCCACACATCCCCATCATGAACAACTGGTTCCATGGATTTCCCACCACACTGAAAAAAGCACCATTGAAGTTTCATCATGATAACATGTCCATGCAATATACAAAGATTTTTAGAACTTTAAAAATTAGAAATTTCATTCGAAAAATTTTGGTATTTTTAATATTTTGCTCAAAACATAGATTGTGGGTACACATTTGTTAGAGAGTACTCCACAAGGCAGCTCTTATATGAACTACCTTGTGGAGTACTCTCTAACAAGTAACCACAACCTATGTTTTGGATTAAAATTAAGAAGAATTGTGTACCCCTTTATATCCCAGTTTTACTATATAACATTGGGGTTTAAGGGGCTATTCATTTCATGGACTTGTTTTCCTGATGTAATTAAGTGGATGTAGTTTCATACAGAAGAATTGACATTCATTAACATCAGGAAAACATGTCCGTGTAATCTATACCCCTTTGAACCCCACTTTTATATAGCAAAACTGGGGTATGCAGGGGTATATCTATTTTTCTTATTTTTGCTCCAAAACATAGATTGTGGGTACTCGTTAGAACCACCTCGGCGAGGCGGTTCTAACGTGTACCCACAATCTATGTTTTGAGCAAAAATAAGAAAAATATCAAAAATTTTCTACAGAAAATTTACATTTTTACAACCAAAAATTTTTCTGAATATTGCATGGGCGTGTTTTCGTAATGATGCAGTTCAAGAATGTGATCATTACATACAATAAAATTTGTAAAAAGTCAAAGGCATTTAAAGTGTAACTCCTAGACACTTTTTGCTTTTTCATGAAGATTTAGTTACGAAAATAATATGAGCCGCTGCATGAGAAAACCAACAATCTGTGTTAACGACCAGATCCAACACAAACCGGCTTGTACAGTCATAGAAGAAGGCTAGGAGCTTGAAATTTTGGATTTAAGAAGAGGAGGAACTGTACTATCTGTGTGACAAAAATAAAGGCACTGATCAGCTGTGCAGTTACTGCACAGCTGATCTGTGTCTTTGTTCTTGCATATGCAACAATTCGTTTTTCTCATGATGCGGCTCAAATGTCTTTAAGTTACCCAAATGTCTTTAAGTTACCAACTATTTCATACTCACATATGCGATTGACACCATGTAGTTAGTAACACAGTGAAACACAGACACTCCATATACTATATATGCACCAGTATTAAGTACATATCTGACATTCCGCCACATAAGTTTCCATACCATTGTAACTGTCACTCATATACTAGTCGGGCGGTACCTATACATGGACCCAAAACAACTCCTCCTCAACGAACAGAAGCTTAGTTTTATCAGCATTTATCCTGGCTCGATGGTCTGTTGTCCTGGCTTGTTGCCACATACATAATAGCTTCATAGGGATTTCATGATGTTTGTATAACTGCCATTTTCATAGGCCGTCAGTTGTTTATTATAATATACACTGTAGAATTGCTGCAACCTGAAAGTGCAACATCTAAGTTTAAAGCTCTGCAGAAAGACTGCAAATAACTTGAATATTAACCTTGAAAATTTCTCATGGTGTTTTGGTCTTGACTTCGGAAGTATAAGGACTTGACTTCTGACCACTACTCATACATTCTATGAAGCCAATAGAGGACCTCAGATAAGATTGGATGTGAAGCCCAATGGGCCTCCTCTTTTAATAAAGTCTTCTTTTAATAAAGTCTTCTACTTATAATATAGAAAAAAATCTGCAAAACATAAGCTGTCTCAAACTTTTACAAACTTATGTACATGGGAATTCATTCCTGATGCGTTGCATAAATCAGTGGAACTCTCTAAGTGAAGACATAGTGTCCAGCGACACGGTGCTGAAATTTAAGACCAGACTCGACAGAATTCTCCTGCCAGACAGATATGATCTGGCAGATATATACTAATAGGACTATCACTTAAACCGGAACTGGTTAACATGAAACAGTACAGAGAAAAGTAAAGAGAGAGTATACAAGCTCTAACGAGCTTTCGGGACTCTTCGAGAATCAAGAATCAATGGCCTCTTATCAGGTACATTCCATGGAATCCCTTAAAACTTGCTCAAAAACAATGTCCCAGAGTACTGGTTAATACCCATGAAGCGGCGGCTCCGTACGGACATGGCCCATGTCAATACGGAGCCGCCGCTTCATGGGTAGGCTATATGATGGCTGAAAATTTGTTGACTGGGACATGAAACCTCAAGGCTCAAAAACAATGTGGCTATGAGTAAAGAAGAAAAAAAGAAAGAAAGACTCAAAGAGTATGACATGATTGTGTCAAAGCCTAGGCAAAAAGGTCAGTGAGAGCTTGCAGATAACAGTCTGTTTAACATACTCAGAGTAAAATAACCTTAACTGTCACCTGAGAAAACTTAAGAATGTAAAATATTGCTTGAACTTTCATTCAACTTCTGTCACCTTTTTCACCACACTTTCTACTTTCGGTTTACATCAAGGGAAACAACTCAAAAGAACTTGGACTGGTACTCTCTATGCGCTCGCGCTTGAATCGATGTCACGAGCCGGAAACCAATTCGACCTCAAACTCGACCTTGACCTTGCCATCACCTCTGTATTTTGTGCCAGTTGTTGGATGCTATTTGCAGGGTACAGAAAAAATGTCAGAACAAATAGAGGTACCACAAATCGAGCGTCTTTTTCATGCAGATGGCTACCTGAAGCTTCATGAAAAAGAAATCAGGAGAAGGTATGAACTGTCATTTTGAAATTTACTCTAAAATTGCCAATTAGCTGACCTGAATTTTATTATATGTGTGATTTCTGCTGTCTGACAATTAGCATTTGTAGATTATTTTCTATTATTGCTTCATGTCCATGGTCTGCATGTAAGGTCATATCCCAGCAGGCACATGACACCAAAATGATGTCAGATCCACTGCGCATCGACATTGATATGACGTCATTTTGACATCATGTGCCCGCTGGGATATCGGGATGGCCAGCATCCCCAGTAGCATGTCTGCCATGGCGTCTTCACTTTGACTTTATCAAAAGGCTTTTGACATTAATAATTTGAGTGTTAAGCTAATCCAGCCCAGAATGTTTCCAGGTCTGGGTGGTTTCATATGCGATATTCGGGGATGTTTTACTAATAATTATCTTTATTGCTATTTATGTATGCTTATTGGATGAAACTGTTATAACCAAAATTGCTGAGGTTTAAGTTAACTCCACAAGACCCAAAACTGCAGATATAAACTTTTGCTTAAAAAATGCATATAAGCACAATAATAAACTGATATTAAAAGGTACAAGTTAGCAAGGGGGGGGGGGGGAGGGCTTAAATCGATTTTACAGGCACCTAACCTCACCCTCATCTTCCGCAGTGGTTCACAACATATTGTTGTGTTAGGTCCTCATGGTGAATCTCTAACTAGTCAATGAATCACCAAGGACAAACAAATAAATCATGATAACCACCATGACCATGAATCAAAAATGAGGACTCACAGATTCAGTAAGTTGCCCGACGATGGAGATCCCTGGGCACCCAATAACATACTGAAACCCGGAGCAAAAGAAAAAGGATAGTTGTACCCCTGTGGGTCGAGCAACAGACAAGAAGCTCCCAACCAACTAAAATGAATAGCTTTATGTCGGGGCCATCATAGCGTCTTATGCCCGACCCGCTGGTGTACAATTAAAGAAGGCAGTGTAGTTATCAACCATGATTGGGTTAAAAACTAAGCATGCAGACTGTCGCATGGTCATATGTCTCTCACTACAGGTCAGGTCAGATTAACTGCTACTGTACCATGTAATCAGTACTACCTGTTGTCATGACTGTCGCATAACATTCAAGTTATAACATGTCTGTAACATGTTATGATTTTTGTGAACTGAAAAGAAAAATCATTCCTTCCTATAAGTTTCTAATATTTGTAAACCAAGTCTTAATAAAATTCTGGACTGAAAGGCCCTCACATAAAAGTGTCTTTAGCCCAACATTAAATTTGGAAATCAACTTGTAGTGTCTGCAATAAAATTTAGAAAATGTTTTTCGAAGTTTATGATACCGATAGCCCTGCTGGAGAAGTTTGGCAGTTGAACATTTATTTAGCACGTTGAAGTCTGCTGCATGATTGCACACTCTAGCATACCTAATAAGGTGCGAAATGTATACACCATAAGAAGCACGGCGAAATCAACTCTTTATTGATTTATTTAGTTGGCTGTATTGGTGTTTAACTTCCCACTCAACAGCTAAGGTCATTTTGCAACCATACCTTTATCAGTATAAAGTCTTATAAATCCGAATGAGTGAGAAACCAAGTGACTTTTATAACCAACATGCCATGTAACGTGAGTCATGTCTGGCTGCAAACCCATAATGGGACAATAGCCACCAGTCAAAACTTATAGATGGCTGTTTCACATCTCAGATGTCTCAGTTTACATGCATGGAGGCTTCTCCATGAGAGGTTAGGATCTTTTGCAAGTATGTTACAGTTTTACAAAATTGACAGACTAGCTTACTGATCAAGCCAGCCTGTATGGTATTGATGCATACAAAATATTTCCTTTGCAAACACTGAATCTTTCTTGATGTAGTTTCACTAGTTTGCTGAAAGAGATCAACAAGCATTTTCAATTTCTTTTGAAGGGGAGAGCAGTGACCTAGTGGTAGAGTGTCAGACTCAGAATCAAAAGGTGCTGGGTTCGAACCCTGCTTGCCCCGTGGCGTATGTGTCCTTGAGCAAAACACAGAACACATGCACCTCTTTATAGCACAGTTTGTTGCAACACGGTTTTGGATGTAACACGGACCACTGCTGGACCCAAGATTTCAGTCTTATCTTGCCATATATCTATACATTATACCCCCATTATAACATGATGGATTGGATAGCTAACATGAAAATTGGCTTGGACCCCAACATCTGATCAGTGTTTTAAAGCGGTTACAGAAGGTGTAATCACCAATAATACTGGGTAATATGCAGGAAGCTATGGCTGTGTCCGAACATGACTGAAAAATTGTTGACTGGGACATTAAACCACAAATCAATTTTTTTTTTCTAGATATGGATGCTTCCTTGATCTCTTGTCTAAGATTAACGAGAATGAAGGTGGTTTGGAGAAGTTCAGCCGAGGGTACGAGAGTTTTGGCATCCACAGAACCTCAGACAATGGCATATACATGAAAGAGTGGGCTCCTGGGGCAGAGGGAATCTCTCTCCGAGGGGACTTTAGTAAGTTGTGTTTGTTTTATGCGATTTGATTAGTTTATGGTAGCATTGGAGAAATTTTATGCATTTAAGGACTGTCAGTCTGCCCTAAAAAGTGTTTGCTTGTTCATACTTTACAAAAAGTAATCTTGAGCATTAGCTTTTTACATGAACATTGTTGTACATGTATGTGGGACATAGTGTGTCACTTATCCATATGAATATCAGGTCGAAAGGTTAATGCTAATCATGTTAATCTAATTTCACTATAAGATCATCATTTGGAGTGTGGTCTAGTGGTATAGAGCTGAACTCAGGAGGTTTTGGGTCGCAACATTTTTCAACTAAAACATTTTTGTTTCCATATGCTCTGATAATCTCTGTATTTTGTATGTGTGTGTTTCTATGACATGGATATTGTTTCAGACAATTGGGAGAAGCCAGGGAACTACCATTTCAAGAAAGGGGAATTCGGGAAGTGGGAGCTGCATATACCCCCAAATCCTGATGGGTCCTGTCCCATCCAACATGGCTCCAAAATCAAGGTATGGATTTGTGGGCACTTGACATAAGCATACATGTGATCAGTTTGAAAGAGGCATCAGGGAGATTTTTCATTCAGTGAGGATTTTGAAAAATGTATAGAATATGTAGGAAAATTCTTGGTTCATTTCAGGGAGATTTTGAATTTTCATGAAAAATTGCTGTCTTTTAGAAGAATTTTAGATCATTTTACTGCTCATTTCCTGGAGTCTCCCTGGTGATGAGGGAGGTATCACATGTATGCATTAGCTGTGTCAAAAACAAAAAAAACTGATACTCATCAATTGACCAATCACACGTGACAGACATCATTTCAGTATACTGCAGAATATATTGCCACAAACTTATGATGTCCAGTTAAACAATGTTTTGAAAATAGAACTGATTGTGGTTTCTGCAAGTATTTTTCATTTCGGGCCTTTTTGATTTCCAGATTATTTACTAGTTCTTGAAATTGTTGTCCCTTTTTTATAGCTCTAAGTAACAGGCTTGGGCAGCATTAGTTAGCAAAGTAATGCATTGTCATTAGCATTAAAACTGATTTTGAGCATTGGCATTAGCTAGTTTATAAAAAAAAATACATTAGCATTATTTGAAAAAGTAATGCATTGGCATAAGGATTAGTTTTCAGGTTATTTTGTGATAGGGGATTGAACCAATGCAATGATAAGTTGTACATGTATCTTCATTGAATATTTAATCAACTGTCATACATTGACAACTCTTGTACTTCAAAGTTATTTAACACATGAATTCATAAAAAAGATGATCAACTCAGTATAAGATCAAGAACTGATATGTCAAATTATGAATCCATCAGTGTTCAACTTCAAACCTAGTTTCCATACAAATCTTATTATTGTGAAATGGTGCTGTTCACTAGCATGCCTCAATAGATGTATTCACCTTCACTCCATCTTCAAAGGGACACAGGTGACTGCAGATTATTAATTGGCATTGTTTGTAACAACACTGCTAGTTAATGGCCAAAGGCAAACAAACAACTTCTCAAGTAGCCATGTGTATTAAGTGGCGATCAAAATCCTAATTAATGAATTTAGACAAAGTATGTAAATCATAGAAATAAAGTTTTCTAGCTAATGCCCAATCTAATGCTAATGCATTAGCAAAGTTTGCAAAAGTAATGCATTAGAATTAGCATTGTTCTAATGCCAAAATTAATATTAGCATTGGCATTAGCATTAGTTAAGAAACAGTTAATGCATTGCTAATGCATTGGCTTTAGTTTAATGCATTGCCCAAGCCTGCTAAGTAAGTATTTTTTCTAACAAAAAAAAAAGAAAAAAAAAATTGCAAGAACTTTGAATTTGCAAGGAAATGATTATTTATGAAATTTGAGTTCTCAACAACACCTCAAAATTTACAAATTTACCAAGGCTCTGATTAAAATTTTCAGTTAGTGATGCACACCAAATCAGGAGCGCAAGAAGACAGAAATTCACCCTGGGCCAAGCTGGTGAAGCGGCAAGAAAAAGTGGCCATCTTTGATGAGGTTTTCTGGGATCCACCAGAGGTAAGGCCTAAAAATAATTTATATGTGTTTCAGGTTACATGAAATTTTAAAATTGGGTTGGTAGGTAGGAAAGCATTTTTATTTAGAAACAAAATGGCTGACAGGGAAAATCCCAAGTGGAAATCTCCTACAATGCCTAAAAATGTTTGGATAATGGGTAAAAATTAGACACAGTCGAGCTAGGCCTAAGTGACAGTTCTGAAAATATCTACACTGTATTGGTTTGTCAAAGTCTTGTGGTTTAACATCTGAATCAACAAGTTTTCAGTCATATCGGGATGGAGCCAACATTTACTTACCAGATTGATCTGAACATGGATTTGGTGTTCTTGATCTGTTTGAAAATTTTGTTTCTGAAAAACCAATAGGTGCATTGATATGCAAGAATTTTTTACTATGATAGAGCGGGATTCAACATTTTATAAGTTGCATATTATGAAAGCGACAACTGCAGTCTTCCCGAAATTTTTTTTTCAGCTGCAGGACAGCTGTCTGGCAGACTGCAAGTTTTTGCTGGTCAAAACCCCAATTCTGTAGGACAGTTCTATATATTGTAATTTTGGAAATTTTTGCCGGAAATTTGTCTGACATATGTATATTTATTTGCTTTTCAGCGATACCAATTCAAACACCCACATGTACAGTTTCCCTCCAGTCTCAGAATCTATGAATCTCACGTCGGCATTGCATCATGGGAAGGCAAGGTCGCGACCTACCCAGAGTTTACACAGAATGTGATACCAAGAATCAAAGCACTAGGTAGGGTGTGAAATAGTGTAGATCCGGAAATATTTGTGAGAACTTAATTCTAAGTTCTCGCTAATAAAGAGTCACTATAAACTTTATAGTATACATGGACACTCACTCACGAATTTAAGAACTTGCTAATAATTCAGAACTAGAAAATTCGTGAAATAAAAGTCACGCGACAATTTCCGATTTACAGTAGTGTATATTGCTGTATTTATTTTGAACATAACCGGTATTTGCAGAAAATCTAATGTTGCGTATATTAAATGACCCTGTCTGTGGTCTTTCACCATGACATTGCAAGCTATTTATACATAGTATGATGATAGTATAATAAAGGTACCTTTAGTTGAGGACCAAGGCTATGTGGCCTCATTAGAATAGACTCAGTAAGACGGAAAATCTAAGTTGTGTTGGCTCATTAGAAGTGCCCAGCAAAGACAGTTCTAATGAGTTCCAACAACATAGGTATTTAAGAATTACAGAAATTATCTATCAATTGAGCCTGCGCCTGAGAAAACCAACACTTTGCATATGCGAAAACAAAGGCGCAAATCAGCTTAGCAGTAACTGCAAAGCTGATCAGCGCCTTTGTTTTTGCTACACAGATACTGCAATTTCTCTTCTTAAATCAGTAATTTCATGCTTCTAGTCTGCTTCCGAGACTGTACAGGTCGGTTTGTGTCAGACTTGGTCGGAAACCCCGGACCGGTTTTCTGGCGTTGCGGCTCATCTATCAATTATCGTCAAATACATGTACTTCTTTCTGCTATGTTTGTTTCAGGTTATAATGCCATTCAACTAATGGCCATTATGGAACATGCCTACTATGCCAGTTTTGGTTACCAGATTACTGCATTCTATGCAGCGTCTAGGTAGGTTAACATTCATTCTTAGAAGCCTGTGTGGTAAGCCACTTGTAAATCAGGGTCGAGAGTGCTAGCCAAGGCTTCTAGAGATGTTAATAAAAAGACCTGTCTCCATATGACTTTAGCTGCTAAGTAGATGTAAAACACAAACTCCACTACCACCATTTGAGCCGCGTCATGAGAAAACAAAGACGCAGATCAGCTGTGCAGTAACTGCACTGACATGGCTTAAATTGGAGTTAATATAGATGTATGTAGCTAGAAAAATACAGATAACATGATAGGAATGGGATTTTCAGCACTCCGTTATTGTGTACAGGAGCATGTTAACAGAGTGAAGCAATCCTTTATGAGCACACTTTTATACACTGTATTTGCAAACACATAGACCTACTCTGTGTCAATTTCAGTCGCTATGGTAACCCAGAAGAACTCAAAGAACTGATCGATGTGGCCCATGCCAATGGTATTACAGTATTATTGGACGTCGTACACAGCCACGCCTCCAAAAATGTTGTCGACGGTCTCAATTTGTTTGACGGAACCAATTCCTGCTACTTCCATGACGGTGGGAGGGGTACCCACGACTTGTGGGATTCTAGGTTGTTCAACTACACAGAGTGAGTAAAGAATTTCTATCTTCATTAATTTAGACATTTAATTAGGATTTGGAAAATTCGAGGGAAAATGTGACTGTGTAGATTCTTAAGCAAGATACATAAGCTGATTACGCACCCAAGAAAACGGGTCAACATCCTCAAATGGATAGCTCCATCTCAACATGACAAAAATTTGTTGTTAAGCCATAACAATGCCAGATCAAACCTGCACATCCTTTAAGTAAAAAAAGAAGGTAAACCTGTTTCAGATGGGAGGTGTTGCATTTTCTGTTGTCAAATCTCTGCTGGTGGATAGAAGACAATCACTTTGATGGCTTTGATTCTAACCTGTACCCACAATCTATGTTTTCTATTTCTAATTTTATAGCTGTACGTAAAATCTGTATATTGAATTGAGGGATTTTAGTAATAAATTCATGCAATGAATGCATATTTTTTCAGATGGGAGGTGTTGCGTTTCCTATTGTCTAATCTCCGTTGGTGGATAGAAGAGTATCACTTTGACGGCTTCAGATTTGACGGTGTTACATCAATGTTGTATCACTCCAGAGGAATGGGTATGTAGTAATGTCAAAAAATTGGAAATTCCTTAAATCCAATGTATAGGATACAATTAAAATGTCTTCCAGCACTTTGAAAGTAATTGAAATATACATGTTTTGTGGGAATTTAGTTCATAAACTAAAATTACAGCATCAGTTAAAACAAGATCCATAGGAACTACATGTAGTTGCATCATTTGTTTGTTGGTGAGCATGGTAGCCTAGTGGTTAGTGTGTCCAATCAGGTTGTTTGAACCATGCTTGCACCGGGTTTTGCCATGAAACATTAAATCTCCATAGTACTGGTCAAAACCCAGGTAATGGTGACTCCTTACCAACATAATGGAAAAATTGTTGACTGGAACATTCAACCACAAAACAAACACATTCGAACCGTGTCCTGAGAAAACCAAATTTTACATACCTGGTATGCAAAAACAAAGGCACAGATCAGCTTCGCAGTAACTGCGAAGCTGATTAGCGCCTTTGTTTTCGCTACACGGATAGTACAATTCCTTTACTTTCTAAATCCAAAATTTCCAGCCTCTATCCATCTATTCTTGAACAGCTCAGTTTGTGTCAAATATCCATCTATTCTTGAACAGCTCAGTTTGTGTCAAACCTGTCCGGACCCCAATTCTTGGTTTTCTCATAACACGGCTCAAATTTCTTTGTTGTAGGTCATGGGTTCAGTGGAGACTACAATGAGTACTTTGGTTTGAACACGGACACAGAAGCTCTCACATATCTGACACTGTCCAATCATATGCTGCACGAGTTGTATCCGTCCTTCATGATAACAATCGCTGAGGTAAATGTTTCACTTTTGTTTGAATCTGGCACTTTAACTAGATCGTCATGAGGAATCCGGGTCAACTCGGCCTGGGGTCAAGTCGGCCCGGGTCAGCTCGGCCGGGTCAACTCGGCCGGGTAAATTCGGCCTTATATATAAGTATATATAGTGTTGGTTTTAGCAAGTTGTTTCTGAAGAATGGAACAGGCAGGGGACATTAATTCTTCTATATAATTCTCATTTTAACCCGTTATTTTCATCTGTCTTTTCCTTAATATACATGTACATAGGAATCAAAATACGTCAGTCATAACATTGAATATTGGCTTACAGTTGAGCGTAACCGAAAAGCACCACATCTTTAATTGTGGTACTATTTCAAATGTGAAAAACTTTGCTATAATAAACAGATAGGCCAATGCCTCTAATCAAAACTGATTAACTTGCATGCTCGTCACCCTATGGATGGTTTATTCCCAATTGGTCGTTTGCCTTTGTTCAATATAAGGAGATTGATAACAACGATTTGTTTTTACATTAAAACTAATTTCATCATACGTATCTGGAATACAACATCATAAGAATTATCATTCATATCTAAAACCATAATGTTTTTATAAAACACCCCTCCTATAATGGAAAACTAAAAGGCCAAGTTGACCCGGCCGAGCTGACCCGAGGCCGAGTTGACTCACGGGCCGAGATGGTATCAGGCCGAGTTGACCCGCTTCCCGTCAGGAGTTCTGATTCATGTTGAAGCAGATTCAAGATCAGCCCCCTCATCTAGTACATTTCTTGTGTGAAATTTTCTTAGAAAATACTAAGACTTTTCCTGCAGTTTTGAAGAAGAACATATTGCCAGTTGAAAAAATGTGTGATAAGTTCTGGTAAGCTTTTTATATTATAGTGTTGCGGAGGAAAATTAGCCTTGTGAATACCTGATGTTTCTCTTATGACCTTGACCTAATTCATGCTCTATTTTTAGCTCGACTGCATGAAGTGCATAGAGCTATTGCTGTCACCCCAGTCGTCCACGTTCCCGTTCCCGTGTGCGTTCCCGTTCCCGTTCCCGTGCGCGTCACACTTGCGTTAAAGTTTTCTAGAAGTCCATATCTTGACAACCACTCATCAGAAAGCATTCATACTTGGACCATAGATACCCTGTAGGGTTAGCTTTCATTCCATGGCATCGGGCCCCTGGGTCCAGGCCAGGGGGTGGGGCTGGAGGTTAAAATCTAGAACACCTTCAAAAATGGCAATTCTTGTGTTAAAGTTTTCTAGAAGTCCATATCTTGACAACCACTCATCACAAAGCATTGATACTTGGGCCATTGAAACCCTGTAGGGTCGGCTTTCATTCCATGGCATCAGATCCCTGGGTCCATGCCAGGGGGTGGGGCTAGAGGTTAAAATCTAGAACACCATTAATAATAATGGCTTTTCTGTGATATAGTATTCTAGAAGTCTATATCTTGAAAACTTTTAATCAGAGGGCTTTCATACTCGGACCATAGGTACCCTGTAGGGTTGAGTTTCATTTCATGGCATCGGATCTCTGGGTCCATGCCTGGGGGGTGGGGCTGGAGGTTAAAAACTAGAACACTGTAAAAATAGATGTACTGCTGTGCAACTTTTACAAGGAGTCCATATCTTGACAACAACTTATCATAAAGCATTCATAATTCATACACTTTAGGTTCCATGACATCAGACCTCTGGGTCGGAGTCAGGGGGGCGGGGCTAGAGGTCAAAATGTAGAACTCCCCGAATTTTTTTCTTCTTTTTATTTCTTAATAGAAACAACTTAGGAAGATGGTTGGTCATTCATCTTTTGACTTTGTGACACTGACTTGTGTGTCATGACGTTTGACCTACTTTCCATGGTTCAGTGATTTTGCCTTATATCTTGACACTCAATTAGTATATTTTCTTACTTCTTTCAGATTATGAGTGAGTACGACCAGGCCTTTGACCCCAATATACTTATAGGTCACTGTGACCTAATTTCACGGTTCAGTGATTTTGCCTTATATCTTGACACTCAATTAGTATATTTTTATACTTTTTTCAGATTATGAGTGAGTATGACCAGACCTTTGACCCCAATATACTTATAGGTCACTGTGACCTAATTTCACGGTTCAGTGATTTTGCCTTATATCTCGGTACTCAAATGGTTTATGAACAAACTTCTTTCAAAGTATGTTTGCGTATGACAAGACCTTTGACCCTGAAGTAGTCCTAGGTCACTGTGACCTAATTTCACGGTTTAGTGATTTTGCCTTATATCTTGACACTCAATAGTATATTTTCATACTTTTTTTCAGATTATGAGTGAGTATGACCGGACCTTTGACCCCAATATACTTATAGGTCTCTGTGACCTAATTTCACGGTTCAGTGACTTTGCCTTATATCTCAGCACTCAAGTGGTTTATGAACATACTTCTTTCACACTATGTTTGCGTATGACAAGACCTTTGACCCTAAAGTAGTCCTAGGTCACTGTGACCTAATTTCACAGTTCAGTGATTTTCCTTTATATCTCGGCACTCAATTGGTATATGGACATACTTCTTGCACGATATGTATGAGTATGACAAGACCTTTGACCGTAAAGTATTCCTGGGTCACTGTGACCTAATTTCATGGTTCAGTGATTTTGCCTTATATCTCGACACTCAGTCGGTATTTTTTCATACTTCTTTCTGATTATGAATGAGTATGACCAGACCTTTAACCCAAACATACTTATAGGTCACTATGACCTAATTTCATGGTTCAGTGATTTTGCTTTATATCTCAACAATGAATGGGTATATGATCATATTTCTTTCACATTATGAGTAAGTATCACTAGACCTTATAGGTCAGTGTGACCTTATTTCAAGGTTCAGTGATTTTGCCTTGTGTCTTGGCACTCAGTTGGTATATGAACACACTTCTTTCACAATATGAGTGAGACCTCTAAATCTTAGGTAGTTATAGTTAACTTTCATAGTTCAGTGATTTTGCCTTATTGCATCAAGGCAAAAAGATGTATGAGCATAATGCTTTGGGTTACTGGTCGGGTTTGACCTTGTTTGACAAAGGTCAGAAGCAGTCGAGCACGCTGTCCTGCGACAGCTCTTATTTGCCTATGCTGTATCGAGCCAGTGGAAATAGTAGGGATAACAGAGTCAGACTTCAGATTAGTAATGACTGTACCAGATATATTATTAATCAAGGTTATTCAAAATACCAGAGGACCAATGGTCCTGTAAACGCTCACCTGAGATCTGCTGCATATACCAATAAACATGTTTGAATATTATGGTATTTAACTCCAGTGCAGGGGCAGATGAAGCCCTTGGGCCATTTTCTTTTTTCAGAATCTTCAATATTCTGTCCATTTGCCAATTTCTTGCTGGCTTTTCCCTTCAAATGACATTTTAACAGTTTTCCCAATTCAAATGCATAGGCGACCCATGTTGACCTTGCCATAATCTTGGTCAAGGTCATCACAGGGTCATGATTTATATATACATTGGAGTACTTTAGCCATCGATGCTCCACGCCAAGTTTCCTTGAAATCAGTCTATTGGTTTCAGAGAAGATTTTTGATGGGTTTTTACCATATATGGGCATGGCGGCCATCTTTGTCATGTGACCTAGATTATTTATATACACATTGATTCCCCAATTCTATAGATGCTTCACATAAAATTTGGCTTTGATTGGCCAAGCGATTTCAGAGGAGAAGAGGTTTGAATATTATGGAAATATACATGTATATTGCCCCGGGGTGGGGACACATGAGCCTCTGGGGTCCAATTTTTTTCAGAATCATTAATATTCAGTCCTACTTCCCATTTCCTGCAAGACTTTCACTTTAAATTACATTTTAAAAGTTTTCCCCATTCAAATGCATTGGCGACCTATGTTGACCTTGCCGTAAAATAGGTCAAGGTCATCAAAAGGTCATGATTTATATACACATTGTAGTGCTTGAGCCATCGATGCTTCATGTCAAGTTTTGTTGAAATCGGTCCACCGGTTCTGGAGAAGAAGATTTTTGAAGGGTTTTTACCATATATGGGCATGGCGGCCATCTTGGTCATGTGACCTGGATTATTTATATACACATTGGTTCCCCCTTCCCATAGATGCTTCATGTAAAATTTGGCTTTGATTGGCCAAGCGGTTTCAGAGAAGAAGATGTTTGAATATTATGATAATATACATGTATATTGCCCCGGGGTGGGGGCGGATGAGCCCCTGGTGCCCAATTTTTTTCAGAATCATTAATATTCAGTCCTACTGCTCATTTTCTTCAAGATTTTTCCTTTAAATGACAATTTAACAATTTTTCCCATTCAAATGCAAAGGCGACCTATGTTGACCTTGCCGTAAAATAGGTCAAGGTCACCGCAAGGTCATGATTTATATACACATTGTAGTACTTGAGTCATCGATGCTTCATGCCAAGTTTGGTTGAAATCGGTCCAGTGGTTCCGGAGAAGAAGATTTTTGAAGGGTTTTTACCATATATGGGCATGGCGGCCATCTTGGTCATGTGACCTGGATTATTTATATACACATTGGTTCCTCCTTCCCATAGATGCTTCATGTAAAATTTGGCTTTGATTGGCCAAGCGGTTTCAGAGAAGAAGATGTTTGAATATTATGATAATATACATGTATATTGCCCCGGGGTGGGGGCGGATGAGCCCCTGGTGCCCAATTTTTTTCAGAATCATTAATATTCAGTCCTACTGCTCATTTTCTGCAAGATTTTTCCTTTAAAGGACAATTTAACAATTTTTCCCATTCAAATGCAAAGGCGACCTATGTTGACCTTGCCGTAAAATAGGTCAAGGTCACCACAAGGTCATGATTTATATACACATTGTAGTACTTGAGTCATCGATGCTTCATGCCAAGTTTGGTTGAAATCGGTCCAGTGGTTCCGGAGAAGAAGATTTTTGAAGGGTTTTTACCATATATGGGCATGGCGGCCATCTTGGTCATGTGACCTGGATTATTTATATACACATTGGTTCCCCCTTCCCATAGATGCTTCATGTAAAATTTGGCTTTGATTGGCCAAGCGGTTTCAGAGAAGAAGATCTTTGAAAATGGTGGACGACGGACGGACGGACGGACGACGGACGGACGGACGACGGAGCATGGGTATACTATAAGCTCACCTTGTGAGCCTGACGGCTCAGGTGAGCTAATTAAACTCTTTGGGATAGCTATGACATAATTTTATCAATTTTCTCCGAGGATATTTCAGGCATGCAATCTTTTTGCAGACCAGTCGAAGAAATGGGTAACAGGGTCTGACTTCAGACTTGTAAGAGCAATTACAAATATGTGCATGAAAGTTATAGTTCAAGAATTCTTAGTTCCAGTAATTGAACCTAATTATGTTCTGTTCTCCACATATGAGCTGCCTCATGGGAAAACCAACAATCTGCCTAGGCGAAAACAAAGGCGCAGATCAGCTTCGCAGTAACTGCGAAGCTGATCAGCGCCTTTGTTTTCGCTACACGGATAGTACAATTTCTCTACTTTCTAAATCCAAAATTTCCAGTCTCTAGTCATCTGCTGTGCTTGTACAGACCGGTTTGTGTCGGACCTGTTCGGAAACCACATTGTTGGTTTTCCCACGAGGCGGCTCATATGTAGGATGTATCATTTATGCCAGTGTAAACCAGTAGAAGAAGGGGGGAAATGGTTTTGACTACCAACAAGCCGTGGCAATACCAAACAAGTAGCCCAAGGGCAACGATTGCTCACCTGAGAGTCAACAAGTACAGTCACTGGACAAAGTGGTTTGGGTTTTTTAGCTCACCTGAGCCGTTAGGCTCACAAGGTGAGCTTATAGGATGGCCATGATCCGTCGTCCGTCCGTCGTCGTCGTCCACCATTTTCAAAGATCTTCTTCTCTGAAACCGCTTGGCCAATTAAAGCCAAATTTTATATGAAGCATCTATGGGAAGGGGGAACCAATGTGTTTATAAATAATCCAGGTCACATGACCAAGATGGCCGCCATGCCCATATATGGTAAAAACCCTTCAAAATTTTTCTTCTACGGAACCACTGGACCGATTTCAACGAAACTTGGCATGAAGCATCGGGGACTGGAGTACTACAATGTGTTTATAAATTATGACCTTTGGATGACCTTGACCTATTTTACGGCAAGGTCAACATAGGTTGCCCATGCATTTGAATGGGGAAAATTGTTAAAATGTTATTTGAAAGGCAAAACTTGCAGGAAATGGGCAAATGGACTGAAGGTAGGTAATTCTGAAAAAAAAATTGGACCACAGGGGTTGGTCTGCCCCCACCCCGGGGCAATATACATATATATTACAAAAATATTCAAAGATCTTCTTCTCTGAAACCACTTGGCCAATCAAAGCCAAATTTTATAGGAAGCATCTATGGGAAGGGGGAATCAATGTGTTTATAAATAATCCAGGTCACATGATCAAGATGGCCGCCATGCCCATATATGGTAAAAACCCTTCAAAAATTTTCTTCTCCTGAACCAATGGATTGATTTCAACGAAACTTGGCATGAAGCATCGGGGACTGAAGTACTACAATGTGTTTATAAATTATGACCTTTGGATGACCTTGACCTATTTTACGGCAAGGTCAACATAGGTCGCCAATGCATTTGAATGGGGAAAACCTTTAAAATGTCATTTAAAGTGAAAATCTTGCAGAAAATGGGCAGTAGGACTGACTATTAATGATTCTGAAAAAAATTGGACCCCAGGGGCATATTTGCCCCAACCCCGGGGCATAATACATGTGCATTACCATACTATTCAAACATCTTCTCTGAAACTGCTTGGCCAATCAAAGCCAAATTTCATGTGAAGCATCTATAGAATGAGGGAATTAATGTATATATAAATAATCAAGGTCACATGACGAAGATGGCCGCCATGCCCATATATGGTAAAAACCCTTCAAAAATCTTCTTCTCCGGAACCGGTGGACCTATTTCAAAGAAACTTGGTGTGAAGCATCTATGGCTTAAGTACTACAATGTATACATAAATTATGACCCTGTGATGACCTTGACCCAGTTTTTGGCAAGGTCAACATGGGTTGACCATGCATTTAAATGGGGAAAATTGTTAAAATCTCATTTGAAGGGAGAAGCCAGCAGGAAATTGGCAAATGGACAGAATATTATTCTGAAAAAAAAAGAAGAAAATGGCCCAAGGGCTTCATCTGCCCCTGCACTGGGGTTAAATACCATAATATTTAAACATGTTTATTGGTATATGCAGCAGATCTCAGGTGAGCGTTTACAGGACCATTGGTCCTCTTGTTTACCATATAATGGGTATGATGGCCATCTTGGTCATGTTTCAGGTCTATGGCTGCAAAAGTTTCCATAGGATCCTTGGTCCTGTAAAGGCTTAACTGAGACCTAGTTGTCACTTTTTCCCATATAAAATCCTATGTTTCCAAAATTGCCTTGACCTAAATGAATCACGTACCTTCATCTACTCCATTAGTTAATTCAAATTGCATCTACCACTTTTCAGATCTCAGGCTGCAATTAGTTAAAAAAATCCATAGTCTTCACTTTTTTCCCATGTAAAAGCCTATGTTTCCAAAATTGACATTGCCGTAAAATAGGCCAAGGTCATCCTAGGGTCATTATTTGATCAAACTATGATGGGCTGGAGTCCCAAATGCTACATACCAAGTTTCGTGAAAATAGACCTGCCGGTTCTGGAGAAGATTTTTGAGTGTTTTTTACCATATGTGGGCGTGGCGGTCATCTTGGTCACGTGACCCGGATTTTGCGATCAAGCTTTCATTCCCCCTACCCATGGATGCTCCAAATAAAATTTCACTTTGATTGGCCAAGCGGTTTCAGAGAAGATCTTTGAAAAGTGTGTATGGATGACAGGCCGGTCAAGGTCAAGAGATGACCTTGACCTAAATTAATCACATACCTTCATCTACTCCATTAGATGTTTGCATCTACCTTTTTTTAGGTCTCAGGCTGTAATAGGTTTCAAAAAATGGATAGTTTTCACTTTTTCCCATGTAAAAGCCTATTTTTCCAAACTTGACCTTGCCGTAAAATAGGTCAAGGTCATCCTAGGGTCATCAATTGATCAAACTATGATGGGCTGGAGTCCCAAATGCTACATACCAAGTTTCGTGAAAATCAGCCTGTCGGTTCTGGAGAAGAAGATTTTTGAGTGTTTTTTACCA
The DNA here is from genome assembly GCA_964017185.1 of Rugalucina vietnamica. Taxonomy (NCBI): domain Eukaryota; kingdom Metazoa; phylum Mollusca; class Bivalvia; order Lucinida; family Lucinidae; genus Rugalucina; species Rugalucina vietnamica. The sequence continues at coordinate 50,739,234 of OZ024878.1, read as the reverse complement.
TATATTGGCATGGCAGCCATCTTGGTCATGTGACCCGTATATCGCGATCAAACTTTCTTTCCCCCTACCCATGGATGCTCCACATAAAATTTCACTTTGATTGGCCAGGTGGTTTCAGAGAAGATCATCTTTGAAATTGTGGACGACGGACGGACGCCGGACTGATTGGTATACTATAAGCTCAGCTTGTGAGCCTTCGGCTCAGGTGAGCTAATAACTGAATGAAAGAAACTTTAGCGACCTGAAATCCAATTTTATGTTCTATCTTTTGTCTAGGATGTCTCCGGCATGCCAGCCCTGTGTAGACCAGTAGAAGAGGGAGGGAATGGTTTTGACTTCCGACTAGCCATGGCAATTCCAGATATGTGGATTAAGGTCTCTTCAGACATTAAATTAATTCTATCATGATGATTTGTTCACTTGTATGTTTGAATTTGCATTTGTGAGAACTTGATTTTTGCTAATAATCATAATTTCTTTGACGGTGCTTGCTAATAAAGATTTACTGTAATCAGTACAGAGAGTATTTGCGCGTGTTCATTGGAAGTGCATATACCAGATTTTCTGAATGAGTGTCTATATGATTTATGTTATTAATTTGTGCAGAGGTGAGCATGGTGTTAGTGTGGTTGACACCTGAACCAGAGTTCATTGGTTTGAAATACACTTGTTTTGGGTGTCCTTGAGCAAGACATGTTAACTCCCCGTTGTATCAATAGCTCTGTTGTAACATGACTGAAAAGTTGTTGACTAATGTTTAAGCACAAATCAAATAATTTGTGCCAAATTCTTAAATTAGCAAATCTAAACTCTTTTGCGATACATCTATGCAATACAAAATAAATTCTGCTGTAAAAAAAATGATAATTTCCTGTGTAAAAATATTTTAGATTCTAATGAGAACCCACAATTAATGTTTAGGAACAATGTATACCCTTGTACACGCCACTTTCCTTGTACACCTCAGTGAAAGTGGGATGTACGTTGGAATTAATTTCACAGACATGATAAATTGATGTATTTTTTCATCGACAGTATTTAAAAGAAAAATCAGACGACGACTGGAACCTCGGTTTCCTTGTACACACCCTGACAAATCGGCGATACTCGGAAAAATGCATTGCATACGCGGAGAGCCACGACCAGGCACTGGTTGGTGACAAGACAATAGCATTCTGGCTCATGGACAAAGAGATGTATACCCATATGTCAGAGATGTCACCGCAGAGTCTGATCATAGACCGAGGGCTGGCCCTCCATAAGATGATACGACTGATCACCCTAGGGCTTGGGGGTGAGGGTTATCTCACATTCATGGGTGAGTTTTGTTTAAGCCACCTTTTGATTTTAATATTAAGCATCGTATTTCTTTCAAGGGTGAGCTTCGTTTATTTTTTAGATAAATTCATTTTATGTAGCATCATATTTTGAGGTCCATATAAGCTTATGATGTTACTGCTAAGACATGAAAGACAGGAAATGGTACAGTACTTGGTTTTGTATTTGTGAAAAACATTTTGAAGTAGGAGTAGGCGTAACGGGTATAGGCGAAATGGGACAAATCATAGACGAAACGTGAACATCCCGGCCGTTTTGATGACTTGGTTCTCTTCCTTTCTCTTCACTTTAGTCCCTTTACAACCCTATTTTCTCTAAAATGGCTTTAGTTGATGGGTAAGATGCTGAGATTGCTGACTTTGCACACCAACAATCGTGAAAATTCTTCACTGAATGTCCCTTTTGTTAGTCTTCATACCAGTTCATGGAGAGAATACATGTACTTTGATTTTAAGGATAACTTAAAACAGGGTGGCCACACACTCTGGAAAACAGGGAAAACAGGGAAAATGATAAATAAAAATTCCCTGCAGGGAAAAATCAGGGAATTTGAAAATTTTAAGAAAATCAGGGAAAAATCAGGGAATTTTGAAAATCCTGTGTTGATTAGATGTAATTTGTGAAGTAGTCATGGTTACTGGCGGTTTTTACCTGATTTAACATTAAGTGAATTTCTCAATTTAACAGTTGTAAGATATACAGTGTAATTACGGGGTATATGCGAAGCAAATAAGAATATGCCTTCTTTAACTATACTTTCAAACTTTTGTGGACATGTTTACAATTCCAGATGCCCTGGTTTGTAAAAATCATTATATTTTTTTCCCAGAAATAACTTTATTTCTATTTCTAAAAACACATTACATGTACCATTTGGCAACAAAATACAAAGCAAAAAGCAAAAATAACAAAAATTTCAGTTTGTAAATTCTGCTACTAAAGAGGCATAAATGCAGCAAATATCACATATATTGTACTCAGCCCAGTTGAAACTGTGTTTTCTAACAAGTTTTCCAGTTTAACAGCGTCTACCCTGGAAGAAAAATAATAAAGATTTTTATGAGGGTTGTTCAATATTTTTCATCGATCTGAATTTAATATATCAATCTTACGCTTTATTCAAAATGGGTAGATGCCTTGAAAATGCTTCCAGTATCACACCTGGCAGTACATTGTTTTCAAAGCACTTATTACAATTCACAAGGTGTAATAAAATAACGAAACATTAAAATATTACAGGAATTGTTTTAAGCATTGAAAATGTCAGTCATTTTTTGAATGACCCACAAGTTTTGGTGCCTGGCTTTTAATGATGTCAAAGATCAATATGTCATTCAAAATGGCATGTATACAAGCAATAAACAAAACTTCCATGATAAGGAAAGCTGGACATTAAATGCCAAAGATTATCATGCATCATTCCATAGTTATTTAAGATCTGATCTGTTTCTATCATCCTAGAGTTGCTTCAGTATGAATTATTAATACCACAAAAACTGGACCAACCATCATTTTAAGAATGGTCAAAAGTTAAAGTTAGAAATTTAAACAGTAAACAGAAATGAACCAGAAGGATATGCATGCATGCCATAAAATGGCATTACAAAAGGTAGCGCCACCACCATATAGTAATGTTACACGACATTACAAATGCTGCAGTACAAATTGTCCTAATAGATTTTGTGTATGAATTGTAGACTTGATGCTAAAATGCTGACACTGTTATTTGATGATAAATTCAGTATAATTCTTGGGTTTAGGATATGCTGGGTCTAGGGAACACATCTAGAAATAAATTGTAAGATTGTAAATTAATGATCTTATGCACTAAGCTAACATTTCTTTCAAAATAAACTTCAAAACACAAAACAACAAACACATCAATTTGGGGACATTTTTAGCTCACCTGAGCCGTCAGGCTCACAAGGTGAGCTTATAGTATACCCATGCTCCGTCGTCCGTCCGTCGTCCGTCCGTCGTCCGTCGTCCGTCCGTCCGTCCGTCCGTCGTCCACCATTTTCAAAGATCTTCTTCTCTGAAACCGCTTGGCCAATCAAAGCCAAATTTTATGTGAAGCATCAATAGGAAGGTGGAACCAATGTGTATATAAGAAATCCAGGTCACATGACCAAGATGGCCGCCATGCCCATATATGGTAAAAACCATTCAAAAATCTTCTTCTCCAGAACCAGTGGACAGATTTCAACGAAACTTGGCATGAAGCATCAATGGCTCGAGCACTACAATGTGTATATAAATCGTGACCCTGTGATGACCTTGACCTATTTTACGGCAAGGTCAACATAGGTCGCCAATGCGTTTGAATGGGGAAAAATTTTAAAATGTCATTTCAAGTGAAAATCTTGCAGGAAATGGGCAGTAGGACTGAATATTGATGATTCTGAAAAAAAATTGACCCCAGGGGCTCATGTGCCCCCACCCCGGGGCAATATACCTGTACATTACCATAATATTCAAACATCATCTCCTCTGAAACCGCTTGGCCAATCAAAGCCAAATTTTATGTGAAGCATCAATAGGAAGGGGGAACCAATGTGTATATAGGAAATCCAGGTCACATGACCAAGATGGCCACCATGCCCATATATGGTAAAAACCCTTCAAAAATCTTCTTCTCCAGAACCAGTGGACCGATTTCAACCAAACTTGGCATGAAGCATCGATGGCTCAAGCACTACAATGTGTATATAAATCGTGACCCTGTGATGGTCTTGACCTATTTAAAGGCAAGGTCAACATAGATCGCCAATGCGTTTGAATGGGGAAAAATTTTAAAATGTCATTTCAAGTGAAAATCTTGCAGGAAGTGGGTAGTAGGACTGAATATTGATGATTCTGAAAAAAATTTGACCCCAGGGGCTCATGTGCCCCCACCCCGGGGCAATATACCTGTACATTACCATAATATTCAAACATCATCTCCTCTGAAACCGCTTGGCCAATCAAAGCCAAATTTTATGTGAAGCATCAATAGGAAGGGGGAACCAATGTGTATATAAGAAATCCAGGTCACATGACCAAGATGGCCGCCATGCCCATACATGGTAAAAACCCTTCAAAAATCTTCTTCTCCAGAACCGATGGACCAATTTCAACAAAACTTGGCATGAAGCATCGATGGCTCAAGCACTACAATGTGTATATAAATCCTGACCCTGTGATGACCTTGACCTATTTTACGGCAAGGTCAACATAGGTCACCAATGCATTTGAATAGGGAAAACTTCAAAATGTCATTTAAAGTTAAAGTATTGCAGGAAATGGGAAGTAGGACTGAATATTAATGATTCTGAAAAACAAATGGACCCCAGGGGCTCATGTGCCCCCACCCCGGGGCAATATACATGTATATTGCCATAATATTCAAACGTCTTCTCCTCTGAAACCGCTTGGCCAATCAAAGCCAAATTTTATGTGAAGCATCTATAGAGTGGGGGAATCAATGTATATATAAATAATCTAGGTCACATGACAAAGATGGCCACCATGCCCATATATGGTAAAAACCCATCAAAAATCTTCTTCTCTGAAACCAATAGACTGATTTCAAGGAAACTTGGCGTGAAGCATCGATGGCTAAAGTACTCCAATGTATATATAAATCATGACCCTGTGATGACCTTGACCAAGTTTATGGCAAGGCCAACATGGGTTGCCTATGCATTTGAATTGGGAAAACTGTTAAAATGTCATTTGAAGGGAAAGGCCAGCAGGAAATTGGCGAATGGACAGAATATTGAAGATTCTAAAAAAAGAAAATGCCCCAAGGGCTTCATCTGCCCCTGCACTGGAGTTAAATACGATAATATTCAAACATGTTTATGGGTATATGCAGCAGATCTCAGGTGAGCGTTTACAGGACCATTGGTCCTCTGGTTTAGTATTGATATGGCAAGTAAGCCCATATTTGTTTGCTTGAAAAGTGCTGTTGATAAAAAACTGCAAATCGGTCTAAAGTCTAATGGTTAATATTGGCCAAATTTGGGGTGGGTTGTGAAATTATTTAGTTACATTATCTGGGTTCTGTTAAATCAGCCAAACTGTTTTATAAACAAAAGTGTATATATTTCTTATCCTATAAATGCTGAATTCAGCCCCAAAGTCATAACTTTGTCTTCCCAAATCAGTGATTTAAGGAATTTTCACATCTTATGCATAGAAACCCTTATTAGCACTTTATGATTTTGATCAGTCTCGACTCAGTGATTTTGATCAGTGTATGTAAAAATGCATTATTAACATAAGAAGGTACAATTTATTATTTAACATAATTGGAGGTTTTCATAGGATAATGAAAACACTTTTTGTCAAAATACCCAAGTTTAAAGTAAATCAATTTGTCACAGTATGAGTAAATTTTATCAGGGAAAATTGAGTCCGGATCAGGGAAAATTCAGGGAAAAATCAGGGAATTTGATTTTCAAAATTGTGTGGCCACCCTGTAAAATAGCATTAATTACACATTAACTTTCGAAGTAATACTGCAAGTTTGGAAACTTAATTTTCATGAACATTCACCAATCGCTTGCCTTTTAAATTCAAGATTCTCGCTAATAAAGAATCTTTATAAGCCCTAAAGAATGCAAGAACACTCATTCGCATATTTAAGACCTCGCAAATAATTCAGAAATAGAAAATTTCTGAAATAAAAATCACACATGAATTTCTGTATTTACAATAACATATTTCAGGCAATGCTGATAAAGAAACAATCGCCTTTTTTTAAAATAACAATAGATTCCATATTTCATTCCAGGAAATGAGTTTGGTCATCCTGAGTGGCTGGATTTCCCCAGGATCGGCAACAATGAGAGTTTCCATTACTGCAGACGGCAGTATAACCTAGCAGACGACAATCTGCTCAAGTATAAATATCTCAACAGATGGGATAGAGACATGTTGCACCTGGAGGCAAAGTATGGCTGGTTAGCTGCTTTTTCACAGGTATGGACAAGACCTCGCACTGAGGTTATAAAACTTTTTTGTGCTCAGCTCAGCTAAGACTAAAATTTATCCTGCTCATATATGTTAAAATGCCAACAATTTATCAGCCGGATAAATTACCTGCTTTGGTGTTCTTAACCTGAAATTTCTATGTATTTGGGTCATTTTCATATTTATGAGCAGTTTAAGTTTTGTGCTCAGCTGAGTTGAGCATGAAATATGTTTTATAATCTCGGGGCTTGATAAGGGGCCATGCCTGGGGTTTATTGGTGGGAAGGGTCATTTATTTTCAGGGAGCTGGGGAGCATGAGTAAGTATTTTAAGGGCTCTGGGGACCAAGCTAAATATTTTAGGGTTTAAGGGAGCAGGGAAATGAGGAAAATCATTTTAGGGAGCTAAAGAGAAATGTTATTTTCTGGGAGCAGGGAGCAAAGACACCACCCACTCACTGAGTTGGGCCTCAGATAAAAGGAGCATTTGAAGATAATTGAATTATAAATTTTATTAGTGCTTCATACTTCTTTTTTCCTATGCAGTACAACTTCTTTTCATAGGTCAAGCTTTAAGTGTCCACTATTGTTAGCAATATTTCTATTTTAGCAATACTTCTATGTTAGCAATATTTCTATTGTTAGCAATATTTCTATTGTTATCAATATTTCTATTGTTAGCTATACCTCTACTGTTAGCAATACTTCTATTTTATCAATACTTCTATTTTAGCAATATTTCTATTTTAGCAATATTTGTCTTAGCAATATTTCTAATATCAGCAATATGTCTATTTTTAGCAATTTGTGAGTCGGAAAGATGAAGGAGACAAAGTGATAGTGTTTGAGCGTGTGATCAACTTGGTGTTTGTGTTTAACTTCCACCCGACACAGAGCTTTACTGACTACCAGATAGGGGTCAATACTCCGGGGAAGTGAGTAGTCTTATTAGCTCACCTGAGCCGTCAGGCTCACAAGGTGAGCTTATAGGATGGCCATGATCCGGCGTCCGTCCGTCCGTCCGTCCGTCGTCCGTCCGTCGTCCGTCCGTCGTCCACCATTTTCAAAGATGAATGGGGAAAACTTTTAAAATGTCATTTAAAGTGAAAGTCTTGTGGGAAATGGGCAGTAGGACTGAATATTAATGATTCTGAAAAAAATTGGACCCCAGGGGCTCATGTGCCCCCACCCCGGGGCAATATACATGTATATCTTCATAATATTCAAACACCTTCTCCTCTGAAACCACTTGGCCAATCAAAGCCAAATTTTATGTGAAGCGTCTATAGGATGGGATAACCAATGTATATATAAATAATCCAGGTCACATGACCAAGATGGCCGCCATGCCCATATATGGTAAAAACCCTTCAAAAATCTTCTTCTCCGGAAACGGTGGACCAATTTCAATGAAACTTGGCAGGAAGCATCGATGGCTAAAGCACTACAATGTATATATAAATCATGACCCTGTGGTGACCTTGACCTATTTTATGGCAAGGTCAACATAGGTTGCCAATGCATTTGAATGGGGAAAACTTTTAAAATGTCGTTTAAAGTGAAAGTCTTGCAGGAAATGGGCTGTAGGACTGAATATTAATGATTCTGCAAAAAATTGGACCCCAGGGGCTCATATGCCTCCAACACGGGGCAATATACATATATATCTCCATCACATTCAAACATCTTCTCTGAAACCACTTGGCCAATCAAAGCCAAATTTTATGTGAAGCATCTATTGGATGGGACAACCAATGTACAATGTATATATAAATAATCCAGGTCACATGACCAAGATGGCCACCTCATCCATATACGGTAAAAACTCTTAAAAAATCTTCTCCTCCAGAACCGGTGAACTGATTTCAAGGAAACTTGGGATGAATCATCGATGGTTCAAGTACTACAATGTATATATAAATCATGACCCTGTGATGACCTTGACCCAGTTTATGGCAAGGTCAACATGGGTTGCCAATGCATTTGAATGGGAATAACTGTTAAAATGTCATTTGAAGGGGAAAACCAGCAAGAAATGGCGATTATTCTGAAAAATGAAAATGGGCCAAGGGCTATATCTGTCCCTGCACTGGGGTTATAATACCATAATATTCAAACATGTTTATTGGTATATGCAGCAGATCTCAGGTGAGCGTTTACAGGACCATTGGTCCTCTGGTTTTCAGTTTGTCATGGTAATATATTTGTCTTTTCACTTAGGGTTTTTAGGGGGTAAATATCTGATTCAGGAGAGGAGTTTTAGGTGTCATGTCCTTGAGCAAGACTTTTTCTACATAGCCTCTGACATTGATATGCATTATTTGATTAGATTGCTTCAAATGGGTATGTTTTCAAGAATCGTAAACAAACTTGCCCATGTGCTTCACTTGGCTCTGGAAAACTGTCTTAAGAAAGTAAGTACCCCTTTTACAAGTGTTTTCTAGTGTCTAGTGTAAATAGCAGCAGACTTAGTAATTAGTCAGGGTGGGTAATCATATGGTTTTTGTTTTGGTAAAGTGCACGGAAAAATGGCGACTGAGAAGACGCTTTTGTGGTTTTGCTGAAGGTAAGCGGACATTTCTCGATCTTTTCTAAATTCCCTCCAAAGTGTTATACACCATTTTCCAACCATCATTTTTCCAGATCTTACGATACCAAGAGCATGTCAGAAAGATCCCTATTATGAGCAGACACGCTGTCACAAAATTTCTAGCGGCGAGAATCTAGGGTGATTTTGGAAAATAAGCTGCACGGACGACAGCCAATTTTGGTCCATATGAGCAAATTCTTGGTTGTTTGGGCATGAATCGTTCTCAAAAGAACCTATCTGGAAACTCTTATACTTAAAATGTCGTTTCAATTTACTTAGACTCTCACAGCAGCAGCAAATGTACACATAATGCACGGACGACATTATTGAGTAAAGTGCACGGACAAACAAGCCAAATGGGATAAGATGCACAGATATTGAACAAGATGTCTGTTAAATGCGCTCTACTTTTGAAAATCGACTTGAAATCTATCATTTTAAGATTCTGCATAGAAATTTACCTTTTACTGGTTACTTAATAGACTTGAGAGAAGCAAATTACGAAGTGTGATACGTTCCTTAAACATGACAAACAAAAATGAGAAATCATTCTACAGTGAAGATTTTTTGCTTTTCTTTGTTTCTTCTTAATACCACGTCATTACTTAAAATTTGCTTTAATATACATGTACATGTATAATAACTATTTTGGCATGTTAGGGTGTCTTGTGTCCTTCTTGTACAACTTATTGTACCTGTGGATAAATGCATCCAAAATCTGTCACTTATCTGTCACTTATATTCCTGACTAACAATAACCCTTTCATTACACATACATGCATAATGCAATATGCAGGGAAGTGTCATTACTGTCATAGTTGGGTGAAATTGAGTCTCTTACATTTTAAAAGTACATGAAAGTTAGTAAAATTATGTATACGAAAGTAATACATTTACGCGAGGTAAACCTTAATGCTTACCAACTTATTATGGGACATTAACCATTCTATTTATCCAGCTATAACCACATTCTTCTGGGCCTGACAGATGTTAAAATAACAAACCAATGGCGGAGCTGTCTTTTAAGTAAGTTCACAAATGAAACGATGCCGAACTCAAAGCGTGCAGCGCTTGTTTGATCCGTTACTGTTTCATGTACGCAACAAAAGAGATTACGGTTCACTGTTGTCAATATGTTCTCAGTGTAAAACACCGGAAGCTTAACCTGCATTTAATGCCTAATCCCAAAGATCCAGAATATCAGTCTAATTTGTATCATCTGTGAAAAGTATCTGCAGGAAGTTAGACAGAGGAAATCTATGACCATTATCTATGATTTGACTAACTTTCGTGTACTTTTAAAATGTAAGAGACTCAATTTCACCCAACTACGACAGTAATGACACTTCCCTGCATATTGCATTATGCATGTATGTGTAATGAACGGGATATTGTTAGTCAGGAATATAAGTGACAGATAAGTGACAGATTTTGGATGCATTTATCCACAGGTACAATAAGTTGTACAAGAAGGACACAAGACACTCTAACATGCCAAAATAGTTATTATACATGTACATGTATATTAAAGCAAATTTTAAGTAATGACGTGGTATTAAGAAGAAACAAAGAAAAGCAAAAAATCTTCACTGTAGAATGATTTCTCATTTTTGTTTGTCATGTTTAAGGAACGTATCACACTTCGTAATTTTGCTTCTCTCAAGTCTATTAAGTAATCAGTAAAAGGTAAATTTCTATGCAGAATCTTAAAATGATAGATTTCAAGTCGATTTTCAAAAGTAGAGCGCATTTAACAGACATCTTGTTCAATATCTGTGCATCTTATCCCCTTTGGCTTGTTTGTCCGTGCACTTTACTCAATAATTTCGTCCGTGCATTATATCTATTTTTCTAATGTGTTCATTTGCTGCTGCTGTGAGAGTCTTATTAAATTAAAACGACATTTTAAGTATCAGAGTTTCCAGATAGGTTCTTTCGAGACCGATTCATGCCCAAACAACCACGAATTTGCTCATATGGACCAAAATTGGTTGTCGTCCGTGCAGCTTATTTTCCAAAATCACCCTAGATTCTCGCCGCTAGAAATTTTGTGACAGCGTGTCTGCTCATAATAGGGATCGTTCTGACACGCTCTTGGTATCGTAGGATCCAGAAAAATGATGGTTGGAAAATGGTGTATAACACTTTGGAGGGAATTTAGAAAAGATCGAGAAATGTCCGCTTACCTTCAGCAAAACCACAAAAGCGTCTTCTCAGTCGCCATTTTTCCGTGCACTTTACCAAAACAAAAACCACATGATTACCCACCCTGATTAGTAATTACCCATCATTCATTGAATGGTACTGTTAATTTTTAGATACAAGATAGTGTTGGACAGTGATGCAGAAGAATATGGTGGCTGTAAGCGTCTGGACCATAATGTAGACTTCTACAGACCTGTCAACCTCCTGAAAATTCTAAGAGGGAGATTGCGCGAAACAGTGATTTTTTGACGAAATAAGCATGCAACTTACGCGCGCGCTTTAGGACCTGTAAAATTTCAAGGAGGGAGATTTTTTCTTCAGGAGGGAGATTTTTTCCAGCTTTTCAAAAAGACAATACTTGTTATTGGCAAAAGGGTAGTATACCGCTAGCATTCACCGATACAATAACCTTTAAATAAGGAATAATTGAGACGGTGTCATACCACGGGTATTGAAAATTCGCTTGTGCAATTTTCTATAACGACTATGATGCAAAAACCGCGAAGAAACGATGAAATTCGATCGAAAAATCAGTTCGACATATTTCTACCAAGGGCGCGGCCATATTGAGAGTTTTCCCGACGATCATTAGTTACATGCAATCTGATTGGTTCCGAAATCAACCTAAAAAAGTTATTGGCTAATCACAAAGCTTGTTTTATCTTTCACCGGAATTTCCCGATATCATGCTTATAAATAGATCGGAGAACCGGAGAATCTCGAATGCGAACGGAGATTGCCGAATACGCTAAAAATAGAAATCGGAACGATCGAAAATTCCCGATCTCAACCGGAAATTTGCAATGACCTTGACTTTGTTTGTGTAAACACGGAAAAACCGGGATATGTTTTCTTTTTTGTTTCGGATGTTAAAATTAACCGGTAGACAGCCCGAAATCCGTTAGTTTGGCGTTTTTTATAGAAATCGGACGGGAGGTCGTTAGTCCATGGCAAAACCGTTAGAATAACGGGATAGCCGGGAGAGTTGACAGGTCTGGACTTCTATACATTTGACCAGTGCTAGCATCCCAATTAAAATAGCAGCAGAAGATACAAAATTACCCATCATTCAACTGTACTGTTTATTTTTAGATACAAGATAGTGCTGGACAGTGATGCAGAAGAATATGGTGGCCACAAGCGTCTGGACCATAATGTAGACTTTTATACATTTGACCAGTGCTGGGATAATAGATACCACTCCTTGAAGGTGTGCGCCATTTTCCATTGTCTTTGTGTTTACCATTTGAAATATATCCGTCTTTGCCAGCATTTGAGCCGCATCATGAGAAAACCAACAATTTCCATATGCAAAAACAAAGGTGCTAATCAGCTAATCTGCGCCTTTGTTTTCGCTGCACGGATAGTACCATTCCTCTACTTTCTAAATCTAAAATTTCCAGCCACTTGCCATCTTCTGTGCTCGTACAGCTCGGTTTGTGTCGGACCTATTCGGAAACCACATTGTTGGTTCTCTCACGAGGCGGCTCATTTAAGACTAGATATGGGGTGTATTTGATGATGACTGACAGAAAATTTTGCTTAGTTCTTCATAAAGCGTACATTTGTGGTTGCTTGTTAGAATCGCCCAACAAAGATTATCTTTCAATTATTATCAAATCTTCAGTCTTGCATTGACTTCTGATTTAGAAAACAAATAAAAAATTGGACACTACCTACCTAAAACATAGTTTGCATATCAGTTCTTTAAACTTAAATGTCCTTTTACTGACTTCTGCTTATTTTTCACAATTATGCCCAATTCAACACATAAAAACACAAGAAATTATTTTCACTTGATCTGTAGAAAATTTCTTTCTCACTTTTTCAAAAACATGAGTAAGATAGGTTAGGGTGAATAATAGAATCTTCTATATTTCATTTCAGCTGTATATACCAAACAGGACAGCCTTTGTGCTTGCTAAAGTTGACTAACCAGAATGTGCCAAATCAAAAGGAAAGAAATCTAATAGGAACAGCTTTTGAGGGACAACTGCTTGTCAGTGTCACATAACATTGAGATAACTTGAGTAACCATCACCAGCCCCATGTTAAAATGCCCAACAAAGACTTTAAATGCACTGGTAAACAGTGTTTGTAAACCTGGGCATCCGCATGTATGTGAAAAATAAAACCTCTTTTGTAGCACAGCCTCTGAAATCTTTCACTGAATAAGTGCCAAGTTGTAAATGAAAAGGGTACTGTGCATCATACTCATTACGAAATATACCGGTTAAGCTGTGAAAATTGAAAATTTTGGGATTAAAATTTTCAACATTTTCCATATATTTGCTCGAAACATTGATTGTAGGTACATGTTAGGGTTTGGCGGGGCGGTTCCAACTACATATAATACCCACAATCTATGTTTTGGATCAAAAATAAGAAAAATACTAGGTTATACCCCTGTACACCCAATTTTCACTATATAAAATTGGGATATAAGGAGGAATTCATTGCATTGTTATGTTTGCATGATGATAAACAGACCTAGATGCAACAGTTGTTTCACAAGGGTTGTTAAGTGATGCTCAGTAGAGGCTGCTATGCTTCTTAGAAGAGCCTTTTGTGCCGTTTACATTGTGATTTGTCAATCATTAACATGTAGCCGTACTGCCAAACTTTCTGGGATTGACACTAGTCAAAATCTCTAACTGGCCACTTAGGTTGATTTTCTTCAATGCCAGAAGCACCGGAACAAAACCATTCAAATGCATCCTCGAATACAAGCTTATTGTTCAAGGTGCCGCACATTGGTGTTTCACTCAAGAGCTGACACATCTTTCTTCTCTGGAAAATTGTATGTATTTCGAGAAGATCAGACAATATTTAGGTATATTTGGTGCAAAATGTGTATTTTATGGTTTTCTGACACTTTTACAAAACTAATGTTGGATTTATACTGTTTTTGTCTAATTGTTAACTTTTAATGGTACATTTTCAGCATCATAAGTGCTTTTTTACTTTTCTGAAATGTTTTAATCCTGTCAAATACATGTATATGCATACTTGTGATATCTTCCTATTTCAGAGGGATCCCCCTATATTTGAGAAAATCTCCCTTATAAAATTTCAGAATTTCCTTATATATGAGCCGCCTCATGGGAAAACCTACAATCTGCATAGGCGAAAACAAAGGCGCAGATCAGCTTCGCGGTAACCGCGAAGCTGATCAGCGCCTTTGTTTTCGCTACACGGATAGTACAATTCCTCTTCTTTCTAAATCCAAAATTTCAAGCCTCTAGCCATCTTCTGTGACTGCACAGGCCGGTTTGTATCGGACCTGGTCGGAAACCACATTGTTGGTTTTCCCACGAGGCGGCTCATATCTTGTACATCTCGTATTTGGGGTTTCAGATCTCCCTACCAAATATGAAGAATTTCGTTGTTTAATCATTCTTCCAATTTGGAAAAAGCATATCTCAGATGTAGCACATGTATGTAACATGGTATTGTTGAGTTTGGGTTTAAAATGCAACCAACAGCTTTGCTTATACGGAGATGGTACTTTGGTTTAAATGCTCATCTGAAAGTCTTGAAAAGACTGTGTTCAAAACCATGACCGTCTACTTGTCCCAATGTTATAAAACTTTTTAGCTCACCTGAGCCGTTAGGCTCACAAGGTGAGCTTATAGGATGGCCATGATCCGGAGTCCGTCCGTCGTCCGTCCGTCCACAATTTCAAAGATCTTCTTCTCTGAAACCACTTGGCCAACCAAAGCCAAATTTTATATGAAGCATCTATAGGAAGGGGGAACCAATGTGTATATAAGAAATCCAGGTCACATGACCAAGATGGCCGCCATGCCCATATATGGTAAAAACCCTTCAAAAATCTTCTTTTCCAGAACCGGTGGACTGATTTCAACGAAACTTGGCATGAAGCATTGATGGCTCAAGCACTACAATGTGTATATAAATCACGACCCTGTGATGACCTTGACCTATTTTACAGCAAGGTCAACATAGGTCGCCAATGCATTTGAATGGGGAAAACTTTTAAAATGTCATTTAAAGTGAAAGTCTTGCAGAAAATGGGCAGTAGGACTGAATATTAATGATTCTGAAAAAAATTGGACCCCAGGGGCTCATATGCCCCCACCCCGGGGCAAAATACATGTATATTACCGTAATATTCAAACATCATCTCCACTGAAACGAGTTGGCCAATCAAAGCCAAATTTTATGTGAAGCATCAATAGGAAGGGGTAATCAATGTATATATAAATAATCCAGGTCACATGACCAAGATGGCCGCAATGCCCATATATGGTAAAAACCCTTCAAAAATATCTTCTTCTCCAGAACCGGTGGATCGATTTCAAAGAAACTTGGCATGAAGCATCGATGGCTCAAGTACTACAATGTGTATATAAATCATGACCCTTTGATGACCTTGACCTTTTTTTACGGCAAGGTCAACATAGGTCGCCAATGCATTTGAATAGGGAAAACTTTAAAAATGTCATTTAAAGTGAATGTCTTGCAGGAAATGGGCAGTAGGACTGAATATTAATGATTCTGAAAAAAATTGGACCCCAGGGGCTCATCTGCCCCCACCCCGGGGCAATATACATGTATATTACCATAATATTCAAACATCTCCTCTGAAACCGCTTGGCAAATCAAAGCCAAATTTTATGTGAAGCATCTATGGAATGGGGGGAATTAATGTTTATATAAATTATCTAGTTCACATGACCAAGATGGCTGCCATGCCCATATAAGGTAAAAACCCTTCAAAAATCTTCTTCTCCGAATCTGGTTGACCGATTTCAAAGAAACTTGGCATGAAGCACCATTGGCTAAAGTACTACAATGTGTATATAAATCATGACCCTGTGGTGACCTTGACCTATTTTAGGACAAGGTCAACATAGGTCGCCAATGCATTGGAATGGGGAAAACTTTTAAAAAGTCATTAGAAGTGAAAATCTTGCAGGAAATGGGTAGTAGGACTAAATATTAATGATTCTGAAAAAAAAAATGGACCTAAGGGCTCATATGTCCACACCCCGGGGCAATATACATGTATATTACCATAATATTCAAACATATTAATGATTCTGAAAAAAAAAATGGACCTAAGGGCTCATATGTCCACACCCCGGGGCAATATACATGTATATTACCATAATATTCAAACATCTTCTCCTCTAAAACCACTTGGCCAATTGAAGCCAAATTTTATGTGAAGCATCTATAGGATGGGGGAACCAATGTGTATATTAATAATCTAGGTCACATGACCAAGATGGCTGCCATGCCCATATATATGGTAAAAACCCTTCAAATATCTTCTTCTCTGAAACCGATAGATTGACTTCAATGAAACTTGGCGTGAAGCATCCATGGCTATAGTACTACAATGTATATATAAATCATGACCCTGTGATGACCTTGACCAAGTTTATGGCAAGGTCAACATGGGTTGCCCATGCATTTGAATGGGAAAAACTGTTAAAATGTCATTTGAAGGGAAAAACCAGCAAGAAATTGGCAGATGGACAGAATATTGATTATTCTGAAAAAAGAAAACGGTCCAAGGGCTTCATCTGCCCCTGCACTGGGGTTAAATACCATAATAATTAAACATGTTTATTGGTATATGCAGCAGACTCAGGTGAGCGTTTACAGGACCATTGGTCCTCTGGTTTCATTCTCAGCTCAGCTGATATTAAAATTTATCCTGCTCATAAACGTTAAAATGCCAACAATTGTCAACCCAAAACTTACATAAATTTAAGCCATTTCAGTATTTATGAGCATTAGAAATGTCATGCTCAGCTGAGCATGAAAAATGTTTTGTAACCTCGGGACCTGGTTTACTATCTGAGTGACTTAACCACTATGCTTTGCATATACTGGTACATTGTTGAAAGACTGTTTTGTATAGAACAGAAAGCGCACAACAAATAGAGTGATATGGAACATTTGTGAGAGACTGTGTTTGGTTAACCAAAGTACCTTAATCACTCACTCGTATGATGTTTAGGAGAATATTATTAACATGTCTGCCTATGTGAACATAATTCATAATTTTCATGCATGGCAGTGTATACACAGTGCGTGCTAGGGTGTTGAAATTTATTATTTGGGATCGTCATGTATTGAGTACATATAGAAGAATGAAAAATAATAACATCAATGGATTTTGTGTCTCATTTTAGAAAAACTTGTGTTTAGCTCATCTGAGGTCAAGGCTCCCAAGTCTTTTAGCAAGACACATTTACTCCCTAGAGTACTGATGAACACACAGGAAGCAGTGGCTCTGTCCCTATACGGATCATTACGAAAACATGCCCATGCAAGATATAGATAATTTTTTCAGTAGCAAAAAATGAAAATTCAGAAAATTTTTTGATATTTTTCTTATTTTTGCTCAAAACATAAATTGTGGGTATTTTTACAACCGCCTCGACGAGGCGGTTCTAAGTCGAGGCGGTTCTAATAAGTACCAACAATCTATGTTTTAGAGCAAAAATAAGAAAAATAGGTATACCCCTGCATACCCCAGTTTCGCTATATAAAAGTGGGGTTCAAGGGGGTATACATTATATGTACATGTTTTCATGATGTGAAGAAATGTTAATTGGGGTGTTAAACCTCAAAAACACACAAACCAAATGGACAAAATATACTGTTTATGAAAAACATCTGACCCCCAAAATTTGTAAAACTTAATATATGATGTCTGAACTACATGTCACACCATTCATCCAAAGACAACCAAATCAACTGAGAACAACAGGGATGAAATCAATAAGTGATAATAGGGAGTAAATACTTGTATGAGAGCAACTAACCTTAGAATGGATATGATCTGTGGAAAGTTGTTACCAGACATGTACAGGTATTTGCGCGCTATAGTATGAGCCTGTGCATGAGAAAACCAGCAATTTGGGTTCCCACCTGGTCCGACATAAACCAACCTGTATAGTCACAGAAGCAGGTTAGAAGCTTGAACTTTTGGATTTAAGGAGAAGGATTGTACTATCTGCTGCGAAAACGAAGGTGCCGATCAGCTGTGCAGTTACTGCACAGCTGATCTGCGGCTTTGTTTTCGCCTATGCAAATTGCTGGTTTTCTCATGCAGTGGCTTGTATAATATTGACTTTACCTGCTTTGGCTGTATCTGGATAACCAGTGTGACATGTGTTTAATAGCATTTAAAGTAATGATTTATCACCGAAACAGTTTCTGGAACTGGTTTCCAAGTATCACAAAATTTATGACAGAGCACAGTTTCATATATTTTGGCATAACCCGAGTCCTGTAAAACATAACAGTGAAATGTTAAACCTTACAGTTTCATTTACAGAATTACAAAGCATTTTTAAATTGTATCGTGGAGGTTATTTAGCAGGTTTTAGCTGTTTTAAAAGCTGGCCTTTTCATGTAAGCCTTCACCAAAAGCTAGTTATAAGATGGCAGTTTCTAATATTAGAAGAAGAAGAAAGTGCCTTTTCATCATCTACCACATCAGGGATACATGTCCGTGCAATGAATGCCCACTTAAACCCCACTTTTATATAGTAAAACTGGGGTTTGCAGGGGTATACCTATTTTTTTTCTTATTTTTGCTCCAAAACATAGATTGTGGATACTCGTTAGAACAGCCTCAATTTACATGGGCATTTTTTCGTAATGATAATTGCAGATTCTATGATAAGCAAATGACCTCTAGTACATTGTACCAACCCCCTATCTATAATGTCCACTTGTGAAATCTTGTTAACCCCAAATTTGGATTATTACTATTGTACTTAAACTTTTTGATTTTGACTCAAAACATTTTGATTTTGTCTCGAACTTATTTATTTTAACCTCAACTTTTTTAAAAGTCTCAGTAAATAAGGATTTAGCAAAACTCGCAACATTTTAGAGCACAATCATATCCTGGCATTCTCCTCCCCAGAATCCCAAGATGCATTTTCCGCTATGTAATTGTTGAAGAATTCTTTCAATTGTGTCATTCCTGGATCATCATTGAGTAAAACTGAACCAACACTGTGTACCCAAAACCTTTGTGTCAGTATGGTATGAAGAATTAGTCTATTTGTCAGACTAGATTTGGTAAAAATGAACCAACACTTTGTGTACCCAAAACCTTTGTGTCAGTATGGTATGCAGAATTAGTCTATTTGTCAGACTAGTCCCAAATCAAACAGTTTCCTTTCCACAAATCGCCAGATGAATCTAAAAACCTGAAATGGTAAGAAAAAATTCTTGCAATATGGTGTACCAAAAGGATCAATAATTATAATACCGAATAATGGTCCTCTTAGTACACCATACAAGAGGCACATCATTCCATTAGTCTTATTTTGCAGCCACAAAATGTAGTCAGAGTTTAAACTGCTTTTAAGCGGCCCCCGTGGCCGAGCGGTTAAGAGCGCTGTTTCTTAATCACTCGATCATTTCACCGCTGTGTCTGGTGTGGGTTTGAGCCCCGCTCTGGCCACATGTGAGACAAGCCAAGTTCTGCTTGCGGGTGTGCCAGGTGGTTTTTCTCGGGGTTCTCCCGTTTTCGCCCACCTACTGATTGGCCCATCTCATATGAGCTGAAATAATCTTGAAAGGGACGTAAAACTGAATTAAAAAAAAATAATAATAAACTGCTTTTATGGGTGGTTCCTGACAATGTGGCGAATAAAAAAAGAAGCTAAGGTCACCCGGCCTGTCATGCACTTTTGCTCTACCGATAGTCAGATGTGCAACCCAGTTTAAAATATTTTTAAAGTTCTCCTGATCGTATGATGCATATGATAGAAAAGCACTTTTGTTATAAAAACAGTAATTTTAACCACTAGAATCGAGTTTAGATCGAACAGCATATAATTAAGCATATCGTTCTTAAACGAAATTTACATGTACATGTATTTTGTATAAGGGAATGTACTAGTATACCCTTGTCCGTTCAGATCGTTTCAATGACTGCAATGAAGGTTGCAGAAACTTGTTTTAAAAAAAAAAACAGAAAATGAACACTGATTACAACATAACATGAAATTTCTTACGGAAAATCTCGGACAGTCGTCATGCTGTATCCAAGCTTCTAAATCATGGTAGACTTGAGCTGTTCTGTTTTCATGTAGAGCGTTGCAGAGTGAACAAAAACCACTAGGCGCTGGCTTGTAGTACCTTTTCCATTCAAAAAAGCTGTTAAATAAAGTCTCATTATTTCCTATCCGTATCATCTCATCGGCCAGAGCTTTTATGCTTGGAAAGTCGAATACATTAAGATATGATTTAGGTGGCAGTATTTCTGAAGTATGTTTGCTAACAGCAACTACGGGTATCTGTTGCTTCACATTTAGCGCCAACCAGAACTTCTCTGTGATGTAATCACGGCACACAGTATTCTCAAACGCTAGATAAAATTTGTAAGGTCTGAAAATATCCATGCATTTTTCGAATGGTACGGATGCATTACAAACTATTTTGCCAGAGCAGTGACCAAACTCGTCAACTTCGACGTATTTCGACAATTCTCTGACAATTTTGTACCGTCGCAGCTGGTCCATGCAGTTACTCACGTGCACTACGGCCATCTTAGAATTGTACTTAAAATAATTTATCTTCGCCTCGTTTTGGAAGTGTCTGGTCTCGTTTTGTAGTTCCTCGTGCGATTTCTTCACGTGATGCCCGTACGTATGAAATATCGTAGAATCTCGCCTGTACGACATCGTCCAGTTGAAGAAATTGGGCGGGAACCAGCCCCACAGATGGGGCGGTGCCTCCTGGCTGAGCATGACCCAGACCTGACTGGGATCCCTGTACTGCGGTTTCCAGCTCTTCGAGTCCAACGAGAGAAACCATATTTTCCAAAGATCGTCCATATGAAACACGACCGCGCTGCTCGATAGGATTTCCGACTTATTATCCGTCATGGCGCATTTTCCCAACAAGTTCGGGCAAGACTGAAGAGTGTCATTGATATATTTCGTCCATCCATCTAGATCAAAATAAGGAGTCCACATCAGAATTTTCTTCACTTTTTCAGGGCGCCAGTGACTAACACCAAAGTCGGTTAAGTATAGCGATTTCGGTGGTGTTCGAATATCTCCGGGCACAACGGGATAATAGGGACGACATGAGCGCGTCCAAAATATTTCCAGAAAAACGACTATAACGAGCAACAAGAAAATTTGTTTTAATTTTGACTTTGTAACCACGGGTATGTGGCATTTCGACATCATGCCAATAGAATGAAACATTGCTCTCTTTATTAGACAGTTACTAGTATGATAAGCTAGTCATTCCAAAGCCTATTGATTGCGATCCACATTTTTCAATTGTTTATAAATTCACCACTATTAAGCCAAGCAATAATTATTCTCCATCTATAATGAATGTTCTCACATTTATGTTAAAAGAAAAAAAAAAGAACAATGAATAACACAGCTACAATACACCCGGGTTCATATTTCATTCAATACTGGCACGCTCGGTTGCTCAGGTCGATACGGATGCAAATTAAACCCATTTATGACGTATGGACTTGCCCATCATGATATGTCAACGGTTGGGAAAATGCGTGCGCTGTCATTCTTTAAAACGAACATCGGAAGAGACTTTGACTTTTATTCCATTTTCGATGAAATTCTCCTAATCAAACAGAATAACCCCAGATAGATATGCCCAGATGGGACGCTGCGTTCTGCGGCGTCACATCTGGGGCTATGCTGTTTGCCTGTGTCATGCCTATGCCTGGCTTATCTAAGGGGGGAACCTGAATTCTGCAATGTGCGGACAAAAAACAGAAGGGTAAGCCAACAGATCAGCATGCGAATCAAGCATATTTATCAATTATTTATCAGTTCACAGTTTCTCGTGGTACGCAAAAGAACGCCGTTTAACTAGAACATTACATCTAGAAAACATGTCCGTGCGCAGTGTATACCTATTTTTTTTTTTTTTTTTTTTTTTTTTTTTTTTTTTTTTTTTTTTTTTTCCAAAAACATAGATTCCGGGTACTCAAGGTACTCAATTTTTCAACAACTTAAAAAATTACTGAATAGTGTGCACATGAGCATGTTTTCTACTAGTACACTACTAGTGTAGCTCTAGTTCTCTGACAGACTACGAGGGATAATCAAAAATTACGTGGACTTTTTCTTATAACTTAGGATTATATGACTCGATTCCACTCAAACTTCCAATCCACATGGACCCATGTAATATGCAGCAGTGTGCTAAATTTCATCACAATCCCTTCATCCGTTACAAAATTATTGTGAAATGAAAACACCCAGTTTCACCATCATGGAGCACTCCGATGACGTCAGTGACGACCACAAAATGTGCTTTTTAGGGCTACTGATTTTTACACTTACTGCTCAAAGTATGTTAAAAATTGTCCACTATTGGAGCATGGTTTAAATTACCAATCTGTATGAAATTATTAATGTATTGTCCTGATTTGAGAATAAAGTACTTGGCATATTGATGCTGACGTTTAACACTATGATTTAGACGTTCGAATATTTTAAATGACGGATATGAATTTCTAATATTTATTTAGGTCCTATTTGTTCAAACGTGCATGTAATGTTTCATTTGTAATGCTTTATCAAAGGACCTTGAAGTTTTACCGGCAACTAAGAAATTAGGATTTGTTTTAAATGGAAATTGTACAATATTGCCAGTTGATCTGTGTTGCATGAAATTCAGACATCGCTTAAACATTCCAAAAAAAGCAATATAGCTGAAATTGAATCGACGCGTGTCTTAAAATAAAAGACAGAAAAATCAAGTCAGAGGACCTATGATTACAGCTTTTCCCATTCAAATTGTCGTATAGATGTGGGTCATTATCAAAACATGGAGCAATCCTTGTCCCTGATGTTTTTCTCACAAGCGCGATGTCCGAGTTTTGTTTTCTCCTTTTATAATATTATTATCCGCCGTGCTTCACAAAAACCACACACGATTTCACACTCCGAGTATTGCGAAGCTGATCAGCGTCTTTGTTTTCGCTACACGGATAGTACTATTCCTCTTCTACTTAAATCCGAAATTTCAAGCTTCTAGCTCTTTTCTGAGCTTGTACAGGCCGGTTTGTGTCGGACCTGGTCGGAAACCCCGAAGACCGGTTTTCTCGCGTCGCGGCTCATTTTAAATACTCAAAATGCATCATATAAATGTAATTGATTATATGGTAAAATGTAATTGATTATATGGTAAAATGTAATTGATTATATGGTAAAATGTAATTGATTATATGATAAAATGTAATTGATTATATGGTAAAATGTAATTGATTATATGGTAAAATGTAATTGATTATATGGTAAAATGTAATTGATTATATGGTAAAATGTAATTGATTATATGGTAAAATGTAATTGATTATATAGTAAAATGTAATTGATTATGGTATGTAATTCACTGAATTAGTAAACGTTTAGCAGACATTATTTTTGGTTTAATGTTAATGTCTACAAAAATAAAGCGCTACCTGAGTATGTGCAGTTTCACTTAAGCCCTTTCCCTCGAAAAGTTCACTGAAAATATTTAAGTGAATTTGTGTGAATTATTGTTCGTGACAAGTAATATATACCCCCACTTACAGATTTGGGACGTCTTATCAAATGTGCGTTTTACATAAGAAAATTTGTTCGTGACAGCACTGATATTTTAAGGGTACCATACAATTAATTAATGCTGGTGCACTATTTGTTCATTTTAACTCTTTCATTTTATACGTAGCGTGTTCTATAATGTTCTTGTTAATAAAACTATTCCATTAAAAAGAAAAACTGGACATTTTTTTTTTTTTTTTTTTTTTTTTTTTTTTTTTTTTTTTTTTGTCGTTTTGCCTTTCTGGATTGCTCCATTTTTTTATAATGACCCATATTTACAATGTATTTTGACATTGATGCCACACGCCAAATTTTGCTGAAATCGGCTCACTGGTTCTGGTGAAGATTTTTGAAGTGTTTTATCATTTATGGGCGTGACGGCCGCTTATTCATACAAACTTTCCTCGGCCCCATCCCTATGACGCTCCACCTAGAATATGGCTTTGATTTGTCAAGTGGTTCCAAACGGGAAGAGATTTGAAAATGTGGTCGGACTAACCGCGAGGGAGGCGATCTTTAAAAATTACGTACCACAACAGATTTGTCCAATCCCGGTAACCCCTTAACAACTTGGGCTTAAATGTATGTTTTTTTTTTTTTTTTTTTTTTTTTTTTTTTTTTTTTTTTTTTTTTTTTTTTTTTTTGGTATTGTTGTTGTTTATTATTTGTTTTGTTTTGTTTTTCCCCAGTCATGTCAGGACGTAGCTTCCAGGATTTTAACCAGTACTGTGAGGGTTTTGTTGGTGTACACAACACGGGACCACCAGTGTGGATTAAACCCCGAAACTAAGGCTTCTCGATTCAGAGTCTGATGATCTACCACAAACGTCACTAAGCCCCCGCGCTCCACTAAATGTATGATTGCCACTTTTCTGGGGCGAAGAATACTATATTAAGCAAATGTATATATCTATAGCGAATATATTTCCGTAGTGGTAGAGCATCGGACTCCGAATCGAGAGGTCCTGGGTTCGATCCCCGCATGCGGCACCGTGAGCAGGACTCATTAACTCCCTAAAGTACTGGTTAAACCCAGGAAGCTTTGGCTCCGCCCCGACATGACTGGAAAATTGTTGACTGGAACGTTAAGCCTCATTATAAAACAAACAAACTTCTTTTTTACCCTACCAGTAGTAATACGCAAACCAGACGTTTCCCAAAATGCCAAGGAAACCGATTATTTTTTCGTTCAGTTTTTATTTCTTGTTTTACACATCCTGTTTAAAAAAAAAAGCTGGCGCTGGAATTGCCTCAGGTTAACATGGTTAAGCTATCCGCATTAAAGCCATTGTCGTGATATTTATATAAGCAGTAAATCTATATCGCCTTGCACTGTCTGAGCTGGTTCTTGACGCCAAAATTAATCCAGTAGGCCTAGTAGTTTCAATTATTTTCTAAAAAAAAAATGGGTTGCGTTCGAGGTCATACTACTTGCATCATTTGTGTTCTCTAACAAATTACATTAATTTGGCCTTTTAATCTTGCTTGAACAACAAATGTTCACAAAAATCAACCATGCAGTCTGATCTTTGCTAGACTAAGTGTTTCTTAGCTAAAATTAAGCTAGGTTCTGTAGCATGTGTAGCATGCCATTTGAACACGGCGGAAAACCCGAATGCATTTTTTCGTTTTTACTTTCTTTTATTATTATCCTGTTATTTCGTGACCCAGCTTATGATTATTTTCAGAGACACTTGTTATCAGCAAATAAGACAGTTTCAGTAAAACTTAAAGGCAAATATGGGGAGCAAAACGGATGAAAAGGAGAAACTGTTTACAAAGCCTGGTCGTAAAATGTGTCCGGACCACGATGAAGAGGATTTGCGATTCTTTTGCCTTTCTTGTGAGGTGCCTATCTGTCGAGACTGCAAGGTGTTAACCCATGACGGCCATAAAGCTGACTTAGTCACCAATGTTGCCAATGGAATGAGAGAGAAATTAGTTCAGATACTCGAGAAAACTGAAGTGGAGATTAGTAAACTTAAGGAAGAAATGGAAGGCACCAGCGAGAAGGCGGGCACTAAGGGAGAGAAGGTGCCGAGTGATCAGGATACTATGGATGAAATCAGAAACATTGCGAACGAAACGAAAGCTGAGATAGATAAACTGGTCACTGATATTGAAAGTGAAATACTGCTCCATGGTGAAGAACCTAATGCCGAACGACTGTGGCCGAAAATGGCGAAATTGGTGGCTTTCAAAGAGTCTTTAGGTGAAGCTTTAGAAAGCGACTGCGCCATAGTGAACGCTTTTAAAGTGTTGGTGGAGGAAGATGCGAAACATTCTGTAGAAATGCCAGAAGAGATTGCTTTCACCAGGACTATTGTGAAACTAAATCTGCTGGCCGAATTAAAGGTTTTCTTTGGTCAAATTATTGAAGATGTAAAAAACTTCGATGTTAAAAGGTAACGTTGAATGCATAATTTACGTTATTAGGTCGGCTATCCATTTGTACAGAATTCCTCTTGTTCCTGGTCTTTCTGAACTATAGGACCACAGGAACTACGGTACCGGCGGGGTTACGTTAAAACATTTACAAAAATGTGGATGTCAGCTACCTTGTCTTACAATTAGTTTCAACAAAAACAGTTAGGTCTAAAGCAGTAAACATGTTGTTCATAGGATTGTTTACATGCAAAGGCAGGAGTGATTTTGATGCATTTTAATGGTGCATATATAACGACCTTGCTGATGTCTGTCTGTTTGTTTTCACGCAGTCCAATCAATAACTGAGCGACGGAACGGAGGGGTTGATTTAAAGCGTACTTCCGGATAGGTGGGATGAACAAATTGTGTAAACAAACCATGGATAAATGAATCTGCCAGGTTAGATCATTGTTACTCATTTCTCTGTACATTGTTGTTGTATATGTGTATGCGCAGTATAAAATATATCACATAAGCTTTAAACTTACATGAAAATGACCTTGCAACAGTTCGTAGAAACAGCGTGATAGATGCGCCAAAATTTCAATCAAAGCTTTGTGCCTTACCTGTTCTGTCATGCGATATCATGAAATGACAAGTTTCGAGCAATTCCATCTAACCTGTACAAATTTTGATGATGTCTGACCTTCACAGTAGCCGAATAATGATCTATACTATCCTAAATTAAGATGGGATGCTACATGGCTGATTTTTTCAGGTATACGTAGTTTCTTCGTTGGTGGCTTATGTATTAGGTACCTTTCTTCCGGAGGGGATGGATATTGAAATCTTCAGTGAAGCTGTATAAAGCATACAAAATACGTTTAACGTTCGTGCTATTGTAATGCACAATGTCTATACGAGGGTTACATACGTTGCTGACTAAAATGAAATCAGCTGACCGAAATAGAAAGTCCGCGACAAAATTCGCAAAACAGTCGCCCCTACCTCAATGGGATGCGACAACTGGAGACTAGTTCGCGAATACTTCACGACTATTTTGCGACAAAGATTAACGATACAAACACAGCTTTTACGTTGCATTCTCATTGAATGAACATTGATGCGACAATTCGCGAATTTCGGTCTAATTTTGAAAATTTACCTTGCGACTGTCGCGCGACTGTCGCAAGACAGTTGCTTGACATTCGGGAGAGTGTCACACGACTTTCCCGCGAATGTAGCTTATTTTCATTTTCATTCGTACGACAATCGCGCGACAGTCTTGCGAAATATTTTGACGAAAACATTGCATAAAATTTTTAAACCTGTTTTAAAACTTCGCGCCCAGTTCGCGACACATGAAAATGTTCAAGATACTTGTGCAACACTCGCACGAATGTCGTGCGAAAGTCCGCGACAAAATTGACAAACAGTCGCGAAAATTTCGCTTGCCAGTGAGATTCTAGCTTAATTGAATTTTTATTTCATTTTGTCGATTTCACCTACAGTCAGTGTATACTTCATGGCCAATGACGAAAATATAAGGGCATTTTTAATGATTTATGGTTATAACTTCAAGCGCCTGTGCGAAAGCTTGCCCATGCAATACACAGACATTTTTGACATGTAAAAATTCATAATTTCACCAGGAAAAATTGATATTTTTAATATTTTTCCTAAAAACATAGATCGTCGCTGAGGCTGTTCTAACGAGTACCGCAATCTATGTTTTGGACCAAACATTAGCAAAATAGGTATAGCCCTGCATACCCCAGTTTTACTATATACAAGTGGGAAACAATGTGTTATTCATTTGACAGACATGTTTTCCTGATCAATTATGTATTTTTATGGCATTGGTATAAAAAATACACATTGGTGAACTCAAAACAGACTATGACAAAATACACATTTACCTATATTTGCAATAATTTGTTCCGCACTAGTCATTTGTATCTACCAGGGAAAACGAAGCCTTCGTGTCAGGAATTAACTTCCGATGTGCCGGGGATGGGCTGTGGGCTTACTTCAGTGCACGTACATGCAAATACCAAGGCCTCTCTCGAATATATTTTTGCCATAAGAACAACTCTCAGATGTTGATTCTCATTATTGCCATCGTTCAGGTCCCGGCCTTGGGATATAACAGCAAATTTGACTCACATTGCTGGGATTTTATGTGGATTTTAAAACTTTAAAAGTGTATACAGACTCTATTGTCTGAACGTTTTGCTCAATGACAGAAATCTTCATGTACATCTTTTTAAGTGATTGACGTAAATTGTCACGTGATCGATCTCATAGCAACAGTCAAGCCATCAGGAAAACATGTCTATGAATTGTATACCCCCTTGAACCCCAATTTTATACAGTAAAATTGGGGACTACAGGGGTTTACCTATTATTCTTATATTTGATCTAAAACATAGATTGTTAGTACTCGTAAATTGGGAGTTACAGGGTTATGCCTATTTTTCTTATATTTGATCCAAAACATACATTGTGGGTACTCGTTAGAACCGCCTCGGTGAGTCGGTTGTAACGTGTACCGACAATCAATGTTTTAGCAATTATATGTTATAAATATTTTTTTTTCGACGGATTTTTTTCTTCAATTTTTACACCTGAAAAAAAATCTGTATATTGCATGGGCAAGTTTTGGTAATGATATGCTCTGAGCCTTTGCATGTGAAAACCAACAATTTTGTTTCCGATCAGGTCCGATAAAAACCGACCTTTACAGTCGCACAATCAGTCTAGAGGTTTAAATGTATATCGGATTTAACAAGATTGTAGATTTGCCCATTATTGTAGATTTGCCCCCCCCCCCCCCCCGGCCAAAATAATATAATAAAATATAAACGAAGATGACACATTTCTGAAATATGACAAATTGCTACCAGATCTTCTCATTCATTATTTACCGGTGCTGTTTCGTAATTACCCGAACCTCACACGGAAGTGGAACGAGATACCGAAGCGGAGCGGAGTGAAATTTACTTTCCTGATCTACTCACATGTCTGTGAAATTTGCGGCTCAAATGATTTTATCAGGACCTTTGTAAATGATAATCCTTAGTTAGTGTTTATGCGTTTCACATTGAATTTAACATGCATCTGGGGGAGTGGGGGCCTTATATTTAGAGCTCAGGAGTCAAGATCGAGAAATAATGGGTTCGATACCTACCTTCGCCGTGCTGTACCCATACACAAGACACTTTAATCTCCTCCATGGAACTGCGTCGCATCAAGGAATCAGTGGTTTCGTCCCGACATGACTGAAAAACCTGTTGACTTGGACGAAAACCCATAGCCAAATCAAAATAACTCATGAAACAAGAATGCCCCTCCGTAAAAGTATACGTATACTCAATCCCTCCATCTTAGGAGACGACGTAATTGATTTATATCAACATATTTTCAAAAGTGTGGGGCTTTAAACAAAAATATTAATTTAAAGTACACAATAATACGTAGTCTTAATAGCCATAACCTCTTCACAGGTGATTGCAAAATACCGAGAAAAAATCTGGCCAAAATAAGGACGTAGTCTGATTTCAACCCCACAATTTTCACGGGCTGATTTATACTGGCTCATATTTGCGTGCTGCACGAGTCATGACTGCGACATATTTTTATACTAGAACGTGCAGTGTGATATAACCGTTTGTATGCGCTATATCGTTTGGATAAAAAATAGCAGAGAATGGGGGTTTAAACGACATTTTTGTCGTAAAAATGCCAGTACCGTCTCAAAAATGGTCGTATTCTTTTCCCATCCGCTCATTATCGAACTATAAATTGGACTGCGTGGTTTTGGATGATTTATCATACATTGTTACGTCGCCATTGCTTCAAATATTTTCTCCAACTTTTCAGGGTAGCGACGGGTCAGCTGGTCACAGAGAAACGTGATGGCTCAGAGAATGTTGCCCATGGGGGTATCAGAGTTGGTCAGAGGTTCCGTTCAACGTCGGGGTAAGCTGAGTTTTATTTTTGTTGTGATTATCCAAAAGTGGTTATTTTTTGTATTGAACGCTGGTTATTCGGATGGAAGGAACTTTTGTTTACACACACGTATACACAGAGAAAGAGAGAAAGGAAAGGGAGAGAGAGAGGATGGCCACGTCTGAACATCACTTCAATTTTCATAGCAATTCTTATGGAACTTGTACCTTATGAATATGAAATAAAATGACAATGTGCCATTCACCAATTTTTGTTGGTTTGCCAGATATTAAACAACTTTGTGAAGAGGCATCGGGCATATATAACTGTTGCACATCTATTTGACACAAATCTGATGCGATTACTGCCATGCAATGCATGAGCAAGAAATAGTTTACCGTATTCATAAAAGACCCCCCCCCCACACACACACACGTTCATGCATTGAAACGCCTTTATTTCAGAATACGTTTCCAGTCCATAAGGAATGCGGTCTCAAGATTGTCAATTGGCACATGTTTCTGGATACTGCGGACGATTTTCTGCTTCCTACCCATAGTGCAGTCTGTTCCAATTTGCATGCTTTTGTTCAGTGCGTAAGTGACCAGTTTTCTTAATGTTATCATGGTATTTTTTTTTCCAAAAACCCACTCTGTAGAGGCTGTTTTGCAAACAGCCATTCTCCGCCATTGTTTAAAAGCCTACCACTTCGGGCGTTGATATTTAAGCAGTCTGGTTCTTATAAAGAGTCTCATAAATCAAGTAGTGTTGTTTTAGTCTGTATACCCCATGAACAAGCGTCAGAGTAAAATAAATCTGACATACATCGTTCATTTGTGTCATTTCTCAATTTTTCTTATAATATCATTTACGACATTTACTGTTTAATTGCATATCTGAGCGAGGTTTGAGTTTCAAAAACAACGAAAACCATGATTTTAATAACTGATTTTCAGCTATGAGGATATAAACCCTGTTGTCAGCGTCATTGTGTCCGGTATTTGTGTGGCGTCCGGGTTTCTAATGCTGTCCGGGAACTCAAGACTGCTGTATGGTGCAATGATGTATACCGGGATTCTGGCGTATTTGATGATCTATCCGCATCTGCTTAGTTCGTCTGGAAGAGGGGAGGTAAGCGATAAAAGTTTCGTGTGTACCGAGCGAATCACGCAACGTGGTTTGTTGCATGCAAGTATGTGGCCAGTCAGTGGTTTTCCAGAAACTAAGGGCGTAGCCATGTGTCTTTTCTACTTTCTTTTACAATACCACCAACGGATTTATTTAAAGAACGGCATTTCTTTTAAATTGATCAAGCAGCATATTGCTAAAGAATGTTCTGTAAAACAAGAAATCAGAAATGGTGCAATCAGAACCAAACTCATACAATGGAAATCAGAGGCCAAAACAAAAACCTCAGTGAAGGACCTCAGTGAAGTACAAAACAATTTTCGCTAACCTGGTGAGCACTCCCCCAGAAGGTGACCACCCATATAGCTAAAGCCTAAATATTACCATAACACATTAAATTGTTATATACATTGACATCAAAAGAGACTCAGTATTTTGTAGATGAATGTTTACTACTAAATATAAATCATTTAATTTCCGCTTTTGTAGAGCCTTATTTGGAGCCGACACCAGGGATGCATCGGGCTATACTTGATAATGGCTGGTAGAAGATCGCGCAGTAGAGTTTTAGAAACAATCGGAGACCTTTTCACTAGCACATATTTCATTTACACTGCACTGATTTTGCTGGATAGACAAGTACAGATCCTTTTCCCAGTAGGAAAATTGGGGTTTATTGCTTTAGCGTTGCTGGTCTTGTACCTTTTGAAAGAGACATCAGTGAAAATGGCTTTAGGATGTATCATTGTAATTTCTTCTTCCCTTATAATCATAGACAACGGAATGGCGCAAGGCGTCGGCCGGACTTGCCGATTTGGAGAGGAGTTTGGGGCGTGGCCACTCTTTCAATCAGGCTAGTTTGGATGCACTACACTACTTTAGTACTTATCTGAATAGGGTAATCTGTACAATTGTACGTTTGACTCTTTGTAACATAAGCATCATAATTGGAATGATATTGGTTATAGAGCCAGAGGTAACTGCATTTTGCCGGAAACTGTTCCAGTGTGTAAAACCAAGAAATAATCATAGAAACTGAGATCACTAAGGTCTCAATTTTTGGCTTGGGCATACCGGTGATCCTCGAAATGAGACTGGAATTCATGAACTTGAAGCAACAAGTAATACCTTTAAAAGTATAAAATGGCTTAGTTCAGCATATAACAGCATGACTCGAAGTTTTATTATGCGTATGTATATAGCTGTCTAGAGCTGTCATATGGAACATTAATGGAAGAGACTCTATTGAGGTGCTGGGGATATCAGCTCAGAGTCCACCTTCTACCCTGATGGCAAGGACTTTGTAATGAATCTTGTAAACTTCATTGGTGACAATTAAAAATTCGATTTTCTCAATTTCATTGAAGCAGGTGATACGATTTTTTAGACAAACATATTAAAGGTGATCTGTTAAAATCTTTTTCCATGTCTAAGCCGCGTTAGGACAGGTGGACGAGTTCTTCCTACATGCATAGATGTAAATATGCCAACGGCTGCTTTTTAACTCGGCTCCCAGATATAAACTGCATTTATCGGGAGGGTAAATGGTTAATTTTCATTATTCAAATCTCACTAAATTGTAGATTGAACTAAAATAAACATAAACATGTTATATTTTCACGGTGCTAGAAGACATTTAACAAAACTTAATCCAGTTTGATAATGCCTTTTTGTGTTCATTGCTAGACTAGTCAATAAAACTTTTTGTAAAATTTGTTTTTGTTTTCTTCTGTACTCCAAGATCCTTCAAGGAAGTTTGGTAAATTTACTTCCTGACGTCATTTCATTACGAAGAAACTCCTACTGTCTGAACACTATCTTTCAGAAACTGCATTTTTCGAAATCTCACTTTTCTGAAACACCACAAGAAAAATATGACCATGCCATCTTTTTGGAACTCATTCGTCCTAAAACGTGCCACAGAAAGTTTGAAAATCGGTTCACAAATAACATAATTATGCCCAAAAATCATTTTGAATAGGAATTTTGCATGTGCAAGGGAGGTAATCCAAACACCTTAAAACTGAAAATGAAGCAAATCTGTGGAATAATTTGAAGTTTGGCGCTCAGCTATGCATACAAAACAATTTTGTTTTGGTTTGGCGCATTTTGGATGAAACATTATCGATTTAGATTTTTTTCCGGGAAAATAGTTACTTCCCTTGCTGGCAATTTTACAATGGAAAAAGCCCTATTCAAAAATATTTTCTTGCATAAATTTTTTATTTGTTAACCGATTTTCAAAAAAAATGTGGCACTTTTTAAGACTTTTGGAGTGAAAAATGGTGACATGCTCATATTTTTCATGAGGTCTTTCAGAAAAGTGAGATTTTGAAAAATGCAGTTTCTGGAGGATGGTGTTTAGACAGTAGGTCGTAAAAATTGAATTGTTTTGATCTTTTCTTATTTTTGCTCAAATAGTTGACTGTGGGTACACGTTAGAACCGCCTCGCCGAATACCCACAATGTTCTGGAGCAAAAATAAGAAAAAATAGGTATACCCCTGCATACCCCAGTTTTACTATGTAAAAGTGGGGTATAAGGGGGTATTCATTGCACGGACATGATTTCCTGATGTATTGATGTAATCTTGTAATGACTCTTCTATACTTGTGGAGACATCAATGGATTTTAAGTGTTTGTTGTCACGTTAAATGCAAAAGCTCTTACACTAGGAACATAGAACATGGTCTTGTTTGACGAATCAATGCATAACAAGGAGCTGAGATTGATATTTATTTGGTTATTGCAAGGCTGTTCCAAGGCAATTCTCTGTTGTGATTTATGAGTATATATACTAATGGCATAAAGTTAAGCATATTTTGATATGTGTGTACATATTTTTCAGACTGTAAAATTTACCAAAATTGTTTATTGCTTTTTTGAAAGCACTGTTATTCAACATTCTAAAATTCAAAACCATGACCTTCTACTATTCTCTGTGACGTCATGACAGACCAATTCATTTGCCTAATTAGACACCCCCTATAGCCAAACATGTGTATTTCTCCAAAATTCGTGAATTTTATGACTGATTTTCTATCAAACTTTTTAGATATGCATCTCTAGTTTATGGAACTGGCATAGTTGAATAGTCATGTCAATAAATACAGGGATAAAACAGTAATGAAATTTTGCTCATTTGATTTAAGGTGTATTCATGATAATGGCTTGCAAAAACCTTTGACAGTTTTCATTGTCTTTAAATGTGACTGTGCCTCTTTTTCCATCTTCAAACAATACTTTGAACCAAGTTTGGGCAGCAAAAACAGTCAAACAACAAATTTATAGACAAAACTTTGAAACAATAGCACTTTTTGTGATAAAAATTTGTAATTTTTTACATTCATTTTTCTGCCTACATAATCACGTGATCTGTAACACTTGACTGTCAAATCTTAGATTGAACAATTTCCCTTAAATTCTGAAACAATTGGACCCACTTTATGTCGTTATCTAAGAACAGCATCAACTTTTGGCATTTCGCCTACTGGTAGTACATGTCGAAATGCCGTTCATTCGAGTTGATAATTGTCATTTTGAAAACCAAAAATTTGCCCCCAACCTTCAAATAAGTATCTCTGACTGGTGTATGAAGCATATTATTTTCGGACATCTGATTTCATCATATTTGCTGATGAAAGAGAAATATGCTTGAAACTTTATGCCAATAGTATAAATATGAGCCTTCTCTTGAGAAAACCAACAATTTGCTTATGCGAAAACAAAGGCGCAGATCAGCTTCTCAGTAACTGCGAAGCTGATCAGCACCTTCGTTTTCGCTACACGGATAGTACAATTCCTCGTCTTTCTAAATCCAAAATTTCCAGCCTCTAGCCATGCATCTTCTGTGCTTGTACAGACCCGGTTTGTGTCGGACCTGTTCGGAAACCACATTGTTGGTTTTCCCACGAGGCGGCTCATATACTATTGTGCTTGCTGCTGCGTTTTCTGCTACCGCTGTTCACGAAAACGTTGCTTTTTTTTTTTTTTTTTTAAAAAAAAAAAAATAGCCACTCTGTTAGATCCTCTATGGCTGAATGACTGAATTCCTACTTGTAGAAATTGGTGAAGAACTTATCATATTGCCGGTCTTATACTGTATATACTTAAAATGCTCTTGTTGTGATTTGCGTTGTCAGCATGTGAACGTCTGTAGCTTTATATTTTCTACACGCAATGTATATTTGGCAGTCAAATTCAAACATTTTTGCTGAAAATGCGACATCTTTTCTTCACACAGTTGTCATGTGTTCAGAATGAAATTATGGATATGATATGTGGAAAATTGTTACCAGACATGTACAGGTATTTGCATGCTATAGTATAATATTGACTTTACGGCTGCTTTGATTGTTCTCAGCTGCATTGGTCGTCTCTGGATAACCAGTGTGACATGTGTTTAACCCATATTTGACGAATGGATTTTCCCATCATTATCATTAGGGTGAGTTCACTTTCATTTTTAGGAGTGATTTTTAAATTTTATTCAATTTTTCTCTGAGCAAACAGAATAGCCCAAGATGGGACGCCGCGTTCTGCGGCGTCACATATGGGGCTATCATCTGTTTGCCTATGTCCCATAAAAAGGACGCCAGGCTTAAATGAGTTAATAACATTTAAAGTGATGATTTATCATCGAAAAAGTTTCTGGAACTGGTTTCCAAGTATCACAAAATGTATGACAGAGCACAGCTTCATATGGCTGTTTGCGAAATTCCAGCCCCTTTTGTTGTTTTCTGACACAACACCTGCATGATGTCTCACCATAAGATCAAAGAATTTGAGTTTCCAAAATAGGACCATTATAACAGTTCATTTTCAATACAATCAATTTACCCAAATAGCCATTTACCTAGGACAAGTTCAGCTCCGCCCACCTGCCACCACTGAAGTAAGAACTACCTGACCTCTAATTATACTGTTTTGTCACTTGTCAGTGGCTGAATTTATTTCAATATAGTACATGAAGTATGTGTTTTGTGGACAGCTACAAAAGCACATTTAAACAGATAAGAGCAACATTTAATCTTGCAATTTGATCTAATCATAGGAGGACTAAATATTTTGAAGCATGTAAATATTTAATTGATTTTACTTCAATTCACCTGAGTCAGAGAACTGACCAGCTGTCACACAAATTACATGGGCGGGACTTAGGTTTATCTACCAGCTTGAGTAAACTATAATTGGCTAATTCTTTGCCACTGTCTTGGGGTTAAACTAGTTCACTTTATACTACAAAGGGTTTTCACAGTCTTTGAAGTCTGATGTTGAAACATCTTGAGTTTGTCTTTGATTTTGACACATGGAAAAAGTACAAGTAGGCAAAGATCAGGAAAAGGCGCAATCAGAAAAAGACTCCAACTCCAAAAACCAAGGTGGGAAAAAACAAAAACAACAACCAAGTACCCACACCATGAAAACACTTCGTAAGCCGAATGAGCAGCTATTTTCCCAATAGGTGGCCACTCAGTTACCTTAACTTAACTAAAAATATGCAAACATACATAAGGCGCCAACAGCACAAAAATATTTTAAACACCAAGACATAAAACAAAAAGAACCACCCCAGAAGTATCGACTTGGAACGATCAGTAACACAAAGTTACTGGCGGGTTTAAATCGATTTTACACGGCCGTAACCTCACCCTCAGCTTCTGCAATGGTTCATAACATTTAGTTAGTTCTTCGGTCCTCGTGGTGAATCTCTAACTAGTAAATGAATCATCAAGAACAAACAAATAAATCATGATAAACATCCTGATGAATCAAAAACCAGGACTCACAGATTCAGTAAGCTGCCCGACGATGGAGATCCCTGGGCGCTATTTCGCAATTGGCAATATATTTCGGCATAAACTGAGTCCTGTAAAACATAACAGTGAAATGTTAAAACAGCAGTCACACAGTAGCGTATAACCCTAACGCGCGCCGGGCGTATGAAAAATCTCAACACGCTGAAGATTTTGGACGTATAAAAATATTTTGTTCCTTTAACTCGCTTTTGCAGTCACACATTAGCGCGTGACTGAGGCGTGTGCCGGACGTATAAAAATCTCAAAGTTTTGGAGTACGTTTGTCGTACGTCCCAGACACGCTAGGCACGCGCTACAGACGCGCTGTATGCGTTTCATGCGCGCCCCAAGCACGCTTGGCACACGTTACAGGCGCGTTCCACACTCGCCCAAACCAGCATCCGGTTAAAATCGAAACGCGCACGTAGCGTATACGACGTGCTTGAAACGTGTGCTGGGCGTGTTCGAAACGTATTCAACGCGCCTGTAACGCGCGTGGAACGTTCTTGTAGCGTGTAGGTCACACGCCCGACACACGCCCAACTTCTAGAAAATTTTTAAGCATGTTTAAAATTTTATTTAGCCCAAACGCGCACGAAACGCACACCGACTTTTAGCGACGCGCGCCGGACGTACACGAAGCGTACCCAGCGCGCGCTTAACGCGCCTTGGACGTGTCTCCGACGTGCGTCTGGCGTATGTGGAAAGGTACAAGTAGGCAAAGATCAGGAAAAGGCGCAATCAGAAAGAGATTCCCACTCCAAAAACCGAGGTGGGAAAAAACCAAACCAACAATCAGGCACTTATACCATGAAACATATCGTAAGCCGAATGAGCAGCTATTTTCCCAATAGGTGGCCACTCAGTTACCTTAACTTAATTAAAAATATGAAAACATACATAAGGCGCCAACAGCACAAAAAATTTTAAACACCAAGACATAAAACAAAAAGAACCACCACAGAAGTATCGCCTTGGAACGATCAGTAACACAAAGTTACTGGCGGGCTTAAACCGGTTTTACAGGATCCTAACCTCACCCTCAGCTTCTGCAGTGGTTCATAACATTTAGTAAGTTCTTCGGTTCTCGTGGTGAATCTCTAACTAGTCAATGAATCATCAAGAACAAACAAATAAATCATGATAAACATCCTGATGAATCAAAAACAAGGACTCACAGATTGAGTAAGCTGCCCGACGATGGAGATCCCTGGGCGCCGAATAACCTACTAACTCCGGAGCAAAAGAAAAGCTTTAAGTCGGGGGCCATCATAGAGTCTGACGCCCGACCCACCGGCGTGCAATTAAAGAAGGCAGCATAGTTCTCAACCATGATTGGGTTAAAAACTGAGCATGCAGATTGTCGCATAACATTCAAGTTATAACCTATACGTCTGTAACGTGTTATGATTTTTCTGAACTGAAAAGAAAAATCATTAATTCCTATAAGTTTCTTAAATTTGTAAACCAAGTCACCATAAAATTCAGGTTCCGAAAGGCACTCCGGGTTGGTGAAATTTGTATTTTTTCAACACGCCCGGCGCGCGTTTCACTTATACGCTAATGTGTGACTGCTGTTTTAAACGTTCCTTACAGTTTCATTTACAGAATTACAGTATAGCAGAATTACATAGCATTATTAAATTGTAAAACGAGCAGCACAATACCACAAACATTCATTTAATTTGGCACCTATCAGTATCACCATTAAAAGTTAAAGCCTTCGAGAAAAAGCTGATCGCTCCCCGGACGTCAGTCATTTAATATGTCCTCGCGAGGCGAAGTTAACATATTTTTATAACTCCGACACTCAGAGCTCCGACACTGAGATTCCAAGGAAACCGGTTCTTTTTTCGTTCAATTTATATTTCTCGTTTTACACTTCCCGTGTTAGAACTGGAAATCGGAATACTGTAATTGCTCAGTGAATGGTGTCAACAAAATTACCATTCAGTTATTGTTGTGGTATTAAGTAGATAAGCAAAAATAGTTGCAAAATATAGTCGTGCTTTGTCTGTCAACGCTGAAATAAATCCAGTAGGTCTAGTCGGAATCTGACCTACTTTCAATATTTTGTTTCTCAGAAAATTGGTTGCGTTCGATGTTATACTACTTGCACCATTGGTGTTCTCTTACAAAAGTACATTCTTAATTTGGACTTTTAACAAATGCTCATCAGAATCATCCGTGCAGTCTTATCTTTGCTTAACAGAATAGATTAACATTTTTAAGCTAACATAAGCAAGGTCTGTAGCATGCCATTTGAACAGGGTGGAAACCCCGAACTCATTATTCTTTCTTTCATTCCTTTTCTTTCTTTCTTACTTTCTCTCTTTCTTCTTCTTCTTCTTCTTCTTCTTCTTATTATTATTATTATTATTATTATTATTATTATTATTATATATTATCTGATTATTATCCTGTTATTTCGTGACCCAGCTTATGATTCTTTTCAGAGAACTGAAAGCAGGTCACTTGTTATCAGCAAAGAAAACAGTTTCAAAAAATATGAAGGAGATGGGGAGCAAAATGGATGAAAAGGAGAAAATGTTTACAAAGCCTGGTCGTAAGATGTGTCCGGACCACGATGAAGAGGATTTGCGATTCTTTTGTCTTTCTTGTGAGGTGCCTATCTGTCGAGACTGCAAGGTGTTAACCCATGACGGCCATAAAGCTGACTTAGTCACCAATGTTGCCAAAGAAATGAGAGAGAAATTAGTTCAGATACTCGAGAAAACTGAAGTGGAGATTAGTAAACTTAAGGAAGAAATGGAAGGCACTAGCGAGAAGGCGGGCACTAAGGGAGAGAAGGTGCCGAGTGATCAGGATACTATGGATGAAATCGGAAATATTGCGAACGAAACGAAAGCTGAGATAGATAAACTGATCGCTGATATTGAAAGTGAAATACAGCTCCATGGTGAAGAACCTAATGCCGAACGACTGTGGCCGAAAATGGCGAAATTGGTGGCTTTCAAAGAGTCTTTAGGTGAAGCTTTAGAAAGCGACTGCGCCATAGTGAAAGCTTTTAAAGTGTTGGTGGAGGAAGATGCGAAACATTCTGTAGAATTGCCAGAGGAAATTGCTTTCACCAGGACTATTGTGAAACTAAATTTGCTGGCCGACTTTAAGGTTTTCTTTGGTCAAATTAATGAAGATGTAAAAAACTTCGATGTTAAAAGGTAACGTTGAATGCATAATTTACGTTATTAGGTCGGCTATCCATTTGTACAGAATTCCTCTTGTTCCTGGTCTTTCTGAACTATAGGACCACAGGAACTACGGTACCGGCGGGGTTACGTTAAAACATGCACAAAAATGTGGATGTCAGCTACCTTGTCTTACAATTAGTTTCAACAAAAACAGTTAGGTCTAAAGCAGTAAACACGTTGTTCATAGGATTGTTTACATGCAAAGGCAGGAGTGATTTTGACGCATTTTAATGGTGCATATATAACGACCTTGCTGATGTCTGTCTGTTTGTTTTGGATGATTTATCATACATTGTTTCATCGCCATTGCTTCAAATATTTTCTCCAACTTTTCAGGGTAGCGACGGGTCAGCTGGTCACAGAGAAACGTGATGACTCAGAGAATGTTGCCCATGTGGGTATCAGAGTTGGTCAGAGGTTCCGTTCAACGTCGGGGTAAGCTGAGTTTTATTTTTGTTGTGATTATCCAAAAGTGGTTATTTGTTTGTATTGAACGCTGGTTATTCGGATGGAAGGAACTTTTGTTTATACACACGTATACACAGAGAAAGAGAGAAAGGAAAGGGAGAGAGAGAGGATGGCCACGTCTGAACATCACTTCAATTTTCATAGCAATTCTTATGGAACTTGTACCTTATGAATATGAAATAAAATGACAATGTGCCATTCACCAATTTTTGTTGGTTTGCCAGATATTAAACAACTTTCTGAAGAGGCATCGGGCAGCACTGTTGCACATCTATTTGACACAAATCTGATGCGATTACTGCCATGCAATGCATGAGCAAGAAATAGTTTACCGTATTCATAAAAGACCCCCCCCCCCACACACACACACACACACACAAACACACACGTTCATGCATTGAAACGCCTTTATTTCAGAATACGTTTCCAGTCCATAAGGAATGCGGTCTCAAGATTGTCAATTGGCACATGTTTCTGGATACTGCGGACGATTTTCTGCTTCCTACCCATAGTGCAGTCTGTTCCAATTTGCATGCTTTTGTTCAGTGCGTAAGTGACCAGTTTTCTTAATGTTATCATGGTATTTTTTTCCAAAAACCCACTCTGTAGAGGCTGTTTTGCAAACAGCCATTCTCCGCCATTGTTTAAAAGCCTACCACTTCGGGCGTTGATATTTAAGCAGTCTGGTTCTTTTAAAGAGTCTCATAAATCAAGTAGTGTTGTTTTAGTCTGTATACCCCATGAACAAGCGTCAGAGTAAAATAAATCTGACATACATCGTTCATTTGTGTCATTTCTCAATTTTTGCTTATAATATCATTTACGACATTTACTGTTTAATTGTATATCTGAGCGAGGTTTGAGTTTCAAAAACAACGAAAACCATGATTTTAATAACTGATTTTCAGCTATGAGGATATAAACCCTGTTGTCAGCGTCATTGTTTCCGGTATTTGTGTGGCGTCCGGGTTTCTAATGCTGTCCGGGAACTCAAGACTGCTGTATGGTGCAATGATGTATACCGGGATTCTGGCGTATTTGATGATCTATCCGCATCTACTAAGTCCGTCTGGAAGAGGGCAGGTGAGCGATAAAAGTTTCGTGTGCACCGAGCGAATCACGCAACGTGGGTTGTTGCATGCAAGTATGTGGCCAGTCAGCGATTTTCCAGAAACTAAGGGCGTAGCCATGTGTCTTTTCTACTTTCTTTTACAGTACCACCAACGGATTTATTTAAAGAACGGCATTTCTTTTAAATTGATCAAGCAGCATATTGCTAAAGAATGTTCTGTAAAACAAGAAATCAGAAATGATGCAATCAGAACCAAACTCATACAATGGAAATCAGAGGCCAAAAAGACCTCATTGAAGGACCTCAGTCAAGTACAAAACAATTTTCGCTAACCTGGTGAGCACTCCCCCAGCAGGGGACCACCCATATAGCTAAAGCTTAAATATTACCATAACACATCAAGCGATGAATTGTCATATACATTGACATCAAAAGAGACAGTATTTTGTAGATTAATGTTACATGACTCAATATAAATCATTTAATTTCCTTTGTAGAGCCTTATTTGGAGCCGACACCAAGGATGCATCGGGCTATACTTAATATTGGCTGGCAGAAGATCGCGCAGTAGAGCTTTAGAAACAATTGGAAACCTTTTCACTAGCACATATCTCATTTACACAGCACTGATTTTGCTAGATAGACAAGTACAGATCCTTTTTCCAGTAGGAAAAGTGGGTTTTATCGTTGTAGCTTTGCTGGTCTTGTACCTTTTGAAAGAGACATCAGTAAAAATGGCTTTAGGATGTATCATTGTAATTGCTTCTTCCCTTATAATCATAGACAATGATATGATCGACTCGGAATGGCGCAAAGCGTCAGCCGGACTTGCGGATTTGGAGAGGAGTTTGGGGCGTGGCCACTCTTTCAATCAGGCTAGTTTCAATGCACTACACTACTTCAGTACTTATCTGAGTAGGGTAATCTGGACAATTGCACGTTTGACTCTTTGTAACATAAGCATCGTAATTGGAATTATATTGGTTATAGAGCCAGAGGTAACTGCATTTTGCCGGAAACTGTTTCAGTGTTTAAAACCAAGAAATAATCATAGAAACTGAGATCACTCGGGCCTCAATTTTTGGCTTGGGCATACCGGTGATCCTCGAAATGAGACTGGAATTCGTTAACTTGAAGCATGTTTAAAAAATCATATTGAAAGTGAAACGTTAAAATCTTTATCCATGTATATGCCGCGTTAAGGCCAGGTGAACGAGTTCTTCCTAGAGATGCACAGTCTGTAAATATGCCAAATGCTGCTTTTTAACTCGGCTCCGAGATATATATTGCATTTATCGGGAAGATGAATGGTTAATTTTCATGATTAAAATCTCACTAAATTGTAGGCTGAACTATAAAAATGTTATATTTTCACGGTGCTAGAAGACATTTAACAAAACTTAATCCAATTTTAGAATACCTTTTTGTGTTCATTGCTAGACTAGTCAATAAAACTTTTTGTAAAATTTGTTATTTGTTTTCTTCTGTACTCCAAGATCCTTCAAGGAAGTTTAGGCTGAAAATAAAATTTTGTTTGTATGTCCTCCACCTGCCTACCCACTGTTTACTCCCCTAGCCAAAAAAATATATTGCAATTTTGTGAGGTAAAATATTTTTATTTTTTGATAATTTGGTAGGAATCTAATTTTTATTGAATATTTTTCCTGCAAGTGCACCCTGTCTACCAAAACATTGTTGAGCACATTGTTGCTGCAATGAATGCATAAGATTAAGTGATCATACAGTCAAGATCAATAGTACACTGTGTTACCACAGTTATCAGACAAAACGATGACACGTTGGCATTTTGTCTTTTTTAACCTTCGGCGAGTGCCGGGGATAATTTCCCGCCAATATAGCATTTTAGTACCAAACCACACTTTTAAACATGAATATTCACATTAATTTGAATTAAGTATTTAGCTGTATTTTCACTTTAACATATACTTTAATTTCATGAGATCAAGCCACAGTTGTTGTATTCTAGCATGCAAAATCTCAAGAGCATGAATTAAGTTCATTTGACGCCAAAGGCTCTCTGGTGTGTGTCTGTAGGAGGTGTTCAAATTCTTCTCTGCAATCACTGGGTTAACTTATGCCTAATCTCAGCACCATGGAAATGCTAGTAAAGATTATTCAAATAGCTAAGGTCATTTGTCGTCACCCCTCATTATTGTAAGTCCCCGGAGGGCCGGGCTTTTAGCGGGGATTTTACCAAAAATTTGGCCTTTAAAATTCGAAAAGTTAAAAGCCCCGCTATTCCCCCGCTCTAGGGTGTGGATACAAATGACTGGTGCATTACGAACCAAAGCTCTTAAACTATGAAAATGGAGCATTGTCTTGTTTGACGAATCAATGCAAAATAAGGAACAGAGTTTGATATTTATTAAATTTGTTATTGCAAGGCTGTTCCAAGGCAATTCTCAGTTGTGATTTATGTGTGTATACTATTGAGCTTGCTGCTGCGTTTTCTGCTACTGTTGTTCACGAAATGTTGTTTCCTTTTTTAAAAAGAAAAGAGTCGTTAAATTTTATATGAAATAGCCACGCTATAACTGAAATCCTACATGAAGAAATTGGTAAATAACTTATTATCTTGCTCTTCTTGTACACTTAAAATTATCTTGTGTTGACGTGCATTGTCAGCATGTGGAACAATTCGATACGCTGTGGCTTTATATTTTCTACACGCAATGCATATTTGGCAGTCAAATTCAACATTTTTGCTCAAAATGCGACATCTTTTCTTCGCACAGTTGTCATGTGTTCAGAATGAAATTATGGATATGATATGTGGAAAAGTGTTACCAGACATGTACAGGTATTGGCATGCAACAGTATAATATTGACTTTACCTGCTTTGGTTGTTCTCATTTGCATTGGTCGTCTCTGGATAACCAGTGTGACCTGTGTTTAATTAACCCATATTTGACGAATGGATTTTCCCATCATTATTATTAGGGTGAGTCCATTTTTCATTTTTAGGGGCGTCAGGAGTGATTTTTAAATTTTATTCAATTTTTTGATGAAAATTCTCTGAGCAAACAGAATAGCCCCAGATGGGACGCCGCGTTCTGCGGCGTCACATCTGGGGCTATTCTGTTTGCCTATGTCCCATAAAAAGGACGCCAGGCTTAAATGAGTTAATAACATTTAAAGTGATGATTTATCACCGAAAAAGTTTCTGGAACTGGTTTCCAAGTATCACAAAATTTATGACAGAGCACAGTTTCATATATTT
Source organism: Rugalucina vietnamica (assembly GCA_964017185.1). NCBI lineage: Eukaryota > Metazoa > Mollusca > Bivalvia > Lucinida > Lucinidae > Rugalucina > Rugalucina vietnamica. Next base: position 50,694,322 of record OZ024878.1, on the reverse strand, counting down.
TGGCATAACCTGAGTCCTGTAAAACATAACAGTGAAATGTTAAACCTTTAATACAGTTTCATTTACAGAAATACATAGCAGAATTACATAGCATTATTAAATTGTATCTTGGAGATTCAAAAGCTTCAAAAACGAGCGGCACGTATTTAAAATACCACAAACATTCATTCAATTTGGCACCTATCAGTATCACCATTAAAAGTTAAAGCCTTCGAAAAATCTGATCGCTCCCCGTACGTCAGTCATTTAATATGTCCTCGCGAGGCGAAGTTAACATATTTTTATATGAAAGGCGTTTCCGAAACCAGTTCTATTTTCGTTCAATTTATATTTCTCGTTTTACACTTCCCGTATTAGAACAAAAATTGTTACCGTTCTTGACAATATTACGACAGTTTTAGAGTCAACTGGAAAATCGGAATACTGTAATTGCTCATTGAATGTTGTCAACAAAATTACCATTCAGTTATTGTTGTGGTATAAGTAGATAAGCAAAAATAGTTGCAAAATATAGTCGTGCTTTGTCTGTCGAAGCTGAAATAAATCCAGTAGGCCGACCTACTTTCTCACTCAGAAAAAATTGGTTGCGTTCGATGTTATACTACTTGCACCACTGGTGTTCTCTTACAAAAGTACATTCTTAATTTGGATTGTTAACAAATGCTCATCAGAATCATCCGTGCAGTCTTATCTTTGCATAACAGAATAGAATAACATATTTTAAGCTAACATAAGCAAGATTCTGTAGCATGCCATTTGAACAGGGCGGAAAACCCGAACGCATTTTTCTTTCTTTCTTTCTTTCTTTCTTTCTTTCTTTCTTTCTTTCTTTCTTCGTCTTCTTCTTCTTCTTCTTCTTCTTCTTCTTCTTCTTATTAATATTATTTTATTATCTATTATTATCCTGTTATTTCGTGACCCAGCTTATGATTATTTTCAGAGAACTGAAAGCAGGTCACTTGTTATCAGCAAAGAAAACAGTTTTAAAACTATGAAGGAGATGGGGAGCAAAATGGATGAAAAGGAGAAAATGTTTACAAAGCCTGGTCGTAAGATGTGTCCGGACCATGATGAAGAGGATTTGCGATTCTTTTGCCTTTCTTGTGAGGTGCCTATCTGTCGAGACTGCAAGGTGGTAGCACATGACGGCCATAAAGCTGACTTAGTCACCAGTGTTGCCAAAGAGATGAGAGAGAAATTAGTTAAGGTACTCGAGAAAACTGAAGTGGAGATTAGTAAACTTAAGGAAGAAATGGAAGGCACCAGCGAGAAGGCGGACACTAAGGGAGAAAAGGTGCCGAGTGATCAGGATACTATGAATGAAATCAGAAATATTGCGAACGAAACGAAAGCTGATATAGATAAACTGGTGGCTGATATTGAAAGTGAAATACAGCTACACGATGAGGAACCAAATGCTGAACGACTGCGGCCTAAAATGGCAAAATTGGCGGCTTTCAAAGAGTCTGTAAGTGAAGCTCTAGAAAGTGAATATGCCACTGTGAAAGCTTTTAAGGTATTGGTGGAAGAAGATGCAAAGTATTCAGAAGAAACGCCAGCAGATGTTGCTTTTACCAGGACTATTGTGAAGCTAAATCTTCTCGCAGACTTTAAGGTTTTCTTTGGTCAAATCATTGAAGATGTAAGAAACTTCGATGTTAAAAGGTAACGTTGTCATTTTTGTCATTGTTTAAATGCATTTTTATGTTATGTTTAAATGCAAATTTTCAATAATTTTTATGTGTTTTTAATGGTAGACAGGTGCATATCGGCCTTGATTACGCTTGGTTGTTTGTTTTGGCTTGTTTGCCCTACATCGATACATCGCCATTGTTTCAAGTATTTTTTTCTCAACTTTTCAGGGTAGCGACGGGTCAGCTAATCACAGAAAAACGTGATGGTTCAGAGAATGTTGCCTATGGGGGTGTCCGGGTTGGTGATTGGTTCCGTTCAACGTCAGGGTATGCTCCTTTAAAACACGATTTTTATCGATTCTTTTTAAAGTTCTCAGGTCTGATAGCGGCTTTGCGATGAGGCTTCCGACAGCACATTGATCCTATTTCACAGATGAACGGAGCTTACTAGATAAATGTCTTATTGCTACGCAAAAACAAACTTTATGAAGAAACTGCATACTGTATTCATAGACCATATTTAAGAAAAACAAAAACAAACCTGTATTGAAACGCCCTTGCCGCTGTGTTTCAGAATACGTTTCCAGTCCTTGAAGAATTTGGCCACGAGATTGTCGATGGGCACATGTTTCGGGATATTGCGGACGATTTTCTTCTTCCTACCCATAGTGCAGTCTATTCCAATTTGCATGCTTTTGTTCAATGCGTAAGTGGCCAGTTTTCTTATTTGTTATCTCATTGGTACATTTGTATTTTTCCCAAGAAACCACTTTTTAGAGGCGGTTTTGCAAACAACCATTTTCCGCCATTGTTTAACGTTGATATTCACACAATCCTCTCAGCAGATATCTGGTCCTTTTAATGTTTAAATAGTGTCATAAATAGAGATTGTGTTGTTTTACTCTGTATACTCTATGAAGAAACATCAGCGTCAGATTAATCATCAATCATTTGAGGCGGCCCCAGTGGCCGAGCGGTTAAGAGCGCTGTTTCTTAATCACTCGATCATCTCACCGCTGTGACTGATGTGGGTTTGAGCCCCGCTCTGGCCACATGTGAGACAAGCCAAGTTCTGCTTGCGGGTGTGCCAGGTGGTTTTTCTCGGGGTTCTCCCGTTTTCGCCCCACCTACTGATTGGCCCGTCTCATATGAGGTGAAATAATCTTGAAAGGGACATAAAACTGAATTAAAAAAAAAAAAAAAAAAAAAAAAAAAAGTCAATCATTTGTGCCATTGCTCAGTTTTTGCTTATGATATCGTTTATTATAATTGTGTATCTGAACGAGCGTTTGAGTTTCAAAAACAACGGAAACCATGATTTTAATAACTCATTTTCAGCTATCCGGATGTACACCCAGTTGCTAGCATGATTGTGTCCGTTATTTGTGTGGTGTCCGGGTTTCTAATGCTGTCCGGGAACTCAAGACTGCAGTATGGTGCAATGATGTATACCGGGATTCTGGCGTATTTGGCCATCTATTCGTATATAAGTCCGTCTGGAGTAGGGCAGGTAATCTAACAAAGCAAATGTTTTACACGTGCAGAATATAAATATGCAGGTCTGTCGGCGATTTTTTCCAGGAGGTTAGCCATTTCTTTTTATTTAAAAAGCCATTTATAAATGGTCAAACACCATCTTAGGGAATGTTTTGAGCTAATGCTTTATGTCCCACGATCCCAGTCAACAGCAACTGTCATGTCGGGACATTACCTCAATTTTATGGGACTATAACCCAACATTAGGATAACATGACACACAAAATGTGCATCATAAATATAATCATCCAAGCAAACCAATAAGGTTTCTGTAGATGGATGGTTTGACAAAAACCACTTTTCCTAGGCAGGCTCAGACTTGAGCGGCTAACCAGTAATCAGATGGTCGGTCAGTAGTATTAGAATGTGTGACCAAAGTTTAAGCAAGTGCCCGATGTACATGCATTGGTGAGGAAATGGAACTCTCAGAACTAAACTGCTACATTTGAAACAAAAAAACTGGCAAAAGAACATGTCAATACGACCAATCTAGACTAAGTGAGCAGCTCTTTTTCAAAAGGTGGCCACTCAGTCAAGTAAAGCCTAATGTAAACAACGAAAAGAACAGAGACGATGTTAATTAATGCATGTATATGTAGTTGTACACATAGACCTTACTTAAATAAATGAGCCGCCTCATGAGAAAACCAACAATCTGCATAGGCGAAAACAAAGACGCAGATCAGCTTCGCAGTAACTGCGAAGCTGATCAGCGCCTTTGTTTTCGCCACTCGGATAGTACAATTCCTCCTCTACTTAACTCCAAAATTTCAAGCTTCTAGCTCTCTTCTGTGCTTGTACAGGCCGGTTTGTGTCGCACCTTGTCGGAAACCACATTGTTGGGTTTTCCACGAGGTGGCTCAAATGATTTTGTTTTCTTTGTAGAGTCTGATATGGAGCCGACACCAAGGATGTATAGGACTGTACTTAATATTAGCCGGTAGAAGATCGCGCAATAAAGCTGTTGGAACAGTCGGAGATATTTTCACGACCACATATTTCATTTACTCAGCCATGATTTTGTGGGATGGACGTGTGCACATCCTTTTTCCGGGCGGAAAATTGGGGTTTATCGCTTTTGTGTTGCTTTTGATGTTGTTGGCCATGTACCTTTTGAAAGAAAACGCTGTGAAAATGGCTTTGTGCTTTAGCATTGTGCTTGCTTCTTCGCTTATTGCGATAAACAATGCAGACTTGCTTAATTCTGAGTGGCACAAACCGCTAAAAGATAAGCTTGTCTCGTTAGAAAAGCTTGCGGCAAACGGTCGTTACATACGTCATCTCGACTGGGATGAATATCATAATAGCAAGACTATTTTGGCACAATATGAAAAAAGACTATATTGGACAGTTGTGCGTTTAATTGTCTGTAACGCTAACTTGGTCATAGGAATACTGATTGATATGGAGGAAGAGGTTACTACATTTTGTCAGAGACTGTTTCAGTTTGTGAAAGCCAGAATGGCGCAGATGGATCACCATAGCAACTGAGGTCACGAAGGCCTCGATGTTTTGCATGACATGCGCATACCGATGATAATAAACAGTGGAGAGTTTGAACTCTTCGATTTTAACTTGATCTAACTAACTTCAGTGGAAGTAGATGATTACATCTACAAATTCTGGTTATGTATTTTCGTTATGGCGTGTCATCTCCGAGGAGCAAATTTCTGCAACAAATTCTTCCTGTGCATAGTGCTAACATTGGCTGCATCTTTTTACATTTATTCCAGGGTGAATGGTTATTAACGTTGGTGATTATAATTCATGTATGAAAATTTCATCAAAAATAAAACTTTCAACGAAAATTTGTCATTTAGGGGCTAGTAACTGGAAGCCATCGTAAGTTCCCCAACTTAACGACATACTTACGATGGTCTTAAGATGACCACCTTAAAATTTACGCCCTTGCTATTCCAGTTACTCTAAGCTATCGTATTTTTTAGAATGTAAGGTGCAACTTCGCAAGATAAGACGACGCTAAGCCTTGATTTTTATGATAAGCTTGAGTACGCTGCTGTTAATTAAGTTATCACTGTAACTTAAATTCACCATAATCCCTAAGAGATACTTAAGTTTGTCATTAGTTGATCTTAAGCTGAAGATGGCTTTGAGTTACCAACCCCAGGTCATTATAAGTGTTAAAAGGGGACAATTGAAATGAGGATGAAAACATTATGGAACCTGTTACCAAACTTTGAAGAAATGAGACATTCAATTATATTAAAACTTTTTTGTGTTCATTGCAAGCTTAGCCAATAAAATCTCTTAATTAACTTGTGTGTGCTGTTTGTTTTCTTCATTCCCATGCGTCAAGTTCATGCTTTTATAAACGCTACATTCCTAATCATAGGTAAATCAAAGCTCGTAAAGAATGGTACTAGTAGGCAATGATCAGGAAAAGGCGCAATCTGAAAGAAATTCCCACTCCAAAAACCGAGGTTGGAAAAACCAATTTGACAATTAGGTACTTCACATCGTAAGCCAACATGGTGAGCAGCTACTTTCCAATAGGCGGCCACTCAGTTACCCGAACTCTTTATATAGAAAAAAAATATGAAAACGCACATAAGCAAAAGTTACACTAGGAGATCAGAAAACGATCTTGTTTGGTTAATCAATGCAGAATAATTATCTGGTTTTGATTTAAATTTGACAATTCCTGGTTATTCAAAAGAGTGTCTCTGTTGAGATTTATTTTAGGACTATAAATAATATGAGCCGCCGCATGGGAAAACCAACAATCTGTTTAGGCGAAAACAAAGGCGCAGATCAGCTTCGCAGTAACTGCGAAGCTGATCAGCGCCTTTGTTTTCGTTACACGGGTAGTACGTACAATTCCTAGATACTTTCTAAATCCAAAATTTCCAGCCTCTAACCGTCTTCTGTGCCTGTACAGCCCGGTTTGTGTCGGGCCTGGTCGGAACCCAAATTGTTGGTTTTCTCATGCAAACTGAAAGGCTCATATAATGCTTACTGTTGAGGTTTCTGCTGTTGCTGCGCACAACAGCGCGTTTCTTTTGTTGAGGCTTCTGGATATTTTTAAACGGGCTCGTGAAATAAAACTTGAGCCGCTGAATGAGAAAACCAGCAATTTTGGATTCCGACCAGGTCCAACAAAAACCGGTCTGTACAGTCACAGAAAAGGGCTAGAAGCTTGAAATTTCGGATTTAAGAAGAAGACGGACTGTACTATCCATGTAGCGGAAATAAAGGCGCTGATCAACTTCGCGGTTACCGCGAAGCTGGTCTGTGCCTTTGTTTTCGCAAATGCAAATTGTTGGTTTTCTGATGCGGTGGCACATTTCATAAGGAAATGACCACTTGTTCAAACTCATCTATATTTGAAATCGAATTCTTGTGGTCACTATAGCTAGCGCCTTCTGTTTCTTTATTTCTTGGGTTGACCCCTGCATCAATGGTACCAATTTTATTGTATAAATTCCTGGACACTCTCACTCGTCCCAAATTACGTCGTACATCCATTGTACCAAAATTGAAAAGACAAACATGACTCGGAGGCTTAAGGTTCTAACGTTTACCCACAATCTATGTTTTGAGCAAAAATAAGAAAAATAACAAATTTTTCCAATGAAATTTTCAATTTTTGCTTCTGAAAAAAATCTCTGTATACTGCATGGGCAAGTTTCGAAATGTAAATTCCTTGGCCCTCTCATTCGGCCCATCCTACGTTGCACATCCATTGTTGCAACAATTGAGAAGGAAATGGACAACAGTCATTGTGCCTTTCTGCAGAACAGTTGAAGTTACAAGGATGAAACATCCGTGAAAATGTCCAACTAATGCCCACGGCATCATGGCTGCAAGAAATTTTGATTGATGGTTGTTAAATTTGTGTGAAATTTAATTATTTTGCTACTTCCTCATTAGTGTATCGAAGAAAAGTGACTGTTGTGAAACTTTCTGTCACAAAGTGATTGGACACAATGGGAGAAAAACGGAAATTGAGTTCAAGGTATGTCCCATGCTTCTACTTTTACATTTTGCATCAGGATAACATATCCATGTATTATACCCCCCTTATACCCCACTTTTATATAGCAAAACTGGGGTATTTATAGTTTTCTTATTTTTACTCCAAAACATAGATTGTGGGTACTCGTTAGAACCGCCCACAATCTATGTTTTGAGCAAAAAAAAAAAAAAAAAAAAAAAATGAAATGAAAAATATCATTTTTTTTTCTACAGAAAAGTGTCAATATTTACGACTAAAGAAGTATCTGTATATTAGTATATAACATGGGTATGTTTTTGTAATGGTGTGCCATAAACATTTTATAAAACAGGACTTAAAAAAATAAATATAAATAAATATAGCACAATGATTTGGTCCCTCAAGGAACAGGTCTGTCAAATTAAAGTCCTTGCATCATTCGTTACAAAATTTTGGGGTCAGATGTTACTGTCTTAGGGATAGAGTAAGTAAGTAAGTAAATACTTAATTTAACTAGGGTAGGCTATCCCAATTAGCAGAGCCAATCTTCCTTAGGGTCCTCAAAACACGAAGAGTGAGAAACAGAGATATGAAAGAGATGGGTTGAGGAGAGGTGAAAGGGATAGAAGTGGGGAGGGAGAGATTTCAATTTACATTTACTAATGTTCGAAATTTTCGTTCGGTTATTTTCAGGAAGCCTGTGGCCTCATCAAGGAAGTCACCTACTCCCAATGTTTCGTTTCGTTTAAAATTTTCTGACTTGTGGGAAAATCCGGAGGTTGTATTAACCAAAATGGCGCCGTCCACTTGGCTGAGCAGAGCTGCGGTATGGATTCCAGAGTTTCTTTTAAGCAAATTCCCGTATATTCAAGGTGTGACATTGATCATGTTGCTGGCGGAGAGAGCACTGAAGGCCGAAAAGTAAGTCAAGCTTGAGAAACCTTCTTATATGCCGATGCAAATTGACAAAAATTAACTTGAGATTGGGATTTTTGTTACCCCACCCACATGAAATACAAGTTATAGCTTTGTAAAAAGGATATTTATTTTCAACTTGTTGATTCCTCAAAATGCTCAAGACGAATCCAGAAATAGCAAAAAAATTCTCGATTCGAGAATGCTTGCTATTTCTGGATTCGTCTTGAGCATTATCTTTTTCAGTCTTTATTCAACTAAGCATGTATGTAGTGATGACTGGTGTAAAGTTGCAGAGATGGATCCTTGCAATAAATGTTAAAAATGGCATTAGTTGTTGACAATTGAAATTTATTAGCAGGATAATGTTCATGCTCAGTTCATGCTCAACTGAGCATGAAAGAAAGTTAGAAGAAATAGGTCACTGAAATCAAGTTCCAAGGTTATAAAATAAAAAAATAAGCTCAACCTACCTGGACACTAAAATCCTGCTGATAAATGTTCAAAGCATTAAATTTTAAATGCCAACAATCATTGGTATCTTAACATTTATAAGCCTGATTAATAACTGGCTTTTATTATATAACTTAAACTTTCTACCAATTTCTGTTATTTCAAAAATTTTATTATCATTCTCAGCTGTCAGTTTAGCATGAAAAAACTTATAATCTCAGGGCCTTCATTTTTATACTGTTGCAGCGCTTGCATTAGTGAAAGTTTGAGAGTCAGATTCCTCAAATTTGGCTTGTGACTTTCAAATTCTGATGCTAGGATTCCCAGGATGTCAGCGTCACCTCCAAGACCATCACAGAAATGAGAAGTTTTTACACAATTCTTGTCAAATTTTTGTTTTGAAAGTTGTATTTTGACTATTTTCACACAGAATTTGAAAATACAGCTGTCAAAAATTAAAAAGATGGAACTTCTGAAGGAAAAGAAGCTTTAGACTCAGCCAGAATTTGCGGTTATGCCACTAGGAAGTCCCATATCAGACTTCCTGATTTTGAAGATTAGTTCAAGGACTTCCATAGAGTTTCTTGTTGGTTGGATTTTGGGATGATTTCAACATGTTTACAGAACGGTGTTTATCTTTTTTTTTTAATTAACATCTTCTGACCATGCATTTCAGATACCCACCAATGCACCCGTACATTATCTACACCATAGCAGCAGTATGTTTATTGGCAGGGGTGATGATGTCAGCGAAACTGAAGGTCAACATTGCATCGTTAGTTTATACTGTGGTTCTAGGGTACCTCACTGTGAATGCCTACACTAATAAAGAGTTTAATTACTCCAGAAATGTTAGGGTAAGTTCTGAAGATTTCTAGCCACATAGCAAAAAAAAAAGGTCTTCGGGGTTTTCAACAATTTCTGGACCTTTTTATTCTTGCACTGACTACTTTAAACTATTAAGACATGAACATGTAAATGACTTGAGGCTTAAGCTAATTTAAAAAAAAAAAAAAAAAGAAAAAAAAATTCTGAAGAAATCTAAAGATTTTACTTTATAAATAAGATCTATTAATACTATCGTGGCATTCATAGGTAACAAATCTATTACTAAGTGCTTTAAATTCCAACTGAATCAGTTATGATAATTTTTATGGTTTCTTTTTTGTGAAACAGGCTGTTTGCGTCTTTTACGAGTACATTCATATTTTTAGTTTTTAAAGTTCAGGAAACTGAATAGCCACCTTTTGAGAAATACTGCTTGCTAAGCTTACAATATGAGCTGTATCATGAGAAAACCAGCATATTACAAATCTATGTAGAAACAAAGTTGATCAGCTTCTCTGTCTTCCCATCATGGCTAGTACAATCCCGCTTCTTCTTAAATCTGAAATTTCAAGCTTCTGCTATCTTCTGTGACAGCACATGCAGGTCTGTTTCAGACCTGGTCGGAAATCCGGAACACCAGTTTTCCCACATCACGGCTCATATATTGTGTGTGTATCAGGTCCTTATTGTCAGTTTTAACTTTTCCTTAACCTTGATTTTCATCAGGAAAACATGTCCATGAAAAGTATACCCCCTTGAACCCCACTTTTATATAGTAAAACTGGGGTTTGCAGGGGTATACTTATTTTTGCCCCAAAACATAGATTGTGGGTACTCGTTAGAACCGCCTCGCTTAGAACCGCCTCGCTGAGGCGGTTCTAACGTGTACCAACAATCTATGTTTTGAGCAAAAATAAGAAAAATATTTTTAAAAATCAAATGAAATTTTCATTTTTTACAGGTGAAAAAAAAAAAATCTCCGTATATTGCATGGGCAAGCTTTCGTAATGTTATGGTGGGACTTTTGGTACTGATTGTACAAGTTGCTCTTATGTTTTTTTCTTATTATTATTTAATTTGTTCTGCTTCCAGAGAAGAATCAGTAGTCGTCACCTTGGGTGTATGGGCGTTTACCTCATATTTGCCTTCATTAAGAGTGGCAAGAAAACAAGACTAACCCAGCGAGTAGGAGAACTTTGTGTAGCTGTGTACCTCTTATCAGCCGCATACTTGACTAATGAAAGCTACGAAGACAGGCGAGCGCTCATGGAAAATATACCGGGTGGAAACTACATGCGTTATTTTATCACAATTATTTATGCTTGCTCCGGATTGTGCTTCCTCTCTGGTTATTTCTTAAAAGATATTTCAATGTCCATGGCATTCTGTTTAACTTTTGTGACATTTTTGGTAGAAATGAAGTTTACATACTGGAGCTATCGGGGTATGCAATACTGGAACCAAGTGCGGCTAGCCATAGACAGTTTAAATCTTTTCGTTGGATTTTTTATGTTTTTGAATTTTTATGAAAATGTTAAAGTTGAAGAACAGGAAGAGGAGGAAATTGATCAGGGTGAATCAGAAGCTTATGAAAATACAGAGGAAGATAAGAAATCAAAGTAGAGCAGGTGCTTGATTACTCAGAAGTTCAGAACAAAGATGGCCGCTGCATTCAGCCATTTTATCTTAGGAGGAAGTTGTCATATAGGTATATGGCACTTTTAACCTAATGACATCTTTAAAACTTTAGTTTTTAAGACCATTATTTGTGAGAGAACATACTGAGTTAATAATCAAAATATCAAAGACGCTGATGTACTTTGTTGAAAAAAAGAATGTGAGGAGTCTTTTTTGCTGTGCAAAATATTTTCACATGTTTGAACAACTTGTATCTTAAATGGAAAAATTTCAGCAGAAATTTTTGATATTTTTCTTATTTTTGCTCAAAACATAGATAGTGCTGAGGCGGTTCTAACAAGTACCCACAATCTATGTTTTAGAGCAAAAATAAGAAAAATAGGTATACCCCTGCATACCCCAGTTTTGCTATATAAATTGGAGTATAAGGGGGTGTACATTACACGGAAATGTTTTCCTGATGAACACCTTAACAGTGTTTCTATATGCATTAAGCACATTGTTTTTCATGTATTATTCATAGGAGGGGCGAGCAAAAAGTTCGAGTACTTTCTCAATAACTTTTATAATTGATGTCCGATTGTTTTCGTATTTTCACAAGTGTAATAATGGTCTATTGTCAATATTCATGTAAAATGTTATTTGTCTAATCTCATTTTTGATTGGTTAAATTATATCGACAAACACGTGGGGCTTGCTACCTCGGAGCACGCCGTAAAATCTCTGTTTACATGTTTATAAATATAAAAATATTTCAAAAATGCCCTATCCAAATCTTAAATTATGGAAATATTGATAATGATATAATTGGGCTTGAAATGTGAAATTTCAGTCCTCGCATTCAAAAGACAACGCTACAGTGACACTTTATGAAAGACAAGTCTAAGCAAAAAATAAGGAAAATGACATCACTGATAAATGGCGGAAACTCGCACATGAATAAAATTTTTGCAAGACTTCCAAATAAAACCTTCAGAAACATTTAATTTGATGCAAACAGCTATAGACTCATCAGAACTTAAACATTCAACATTGTTCAATGATGTGCAAAGTGTTAGTCACAAGGAAATAGCTGTTAAAAACAACAAGTTAGCAGAAAAATCACTTAAATGTCATGGTATGGCCCGGATAATCCTAACGTCTGTCGCAGAAATTGTCTTAAAAACTAAAATTTTCTATCAATTTGCCTGAAACTTTTGACAGTAATCCTTCATGGATGAGGAACAAGTATATGAAACATTGCTTGAAGTCTATAATGAAAAATAATGTTTTTATAGGAAATTTTGACTCGGCCAACATGTACTGAAATCCCCGTATCAGTTGACGTTAACGTCTTGGCGTGCTCCAGGTAGCGCTAACACATCAAACAAATTGTCATAGCAACGTCATTTATCAAGCAAGGATCTCGGAAGAAAGTCTATGTTTCCCGCCTAAATTTTGAGCGTCTCTGGCGGCTTCTGTGTTATTTGTATAGAATATCAGTTGCATTCTCAGTAAAATATAACATTTGATAAATGCAACAACATGGTGGAAACCTTTTGATGTTACATACCGGCAACATAAATCTGTGTCAAAGATGGAGGGGGTCAGATTTTTTCAAAAAATATTTTGTCAGAAAACATATTTTTTGCCATAGATTATCAAGAAAATACAGCAATATGCTTATTGCAACCTAAAGTTTTGGGTAGAAATGATTAATGCAGGAAAAACATGTACATAATCTTTACTAGATTGATAACTGTAAATAACACTGTCCATTACTTATGCAAATACCTGTACCTTAAATAAACTGTGCAAAATATATTAATCAACTTTAACTTTTGAACATTGACTCCATATGTTTTTAGACATATGGCAAGTTTTTCTGACAATATCTTGCATGCATCTTATTAGGGTAAAATCATTCATTGTGTGGTGCTGAAGTGACATTAGATATTAAGTCCACTGAGGCATATCTCAAATAAAACATAATGCGTCAGAAATTGATAAACATATTCTGCGCAGTATACTTATATGCATCATAGTGTGAACACTTTGTGTATACCTGTTAAAATAGGACAGGTAGTCTGTTCATTCAGGTAGAACATACATATACAGTATATTTCCATAGCCTTGGTACATTACAAATAATTGTGCTGAGCCCATTTATGGGTTTTGTGGCTTTTTGACAGCCTTCCCCCCCTTGCCCAAACATGGCATTTTGATGTAATATGTCAATTACAAAAATACAGTTACATTCAAAATATTTTGATTGGGCAAGGGGGGGAACATGGCCTTATAAAACGTTTCCTAATTCCTATATGAATCTATGTTAAATTGAAAGATTTTGTCCATTTTTCATAGAAGTCACTGCTTGACTCGCACACAACATTACATGTCTAAATACAACAGAAACTTATTTTTCGACTGCAATAAACTTCATTTCAGTGCCTGGAACTTGAGATTTTGAAAATTTCTTGGGCAACCTCACAATAGAATTCTTCCGAGATCCTTTGTCTGAAACTTTCCATGTTTGTATTAAATTGACTGCAAACATATGGTAATTTCAGAGAAATCGCATCAGTACATGTACTTTTGATTTTATTGACAAAATCCACAAACTTTTTGCTCAGCGCACGACATTGATATAGTTATATGAAATTCATACATTGATATAGTTATATGAACCATGTAGTTATATGAAACCATACAGTGTTCATATTTTAGTAGGCCATTTGTACAATGTTAGGATTATTTATTGAAATAAACATTTCTACAATATGATTTTATCGTTTCTTTTGAATCCCAATGAGGTGCAACAGAAGGAAGACTGTGCAAATGAAGTTGACCCCTGTTACAAACAACACTGCTTAGAATCTAATGTCTTAAACAGCGCATTTTTCATTTTTATCAGATTGCAAGACTGGCAGCATGGTAGATGGAATATTTCCATCAGTATTCCCCAAAACCTCTCCATACCGACGGAAATGGGATATATTCAGCCCTTGGTTGAAAATGAAAATTCAGCAAAACTGTGTTATTTTAACTTATGTTAGATCTTTTCTTGCATATACTCGTATGACATAAATTATAAATATTCTAGTTGTTTAATTACGCAAAATCATAAAATACTTTATTTTTCTATGGAAAATTTCAAAGATACCAATAAATAGATCAGGGGAGACCACTGTACAATTAGCGAAAAAGTCAAAAATGGTCTGTTTTTCTACTTTAATTTAAACGTTTAAGAAATTTTGTTTTTACTGGAAGATTTTCGGTACTGATACAAATACATTTATAATAAAAATGATACCATTAATAGAAAAATAACATAGCTGCAAGTCACTTACAAAATCCGCAATAAGTTTGACATCGGTTTAAATGCAACCTATGCTAAGCTGTCGGGGAAGTGGAACGAGGTACAGAAGTGGAGCGGAGTGACAGTTAGCCAGCTGATCTAGGAGTGCGGTGGCCGAATGGAGAGATCCTGGGTTTGATCCATACTCAGGGTGCCATGTTTGTATCCATGAGCAAGACAATAAATCCCCAGCATATTGGTTAATACTCTGGAAGAGGTGGGTCTGTCCCTACATGAGTCACAACTGAAAAATTGTTGACTGGGACATTAAACCTCAATACAAACCAACAAGGTTGCAAGACCAACCATAGTGCTTCAGTAAACTTCAGAGTGCTACAAGCCCCTGACACTTTGAATTTACAAAGAGGCAATCAGTCTTAGCCCAACCTCATACACCTGCTTGCCCATTTGATAGCCTTTAACATTTTTACATCTTCGAAATGTTTGCTTATTGGTATTAAGGTTTAATGTCCCTATCAACAATTTTTCAGTCGTGGGGCAGTACTCTTGGGAGTTAATGTGTCTTGTTCAATAACATATTACGGTGCCCCATATGGACATTGAACCCAGGACCTCTTGATTCAGTCTGATGCTCTACCACCAGGCCACCATGCTACCCAACTTGGAAATTTGACGGGTCAGATCCCAAGATCTTACTGGCATCACGATAGCATGTCCGTGAAATGTATACCCCCTTATACCCCACTTTTATATAGCAAAACTGGGGTATGCAGGGGTTTACCTATTTTTCTTATTTTGGCTCCAAAACAGATTGAGGGTACTCGTTAGAAGCGCCTCGCTGAGGCGGTTCTAACATGTATCCTCAATCTATGTTTTGAGCAAAAATAAGAAAATGCCAAATTTTTTCAACTGAAAATTTTCATTTTTTCAACCCAAAAATTTCTGTGAATTGCATGGACATGTTTTAATATTAATGGGAGTGTCCCTATCTTAAAGCAGATGCTTTACTTTGACAAATCCTTAGGGTGTTGAGGCTGTTCTAGTTGGTTTTCAGCTATGTTGGAAAATAAATAAACACAAACTGCAAACCAGAATTTTTAACCATTATCATTCTTCAGTATAAGGTAAAACATGTCAAAATATTAAAACAAAAAGTTCATCAAAGGAAGTTTTTGTGGTCAACTGTTTTCAATTTTTTCAAAATTGATTCTTGTTTACTTTATCAAAGCTTTTCTCTGACATGCAATTTTAAATTTTCACAGCTGAAAAAATTCTCTGTATATTGCATGGATATGTTTTCGTAATGCTGTGAGGCAGGCTATCAGTACTTGATGCACGTCTTTTTACCACATTACGAAAACTTGCCCATGCAATATACAGAGATTTTTTTCAGCTTTAAAAATCTAAAACTTCATAAGAATTTGTTTGATATTTTTCTTATTTTTGCTCAAAACATAGATTGTGGGTACATGTTAGAACCGCCTCGCTGAGGCTGTTCTAACGAGTACCCACAATCTATGTTTTGGAGCAAAAATAAGAAAAATAGGTATACCCCTGCATTCCCCAGTTTTGCTATAAAAAAGTGGGGTTGAGGGGGTAATCATTTCACAGACATGTTTTCCTGATGATAAAATGACCAAAGCTTTTTATCCTTTAGATCACACAATAGTTAAATCGAAGCAAACAAATCAAATTTCACAAAATTGGAAAACAGACTGAACACAAAAATCAACCTACGATGTACACCTTGAAAATGTGCACCATAAATATACATATAAATATTATCTTTCACCAAAACTTAACCATAAAAATAAAGCAAAACATGTAATCACATAAATATCAATAAAAGTATGAAAGCAAAAATATCTACAGTTGTCTAAAACTATGAAGAAATGGAAAACTAAATACTTAATTATGGAGAAAATTATGAAGATGAAAGGTTTTTGTTCTTGTGGTATATTTTTCAATTTTGGTTATATGATACACAAAAAATGCAAAAATATGTCAAAATCCTGCAAAATTTCAAACAGCCCCTGTTCTTTCCTATAATGATGCAATTAAGTTTTTATAATAGAAAAAAAAATTATTTCCTAAGCAACTACGGTAACATATTCCAAACACAAATGACATAAGCTGTACAATGTACTTTATATTAACATACTTTATCTGATCTATGTACGAAGACTCCAACACATTATTCTTTTTTCAAGCAAAATTACTTTCATATTTTATATGGTGTCTCAAAATACCCACCAATGCAGAAAAATGAAAGCTTTATCGACAAAATTTTATAAAAGTTGAAGAAAACCTCCCAACAGCATGAGAAACTTGAATCTAGTCTTTAGTATCTTAAAGATTGCCAAATGTTGATTTATGTTGCCAAGCATCTTGGGTACTAGCTTAAGTTACATCACCTGACCCCTAGGCCATAAAACTTTTTATTCTCAACTCAGCTGAGCATGAAATTTATCCTGCTCATAAATTTTAGAAATGCCAACAATTTTGTTTATTTCAGTACATATTAGCAGTTTGAATAAATATGGTACTCAACCAAGTTGAGCATGAAAAAGTTTTATAACTTCGGAACCATGTTGCGACTTCGACAACTCGCATGGTAAACAATGGGATATATTCATAAAATTTTTGAAGCACTGACATAAAATCCCAGCAGAATTTGAAACTGCAGTTTAAGCTCAAAACCACTATGCATAGATCTGCTATACGCGGTAGTCATTGATCTTTTCAAACCCAATGCTTACTCACATTTGAGCCGCATCGTGAGAAAACCGGATTTTTGCCTAGGCGAAAACAAAGGCGCAAATCAGCTTCGCGGTAACCGCGAAGCTGATCAGCGCCTTTGTTTTCGCTACTCGGATAGTACAATTCCTCTTCTACTTAAATCCGAAATTTCAAGCTTCTAGCTCTTTTCTGAGCTTGTACAGGCCGGTTTGTGTCGGATCTGGTCGGAAACCCCGAAGACCGGTTTTCTCACGTCGCGGCTCATTTCAATAGACTGTATAGCTACGGCAAATGGTCAAACGTTCACACATTATTTAAGCTTCACCCTAGCAGCTATATTAAAGCAGGTTTTTTTTTAAATAAAGGGTGACTCATATGGTAGTCACAAAAGGCAAAATAACTCTCTGGATGTGTAAATACTGCACCCAATACTAGTACAAAATATGTAAAATGGGAATAACAAAGAGGATAACAAGTTACCACAAATATACACAAATGACAAAATATATACACAAAATGATGTAAAAAAAGGTTTCTGAAAGACCAAAATACAATGGAACACTTTATCTTATTTCACAGTTAAAGATGCATTGTAGTCACAGTATACTTAATCTGCAAGTCATATAATGAGAGAAAACAGTTTCTATGTTTTTGGGTTTGTTTTTTGCTGAGACTATCACTGCCTGGGCTACAAAAACTAAGGGAGCTAATGGCTATCAGATATAAACTCACAGTATAGGGGCTTTATACTTATTCTAAATAAATCTATATTCTAGGAGGCTTGATGTTTCAGAAAAAGTGAGTGCATTATGCCATACCGGGTATATGTCTCGTGGAGGAAAAATCATGACAAAGCTATATTTCATCCCACACTTCCACTCATATTTACATAATAAATTAAACCCTAAAGATATTTTTACAAAAGAAAAAAGTCTTATACAGGTACAAGCCAAACTTATAAATACCCCAATTCCTGACAAAAATGTTAAAGTACAACCCACTTTCCTCTATCAGATATCTTTTTTTTTCCCCTGTATTCATATTTGGCTCTTAGCATGTGTATGAATGTGTTAATTCCCTGACTAATACATGATTTTTGCATCTTGAAGCATGTTCATTAAAATTATGATAGTTCAAGTTTTGACAAAATAAATTTCGAAAAACTGGTTCCAAATGCCTATCCATGTGAGGAAATGACAATACAAATTATATCTTTGAAATCCCCGATAAGATTTGCTATAAAAGAGGATAAAACCTGTGATAAACTGTACACAAACCCATGAGCACTGATGCATGGATCTGACAAAAAAAAAATCATTTTGAACTTTTGTTTTGGTAAACAATGATCATTTTGAACCCAAAAAAATATTTAATGTTTCAACAAATGGAGAATGTAGTCATTTATTCACAGTTCTGTTCTGTCAAGTCAAATATTCGGCAAAATGCTGACAAAAATTGACCACTCCTTTAGGAAGAAAAACGCTCACTTCTCTTGGTCTGGTAGCATGGACTGAGGTACATGGTTGGAAGGACAGAGTTGTCTTTCTTTGGGAACTCTCCTGTCTTTTTTGGTACTGCTGTCATAATATACAACACTGGAAAATAAACACAAAAAGTCAATTACATGTACTTGAAAAAGATACACAATTTTACAAGGCAGGCAGGTCTTAGTAAGAGGTTCTTCATGTGTTTTGCGTCTTACAACAAGTAAATAGCCAGTAGCAGGGTATATAGTCAGTTCACTTTTGGCCAAAATGCTTTTTTACAGAATGCTTACCATAGAACACACAATCATTCGGTGGCCGAGTTATCACCATGTGCTGAAATCTTGTATCTCAACATTTTTGAAATTATGTCATTCGTAGTTATTCCTAACAAAAAGACGTATCACAAGACTTGAAAATAGCAATAACTCAGAATGGTAAATGTATGAGGTATGGCAGGAAAGTTAGTATTTTTAACAGGTAAAGAAATTCTGTCAAAATGAATATATCTGGGTTTGCAAAAATATTTCAAGAGCAAATAGACGAAATTTTATGAAAATCTAGCCAACGCAACATCTTCTACAGCCTTTTATGCGCACCTCTCTAACCGGGAGCGGGGCAAGGGTCAACGTCTCAGTGATGTTACTTGAAGTTTATTGCTGTCAGTGCTTTATATATTTGTAATAAGTTTAACCGATGTTTCAGAGTTATTCCACATAGGGTCCTTGGATATCAGTACAATTTTATTATGTGTATCCAGCTGTCAAATGCAGATTTGTGCCAACTGTCCTCAGGTTCTCTGATGACCGGGTTGAACATATGAAAGCATTTTCATTCGCTGAGAATGTAAGACGAGTGCCCTTCCGCCGCCGTTTATCATCTTAGATGATCTATCGGGCATCCAAAAATCAACTCTGCCACTTGTAAACTAGTGACAGACAAGCTGATAGCTTTTATGTTGTTGTTTTATATCATTTCCATCATGTTTGTTGGCCATTTTCATAACAAAAACACACAATTTTATGGTTATCGGCTGTTCTCAGACGTAAAAATTACGCCATTTTTTCAAACATTTTTTTCGGACTGCATCTGAAATGTTATTCACAGATATCAAACTGTACTGCTGCCAAGGCCCAAACATTCAGAAAACGTTGTTGATTGAACATTCTTCCAGGATCAAAATATTTTAACGTTACAGAACACTTCCGTGCCGTTTCACAAGCAAAAACAGAATGTGAAAATCGTCACATTTTATCACGTTTTGACACCTGCCCCGCATGGGCCTACCCTCAAGCAGAAAAGTGGCCATACCAAGCGTGTTATTACTTCAAATTGCACAAAATTTCCAAAATATACTCATAAGATACTGCTGCTTGAAATTATGCAAAACGCTTCTTCAACGACGCGTTACTTTTTCTGATAGCTGGAGTGACTACGAACTTTCCTGCCATACCTCGTATTTCAAATATTTTCATGTTATAACCATTATAACTGAATATGCTTTAAATGTATAAAATACAATATCAAAATGTTGTACCCCATTTTTTCAAAGTTCTGCCTTGTCAGTTTATCTCATGTTTAGAGATACAACATTTTGATAATATCGACAAATTGCTCTCCTGAAAAAAAAAGAGAAAAAATGAGATAAGAGGTTTTGGCACACAACCGACGATATAACTGCCCTCACCAATGTGAATTAAATCTGCATGGTACAGGTAGTGACAGTAGTGCTTGCAAATCTGTCATTCTCAAAGTTTGTTAACTCACATCTGATTTTTTCTCCTCCCTTTCTCCATGACTTCTCTCCCTTGATCTTCTCTGACTAGAGTCACCTCCCCTGGCTGTTCCAGCAGCCTGACCTACTCCCCTCTGTTGTTGTTGTTGCTGTTGCTGTTGCCTTGCGGCTTCAGCTTCTGCTGCCCGCCGCTCTTCCTCTTGAAGTTGCTTTGCAAGCTCAAGACTGAAAAGTTTGAAATGTCTCACGGTTTAGGGGCTTGGAAGATGTTGGTCACAAAATTTGGTCAAATTCCGGTAGTTCATTCTCAAATTTAAACTCCGACATTAACCTAGTCTGTAATTAAGTAAAAATTTGCAAAAAATTGTAACAATTCAAAGCTTGATCTTGTCAATAACAATGTGCACATATTTCGGTATTAGGTCATATTCCAGTAATTCAGTCTCAAATTTTAACTCCGACATTAACCTAGTCTGTAATTAAGTAAAAAATTTGCAAAAAAAATTGTAACAATTCCAAGCTTGATCTTGTCAATAACAATGTGCACATATTTCGGTATTAGGTCATATTCCAGTAATTCAGTCTCAAATTTTAACTACGACATTAATAACCATCTGTAATTAAGTAAAAAATTTGCAAAAAAAATTGTAACAATTCCAAGCTTGATCTTGTCATAATAATGTGCACAGAACCACTGAATTATGGGCCTACCAAATGACAGGGTGAATTTTAGTTGGGCTGAAGTGGGGCAATAATGGCAAAAAAAAACAACAACAAACAACTTAATTATTAGAAGGCAAAGGCATAGTAAAACTTACTCTGACATCTGTGGCGCCTGTTGTGGGTCTATTTGTCCCCAGCCCAGTTGTTCTTGAGACAGTTGCTGCTCTTGTTCAAGTGACAGAGCAACCAAATAGCTGTAAATAAAAATATAGCATCATAACACACACTAGTGTTTCCATGAGTTTTAAAACTAACAAAATCCTCTTATAGACTGTAAAAAGCTGGTTTCTTTAAAAAGAAAGTAATGAAAAGAAAGAAATGAATAGTAATTAAGGTCAGAAGCTTTGTTTTGTTTGTTTGTAATATTGGGAAGAAGCTGACGCTTTCTGGGTACTACAAGTCCTATAGGGAGTAAATGTGTTTTACTCAAGAACAAAACCCATCTGAAGTAGAGTTTGAACCTAGAACCTCCAGAGTCCTACATTCTACAAGGTCCTTCTTCACATGTCTCATCAAATCATAGGTCTTATAGATATGGAGAAAGGTTTTTACCTTATATGGGCATGGTAGCCATCTTAGTCATGTGACCTGGATAATTAAGACAAATTTCAATCCCACCTTCCCATAAAGTCTCCACATGAAATATGAAATTGATTAGTTAGAGCGACTTACTCATGATCTATCTGTTCATCTGAGTTGTACTGTAAATTTGAACCATTGGCCGGCAGTGGAGGAGGCTCTGGTTTGGTGTATGTATGGAATTCCGAGTCAACAAAATGGCAGTCCCCATCCACATTTCCCAGTGTCTCCCAAACAACATTGCTCTCTGTTATAAAACCTTGGTCAGTCACTAGTTGGAATAATTCATTCTGGAAAAAAAAAAAAACATATAAAATATTGCCATTGATTAATGATATACAGTAGGTGAAACTAACAATGAGCCGCGACGTAAGAAATTCGGTCTTCAGGGTTTCCGACAAGGTTCAACACAAACCGGTAAGTGCAGTCTCAGAAAGTGGTTAGAAGCTTGAAATTTTGGATTTAGGAAAATGAGAAATTGTACTATCCGGGTGGAGAAAACAAAGGCGCTGATCAGCTGTGCAGTTACTGCACAGCTGATCTGCGCCTTTTTTTTCGCATATGCGAAAATCCGGTTTTCTCATGACGCAGCTCATTTAGTCCCATCCCTACCCAATCTCCCATACAAAAAATACTCCCCATTAAGAAAACTTTGTAAAATAGTACTACATCATCAGTGTATATCAGATAATAAGGATTAAAAATGTTTTTGTTTTGTTTGCATTGGTGCTTTACATATAATCTAGGATTAATAGCTAAGGTCGTTTTGGGATGGTCATCTTTACTAGCCACACTGCTCCCGGCATGCCTCCAAGGGTCAGGTGACCAGTACTTAGTATTTCTTTCACCATCAAGTGACAACTGCTTTTCTCGAATAAATGAAAAACCAGAGGACCAATGGTCCTGTAAACGCTCACCTGAAACCTGAGATATATACCAATAAACTTGTTTGACTAGAATGGTAATATCCATGTATATAACCCCAGGGCTTGGTCAGAGCAACCCCTGGAGTCAATTTCTTTTTGAAAACATAAAACTGCAGTCCATTTGCCAATTTACTGCAAGTTTTGCCATTCAAATGACATTTTAACAATTTTCCACATTCAAATGCATGGGCGACCTAAGTTGACCTTGCCGTAAAATAGGTCAAGGTCACCAAAGGGTCACGATTTATATAAACTTTGTAGAGCTCCATTGCCTGATGCTTCATGCCAAGTTTCAAAATCATAGGCCTTCTGGTTCTGGAGGAAAAGATTTTTAAAGGTTTTTGCTATTTATAGCCATGACAGCCATCTTAGTCATGTGACCATGACCATTTATATACACTTTCATTCCCACTTCCTAACAATGCTCCTCATAAAGTTTGGCTTTGATTGGTCTAGCAGTTTCAGAGAAGAAGATCTTTGAATATCACTGAAATATACATGTATATTGCCCCGGGGTGGGGGCTCACATACCCCTGGGGTCCATTTTTTTTTCAGAATCATCAATCTTAAGTCCATTTGCCCATTTCCTGCAAGATTTTCCCTACAAATGACATTTTAACACATTTCCCCATTCAAATGCATGAGCGACCTATGTTGACCTTGCCATAAAATAGGTCAAGGTTATCCCAGGGTCATGATTTATATAAACTTTGTAGAGCTCCAGTCACTGATGCTTCACACCAAGTTTCAAAATCATTGGCCTTCTGGTTCTGAAGAAGAAGATTTTTAAAGGTTTTTTCTATTTATTGCCATGGCGGCCATCTTGGTCATGTGACCTTGACCATTTATATAAACTTTCATTCCCCCTTCCCAAGGATGCTTCATATGAAGTTTGGCTTTGATTCGCTATGCGGTTTCAGGGGAGAAGATGTTTCATTATTGTGGAAATATACATGTATATAGCCCCGGGGCCGGGGCAGACACCCCCCTCTCCCCCCCCCCCCCCCCCCAGGGGCTAAAATTTTCCATTAACATTAATCTTCTGTCCATTTGCCTATTCCCAGTAAGTTTTACCCATTAAATAGCAATTTACCATTTTTTCCCATTCAAATGCATTGGGGACCTAAGTTGACCTTGCCGTAAAATAGGTCAAGGTCATCCTAGGGTCATGATTTATACCAGAGGACCAATGGTCCTGTAAACGCTCACCTGAAACCCTAGATACATGTATATACCAATAAACTTGTTTGACTAGAATGGTAAAATACATGTATATAACCCCAGGGCCGGGTCAGAGCAACTCCTGGAGTCAATTTCTTTTTCAAAACATAAAACTGCAGTCCATTTGCCAATTTACTGCAAGTTTTGCCCTTCAAATGACATTTTAACAATTTTCAACATTCAAATGCATGGGCAACCTAAGTTGACCTTGCCGTAAAATAGGTGAAGGTCATCCAAGTGTCACGATTTATATAAACTTTGTAGAGCTCCATTGCCTGATGCTTCATGCCAAGTTTCAAAATCATAGGCCTTCTGGTTCTGGAGAAAAAGATTTTTAAAGGTTTTTGCTATTTATAGCCATGGCAGCCATCTTGGTCATGTGACCTTGACCATTTATATATACTTTCATTCCCACTTCCTAACAACGCTTCTCATAAAGTTTGGCTTTGATTGGCAAAGCAGTTTCAGAGAAGAAGATCTTTGAATATCACTGTAATATACATGTATATTGCCCCGGGGTGGGGGCAGACAGACCCCTGGGGTCCAAATTTTTTCAGAATCACCAATCTTAAGTCCATTTGCCCATTTCCTGCAAGATTTTCCCTACAAGTGACATTTTAACACTTTTCCCCATTCAAATGCATGAGCATAGGTCAAGGTCATCCCAGGGTCATGATTTATATAAACTTTGTAGAGCTTCAGTCACTGATGCTTCACACCAAGTTGGCCTTCTGGTTCTGAAGAAGAAGATTTTTAAAGTTTTTTTCTATTTATAGCCATAGCAGCCATCTTGGTCATGTGACCTTGACCATTTATATGAACTTTCTTTTCCCCTTCCCAAGGATGCTCCATATGAAGTTTGGCTTTGATTGGCCAAGCAGTTTCAGGGGAGAAGATGTTTCATTATTATGGAAATATACATGTATATAGCCCCGGGGCAGGGGCAGACAACCCCCCAGGGGCTAAAATTTTCCATTTACATTAATCTTCTGTCCATTTGCTTATTCCCAGTAAGTTTTACCCATTAAATAGCATTTTACCATTTTTTCCCATTCAAATGCATTGGCGACCTAAGTTGACCTTGCCGTAAAATAGGTCAATGTCATCCTAGGGTCAAGATTTATATAAACTATGATGGGCTCACGTCCCCAATGCTACATACCAAGTTTCGTGGAAATCGGCCCACTGGTTCTGAAGAAGAAGATTTTTAAAGGTTTATACTATTTATAGCCATGGTGGCCATCTTGGTCATGTGACCTGGACCATTTATATAAACTTTCGTTCCCCCTTCCTAAGGATGCTCCACATGAAGTTTGGCTTTGATTGGCCAAGCGGTTTCAGAGGAGAAGATCTTTGAAATTGTGAACGACGACGCCGGACGCCGGTACATGCATGGGTATACTATAAGCTCACCTGTGAGCCTTCGGCTCAGGTGAGCTAATAAACTATGATGGGCCCACGTCCCTGATGCTACATACCAAGTTTCGAGGAAATCGGCCCACTGGTTCTGGAGAAGAAGATTTTTAAATGTTTTTGCTATTTATAGCCATGGTGGCCATCTTGGTCATGTGACCTGGACCATTTATATAAACTTTCGTTCCCCCTTCCTAAGGATGCTCCACATGAAGTTTGGCTTTGATTGGCCAAGCGGTTTCAGAGGAGAAGATCTTTGAAAATGTGAACGACGGACGGACGACGGACGGACGGACGACGGACGGACGCCGGAGCATGGGTATACTATAAGCTCACCTGTGAGCCTTCGGCTCAGGTGAGCTAAAAAGAATGCCCATAGGATATTTTCGTTACCAAATCATGAAATGTGTTGGATGTTAAGATTGATTGTGGACCTATTTCTTTTTTTTCTTCTTCTTTTGTAATTCAGTTTCACATCCCTTTCAAGATTATTTCAGCTCATATAAGACAGACCAACCAATAGGTGGGCGAAAAAGGGAGAACCCTAAGAAAGACCACCAGCCATACCCGCAAGCAGATCTTGGCATCCACACGAGACAGCGGTGAGATGACTCAATGGTTAAGCATGGTGATGAAATATCAGTGATCTTAACCAGTCGGCCACAGGGGCCGCCGTAAGGGCCTGTTTCATTACAAATTGGGTATGTTACTGCTTGAGCAATGAAACAAAAACATCTCTCTTGCGATGACTGGTACACATTATAAGAGGCCACTTGAATTAGTTCCTGTTTACAATTAATTTAATACTACAAATTGTTATATTTGTTATAACTAACGTCAGTACAAGTATGTGTACATAAAAGAAAGATTAAGTCATATTTATAACAAATCTTTCCTTTAATAATTTTCTTGCGTTATCAGTTTGATCCTTTGAAGAATTTCTAGACAATTGTAAAATTAAGAATTGTTTAAAAAAGAAAAATCCTCTAGAAACACTGGAATGAAAGTTTCTTACTGGACTAGTGAAAACGCTTTAAATAAAGAATAAACATATTCTGTTTAAGGATGTAGACTGAAGTATCTACTTGAAAAATGGAAATTTGGATAGTTTGCCAGTATCTTTTCATCATACATGTAGTTTTATATTCCTTAAATGCAGGTAAATACCATTTTTTTTCTCTGTCCATTGAAGTAAATTCTTGAAAATGCAACCTTTGACAACTGAATGTCCTTTACTTTGTTATACAAATGTCTTTCAGTGAAATAAAGTAATCATTGCTAACAAATGCAATTATAATGTCTTAAAAGTTAAAATACCACTTTTTAAATGCCATAATTTTAAGAACAAAGTAATATACCTAATGATATCACTAAGTTTTCAGAACTGCTGATTCATGAATCAGTTTTCCACCACAGGCTGGGTATCTGCCACACTAGGGGGACAATGTTACAGTAGGGCTCAAGCCAACTGCCAGGATAAATGGACCAAACTCATAGTAGCTCAGCAAGAAGGTGGAAAAAGCAACATATGCAGGTATTTTACTTCATTGTTCACGTAAAAGCACCTGAATTTATCTATTTGGATAAAAATACTGTAATTTCTTGGCTGACTTGTGCTTATTCTTTAATTACATTGTATCATATTGGCTGAGGATGGGACAGAATCTGAACAATCAACATCCACAGGCCCTAGCTCATAAATTTTTGCAAATTTGTATTAGAGTTACATGTATATGCTTATAGCCCTTGACTGATATCAGTACATTGTATTTTGTTTCTGCTAACTACTGACTTTTCTGCTGATGGTGTCAAGCCATGGAATATTTGACCTCAGGTAAACTGTAACCTGTCAACGCAGAAATCAACATTTTTGTTTTGCATTCTTTGAATCAAAGATTTTGAAGAAGTGATAGACAAATTATAACATGACATTTTGGTAATCGCCCTTAGTATCAACCCTCAACCTTTATTAGCCCTTAAGCTTAAGCTCTTGATTAGAGTGTCAGGTTGACACTGTGGGCGATAAACAAAATGCACATGTGGTACTCTCCAAGTCTTACATTTCAGATATTTCGGGGATGTTCATTCCTGCACCCTGAAGTACATGTCTAACTGTGATCTCGAGAAAGATGAGCAGGAGCTTTACCAGCGCGACATTGTCAAAGTCTACACGAACAAACCCTACAGCTGTGCACTTATAGGAGGAAGTAAGTGAAGTGGATTACGAAAACTTGCCCAAGCAATAAACAGTTATTATTTTAGCTTTAAAAACTGAAAATTTTCAGCAGAAAAATGTTAACATTTTTATTATTTTTGCTCAAAACATAGATTGTGGGTACACGTTAGAACCACCTCGGCGAGGTGTTTCTAACGAGTACCCACAATCAATGTTTTGGAGCAAAAATAAGAAAAATAGGTATATCTCTGCATACCCCAGTTTTGCTATAGAAAAGTGGGGTTCAAGGGGGTATACATTACACGGACATGTTTTCATGATGTAGACAATTAGACAAGTTTTACTTCATATGAGCCTTGCACTGAGTAATGGTATTGTGATGCTTGAACAAGGTTCAATAGACTCAGTCATTGCTGTACAGCCATTTAAGATAAATGAGCCGCGACGCGAGAAAACCGGTCTTCGGGATTTCCGACCAGGTCCAACACAAACCGGGCTGTACAGTCTCAGAAGCAGGCTAGAACCTTGAAATTTTGGATATAAGAAGAAGAGGAAATATACTATCCGTGTAGCGAAAACAAAGGCGCTGATCAGCTTCGCGGTTACCGCGAAGCTGATCTGTGCCTTTGTTTTCGCATAGGCAAAAATACGGTTTTCTCACGATGCGGCTCAAATCATAAACATGAACATTAATCATATAAATCTACCTAGAATGTCCGCGAGGGCGTATTGCAGTATATAGAGATAGATAGAAACTGGGAGATTTTGCCATCTTGATAGCCAATAACCATGCGCTTATCATTAACAAAAGTCTTCATCAACTAGTCACAATATGTGGCGGAAGTTACACATGAGAGTGCTCAAAATGAAGGGTTCAAATTAGGACAATCAGGATCTAGTATGAGTCGATATGGCTGTATGTATGTCCTGTGAGCAATTGCAGGTGTCATGTTATATGAGCCGCGAAGCGAGAAAACCGATCTTCCAGATTTCCAACCAGATCCGACACAAACCAACCTGTAAAGTCCAAGCAGGCTAGATGCTTGGAATTTCGGATTTAAGAAGAGGAATTGTACTATCCATGTAGCGAAAACAAAGTTGCTGAACAACAGTGCTGTTATTGCACTGCACAGTTACTGCACAGCTGATCTGCG
The DNA here is from genome assembly GCA_964017185.1 of Rugalucina vietnamica. Lineage (NCBI taxonomy): Eukaryota > Metazoa > Mollusca > Bivalvia > Lucinida > Lucinidae > Rugalucina > Rugalucina vietnamica. The sequence goes on along the minus strand of OZ024878.1, from coordinate 50,665,915 downwards.
CCTTTGTTTTCATGTATGCGAAAATCTGGTTTTCTCATGTCGTGGCTCATATATAACAGACATTGAGTGCATTTTGTAAAACATAGTTTTTACTGTACACCCAGAAGATTCAAAAACATTATTTCTGAATTTAATACATGTATTAGGAATGGATAATTCAATGCTTAAACTGTGGCTGTTCTTTTTTTCTCTTCAGATCTACAATACAAGGGAGAATACCAAGACAGTGGATCCAGTAGAGCTACATCCCCTGCTTACTCTTTACTGTTATTGCTATTTAATTTCTTGGTACATTATGCAAGAAGGAACTTCTAACAAGTGCCCCATAGACTACATAAGCATTGAAAAAAAAATTATTTGGAGACAATGAGATTTCTATTAGCAAACTATGCTATAATTATCACTGTAGCTTAACATTAACCCATATTCGACGAATGGATTTTCCCATCATTAGCATTTGGTTGAGTCCACTTAAGTTCTTAGGGGCATCAAATATGATTTTTAAATCTTATTCAATTTTTCAATGAAAATTCTTTAAGCAAACAGAATAGCCCCAGATGGGACCATGCGTCCTGTGGCGTCACATCTGGGGCTATTCTGTTTGCCTATGTCCCTTAAAAGGGATGCCAGGCTTAAATGAGTTAATTGCCAAACAAAACAAGAAAACTGTGGCACCCTAATATTCACCGACATTAAGGGGCAAGTGCAAGCAACTGAAACACTCTCATCATCAGGATAACATGTCCATGAAACGTATACCCTCTTAAACCCCAATTGATATAGTCAAACTGGGGTGTATATTGGTATACATATTTTTCTTCTTTTTGCTCCAAAACATAGATTGTGGCCGGGCACTCGTTAAAAACATTTGCCGAGGCGATTCAAACTTGTACCCATAATCTATGTTTTGAGCAAAAATAAGAATACATGTACTATCAAAATGTTTCAATTGAAAATTTTCTATTTTTACAACTTTGGAAAAATCTATGTTACATGGGCGTGTTTTCTAAATTCACATAAGCCTAGCATCCTTTTTATGGGACATAGGCAAACAGTATAGCCCCAGATGGGACGCCGCGGCGTCCAATCTGGGGCTATTCTGTTTGCTTAGTGAAATTTCATCGAAAAATGAGATAAAAATTGAAAATCACACCTAAGGCCCCTAAAAACGAAAGTGGACTCGTCCAAATGATCATGATAGGAAAGTCCATTTGTCAAATATAGGTTAATGGTCTGAGTTGGTTTCCATTACCTTATTTCTGTACAATGTTGTAAAGTGGTTATTTCTAAAGAACACAGCTAATTCATCCTCTTTGACTTGTGTATTCAGCTCACATAGGCCGTGATAGGTTAACTGAGATGCCGTTCTCTCCAAAAACTGTTCTGCTATTAAAGCTGAAATATAAAGAAAAGGAATCTTCATGTGCAGATTCATATGAAAAATTTTCAGGTCATCACGAAAACATGTCCGAGTAATGTATACCCCCTTGAACCCCACTTTTATATAGCAAAACTAGGGTATGCATTTACCCATTTTTTCTTATTTTTGCTCCAAACCATAGATTGTGGGTACTCGTTAGAACCGCCTCGGAAAAATATTAAACTTTTTCAGCTGAAAATTTTCAATTTTCAAATCTCAAAAAATCCCTGTTTATTGCAATAGGCAAGTTTTCGTAATGCCTGTACAAATCAACCTGAATAGCCAGAGTTGAAGGACTGAAGCTTGAAATCTCTAATATTGAAAATGAGTTTGATAATACAAAATGTATTTGTTTACCCCCAGAAAGCAACTGTGTTAACTAGGCTAGTACATGCAGAAAGAAAATTTCCAGTTTTGCACTGTTTACATGTGTATGAAAATTAAAATACGCCATTTTTGTTCTATTGTTTATTATGTGGTTTAACGTCCCAGTCAACAAACTAGAGGACCATTGGTCCTGTAGCTCACCTGAGAGATTATCACATTGTAAGCTCATGAGATTTAAATTAATTGAGAATCGACCAATGAAAGTCTTTGCATGGACACTATTGACCCCCGGGGCATGGCCAAATTTGACCCAGGGGCATGACTGGCACAATTTAAAATGGGGACTACCAAACATTGCTACATACAAAATATAGAAGCTCTGGGCCTTTTAGTTTCAGAGAAGAAGATTTTTGTTAGTTTTTCCCATTGTAAGTCTATGGAGACTATCTACCCTCGGGACGTGGCCAAATTTGACCCCAGGGGCATGGCTGGCACAATTTATGTAGAGGACCATTAGCCATTGTCACATACAAAATATCAAAGCTGTGTGCCCTGTGGTTTCAGAGAAGAAGATTTTTGAATTTTTTTCCCATAGCAAGTCTATTGAGACTATCAACCTCCGGGGCCTGGCCAAATTTGACCCCAGGGGCATGAATGGCACAATTTATGTAGAGGACCATTAGCCATTGCTACATACCAAATATCAAAGCTGTGGGCCTAGTGGTTTCAGAGAAGAAGATTTTTTAATTTTTTTCCCATAGTAAGTCTATGGAGACTATCAACCCCCAGGGCGTGGCCAAATTTGACCCCAGGGGCATGAATGGCACAATTTATGTAGAGGACCATTAGCCATTGCTACATACCAAATATCAAAGCTGTGGGCCTAGCGGTTTCAGAGAAGAAGATTTTTATAGTTTTTCCTATTGTGGATCTATGGAGACTGTCGACCCCCGGGGCGTGGCCAGATTTGACCCCTGGGACATGATTGGCACAATTTATGTAGAGGACCATTAGCCATTGCCACATACAAAATATCAAAGCTGTGGGCCCTGTGGTTTCAGAGAAGAAGATTTTTTAATTTTTTTCCCATAGTAAGTCTATGGAGACTATCAACCCCCGAGGCGTGGCCAAATTTGACCCCAGGGGCATGAATGGCACAATTTATGTAGAGGACCATTAGCCATTGCTCTATACCAAATATCAAAGCTGTTGGCCTAGTGGTTTCAGAGAAGAAGATTTTTTTAGTTTTTTTCCTATTGTAGGTCTATGGAGACTATCGACCCCCGGGGAGTGGCCAAATTTGACCCCAGGGGCATGATTGGCACAATTTATGTAGAGGACCATTAGCCATTGCCACATACAAAATATCAAAGCTGTGGGCCCTGTGGTTTCAGAGAAGAAGATTTTTTAATTTTTTTCCCATAGTAAGTCTATAGAGACTATCGACCCCACGGGGCGTGGCCAAATTTGACCCCAGGGGCATGAATGGCACAATTTATGTAGAGGACCATTAGCCATTGCTACATACCAAATATCAAAGCTATGGGCCTAGTGGTTTCAGAGAAGAAGATTTTTTTAGTTTTTCCCATTGTAAGTCTATGGGACCTATCTGTTGCCATGGAAACCACAATTTTGATACAATCTGCTCCAAAACCTAATGCCATCAATCCCCCAACCCAATTATGGTTCACATTAAATTTGATCAAGATCGGCCTACTAGCTTCAGAAATATTCTTCTTTGAAATTGTGGATGGACGACGACGGACGACGACGGACGACAGACGACGGACGACGAACGACGGATGCCTGCCTATCCTATAAGCTCACCTGTGAGCCTTCTGCTCAGGTGAGCTAAAAAACTAGAAATGCGTGTTTGTAAAACACTATGCCCCCAACTGAATGCTTGTCCCTAAACTGGCAGTTTGTATGATTCATTTATTTCATTCGAATGCAGTCAAATTTAACTTCCTGAAGAAGCTGTTCCTAAACTGGCAGTTTGTATGATTCATTTATTTCATTCGAATGCAGTCAAATTTAACTTCCTGAAGAAGCTGTTCGGTTGTGATTGTTTTGACCTCGATCCAGAAAAAGAATGCAAGCTTTTTTGCAGGCAAGTTAGAAATGAAGTAAAAATTTAAAAATGGAGTAATTTTGTCAAAATTTGACAGAGAGTCCCCAAAAGTTAATTAGGTGATCTTCTTCTCAGCCCCAACCAGCATACCAAATATGAAGGCTCTAGCTCAAATACGTTTTGAGATATCTTGCACACAATATTTTCAAAATTTGTTTTCAAACGGACATTATTCCAACAAGGGGCATAACACGTACATGAAAAAAAAAATACAGGCCAACTATTTTTTTCATGAGGAATCTGTATATGAAATTTCAAAACCCTATCATTCACCTTTCAAAGGTCTCAAATTTCACCGAAGAGTGGAAAAATCAATAAAAATTTCAAAATTCTGTATTTTTGTCAAAATTTGACGGAAAGTTCACAAAATATTATCAGGTCATCTACTTCTCAGCCCCAACAAGTGTACCAAATATGAAGGCTCTAGCTTCAATACTTTTGGAGATATCTTGCACACAAGATTTTCAAATTTTGTTTTCAAACGGACAGAACTCAAAAAAGGGGCATAACTTGGCCATACAAAAAAAATACAGGTCATCTATTTTTTCATGAGGAATATGTATATGAAATTTCAAAACCCTAGCATTTACCAATCAAAAGTTTCAAATTTCACGAAAAGTGGAAAAATCAATCAAAATTTCAAAATTCCGTATTTTGGAAAAAAATTGACGGAAAGTTCTCAAAAGTTAATCAGGTCATCTACTCCTCAGCCCAAACAAGTGTACCAAATATGAAGGCTCTAGCTTAAATACTTTTTGAGATATCTTGCACACAAGATTTTCAAATTTTGTTTTCAAAGGGACATAACTCAAAAAAGGGGCATAACTTGGCCATACAAAAAATACAGGTCAACTATTTTTTCATGAGGAATGTGTATATGAAATTTCAAAACCCTAGCATTCACCATTCAAAAGTTTCAAATTTCACCGAAAAGTGGAAAAATCAATCAAAATTTCAAAATTCCGTATTTTTGTAAAAAATTGACGGAAAGTTCTCAAAAGTTAATCAGGTCATCTACTTCTCAGCCCAAACAAGTGTAGCAAATATGAAGGCTCTAGCTTAAATACTTTTTGAGATATCTTGCACACAAGATTTTCAAATTTTGTTTTTCAAAGGGACATAACTCAGAAAAGGGGCGTAACTCGGACATGAAAAAAAATATGGGTCAACTATTTTTTCATGAGGAATGTGCATATTTCAAAACCGTAGCATTCACGGTTCAAAAGTTAACAGACGCACAGACAGACAGACAGACAGACAGACAAGCCGAAAGCAATATGCCCTTCCAACTTTTTCAAAGTTGGGGGCATAATTAGTAATCTTACGAAGAAACCATGATGAATGATATTGCTTCCTAGGTATTGACCAGTACTATGGTGTCTTGCTGAAGGAAATAACTTGGTATCAGTAAGGTTACCGCTCAAACCCAGGACATCCATGGCCCCTTACTCGAAAGTCTGACACACTCCCTCTAGACCAACCTGCCGCCATGTCATTTTCACTAGTTTTCAAATTATTTTTACATATTAAAAAAATGCTCGTTACCTTGACTAACTTCCTCTGGTTTTTCTGACGTTTTATCACCGATTATTTTCTCGACCAGCTGATTATAGCTACATTTGCCCACCGCCCCCACCTCGTCTGGGTTCTGCGGGTTTACAGGGGTATACCTATTTTTCTTATTTTTGCTCCAAAACATAGATTGTGGGTACTCGTTAGAACCGCCTCGGCGAGGCGGTTCTAACTTGTACCCACAATCTATGTTTTGAGCAAAAATAATAAAAATATCAAACTTTTTCAGCTGAAAATTTTCAATTTTAAAGCTCGAAAATTCTCTGTTTATTGCATGGGCAAGTTTTCGTAATGAATGATATTGCTTCCTAGGTACTGACCAGTCCTATGGTGTCTTGCTGAAGGAAATAACTTGGTATCAGTAAGGTTACCATTCAAATCCAGGGCATCCATGACCTCTTGCTCTAAAGTCTGGCGTAGTTCCCCTAGACCAATGTCCCCTGTGTCTTTTTTATTATCTTTCAAATCACTTTTGAAATTACTGATTACCTTGACTAACTTCCTCTGGTTTTTCTGATGTTTTATCGCCGATTATTTTCTCGACCAGCTGATTATAGCTACATTTCCCCACTGCTCCCACCTCGTCTGGGTTCTGTGGGTCGACCAACCAGCCGTGGTACAGTGAAATATGTAGCAGGTCAAATATTATGCACTCTGTTGTGTACTCAAAGTCCCGTACTCTGAAATAAGTAAAATCTGAATTAGAAAATGTGACCTGATCCCGGCTGAGATATACCCCCACCAAATACTTCATCTGGGTTCTGCGGGTCGACCAACCAGCCGTGGTAGAGTGAAATATGTAGCAGGTCAAATATTATACACTCTGTTGTGTACTCAAAGTCCCGTACTCTGAAATAAGTACAATCTGGATTAGAAAAAGTGCCTTGGCCCCGGCTGAGATATACCCCACCACACACCTCGTCTGGATTCTGTGGGGCAACCAGCTTATCATGGTACAGTGAAATATGTAGCAGGTCAAATATTATGCACTCAGTTGTGTATTCAAAGTCCCGTACTCTGAAATAAGTAAAATCTGAATTAGAAAATGTGACCTGATCCCGGCTGAGATATACCCCCACCAAATACTTCATCTGGGTTCTGCGGGTCGACCAACCAGCCGTGGTACAGTGAAATATGTCGCAGGTCAAATATTATGCACTCTGTTGTGTACTCGAAGTCCCGTACTCTGAAATAAGTACAATCTGAATTAGAAAAAGTGCCTTGGCCCCGGCTGAGATACACCCTCACCACACACTTCATCTGGGTTCTGCGGGTCGACCAACCAGCCGTGGTACAGTGAAATATGTAGCAGGTCAAATATTATACACTCTGTTGTGTACTCAAAGTCCCGTACTCTGAAATAAGTACAATTTGAATTGGAAAAAGTGCCTTGGCCCCGGCTGAAATATACCCCACCACACACTTCATCTGGATTGTTTGGGCCAACAAGCTAACCGTGGTAGAGTGAAATATGTAGCAGGTCAAATATTATGCACCCTGTAGTGTGTTCAAAGTCTGTAACTCTGGAAGTCACTTGAAGATTTAGTTTTAGGTCCTTTTTCAGAATATTACAGCTCATATGCGATAGGCCAAAAAACGTTTTCAATAGCAAAATCAGTATGTGGGATGAAAATGGAGTATCCCTAGAAAAAAACACCTGGTACTACGGGTAGACACCAATGAGAAAGCACTCTGGATACAGCGAAGCTGATCAAAATTTAGGCAGATTCAGCTAAGTAATGAAATCAATGTCATTAAGCTTTAGCCACTGGCCACGGATAGTCTATATCTGCGGTAGAAGCAAATACTACAAGTTACATTAATTATCCATAGGATATTAGTCTTCTAGCAAATTTGATAATTAAGCGCTATAATTGATTACAGGTCAACCTCATTATTACGGTATCTTTGGGGTCCATTGATACAGACCGTGTTATAAGTGAAACCATGTTATAATGAGGTTACTTACTATAGACATATAGCAAAATAATCAGATTGGGAGCCATGACATGGCCGTGTTATATTGAAAACCGCATTATAGTGAGGCACGTTATAATGAGGTTGAACTGTACTTTGCCCTGTCATTTCTAAATGGTTTCAAAACAAACAGACACCCTTTTCAAGAATTTTTAATACATTTGGCCTCATTTAAACAAATATTATTTCTCATATGAAATTCAAAGGCATAGAGCTTATTTTAATTCAGTTTTATGTCCCTTTCAAGATTATTTCAGCTCATATGAGATGGACCAATCAGTAGGTGGTGAGAAAATGAGAGAACCCCAAGAAAAACCACCTGGCACACCTCCAAGCAGAACTTGGCTTGTCTCACATGTGCCCCGTGTGGGGCTAGAACCCACACCAGACACAGCAGTGAGATGATCAAATGGTTTAGCACAGTAATGAAATATCAGCACTCTTAACCACTCCGCCACCGGGCCCCCCAGAAAAGTTTTTTGAAGAAAAATTAAATACCCACCCTGTAAACCTAACATTGACATCTAGACCAGTTTGTAGCTTGTGCATCACAGCCATAGCATCCTGCATGTTCTGCTCAAAGTTCAACCGTGACAGCTGTAAGAAAGAACAAACAATTTAAATAATGGTTTTGAAATGAGTGGTTATGTAATAAACTATGTCTTCAGGGTTTGTGTTTGCTCAAAGTTCGACCGTTGAGAGCTACAAAATAGAAAAGAAATGGTCAAACATTTGTCTGCAGGATGTGCAAAAATAAGGGCAGATACAAACTTGGGTGTCGGGGGTGGAGGAGGGGGCTGATCAGCTGTTCGAGTGGTGACCACATCTGTTCTGAACTTCTGAGCCTTCCCAGCAGGCACATGAAGTCAGAATGATGTCAGATCGATGTTGATGCGACGTCATGACGTCGCATCGACGTTGATATGACATCATTCTGACGTCATGCGCCCGCTGGTTATGCTTTCCTGAAACCCAAAAGGTCAGGTTGTTTCAGGAGAGGTTTAACGACCAAGTCAACAAATTTTTAGTCATATTAGGATGGTGTACCCTCTTCCTGAGTATTTAACCAGTGCTATGGGGAATGTCTTGCTCAATGACACTAAATGGTGTTTGTATGTGTCAAAGCCAGGTGTCCCATACATACCTAAACACAGTTTGTGATGGTTGCAAAATTTTTTGTTCTTTATAAAGCCAAAATGATGATGTTGATACATAATGTAATTTCAATGTCCATGTGATGAAAATAGATTCTATATGAAATTATTCATCCTGTTATGGAAACAGATCAAAAACTTGGCAAATCATAATGTTTCATCTGTTTCCCAAATTGGTTTGATAATTCAATAACTTCTGTCAGAGCATTCAATAAATTTTGTGAAAGCCAGTATTCATATCAGATCTGTTAATCAGTTATTCTGAAGTTATTATAGGCAACAAAATATGCATGCTGGTGAAATACAGAGTTCTCTGTAATTCTAAATTTGGAGTTATAAATTCCAACTTTTTTATCCACACTACCACGTTTTTGAAGGTCCCAGTAGTAAATGCACCAGTCATTTGTATCCACAACATCTGCTGGGCTTTTAACTTTTCAATTTTTAAATTCCTGCTTGGCGGCCCCCGTGGCCGAGCGGTTAAGAGCGCTGTTTCTTAATCACTCAATCATCTCACCGCTGTGTCTGGTGTGGGTTCGAGCCCCGCTCTGGCCACATGTGAGACAAGCCAAGTTCTGCTTGCGGGTGTGTCAGGTGGTTTTTCTCGGGGTTCTCCCGTTTTCGCCCCACTTACTGATTGGCCCGTCTCATATGAGCTGAAATAATCTTGAAAGGGACGTAAAACTGAATCAAAAAAAAAAAATTCCTGCTTAAAGCCCTGCCCTACATCCCCCTCCACCCCACACACACTCCCGAGGTTGATCGATAATAATGCTGGGAGTTGCTATGATCATGATTAGGCCTGTGGAAATGGCAGGCTGATTTGTCTGACCTGGTACAAGGGAATACAGGACAAGTAGATTTTTAAGATCTGCTTGTCGTTGACAAGGGAAAACTCTTAATTACTTAAACGAAAACTGTCGTTATTGTGTAAAGCTAAAACAGTAACAATGCTGTAGTGCTACATCAAATATCTGACATGTTTTTCTTCAACATTTGGTATCCAAAATGCAAGCATATTAAGGGCATATTAATTAGTATCAGATACAGGTAAGCTTTTCATTAAATCCTTTCACTTTTGTTAAAATTGTGTTTTGTTGTCGCCTTGTCGAGCAAGTACGTTCGAATGTTTTGGATGAGGCAAGTGAATTATCTGACTTTACTATTTTGTCCGTGGACAAGTGGATTTTTGCAATATTTCCACAGCCCTGATTATGATGAAAATTAAATAAGAGAGAGACGCTTGAATTTTTGCTTGCTACATGTATTTACAGATTTGCAAATTAGACTCAGCCGAGTATAAATCCCCGCTGTGTCCCCGCTTTCCCCAGTCCTAGACTATGCATAATAAGCATGTACGAATGACATTTTCAAACTTGCACTAGTTAGCTTTAGAAATGTCACACTGCATTCTTAATGAATGGCAAAGTGGTATGCTAGTACAAGAAGATGTAAAAATGTGGCCTGCCACAAGAAAACTTGTCACAGAGGTTGCCTAGAACGGCAGATGCCAACATGGTCAGTAGTTAAACATCAGGATAAGATGTCCATCAAGATGTATACCCCCTTAAACCCCACTTTTATATATAGTAAAACTGGGGTGTTCAAGCGTATACCTATTTTCCTTATTTTTGCTAAACAAGGTGGTTCTAACTTGTACCCACATTCAATGTTTTGGGCAAAAACATTAGAAATATCGAATTTTTTCCAAAAAATTTCAATTTTTAAAGCTGAAAAAATCTCTGTATATTTCATCCATGGGGCCATTTAGGCGTGTTTTCATAATGCAAAATACCTAAAATGTATTACAAATTTGAATGAAGATTTCATTTTGAAGTCATCTCTGACTGCAAGGTTATAAAACTTTTTCCATTCTCAACTCAACTGACCATGAAATTTATCCTGCTCATAAATTAATGCTAAAATGCCAACAATTTGAACATTTATGATCAGGATAATTTAAAAGACTGACTTTGGAAATCTATACCTGAAATTTCTACCTTTTTTTTATTTCAGTGTTTATGAGCAATTCAAATATCATGCTCAGCCAAGATGAGCATGAAAAGTTTTATATCCTGATCTGCAATTCCGTCTTACCATGACAAAAAGCAAAACATTTGTGCCGCGTCATGAGAATACATGTACCAACACTCGGCATAGGCGAAACCAAATGCGAAGCTGATCAGCGCCTTTGTTTTCGCTACTTGGATAGTACAATTCCTCTTCTATTTAAATCCAAAATTTTAAGCGTCTAGCTTTTTTCTGTGACAGTACAGACCAGTTTGCATCGGGCCTCAGGTCGGAAACCCTAAAGACCGGTTTTCTCGCTCGGGGCTCAAATAATGGAAGGAATACTAACCTCTTCCTTTGGAACATTCTCTAGAATACAATTCCCTAGATGCGCCATCACTTGGTTCGCCGTTATAAATTCTACACTTTGCGTCAGCGCCACTTTTTTCTTCAGCAATAAAACATTCATTATGGCTAACAACGGACACGGTCCGTTCTCATTCTGTGTTATAATTGGCACTTTTTGATTTTTAAAAGTCACCCATTTTATATGATAAACACTTTCATCGGAATCTGCACCGTCTTTCGCTTTTGCACCATTTTCCGTCCCAGCATCAGATGCCGTTCTGTTATCATTTTGTTCGCTAGATGTGGAAGGTGTTGCACAGTTCAAGGGAGGTAATTCTACTTTCAGTTTCTCTGAAGATTCATCAGTTTTATCAGTAGAGGGAGGTAATTCCACTTCCATTTTGTTATCCTCGGGAGGTAACTCAACTCTAAGATCCTCTAATGAATTTGTTTGATCATTTTGAACTGAACTAGCACCACTAGAGTCCAAGCCTGTTTCAGAATTTTCATTCGCCGTTTGTTCTGATGAAGCAATTTTGTTAACATCATTTTCACTGGTTCCCCTGTTCAACTCTTCGCCACCTATAAGATAATCAAGATGCATTGAATAAGATTGCCACTAGGCTACATATGAGCCGCCTCATGGGAAAACCAACAATCTGCATATGCGAAAACAAAGACGCAGATCAGCTTCGCGGTTACACCGCGAAGCTGATCAGCGCGCGCTGATCAGCGCCTTTGTTTTCGCTACTCGGATAGTACAATTCCTCTTCTACTTAAATCTGAAATTTCAAGCTTCTAGCTCTTTTCTGTGACTGTACAGCCTGATTTGTGTCGGACCTGTTCGGAAACCACATTGTTGGTTTTCCCACGAGGTGGCTCATATTATAGCTAGTCTCTGAGTCTAGCTTGAGTCTTGAAATCCTACCAAATATGAGCCGCATCGTGAGAAAACCGGATATTTGCCTATGCGAAAACAAAGGCGCAGATCAGCTTCGCGGTTACAGCGCCTTTGTTTTCGCTACACGGATAATAAAATTTCTCTTCTTCTTAAATCCGAAATTTCAAGCTTCTAGCCTGCTTCTGTGACTGTACAGGTTGGTTTGTGTCAGACCTGGTCGAAAACCCCGAAGACCGATTTTCTCGCGTCGCGGCTCAATTATATTCCTTATCGAAAAGCATGCTCTTATAACAAGCGCATGTTAAAATACACATGCACATCAATAAATGATCAAGATATCAGTCTGTCCAAGCGGAGTTTTTCTTGTATATGAGCCGCAACGCGAGAAAACCGGTCTTCGGGATTTCCGACCAGGTCCGACACAAACCGGCCTGTACAGTCTCAGAAGATAGTTAGAAGTTTGAAATTTCGGATTTAGGAAGAAGAGAAATTGAACTATCCGAGTGGTGAAAACAAAGGCGTCTTTGTTTTCGCATATGCGAAAATCCGTTTTTCTCATGACGAGGCTCATATATAAGCTGAAATTAATGTATTGGCTCTTACGACTAATTTCATAATGCATACAATATAACAATCAGAACACAAAATATCAATAAGCAAATTAAAGGTCTGTATGGACTAAATACAAAATTGATGACTGCTTCTATGCTTTTTCCGCTAAAAACATCAAAACAGATCAGGCTCATGTCTGATGAGAAATGACGGGACAGTTTTGCTCATTTTTCCATAAAAACTTATCTTGTGTGTACTTATCTTGATTGCCCTGTTGAGTTGATTCAAATAAGAATCAATAATTTCACTTTCTGGCAAAAACATTATCATCAAATAGCTTCAAATATGAGATGCATTACTGTCCTTTGGAAACATGATATGAGCCGCGCCATGAGAAAACGGGTCTTCGGGGTTTCCGACCAGGTCCGAAACAAACTGGTCTGTGCAGCCACAGAGGATGGCTAGAAGCTTGAAATTTCGTATTTAAGAAGAGGAATTGTACTATCCGTGTGGGGAAAACAAAGGCGCTGATCATTGTTCTATCCGTGTAGGGAACACAAAGGCGCAGATCAGCTTCGCAGTAACTGCGAAGCTGATCTGCGCCTTTGTGTTCGCATAGGCAAAAATCCTGTTTTCTCATTACCTGGCTCATAGGAAAGAGAATTATATCTATACACATCTATACAAAACAAATTAATTACATATCAGTACATGTTACTAGATTTCTACAGATATGAACAAAGAGCAGTCACACACACACACACAAATAAAAAATAAATAATGATAATAATAAATAATAATACAAAATAGACAAAATAGAAAATCTTGAGCTTAGTGTTGCTTTATAGGATGCTATCTGACATGCAGTTTAAGTCTTAACATTTAATAAATAAATAAATAAATAAATAAACTAACTAACTAACTAACTAACTAACTAACTAACTAACTAACTAACTAACTAACTAACTAACTAACTAACTAACTAACTAACTAACTAACTAAATAACTAAATAAATAAATAAATAAATAAATAAATAAACTATCTAATGAAAACAGAATGATGACAGATGTGCAAACTACATAAATAAATGCACTAGTCATTTCTAATCCATCCCCCAGTCCCAGGGTATACTGGTATAGTGGGGACTTTGACTTAATCCGGCAAACCACTGCACTGCCTATTTGGTAAAATTCCTGCTAATTCCTGCCACAGTCTGCTATATTTACATTGCACTGCTGTTCTTATGAATATAACACAAACCCTGTGTAGTTTCCCTACAATGACTGTACTTGACAGGACAAATCAAAGATAAAATCCCCACATATTTGCATGGCTATCCCCTCCAGGGGCCATGGTTACACTGAAATGACTACCATCCTTACACCATCTTTCAGAAACTGCCTTTTTCAAAATCATCTTTTTCTGAAACCTGCAGAAAATTATGACCCTGTCATCCTTTTGCATCCAAAAAGTCTTTTTCAAAAAGCTGCAAAAAAATTTAAAATCAATTCACTAATAAAAATTTTATGCCCAAAAATTATTTTGAAATGGCCTTTTGAATGTGCAAGGGAAGTAATCCAAGCACCTTAAAAGCAAATCTGTGGAATAATTAAAAGAGTATGGAACTCAGCTATATAACTATACAGTTTGGGTTGGCTTTAGTGCATTTTAAATGAAATGTTATCACATTACGAAAACTTGCCCATGTAATAAACAGAGAATTTTAGAGGTTTAAAATTTGAAAAATTTCGTTGAAAAATTTTGGATATTTTTCTTATTTTTGCTCAAAACATAGATTGTGGGTACACGTTAGAACCGCCTCGGCAGCTATACCCCTGCAAACCCGAGTTTTACTATATAAAAGTGGGGTTTAAGGGGGTATATATTGCACGGACATGTTTTCCTGATGAATTTAGATTTTTGCCTGGAATCAAGTGACTTCCCTTGCTTACATTTTCACAATTCTAAATTATTTTCTGGTAGAGAATTTTTATTTGTTAACTGATTTTCAAAATTTTCACGGCACTTTTTAAGACTTCTGGAATGCAAAACGGTGCCATAATCATATTTTTCTTGATGTATTTCAGAAAAGTGAGATTTTGAAAAAGGTAGTTTCTGAAAGATGGTGTATGGACAGTAGTACATAAGCACTATGTAAACAGGATGATCTATGTCCTCTTCATTAAAAGCATTCATGACAAAAAGCCTGTTATCTTCATTGATGTTTATGAGAACTTCAAGCAGTATATTATTGTCCTACAAGACAATTACATGTAATACTATGTACCTTTTATAACCCAGTTTGTCCAAATTTGATTATATAATATAATCTGCATCATTTATTTGTTTTTCTTTTTTTTTCCCCCCATTTATTTTTTGTTAATTCGAAAAAGCTTTTTTATGTTGCAAGTACTTCAACATTCCTTATTTTCGATCACAAAAATCTTAACTCTTCAGCAAGTCAATGTAGTACCGCACAATGGTTTGTGTCTTACCCAACCAGTACCCTCTAAAACACATGTACATGTATGTTTTCTCTTGACAAGGCTCAAACAAAGTAGATTCACTTATGTCCTGGTTAATCAATAGTTTGTAATACTTCTGATTAATCCCTGAATACCATAAATAATTAATGATGAAAATATTGTATCATATGTGGAATAAAAACAAGAATTAGGACTGCAGAATGTCAGGACAGCAATGTTTGAATTTCACAATGTATGGAACTGTTCAAATCAGCTTTGACTGGGAATTTTTTTCTTCAAATTGGGAAAAAAGTCACCCAAATTGCATTGGGAATGGGGCCTTATTTCGGCCCCTGAGACATCAAAAAAAAAAAAATCCCTGTACTCTGAAACTCTGAAAAAGGACCCCTCACAAACTTCCATGCTCTTAATCATTCAAACACCTCATTGCTTGTGGATTTCAAGCCTCGCTTGCAGGGCCGTCGTCGGCTTTTGAAAAGTGGTCCGGCCATGAAACATCAAATACGTTTTACGAGTGCCGAAGGCACGAGTTGGGGAGAGCACGAGAGGGGGCATTCCCCCTTCGTAAGGGGGTTGGGGGGATGTCCCCCGAGAAAATTTTATATTTCCGGACGTCCATAGAGACGATTTTAATGCACTTTGTGACAATTATTGCCCTTGAAGCACTGCTTATTTTATAGGTTTCATTATAATGAAGCCATGTCCTGGTCGAAAACCATGAAGCCTGAAAGCTCCTATTCACAGGATTTGCCTTGCCGAAGGAACGCTGAGGTTGATTAGGAACCGGCGGAATATCCATGATAGAAGAATAACATGCACGTTTTCAGCCGAATAATCGAAAATTGTGGTCCGGCCGAAACCATTTTCGGCCAAAAAAGTGGTCCGGCCATGGCCGGACCGGCCGGACCGCCGACGACGGCCTTGGCTTTGGTCACGACGGACAAGCCAAAGTCTGCTTCAAGATGAAGTGTGTCAGATGATTTTGATGTTCATTGACTGGCTACATAATCACTTTTTCTTTTTTGACAATCAATTTATAGTCATTATTTTTTGTGTATTTTTTTTCTACATAATTATTACACGACTAACGACTGCCCTGCCTGCTCATGCTGGTGATGCATGGACCCTAAATTAAACTCGGAGGTAAGTCCAAGTCTCAGCTGATTACAAGTATGCAAGTTCCATTAGCTCTGTGGTTAGCGTGACCCTGTTAGGGGCAGGAGGTAGTGGGTTGGTTCTCGCAATCAAGTTGATACCAGTGATTACTGGCTTGTACTGGCTACCGTGCTTGTCCCACAGTATAATAATGACTCAGTTTGGCTTCTTCTAAAAAGTTTTAATGGCCCATCCCAAATGTTTCTCCCCATTTTGCTAAATTCAAAATTTAGCCACCCCTACCCCACACCTGAGCTGATGATAGAAATCGATTGACGCAGTACATTGTATATGAAGATAGTAAGCTGCTCTAACATAGACAGCATCAAGGAGGAGCATTATTAAGCCCTCAACTTGCCTCAAGGCAGTTTGGACTCTGCTGGACTCATTTCTTTCTTTCTTTCTTCAGATATTGAGTCGATCTTTTTTTGATCATTACCTCAGGTGTGGGGCGGGTGGCTAAATATAATTTGAATTTAGCAAAATTGGGGAAAAACGCAAAATTAGGGAAAATTGGGGACTTGTACTGGATGTTTGTAACGGCATTGTACATACATCTATTAGACTTCACCTTCACGCTGACTGTTCCTGCATCATCCACGCGCCAATATCATGATACGTCGCACTGTATTGGAAGAAGAAGAAAACGGATACCATTTAACACCACTGGTTTTGCATAGCCAGTGCTTGAAACTGCAGCATTTCTTAAACTAAAAGCGGATTTTTACCAATTGCAGCTGGTTATGAAAGCGTGTTCAGCTGTTAATAAATGACAATATCAATATTACCTACCATCTTTTACAACATGTACTTCTTTTGTTTGTAAATCTGACTCATTTTCACCTGCTCCTGTGTTAACAGGGGTGGGTGGGGTAAGGTTTTCTGAAACAACTGCTGAATTCTCCTCTGTGGATGGGTTTACATCATTGGCAGTGATATGAAAAGTTGATGTATGAGTGTCTCCTAAATCTGCATTATGTGTAGCCATGATAAATTAACGCGATTAAGAAAATTTTCACAAGAAATCTCAGTTTTGACGTTTACTGTCTACTTTCATTGTGAAGTCTCGTTCTCCGCGTGATTCGCGTGAAGTCGCGAGATCAAAACAAATGGGAGGGGCACTGCAGGGGCATTGAAATGAGCTGTCAAATTACCATTTTATGTCAAAAAGTCAGTGGTGTTTTAATCGATAAGAAATAAATGTCACTGCTTGCACAATACTTATTTTGTTTCTTTTTGAATTCATTTATCGTTTCCGAAAGTCGGAACCAGTTGACAATTATTCTAATTTTTGCAGGAAGTCATCTTTTGGAGCCCAAATTCGAGCATGCCCAATCTCACTTTCCCACCGCCATTAATTTTGCAACTTCAGGTAAACTTCAAAGTCCCAGAATGAAAAAGAAAACTGAATTTAGCACATTCAGGCTGTCGCAGGGTGTGTCATGAAATCTGCAGGTTACACTTTTGATGTGAAGAATAAGTTTCACTTGGTCTAAAGTTTAAAATCCAACAGGAAAGCATTTAACAAGACAGTTCCAAATTGCTTGACCTGAATACAATGACAGTTGAAAGTAGGTCATAGCTGTCAACAGGCTCTGTTGCTCTGACCTGGGTTTGTTTGAGCCCCTGTTCATGAGGTTGTTAAGCCACAACTTGTTTTTTTGAAAAAAAAAAAAAAAAAAATGTTTGGTGAGGCGGTTGATCTCAATTAATTATTGTCTGCATATACATTCATTCCGAAGTTGCGAGTGATTCTGCATACCATGGCCTGCCCGGCTTGTGTGGAGGCTTGTGTGGCTGGCCTGAAGACATGGAAACAGTTTAAAGGCAAACTCTTGAATTAAAAATGTTGTATTGATTATTTGTTATCAACTTTTATATCATTGTTGCTCTATGAATGAAATTGTATAAACATTTAGTTTCTGGGACTGCCTCAATATTGCGGTGCTTTAACACGTTATTCCTTGACGCAGAGGCATCTATCCTCTTGGAGATTTCTGCCATTAAGCTGAGCAACCAATGCTTACTTACCAGCCCTTCGTTAAAATAAGACTATGAATATGAGAGCTCATGAAAGAATAAATATAAGAATATTTATTGAAATGACAGTGCATGTATAATAGACAATAGTCTGTTCAGCTTTTATTTGCAGTTGCAAACAAAACTGGCAAAGTGTTTGACATTTTTATTTGATAGGATTCATGTTGGTAAGGCGAGATGGAAAAGCAATATTTTTAAAAGAAAGTCAAAGTCATTATTTATTTTATGTCGGATAGTCCGTGTGTGATTAAATCACTCAATTAATACTTCAACATATTCATGTGTGATACTTGCATTCTATTATGAGCTTCACAAATTTTTAAATTGATATTTTCTCTAAATAAGGCACTGCAGGAAGTAATGCAAGCCAACCTATACACTCCTACATCTATCGCCAAAATATAGCTCCAATGGAGCTGGCACAATTGGGCAATAAATCTCAGAAAATATCTTGTAGCTTTCAGCTTTTATCATCATTATCAGTAAACTGTGAAAATAACAAGAGCAACAGTCTCCAGGTGTGCGATATCAGATTTCTAGAGGTTTCAGATTTTTTTTCTTTTCTCTTGGACCATTTCATATTTCAAGTCTGTGGGTACTTATTTATATGGTTACTCACAAGTGTGGGTATTTGAAATTTGGGAGCACTTTTAAATTTCTTTAAGCTTTTTATACTTTATTTTCTCAAGTTTTGGGCAGGTAAATTTTGTGGTCTTCAACTTTGTTGGTACTCAAAATATGTGGGTATTCAAAAGTGTGGATGATCAATTTTTGTAGGCCCTGAAAATTGGTGGCAATTAGATATAGATATTTTAGCAAGATGTTATTACATAAAGTTGCGGCACTCGAAATATTTATGAGCCTTCAAATTTGAGTGTATTCAAAGTAAGTGGGTATTCAAAAATGTAAATATTTTGGGGTATTGAAAATGTTAGAACTATATTGTCTTGTTACAAAAAGCATGGGCAAGTTATGTTGGTCTTCACTGTAAGAATGTTCACAAAATTCAATCACACAAAATTGTGGGTATTCAGAATAAGCTGGGTCCTAAAATTATGAGTCAAGACTGAAACTGTTCGTATGAAACTGGCGTGGTCTTGGGGTTCTCATGGAAACAAACATGTGGCCAGATTCAAGCACTTTATCTCGTTTTTTCACTGCGGTAAAGCAATTATCTTCTTTATAAGAATTTATTGTGACAGCCTTAAAGATTAGAAAAAACAGCAAAAAACTCTGAAAACTGGCGATGGATGTAGGAGTGTATAATTATTCATACTCTAGATAGTAAGCATCTGAGCAATGTAAGCATTCCCTACATGCATCCAGAGGAGTACATGTTTGATGGGATTCCTGGTTTTAGGTGTAGACCATTATGAAAACACGCCCATGCAACACACAGAAAAAGTTTTGGTTGTACAGGTGAAAATTTTCAATGGAAATTTTTTGATATTTTTCTTATTTTTACTCAAAACATAGATTGTGGGCACATGTTAGAACCGCCTCGGCGAGGCGGTTTTAATGAGTACCCACAATCTATGTTTTGGAGCAAAAATAAGAAAAATAGGTATACCCCTGCATACCCCAGTTTTGCTATATAAAAGTGGGGTTTAAGGGGGTATACATTTCACGGACATGTTTTCCTGATGACATATGATAAGAAATCTGGGATGACACATGGGAAAAAATTCTAGAGTCTGTGCATGTCACATACCATACATGAATAAAAGACAGACATGCTGATGATTAGTTTATGAATTACATGCACCTTATTAAGACAAAAATTTAGACTGATCAACTTTTATTTACAATAAATAAAGGAGAGAATGTATTGATTAGGGCCCTGTCTAATGATAACGAAATCACAACAAAGCCTTGCAGCATTTTCAAACATTGATGTTGAGCATTTTTGGATTTATAAATGCACCTTGATCATGAAAATTCTTATTGATGTGTGTCAATTATTAATATGGGAAATTTTGGGAAAATGCATTTCACCATTTGCTGAGTTCAAGGCCTAGCTAAAGTGCTTATTGTGTGAATTTTAACATGATTCATCTAAGCTATATTTTTGCTATTTGGGCTGCTTACTTTTATATATGGCTATTGAAAAACAAATGCCTGCTTGGTTTGGTGGTTTGTAGTCATCTCTGTCAACAATTTTTCAGTCATGTTGGGAAGAGGCCACTGCTTCCAGTTATTGAGAGCTCGTCTAAAACTTCAAATTTAAAATTAATATTAAAATATGCATAAAGATATGGGTAGGAATTTTATTTATTTATTTATTTATTTATTTATTTATTTATTTATTTATTTATTTATTTATTTATTGTTTGGTTGGTTGGTTCTTTAAAACATTTTTTTTATTATTTTTTTTTTCTTTCCATTGTTGTCCAATGCAATTGCTGCAAAATGCAGTGCACCTGAGGTGTTTTATAGAACAAATACGGTGTTGCTGCCCAGCTGCATATTTTCTCAGCGCTATTCTTTCTTTTTCTTTCAATGCCAGCTGCGACAAAGCGAGAATTATCGCTTCCAATCGACAGTTCATTTGTCAACTGCCGCCAAACCCCTTATCTGCCCTAATTGACCTCAATTCCCCGCCGTCTGCAGGTTGACCTAGTTTCCAATACACAGTATCGGTACCGTGGGAACACCTGCCACCCAAATATGGAAATCACCAATAAGCGAGCTAAATTGAGGTTGCACGTGACGATTACGACTATTAGAAATCTCCCTCCGGCATACCAAAAATTCGAATACACATCACCTCGACTAATCGGCGCAGTTTGAAGTTGAACGTGTGTCACACATTGAAAAATTCAAAGCAATCGATAACATTTATGTTAATTGGATTAACTGTTGTAATGATCCGTGAATTACTCAGTTATGTAGACAATTAGCGTCAATCGATTTCGTGGGCGGTGTATGGAACAGCCATTGACCATTGTTCTCACGGTGAAGGGATGCAAGTGTGTTTTTCCCACGAAGTTTTCTTTACAAGTGAGCTTAATAAGGTCGCGGATTTGTTGACTTCTTACGGATTACTGGCGCGGGATCTTAGATGGACAATTTTCACACTGAAATACATGGACAAATTGCTTATGTTGACCTAATTTTAAACTTGAAATAGACACGAATTTTGATCGACAACTTCAGAAAGTTGTGAAATGAATGACCAAGTCTACGTTTCCCAGGTAAAATATCGGCTTATGATGTAAATTTGCGAACATTCTATTGTTTTAAACATGTATTTTAGGCTTTTAACCCCAATGTGCAATCTTAAAATGAATGCTTTTTCGCCAGGCACAATAATTTGTTCATGTCTAACATGGTGTCTGGATTATGTGTATTGCCGCCCTGGGAAAATTAGCCGTCTTGTTCACTGGGGCGTGACACAAGTTCCCACGATTTCTACAGCGAAGTACTTTGTTAATTTGGGGTCACCGAATTTGACTTCTGGTTTATTTAATACCTCTGGGAGAATAGTGGAGATTGAAACAGTTTCCCATGAGGTTTTTATTTGATAATTCACCCTGATTAAATTGTTTCACTTTTACTGTTTCAGTCATTTGTTTAGTGGCTCATGTGGAAAGTTGTTCTGCTTTTTATAAGTTAATAAAATATCTATATAGTATATGGGATCTCTTTAAATGGGGATATAGCTACTGTTTTCGAATGTTTGAAAAGTTGATTTGGTAATTAAAAGAAGATTTCATTTGATATTTGAAGCATGAGTCGAAGGAAAGTGAATAGGATTTCAAGTTCTTGTTACATTTCAATGGTAAGCAGCAGCAACTTTTTGGTATGAAGATGAATGAGTATTATAACAAATAATATTTTAAAGCAGGAGGTTAGAGCCTCGGCCATAGCAAAAGAGGTAAAAAAAAATAGTAACAGTGTATACCAACATGGCAGTCATACACAAGGATAATTCTGGCCGAATCGAGAGGTCCTGGGTTCGATCCCTACAGGCGTCACCGTGTTGTGTCCTTGAGCAAGACACATAACTCCCTGCAGTACTGGTTAAACCCAAGAAGCGTTGGCTCCGTCCCGACATGACTGAAAAAATGTTGACTTGGACGTTAAGCCTCATCACTTAAACAAACAAACATTTCTGGCCCAAAAATATGATGGGAGAAAAATGCTCACTAGGGGAAAACTAGAGAGTCAGCCAATTTCAATGAGATTTTTGGCCAAAAATTATGAGAGACTCTTTCAAAATCTCCCCAGAAATTAATCCCTGCATACATAACAGTCGGTACAACAATGTGATCAGGTCTGTTGCCCATTTGGAAAATTGAGGGAAATAACTATCCCGGCAATCATGTTACTTGCTAGCTAGTTAGGGCTCTTCACTGTGTATTATATGGAGTGGAGTCATGGATTGGAGCCATGGAGTGGAGTATTGGAGTGAATTCTTGGAGTGGAACCTTGGAGTGAAATTTTGAGTGTAACAGAAAACTCAGTTCTGATGGTGAAATTTGTCTTGGGGTGAATGTACACCATCACAAAATGTGAAACAAATGCCTAAACTGTATGGGTAACAGATAAGTAACAGAAATTAACCATTAATTTCCATTACTTATATGGGTAATGCATTTGTTACATGTTTCGCTTTGGCGTTCGTTCAAAAGGAACCAATTTTACCACCAGAATAAATGTTTCTCTTTCCAACATTTCACTCCAAAGTTCCACTCCAAGAATCCACTCCAATACTCCACTCCATGGCTCCACTCCAAGACTCCAATCCATGACTCCACTACATAAAATACACAGTGCCACACTTGAAATCTGTGGAAAGTTACATTAAAACTGAAGGAATATCCCATTGTGTAATCCCCCCCCCCCATCACAAAAAAATAACAGTGTATTTGCTTATGTAGTCGGCATTGACTTAACAAGTTGAGGGCTTAACAACAGCGTTAAGCTAACAAATTTTTGAACAACTGGGCCCAGGTTGATGCAACATGATGTGGCACCTGAGTCTTGACAAAATGGTGTGTGGTGATTGAAAGCCGAATCAATTTGGCAACAACATACAGTGAGACGAGTGAGACAATGAACTTGTTGCTGTATGTCGTTGCCCAATCTATCCAGCTTCCAATATTCCCACACTCAAGTGTGTCATTTGATGTTGCATCAATCGGCGCTGTAAGAATCACAGGAATATGTGGTGCTAACCTAGCTAAGGCTGTCCAGGATAAGATAACTGTTACAATCTTCTCAACCATTCTGTTGTGACCTTATCTATATACCATAGAGCAAGGAATCATTTATATCTTTCATTTTAGCTGTAAAAATTGAAAATTTCATTGGAAAAATAATTGGTATATTTAATATTTATGCACAAAACATTGATTGTGGCTACACGTTTGAACGGCCTCTCCGAGTTCAAATGAGTACCCACAATCTATGTTTTAGGTCAAAAGAAAATTAGGGATACCCCTGTATTCCCTAATTTTACTAGATAAAAGTGGGGTTCAAGGGGGTATTTATTTCACAGACGTTTTCCTGATGAGTAGCGAGGCATCTATAGAGCTCTACAGAGACTAGTCCGAGTATGTCTGGGTGGTTTACATAATAATTGCTTGAATTATAAACTTGTGAACTTTCTGTTGCAGGGTGGATATGGGTACACAATTGGAGCCAACCTTGAGCGCGAGGCACAGCTGCTGTACTCCCACGTAACCGATCACCAAGTCACTGATTCTCTCTACCCTACTGACAGTTCAAACAATGGAGCACGATTTTATCTTCAAGAATCCCAAGCGGCTGGCTACAGTCGCACCCAGATGATCGCATCAAGTTCGAACTGTACAAGTCATTCATTGAATGGTCACATGGCGCAGGCAGTCGGCTATGATGACCCAGTTGACCTATCACGCGGGAAGTTGATGAATGGGCTGATTAAGGAGGAACAGATTGCCTCTGACAGACACAATGTATATGCAGGACACAATGGCATTCGTGTGGGAATACCAGATCATAACCATGGTAACGAAATAGTTTTTGAAGACTTACACATTTGGCAAGTTTTTTGAAGACTCGCACATTTGACTGTATTTGGGGCCTGCCTTTTAAAAAGTTTTGAAAATTCTTTGGCAGTGCTGATTGCTGGATAGCTGTCAGACATTTTTTTTATCCAATTTATTGGTACATAGTAAGTATACCATAGAGGTTTACCAAATAGATTCTGGACGTAAACCTTACTTTTGATGTTTGGAATATTCAAAATTGAAATTGTGGTAGTTCAGTCAATAATAGCGAGTCTTGACTCATATTGAATCTAGGGAGCGCGGTGGGGTAGTGGTAGAGCATCGGACTCCGAATCTAGAGGTCCTGGGTTCTATCCCCACAGTGTCACCATGTTGTGTCCTTGAGCAAGACACATTAACTCCCTACAGTACTAGTTAAATCCAGACCCAGGAAGTGTTGGCCCGTCCCGCCATGACTGAAAAATTGTTGACTGGAATGTTAAGCCTCAATACAAACAAACAAACATATTGAATCTGGCCTAAAATTGTATGTCTGTGTCTCAAAGCTTTGATCATTAAGATATTTCTACAACCATATTATCCCTCTTCAAACATTTGTCAGTGGTGAAAGAAATGTGCACTTGGTGCTGGTAATCTGCCTCAAGGAAGCTTGCCCAGTAACAGTGTGGTTAGGATGGTTTTCCATCATGAAATGACCATAGAGCTCTGTTTACTGTGGATGAAGCATCAAATGAGAATGATATGAGCTACAACGCAAGAAAACTTTCCGACCAGGTCTGACTCAAACCGGTCTGTGCAGTCACAGAGGATGGCTAGAAGCTTGAGATTTTGGAATTAAGAAGAAGAGGAATTGTACTGTCCATGTAGCGAAAACAAAGTCGCTGATCAGCGTCTCAGTTACTGTGAAGCTGATCTGCGCCTTTGTTTTCGCATCTGTAAAAATCCGGTTTTCTCACAATGCGGCTCATATGGAGTAAGGGCAGTGTAAGGCTGTAAACCTCAACTCTTTTATAAAATTAATGACATTTTGCCTGATTTCCCATGATTTTCCCTTTCCCAGTGACAAAGTTGAACAAAAGCAGTGGTCCAGATTAGTTGCATATTTGGTGATAAAAAACAATAAAAAGGTACAAGTAGGCAAAGATCAGGAAAAGGCGCAATCAGAAAAAGATTCCCACTCCAAAAACCGAGGTGGGAAAAAACCAAACTAACAATCAGGTACTTATACCATGAAACATATCGTAAGCCGAATGAGCAGCTATTTTCCCAATAGGTGGCCACTCAGTTACCTTAACTTAACTAAAAATATGAAAACATACATAAGGCGCCAACAGCACAAAAAATTTTAAACACCAAGACATAAAACAAAAAGAACCACTACAGAAGTATCGACTTGGAACGATCAGTAACACAAAGTTACTGGTGGGCTTAAACCGGTTTTACAGGTACCTAACCTCACCCTCAGCTTCTGTAGTGGTTCAGTGATAAACAAGAAATAAGAAATCATATTAAGAAAATACTAAACATAGATACCAACGTTTAACATGAATAACGGAAAGCAGAGTGAGCAGCTATTGAAGGTATTAGGTGGTCACAGTGCTAGCTTGGACAGAACAAGTAAATGCAGAGGGCTAAGTGAACAGCCATTATATTCGGGTGGTCACAAAGCCATGCAACATGAAACTCGTAATTGGAATAACTTTGATAAGTGTGAACCAGAACAGCAGTACCGCCTTGGTACGGTCAGTTATAAAATAACTGGGGGGCTTAAACCGGTTTTACAGGTACCTAACCTCACCCTCAGCTTCTGCAGTGGTTCACAACATTTAGTTAGTTCTTCGGTCCTCGTGGTGAATCTCTAACTAGTCAATGAATCATCAAGAACAAACAAATAAATCATGATAAACATCCTGATGAATCAAAAACCAGGACTCACAGATTGAGTAAGCTGCCCGACGATGGAGATCCCTGGGCGCCGAATAACCTACTAACTCCGGAGCAAAAGAAAAACACCAGTTGGACCCCGGTGGGCCAAGCAACAGACAAGAAGCTCCGGCCCCAACCAACTAAAATGAATAGCTTTAAGTCGGGGCCATCATAGAGTCTGACGCCCGACCCACCGGCGTGCAATTAAAGAAGGCAGCATAGTTATCAACCATGATTGGGTTAAAAACTAAGCATGCAGACTGTCGCATAACATTCAAGTTATAACCTATACGTCTGTAACGTGTTATGATTTTTCCGAACTGAAGAGAAAAATCATTTATTCCTTTAAGTTTCTTTAATTTGTAAACCAAGTCACCATAAAATTCAGGTTCCGAAAGGCCCTCACTTAAAAGTGTCTTTAACCCAACATTATATTTGGAAATCAATTCATAGTGTCTACTATAAAATTTAGAAAAGGTTTTTCGAAGTTTATGATACCGATAGCCCTGTTGGAGAAGTTTTGCCGTTAAACATTTATTTCGAGCGTTGAAGTCTGTAACATGATTGCAGACTCTAGCAAACCTAATAAGTTGCGAAATGTATACACCATAAGAAGCACGACGAGGAACGTCACCATCCAAAAAAGGAAAATTTACTATATCAAAATCAAAGTCATCGCGCTTATCATAAATTTTAGAAGAAACAAATCCATTTGCAACAGAAAGATGTAGATCTAAAAAGGGGGCTTCGGTATCTGAGATATTAGCTTTGTTCAACTGAAGTTCAGGTGGATAAATTTGATTGACCATACCTTCAAAATAAGGGTTGTCAATGTTCAAAAGGTCATCGAGGTACCTAGATGTGGAATTAAAAGCCTCGATAACATCAGCTTGATTATCATGGTTAAGAGAATCCATGAAATCTCTTTCGTAGCAGTATAAAAATAAATCAGCTACGAGAGGTGCGCAATTTGTACCCATCGGAATTCCAATAATAATTCTTCTTTATTTTACCATCAAATTACATGTTGGGTACTCCTTAAAATCAACACAGGAAGGCTATTCTAACGAGTACCCACAACATATGGTTCGATAAAGAAATCTGTAAATTATCTCTTAATTATCAACGATTATCTCAGCTTATCTGGTGCTCTGAAAAGCCTGGGAAAACAGCAGCTGAGTTTAGTTTGTTCGAAGACATCAATAGTGCCATTTATAGTGGCTGATAAGAGGTCCTCTACATGTATGTCAACTCATACAATGATTTATGATGAGTTTATGAAATTGTGCATGGTGGTTTCATGTTTTTTTTGCTGCAGATGAAATTGCAGAATCATGCAAGAAATGCACTTTTTAGTTGTACGTGGGTTGGGATTGGAATATTTTTATTTAAAAAAAAAAAAAAAAAATACGTAATTACTCGAATGAGGCTTAATGATGTCTCCCTTAATAATCCCTTAGAATAAAGCAGTCTCCCTTTCAATTAGGACTGGTGTTAGATATTTTGCATGACAATTTTCTGTGTTTAGTATACATTGGTAAACCAGTCTGGATTCGCGCGTGAAGCTGGAAGGGTTGTATTTTTTACCAGATCAATAATTCCATAACAGTAAGCAATTATGAGAATCCAGTCTAATTTTGTTGTGACGTCACTACTTTCGTTTTCCCGTACAAAGAGTGTGTCGAATTTTTACCGGGGAAAAATTGTCGAAGTTTATTGAGCCATTTGATGTTTATTTTGGCAATTCAAGACTTGTCGTCGATATTGACTTTTACCTGTTATTTATTTGAACAGTTCGTCGAAGTGAAATTGATCTCACTAAGCTACAATTTGAAAAATTAGCCAGAGACTTACAGGAGACCCACGAAAATACATGACACGTATCTGGTGGGACGTTTTAATTTGATTTAAACGATTGATTGACTTAGCCATATAAACAAGGCAATCGGTACAGTAACTAACATTGTCTTGAATAGATTTGTGTTGCATCCAGTGAGACAATATTGTTGTTGTGGTGATAGTCAAAATTATGGTGTACCAGCTGGGTCAAAAGTTTGAATGAGTTCACGTAGTAGAAGAGATATCCAGAGGGTTGATTATAAATCTTTAAACTCTGTTGGCTTCGTTAATTCCGCAATGTCAAATTCGGGCGAGGAAAGCAATACCACACAGTCAGAATCGGAGATGAGCGGGGCTACAGGGGGTGTGTGTGAACTTTTTGATGGAGACGTTGATCCTGAGCTCTCCCAGTTGCGTCAGGCGGTAGCAGAAAAAGAGTCTGAGAAGCAAAGACTAATTGAAAATGAGAAGAAGAAGCTTCGTGCACAGTTAAACAAAAGTGCACATGATGTCGCACAGTTGCAGGCCAAGAAGCAGAAACAAGGTACTAAATCAGAAATTACAATAAACTCTTTAAGGAAGGACAAAAAACTGAGAAGTAAAGTGGCCGCACAGTTGAAAAAGTTGACAGTTAATGATAGTTCAGATTCTGAGTATGACACAGCTGATTCTTCTTTCAGTTCTGGCTCGGATGCAGAGTCCGAATCCGATTCAGATTATTCATTTTCCTCTAAGAAGAGCCATTCTTCCAGAAACAAAAAACACAAGAAATCTAAAAGCAAAAAGTCTGGAATTAAATCGAAAGCCTCTGATAAAGTAAGGTTTCCACAAAGATGGCCACATGCCAATTTGCAGTTTGAATATGTCAACAAAAATGTAGCATTTCAAGATCTATCTTTTGCGCTTTTGGTAGCTGGGGAGCTTGAAATAATTTCAG
Source organism: Rugalucina vietnamica (assembly GCA_964017185.1). Classification (NCBI taxonomy): domain Eukaryota; kingdom Metazoa; phylum Mollusca; class Bivalvia; order Lucinida; family Lucinidae; genus Rugalucina; species Rugalucina vietnamica. The sequence goes on along the minus strand of OZ024878.1, from coordinate 50,637,143 downwards.
ATAGTAAATCAGAAGAAAGAAAAGGTAGAACGGCTCTTTTGAGGAAGATTGCTTATTATACGGGTACTTATTCAACTGAAGGGTTAAAAAATTTCTATAGTGCCTGTGTGAGGCAAGTAGAAAAGGGTGAAAAAACGTGGGCAGATGATTTCTCCAATTTAGAGCAACCTATTTTGTCTAAGCATTTATTACCGGTTAATAAGATGACTATGAAAAAGAAATTTTCACCAGTAGGGACCCAGAAAGCAAACAGACCAGATGATGGGTCTGAACGCACTTGGTTTTGTTCATTGTATAACCGTAACAAGTGCATGCACAAAACTGATCACACTCTAGTTTCTGATAATGGTCAGATGAAATATGCATCGCACATTTGTGCTGCTTGCTGGCAAGCTGACAAAAAGAGGCTGCCACACCCTGAGTGTTCAAAAGAATGTCCACACTCTACTACAAAATGACTCGATAGGTTAGATGCCCAGAGACCTCTTCTGGACGTCTTCTATCCTTCCTTTCTTGGTACAACATCTAACCAAGCTCCTCCAGAAGTAGGGGAGGTTCAGAAGTTACCTTTCTGTCAAATTGAATCTGCCAAGGAAGGAAGGAGTGGGGGGAGTTCTGAAGGGGTAGCTAAGGCAAACGAGCAGTCAAGGACAGAATTTTTACTGAACGCTCATAAACTAGTTGTTGAATCTAAGCAATCTAATTTTGAATTTTGTCAAATACCGGTCAATGATCGCCTTAATATGCCCTTTTTGCGGCACATGTTAATTGACTACAGAGACTTCCAGGTCTGTGATTTTCTTGAATTTGGTTTTCCTCTTGGGTGTTCAAAAGACATTGATAGTCTACCTTCTAGTGATAGAGTTAAGAATCACAAGGGAGCTAGGGAATATCCTGCAGAAGTAAAATCTTATCTAGATTCGGAAATTAGTCAGGGAACTGTTTTAGGTCCATTTAAGTGTAATCCTTTTGAGACCAAGTTATTTCTGTCTCCTTTGAACACTGTTCCAAAACATGACACAAATGAGAGGCGTATCATTCTAGATTTGAGTTTTCCCAAAGGGCGTGCTGTTAATGATTTCATTTCCAAAGATAAGTATTTACAAGAAAAAGTTGATTTGGTGTATCCCAAGGTGGATGATTTGGTGGATTTGGTGAAGTTGAAGGGTCCAGGCTGTTATCTCTTTAAGAAAGATTTAAAGAAGGGGTTTAGGCAGGTGTTTATAGATCCAGGGGAGTACAGCAGGGTTGGCTTTAAATTTAAGGGCAACTTATATTTTGATACTGTCCTTAGTATGGGTTTACGTTCCAGTGCTCATATTTTTCAAAGAGTCACTAATGCTGTGACTTATATGATGTTTAAGGTGGGTATTGCTGTCTTAAATTATTTAGATGACCTTGCTGGTGCTGAGACTCCTGAACGTGCTTGTGTAGCATATTCCATTTTTGATTCAGTGTTAAAAACTGCCGGCTTTGTAGAGTCCCCACAAAAGGCTTGTCCGCCATCCACTAAAATGGTGTTTGTGGGAGTCCTTTTTGATACTGAAAAAATGTCATTAGAGATCACTCAAGATAGATTGTTAGAAATTCAGGAATTGGTGGCTGCTTGGCTTGTAAAAGAGACCACATCTTTAAAGGAGTTACAATCTCTCTTGGGTAAGCTTAGCTTTGTAAGTTCTTGTGTCAGGCCTGGTAGAGTTTTTGTGCAGAGGTTGTTGGCCTTCCTTCGCTCAATTTACTCACAAACACATGCAAGGGTTGAAATACCACATTACATTCTTGATGACTTGAAGTGGTGGCATACTTATTTGCCATATTTTAATGGGGTATCCATGATGACATTGAAGAATTGTCAGCCGGATGTGGAATTTGCTACAGACAGTTGTTTGACAGGTTGTGGGGGAGTGTCCGGACAGGAATACTTTCATGCTGAATTTCCTGCTTTCATACAAGATCTACATTTGCATATTAATGCATTAGAGTTGTTGACCATTGTCATTGCCCTGAGGATTTGGGGACATAAGTTCAAAGGCAAGTGTTTGTTGGTCCATTGTGATAACATGGCTTCATGCTGGGTTTTGAACAGGGGTTCCACAAGGTGCAGTTTCATGCAAACATGCTTGCGTGAGATTTGTTTCTTAGCAGCTGTTGGGGAATATGAGGTTAAGGCCAGGCACATAGAAGGGGTCCAAAATCGTTTACCAGATATGTTGAGCAGGTGGAATTTAGATGCCAAATATAGCAAAGAATTCCTGGAAGTCTTTGTAGGCACTGAAGTTGTAATTAGCCATGATGATTTCAGACTTGAGGAGAGATGGTAGCTTTATAATATGTGCACTTAATAGTACATTGTGCATTATTATTATTGGTTGTTGTTTCTCGTTACAGAACAAGAGTTGTTGATATTGCGGAAGGAGTTAAGGAATTCAAAGAGGGCAGCATTTGCTAAGGGAACACACAGAAATTTACAAGTTCAATGGGAGTCATATCTTTTGTTCTGCAATTATTTTATGTTTACTCCATTCCCTGCTACAGAGGAAGTTGTAACTCTGTATGCTCAGTTTTTGAGCCGTTCCTTTAAGTCTGCAGATTCAATTCAGAATTATATTGCTGGTGTTAAAACTCTTCATAACATTTTGGATATAACATTTCCAGAAGAACATTTTCATTTAAAATTGAGCTTGAAGGGGATACGAAAATCTTTGGCACATTGTCCCAGACAAATGGAGCCTATGACTCCTGAAATTTTATACAGAATTCACGCGGTGTTAGACTTTTCATCTACAGTGCATACATGTATCTGGTGTTTATTTTTATTCGCATTTTTTCTTTTTGCGCGAAAGTCTAATTTAGTCCCAGATAATAATACCGATTTTTCGAAGTGTTTGTTAAGAAAACATGTAAGTCCATATAAGGAAAATTTGTTGGTTTCTTTTCACTGGACAAAAACTATTCAAAATAGCGAAAGAGTACTACGTCTTCCTTTATTGAGAACAGATTCTATACTATGTCCTGTGGTAGCTTATGAGAATATGGTTTCAATTATACAAGTTCCTGATGATGCCCCCTTGTTTTCCTTATCTTCTTCTTCAGTGATTACATATAGTAAATTCATGAAAAATTTAAGGTTTTTATTACAAATGATAGGCACAGATCCTAAAAGGTTTGGTACACATTCGTTTAGACGAGGTGCTGCTACCCTAGCCTTTAGGGCTGGGGTACCAGCAGATTTAATTAAAACGCAAGGAGACTGGAAGAGTGACGCATACCAGAGGTATATTGAGGTTTCTGTAGATGATAAATTGAATGTAGCAAAATTGATGAATCAAGAAATGTCTAAACATGAGTGACTATTCAAGTATTTTCTCTGTTATAGGATCTGGGGTATTATTGCTCACGGACTCTATCGGCAAATTTGTGGCAAATGTAGATGGCTTAGAGGTTTGGGATTTGCCGGGGTTCACTATTACCAAAATGACCGGTGAGTGTGAACGTGACAATCGGTTAAAACTTAAGTTAAAGCAAAAGAAAGCTGTGATTGTGCATGTAGGCACAAATGATATTCACAAGCTAGATCCTGGACAAATGGTGTCAAATTTAAATAATCTGTTTTTTAGGATCAGAGAAGAAAATAAAGATATTGAAATTATGTACTCTGCCATTTTACCGCGGCCATGTGACTCTGATGATATAAATAAAAAAGTTAAAAATGCCAATGTTCAAATTGAAAAAATGTGCAAGGCTAGAAAATTTCCATTTTTGCACACCTTTCGACCATTTGTTGATAAGCAGGGTTTGTGCCACCGTCATATGTTTGCCGCCAGAGACCGTGGGCTACATCTGAACTTGGAAGGAGTAAGGGTTTTGTCTAATTTTTATCTGCAAGTGGTAAAAAGAATCAGATAAATGTATATATGTGTTATTACATGTATCTCAGGATGGTTTCTGCTGGTTTTTGTTTTTTCTATTTTCAGAGGATAGTGACTCAGAGTGACGTCATACTGTGTACAGGTGTTCTTTCTGCTTGATCAGATCAGTCAGGCTCCTGTAAAGTATATGCTGTATATTTTGAGGGTACATTTCCTGCAACCTTTGACATTTTGTATGCATAATACAGATGGTAAAGTTTATGCTGAACATTTTCGGGATGCTAGGCTTCATGCAAGTTTTGACATTGTTCATTAGGTCTAACAAAGTTTTTGTGCCGAGCATTTTGCAAATAATAGCTGTATGAATCCTAGCACAGTTTGAAAGATTTGTGCTGAACTGTCTTTACAGTTAAATAAATATGTAATTCAGATAAGTTTTAGTGCTAAGTATTAATACATGTAGTGTATTGTTTGCTTGTGAAGTTATACTAAACATTCATCGCAGTGAACCTTAAGACACCTTGTTGCTCTTTTGCTGTGTATAGTTATCCTTTTGGCTTGACCTGACCCATTTGGTTTCTATTTTTATGATTGTTTAGACATTCTTCACATGCGTTTTGCTATGACCTTATGTACTGTACTGCTCTTGTTGTAGATTGGGGGGCCTTCGGCTTGGCGGGTGCAATTATTTCATCGAAATAATTTTCTCTGATAGAAGAATAATGGTAGTCAAATTTGTCTCTAACTCATGTATGTTTTATTATACATGTATACATGACTTTAAAATCCATACTTTCAATGAGATCAATTGTACGGGGAAATAGGACCAAATAAACAATATGAAAATCAGCTCTTGATATGCTTTTAATCCAGATGAATGAAGAGTAATTGGAATATTTTTATTTAAAAAAAAAAAAAAAAAATACGTAATTACTCGAATGAGGCTTAATGATGTCTCCCTTAATAATCCCTTAGAATAAAGCAGTCTCCCTTTCAATTAGGACTGGTGTTAGATATTTTGCATGACAATTTTCTGTGTTTAGTATACATTGGTAAACCAGTCTGGATTCGCGCGTGAAGCTGGAAGGGTTGTATTTTTTACCAGATCAATAATTCCATAACAGTAAGCAATTATGAGAATCCAGTCTAATTTTGTTGTGACGTCACTACTTTCGTTTTCCCGTACAAAGAGTGTGTCGAATTTTTCCCGCCCGCCCAGGGTCCCTAATTGAAAATTTTGACAATGTTTATGAAAGTTCAATACTTTAAGTGAGAAGATACATGTAATTCATGCATAGTGTCTGGTGAATATTGATATGATTAATTTCTAGTCATTCTTCATTATTGCTAGTCATTTCATCTTGTATGGTTTATATGTTTAAGTTCATAAGTGGTTTAATTATGTAACTAATAGGTTTATGTTTTTCATGGATAGTTTCCATGTGAGGATATGGTCCTGGTTTAGGTTAGTGTTTATGAATGTGATGAGAGGTTTCGTTGCTGGCGGGTGCAATTATTTCATCGAAATAATTTTCTCTGATAGAAGAATAATGGTAGTCAAATTTGTCTCTAACTCATGTATGTTTTATTATACATGTATACATGACTTTAAAATCCATACTTTCAATGAGATCAATTGTACGGGGAAATAGGACCAAATAAACAATATGAAAATCAGCTCTTGATATGCTTTTAATCCAGATGAATGAAGAGTAATTTAAGTTCGTAGACTTTCTCTGTAAAAGATCAGATGTCTGTCAAACAGAAATTGAAATGATATAATCTGAAAACATATTCTTTTACCTATTGTATAAGGTATAAAGCATTGTTCTACTCAAAATGATATTCTCACAATAATAAATTTAACACAATGACCTTTCATCACCCGGGGCACGTCGTGGAAATTCTGACGTCAAAACTACGTCAAATTTCAATAAGTGTCAGCATTAAAACACCTTGTTTGGAACCAAACAACAAGCCATACCTTTACTTATTTGCAAGATTTCCTTCAGGGATTTCTTAATTATTATTATGGAAATACTGCGATCATCAAATATAGTTCTTATGCATGACTTTCTAGGCGTATCATGCATATCTGTGTTTTAAATTAAGAATGTTGGCCGTAGCATTTGAAGATTAATTGTAGACGAGTGCATTTCTCATCGTTAAAATTTAAGTACGTCCATCTGAAAGATCAAATGCCATTTAAATACCACTGCACAATCTGTTCCACAATTGTACAACACATCCCTATTATTTTGAATGTTTCTGTGGGTATTTTGGCGAATCAAACTTAAAATTTTATCAATGCTGTTGTTTCGACATTGCCTATTTACGCCATTTTTTCCAAGCAGCGCGACTGGCCATACATTTTCTCCAATAACAACCCAAGTCGTCGTCATAATGCTTAAAATTTAAACTGAGATAATAACAATGATATTACAATGCCTTAAACTAAGTTAGCTCAAGTTTTTGTTTACAACATGATAATTAATGGTGTGTTCTTCGACGCCACATAACTTCAGAATTGTTAAAAATTCGACGTGCCCCGGGTAGCACAACCTAGGTTGCTATGGAGACCATTTGATGAGCACTGCGCAAGATGCCTTGAAACATATTGTAAACACGAAACAAGGAGACTTTGTTTCTTTATAACAATGCATCAAATATTGGATAAATACTGTAATATTCACTCAGAAGCCAAAGTCTACGAACTTAAATCCCAACCCTCGTACAACTGCAAAAAAAACATGGTTGGCCTCAGTCGACGTCTTTGCAGTTGACACAGAACTCATTTTGAGTAAGGTATTTAGTATCAGAGTAAAAAAAGAGCGAATATACTGGACACAAGAAACATGTACACTGTGTACTTCCATCTTTGCAAAGCGAACAAAGTTCAAAATTTTCATGCAAGGCGTAAATTTCTTCTGATTAGATACAGAATGTGGTCTTGATGTGTGAATTGAACAAATTGTAAAATTCTTGATGTACACATACAATTTTTATAGATGTTTTGACTTCTCAAGTTATGAGTTATGATTGATGCATGTTTTTTCAACTGATAAGCTGCAGCTGCAATTCATGATAAAATTTGATTCATATGTACCAGAGGACAGGGTGGAGTAACTTTTAAGCGTTGACTCACGAAAAAGCCCTCTCCTCGGCCATTCAGGGTTTTAAATTCGGTAAGACACTAACCATCTTGTGCAGCTAAAGGATATTGCTAGAGGCTTGAAACTTCAGATTCACATATTACGAGTATAGCCACATCTTTTATGGAGTAAAATTTTAAGAGCACAGATCTAACTCTAATCTACCTTTCTTCACATTAGCACAAAATGTGTTTTTAGGGCACAACACGTTTGGAAGATGAAACTATTTCTCCATCAAAACATAAGTTATAGATGCCCTGTAAAATTATCTTTTGGGTTAGGGATGGGGTATTTCTTATAGGCACAAGTTTTCATTTGATAAGATTCATATGATATTAACTCATTTAAGCCTGGCGTCCTTTTTGTGGGACAAAGGCAAACAGCATAGCCCCAGATGTGACGCCGCAGAACGCGGCGTCCCATCTGGGGCTATTCTGTTTGCTTAGAGGAATTTGATCAAGAAATGATATAAAAAAAAATAAATAAAAATCACTCCTAACACCCCTAAAAAAGAAAGTGGACTCAACCAATTGATAATGATGGGAGAATCCATTCATCAAATATGGGTTTATGCTATCAGCAGGTTGTAAAAAAATGGGTGGGTGTGCATCATGTAGGGTCATAGGGGAATATAAAACTTGTTCAAGCTTATCAAGATATTGAAATTCAAATGTTTGATATGAGAAATGAAAATGATTTCTTAGCTCTGAATGTGTTCAGGGTCGTAGGATTATGTAAAAAAAAAGATCATCTTGATTCTAATAAATGCACCTCTCTTACATTTTCCAAAATTTCTGTCAAACTTGCATCCTATAAAAACAAAAGATGAACAATACATTTAGAAGCGAATTTTGAGAGCGAGAATCTTAAGCAGGTCAGTGGTATATATTGTGATACAGGCATTGGCTGGGTTGAAACATAAGATGATAGAAATGTTTCTTTGTTTTACCATACAAAGACAAAAAGACTTCAAAAATAAAGCCATACTGAAACTAAGTAATCTCATTATAAGTGGACTTTATCTCACTTTGACAGAGAGATAACAATGTAACTCATTGATAAGACGACAACTTTGCTAGCAGAATATCCGGCTCTTAAGAATACTCAAGTCTTAGTCGAATCTGTTTTCATTTTCAAGTGTCACTCACGTTTTATGTAGTTTCTCGATGTCTCATTACTTTGTTTGAGTTTTGAACAAACAGCATATGTTGATAATAACTCGATACATTGTTTTCAAATTTTTTAACTGGATACATGTGTTTAGGTTGATTCTTAAGGATGGATTTTAATAATTTTACGCCTCAATATGATCAGGGTGATGGATTGGGGATCTCACCAGATTTTCATTGGGAGGATTTTAATAGTTTTGTCTTTGAAGGTAATTGAATTGAGCCCTTCACTGGGTTTCCGCAAGGTTCGACGCAAACTGGCCGAAGAAGGCTAGAAGCTTGAAATGTTGGATTTCAGAAGAGGGATTGTAATATCCATGAAGTGAAAAAAGGAGCTGATCAGATATGCGCTTACTGCACAGCTGATTTGCGCCTTTGTTTTTTTGCAAGGATAAATCTGTTGTTGTTTTTTCTCTTGACAAGGTCCAGTTGTCATAAGTTTATTGATAAAATAGCAGTAATTATTTAGCTTTGTTGTTCAGGAGACAAAATTGTGGTTTGAATTTTCAACTAATTGCATGTTGCCCGCAGCACTGGTAGAAATTTCAGACATAGAAGGCAGAACAAAGCTTTTTGTTTCCTAAGCGTTGATTAAAGTAAGATTTGGTCAGTAGGATGGGTTTCAGAAAATTACACCCAACGTTGTATTTAGCGGAATAGGTTCTCCGACGGTGACAGAATGATGGATCTTTGATAGTTCTAGAGATTTTATGTTCAAAAATAGAAGCCTTCAAGGCATACACTGTTGATATTGGTTAGGCCACTCTCCTTTAAAAAAAAAAGGCCTTGAGGTTATAAAACTTTTTTCAAGCTCAGCTCAGCTGAGCATGAAGTTTCAACTGCTCATAAATGGTGAAATAGTCAAAATTCATGGCAAAGTCAGGTTCAATACTCAACAGCTAGTAATTTATCCTGCTCATAATGTTAAAAGCCAACAATTTGTTGGCATTTTAACATTTATGAGCAGAATTAAATTTTACTCTCAGCTGAGTTGAGCATGAAAAAAAGTTCTATGACCTCAGGACCAGAGCCTGTCATTTAATCTTGGCCTTCTCTTGTATTTTGGATGAAACTTTAAGCCGAGATGACCATAGCTGTTTCAAGAGATGGATCTAAAGCACTAAATCAACCACCCCACCCAGCCATTTTCAAAATAAATCAAACAATAAATTTAGGGTCAAAACTTTGGCTTTCATTTAGCCTCAAAATTACATTATAATAAAAAACTCTCTTTGCAAACTTGATTACATGTATTTCCCTTTCTTGATTTCAGGTAATTGTAGATGAGCCTTCGCATGAGAAAACCGACAGTTTGCATAGGGGAAAACAAAGACGCAGATCTGAGCTTCGCGGTAACCGCAAAGCTGATCAGCGCCTTTGTTTTCGCCACACAGATAGTACAATTCCTCTTCTTCTTAAATCCAAAATTTTAAGAATCTATCCTGCTTCTGTGGCTGTACAGGCCGGTTTGTGGAGGACCTAGTGGGAACTCTAAATTGTTGGTTTCCTCATGCACAGGCTCAGATGTTGTATATTGCTCGCAGAATTTACCATTACATGTATATTTTTGAAACTTTTAAATATTCACATTGCCTGTCCCTTTTTCCAGATACAGGGGGCCATCACATGATGCCTGGGTCCCTCACCCCGCCTGACAAACTCAATGGGGACCACATGCTGCCCATGACCAGTAACCCACTGGACCTGGGTTCAATCCCCGCATCAATCCAGACACCGCCAAGTCCGATTCCTACACCATCTCCCCCGCTGAACAGAACACACACAGATGTCAATGGGTATCCACACAGAGGGTAAGGAAATAGAGCTTGTGGCTGTTTTAAAATGTTGAAAAATTAAAGATTAAAGCAAATTCTTTAGGCTTAGCCAAAGTGTAAATCAGGGGTTAAGCAAGTATTGGCTCTAAAATGACTAAAACGAATATGGGAGAATTGATAGTCAAGAACTTTGGAAATACATGCAATTCAGTAAAAGAAAATTTGAGCCTGTGCGTGAGAAAACCAACAATTTGCATGGGCGAAAACAAAGACGCAGATCAGCTTCGTGGTAACCGCGAAGCTGATCAGCGCCTTTGTTTTCGCTACATGGATAGTACATTTCCTCCTCTACTTATACCCAAACTTTCAAGATTCTAGGTTTCTTCTGTGACTATAACGGCTGGTTTGTGTTGAACCTGGTCGGAAATCCAAATTGTTTGTTTTCTCATGCACAGGCTCATTTGTGAAATGAAAGTCACAAGAATTTTGGAACTTGTAGTAGCTTATCCCTATAACATATGAGCCACGACAAGAGAAAACCGGGCTTCGGGATTTCCGACCAGGTCCGACACAAGCCGGCTTGTACAGTCACAGAAGCAGGCTAGAACATTTAAATTCCAGATTTAAGAAGAAGAGGTGTTGTACTATCTTTTAGCGAGAAAAAAGGCGCTGATCAGCTGTGCAGTTACTGCACAGCTGATCTGCGCCTTTGTTTTCGCATATGCAAAACTCCGGTTTTCTCACGACGAGGCTCATATTATAGCCAGAAGTGTTGTCTCCGTCCCAATATAAATGAATAATTGTTGACTGGGAGGTTAAACTACAAACAGACAACACTATAATTTATATGTATATCAAAATATGTATGCTGATTTGTTATGTGACATCTGTTTTCCAGTCAATACCAAGAACAGAAAGACCAAAGATTAACTCGTGAAGCCATGAAGAATTATCTTAAAGACCGGGGAGATCAAATACTTGTGATATTACACGCCAAAGTTGCACAGAAGTCATATGGTAATGAAAAAAGGTAAGATTGATTGTTAAAAAAAAAGAACAAGTAGTCAGTTACCAGTGAAAGAATGTGAACTTGATACAAATCAACAGTTTTGTTTAGACACAAAGTACTTGTAACCATCTATCATGACATTTCCTCAGGACTTATTGAGCCTCGACGCGAGAAAACCGGTCTTCGGGGTTTCCGACCAGGTCCGACACAAACCGGCCTGTACAAGCTCAGAAAAGAGCTAGAAGCTTGAAATTTCGGATTTAAGTAGAAGAGGAATTGTACTATCCGAGTAGCGAAAACAAAGGCGCTGATCAGCTTCGCGGTTACCGCGAAGCTGATCTGCGTCTTTGTTTTCGCATATGCAGATTGTTGGTTTTCTCACGAGGCGGCTCATTTCCTCAGGACTTATTAGTAAAGCATAGACAAAAAATATCTGTTGGTCTGAACTTCTTGTTTGTATTGATGCTTTACGTCACATTTAACAACTACAGTCATGTCGGAACATTTTCTCCATTTTATGGGACACCCAAAATCTGACATCCTAAAAGTGTTCAAGTATGCAAAGAACTTTTTTTGTTACATTGTAGTGTACTACTAACTGGTAGTGATAACAAAAAAGAAAAGAGTGAAAAGTTAAATACTAATCTATGCAAATTTCTTCTGCTTTTTCCTGTCAGTAATTGTACTCGATACTTTGTGCATGAAAAAAAGGATATTCTTATTTTTGCCTGTCAGCCACCTGTGATTTATTCATTTTATTCAGTAATAGTAAACTGAATATTTATGGAAAATAAAACACTATTAAGTTGAATGTCAAAGCATGGAAATCTGAAATTACTGTTTTGCAGATTTTTCTGTCCACCTCCATGTATCTATTTATTTGGTAATGGTTGGAAGAGAAAGAAAGAAGAATTAGAGAAAGAAGGAGCTACAGAACAAGAATCAACCGTTTGTGCTTTCATGGGGATTGGGAACTCTGACCAGGAGATGGTGCAACTTAACCTCGAGGGAAAGGTAATTGGAGTCTTGGAAAAACATACAAAGTGAAATGTTTTAATAATTTTAAAATGGGGATGCAATGGCTCAGTCGGTAGCATAACTGAATTTTACCTTGACTTGCTGTGCTTTCTGTAGCTGGTCTTTGAAACCTTTATTCTATAGGGCCCCCATCCATTGGGGCCTAAAGAAATAGATGGGCTACTTGTGCCTCCAGGCAAAGCTTATAGGCTACTGACTGACCACCTGATTACTGGTAAACTGCTCTGGTCTGAGCCTGCCCAGAAAAAGTGGTTCAAGTCAAATCATCCATACATATAAGCCTTTATGGCTTAGTTGGTTGGTTATATTTGAAGCACTTGTTGGATGTCATGACATCCTTATTTTGGGTTAAAGTCCCATAAAATGGAGGCAATGTCCTGACATGGCCATAGCTGTTCACTGGGGTGTTAAGCATAAATTCAAATAAAAACATTAAACCTCTAGGGAAAGGTACTGTAGCTAGTCGTCGAAACATTTATACTGTATATGAGCCGCATCGTGAGAAAACCGGATTTTTGCCTATGCGAAAACAAAGGCGCAGATCAGCTTCGCAGTAACTGCGAAGCTGATCAGCGCCTTTGTTTTCGCTACACGGATAGTACATTTCCTCTTCTTCTTATATCCAAAATTTCAAGCTTCTAGCCCGCTTCTGTGACTGTACAGGTCAGTTTGTGTCAGACCTTGTCGGAAACCCCGAAGACCGGTTTTCTCGCGTCGCGGCTCATATAGGGGTGATGGCTCGATCAGTAATGTGACTGAGACTGAACAAGATACTTAGGTCCAAGTTCAACTGCAAGAAAATAATTTGAACCAGTCTGACCTCACAATAATTTTGTACCTACCATATTCATTCTAATAAGCGCAAATGCTCCAATAAGCGAACACCCTGGTCGTTTCAGAAAAACATGCATAAGTGCACATTGCGCGACTAGCATTTTGGTATTTTACCAGTTTAATACTGTATTAGCTGCATTAAAACTTATCCTGATAAAACTTATCAAATACAATTTTGCAAAGTTTGGAACCTTTAAATCACATCTTCATTAATACTTCTGGCATGCGTTTTTCAGCATTATATATGTTGTTTTCGTTTGTAATGTGCGCTAATAAAAACGATATTATGTTGCTGTAACTTTTAGCAAATTTGAAAAGTTGAGTGCACTATGTGCTATTTAGAATGAATATATAATATTTTATCTCAACTTTATATGTATTTAACCAAATTGATCATTTTCTATTTCCAGAATTATTGTGCAGCAAAGACACTTTACATCTCAGACTCTGATAAGAGAAAACATTTTATGTTAAGTGTGAAAATGTTCTATGGGAGCGCCCAGGATATCGGTGTATTCAATAGTAAACGGATTAAAGTGATATCAAAACCTTCCAAGAAAAAACAATCATTGAAAAACGCAGATTGTAAGTATATATTCTCTACGGAGTGGATATATTTGGTGTTAAAAACTAATTTTGCCTTTTTCATAGTTGAAGATTGATTAAGATTATAAGAAAATCTGCGTTTGCATGGTGCCTCTGGTTGATTGCGGTGTAGTATGTTGTTTGTGTATACATTTAAGATCAGGTTGACTGTTAGAAATGATTTTAATAAGAACCAAGATCAGATGTTGAGAATTGGCACATTCTTTTGTAGAAAATTTGTTCCCTCATGTACTTATTCAAGTAGAGCTAACTATCAATTACGAAAGAAATCACAGTTCTTTTGAACTGCCTCTTAAAAGCATCTTGAGTGTCTGTTCTGCATTTCACAGTCGTAAGTGATTGTAAAGCAACAAACCAGACAACAGGGAGTGTGTTGTTTTAGTCAATAGCTTGTCAGATCTTGAAGTTAAGGGTCTGGGGTTAGTAACTCGAAGGCATCGTAAGTTCCCCCACCTACGACATACTTACGCTGGTCTTAAGATGACAACCTTGAAATTTACGCCATTGTTATTTCAGTTACTCGAAGCTCTTGTAACTTTATGAAATGAATGGTGTCGCTTTGGAAGATAAGACGACGATAATGTTGACCATAAAGTTATGATGCTGTTAAGTTGTCTTAAGGTCCTTTTCAGTTATTCACCATAATCCCTATGAGATATATGTACTTAAGTTGGCCATAGCTTAAGATGGCTTTGAGTTACCAACCCCTGTTCCCCACCCATTAGTTCTAGGTAATATCGTGGAGCACCCTGACAGTATTGGTTTATACCAGAAAAGCGGTGGCTCTGTCCTGAAAAATTGTTGACGGGATGTTAAACCACAAAACAAAATAGCCGGTCAATAAGTGGTGTTGGCACTGTTTGTTAAATCTCAAATCTGCTAGGTTGTTAGTTTAGAAGAAGATGATCAAGTTATGCTTTCATTTCCTACAGTATGTATAGCATCAGGGACCAAAGTAGCCCTCTTCAACAGATTACGCTCGCAGACCGTGAGCACGAGATACCTCCATGTTGAAAATGGCAACTTTCACGCTAGTTCAACACAGTGGGGAGCCTTCACCATACATTTGTGTAAGTATTTTGTTATTTTTGTAAACACATCTTTAAACGATTCAAACTGAATATGATAAGAGCCGCATCGTGAGAAAACGGGATTATTGCCTATGCGAAAACAAAGGCGCAGATCAGCTTCGCAGTAACTGCGAAGCTGATCAGCGCCTTTGTTTTCGCTACTCGGATAGTACAATTCCTCTTCTTAAATTCGAAATTTCAAGCTTCTAACCATCTTCTGTGACTGTACAGCCCGGTTTGTGTCGGACCTGGTCGGAAACCACATTGTTGGTTTTCCCATGAGGCGGCTCATATGATAAACTAACACATGTAATTACAAAATTGGGAGAGTGGTGGCCCAATTGTAGAGCACCAGACTTTACACCAAGAGTTTGCGGACATGATCTCCCTCTCCCCCAGCATAGAGATGTATCCTTGAGCAAGACCCATAAACTCCATTTAGTACTAGTCAAAACCCAGGAAGTGGGGCTCCATATTGACATGACAGATTTTTAGCTCACCTGAGCCGAAGGCTCACAAGGTGAGCTTATAGGATGGCCATGATCCGGCGTCCGTCCGTCGTCCGTCGTCCGTCGTCCGTCCGTCGTCGTCGTCGTCGTCCACAATTTCAAAGATCTTCTTCTCTGAAACCGCTTGGCCGATCTAGTTGAAATTTTATATGGAGCCTCCTTGGGTAGTGGCATTTCAAGTTTGATCGCGAAATCCAGGTCACATGACCAAGATGGCCGCCACGCCCATATATAATAAAAACCCTTCAAAAATCTTCTTCTCCAGAACCGGTGGGCCGATTTCCACGAAACTTGGTATGTAGCATCGGGGACTTCAGCCCATCATAGTTTGATAAAATGATGACCCTTGGATGACCTTGACCTATTTTACTACAAGGTCAAATATGGAAACATAGGCTTTTACATGGGAAAAAGTGAAAACTATGGATTTTTAGCTCACCTGAGCCGAAGGCTCACAGGTGAGCTTATAGTATACCCATGCTCCGGCGTCCGTCCGTCGTCCGTCGTCCGTCGTCGTCCACAATTTCAAAGATCTTCTTCTCTGAAACCGCTAGGCCGATCAAGTTGAAATTTTATGTGGAGCCTCCTTGGGTAGTGGCATTTCAAGTTTGATCGCGAAATCCAGGTCACGTGACCAAGATGGCCGCCACGCCCATATATGGTAAAAACCCTTCAAAAATCTTCTTCTCCAGAACCGGTGGGCCGATTTCCACGAAACTTGGTATGTAGCATTGGGGACTTCAGCCCATCATAGTTTGATAAAATGATGACCCTTGGATGACCTTGACCTATTTTACGGCAAGGTCAAATTTGGAAACATAGGCTTTTACATGGGAAAAAGTGAAAACTATGGATTTTTTGAAATCTATTGCAGCCTGAGGCCTGAAAAGTGGTAGATGCAAACAACTAATGGAGTAGATGAAGGTATGTGATTAATTTAGGTCAAGGTCATCTCTTGACCTTGGCCAGTCTGTCGTCCATACACACTTTTCAAAGATCTTCTTCTCTGAAACTGCTGGGCCAATCAAAGTGAAATTTTATGTGGAGCATCCATGGGTAGGGGAGACCAAAGTTTGATCGCGAAATCTAGGTCACATGACCAAGATGGCCGCCACGCCCATATATTGTAAAAACCACTCAAAAATCTTCTTCTCCAGAACCGGCAGGCCGATTTTCATGAAACTTGGTATGTAGCATTTGGGACTCCAGCCCATCATAGTTTGATAAAATGATGACCCTAGGATGACCTTGACCTAATTTACAGCAAGGTCAATTTTGGAAACATAGGCTTTTACATGGGAAAAAGTGAAAACTATGGATTTTTTGAAAACTATTGCAGCCTGATGCTTGAAAAGTGGTAGATGCAAACAACTAATGGAGTAGATGAAGGTATATGATTAATTTAGGTCAAGGTCATCTCTTGACCTTGGCCAGTCTGTCATCCATACACACTTTTCAAAGATCTTCTTCTCTGAAACTGCTTGGCCAATCAAAGTGAAATTTTATGTGGAGCATCCATGGGTAGGGGAGACGAAAGTTTGATTGCGAAATCTAGGTCACATCACCAAGATGGCCGCCATGCCCATATATGGTAAAAACCACTCAAAAATTTTCTTCTCCAGAACCGGCAGGCCAATTTTCGCGAAACTTGGTATGTAGCATTTGGGACTCCAGCCCATCATAGTTTGATCAAATGATGACCATAGGATGACCTTGACCTATTTTACGGCAAGGTCAATTTTGGAAACATAGGCTTTTACATGGGAAAAGGCGAAAACAATGGATATTTTGGAAACTGTTGCAGTCTGAGACCTGAAAGTTGCTAGATGCAGACAACCAATGGAGTCAATGAAGGTAAGTAATTAATGAAGGCCAAGGTCATTTCTTGACCTTGACCCAAGGTCATTTAAATATCAAAATTAAAATTATGGTTTTCTCAGAAATCACTGGGTTTGGAAACTATTGCAGCCTGAGACCTGAAACTTTGCAGATCTATGCAGACAACTTGTGAAGTCAATAAAGGTGTGTTAGTATTCAAGGTCAAGGTCATTTCATGATGACTTAATACTCAAGGATCAGGCTTCAGGTGAGCGTTCTCAGGACCAATGGTCCTCTGGTTTTCACTTGTCTGTTAAACCACAATACATAACATTTCAAATTAAGGAGACGAGAGAACACACAAAACAAAAGGCAACAGCAACAGCAAAAAAACATAAGTGAATAAACAAGTTTGTTATGAAGACCATCATCAGCTCGCTCACTGGCAAAAAACTTCTTTCTTTGTAACTTAGAAAGAACTTAAAAATCATGCACAACTAAGATAAAACTTTTAAAACATGGACATATTTTTCAGTGGATGACAATGAGGGTGAAAGTGAAGAGTTCACAGTACGAGATGGGTATATACACTACGGGTCTACGGTAAAACTGGTGTGTTCTGTCACGGGAATGGCGCTGCCCAGATTGGTAGGTTACGATCAAGATTTTGGCATGGGCTGTTAGAAATGTGCACTAGAGTTTTCATTCATTAACATTTGCTTGGTCCAGAGGGACGTGTTGAAAATGAAGACCCATCCCCCAGTTTTCAACACTTCCTGAGGGATCTTGCAGATGTTAATGAATGACAAAATCATGCTTGATAGCTGTTATTGCATAATTGCAAAAACAAAGAAAAAATGTGCACTATGTTTTATAGCCTTGCCACATTTTCATACACTTAAAAGCTCATTCTTATGCTTTTCTAGGCCTACTTCAGTTCTCCTTATTAGCATGTACTTGGCATGGTGCCCAGTACTAAGCATAAATATAAGCTGTGTATTAACAAGATGTACATGTACATGCACACAAATTTCCTGATTAATGCATGACTCTTGTCTTCATTAATACAAATTAATACATGCCTGATAATATCGTGTGACACAGGTACTTATGCAACAATAAGTAACGGTAAGCTAGGAGGTGTGCCAAGAAGCAATGTGTTAAATTGTTTTAAACCATGCATCATAACTTTTGAGTATTTCAGACATTGATCGTAAGATTGGGGGAAAGGTACAATGTAACTTTCTTTTCTCAATTCAACACAGTATTTAGAATAAAACTTTATGGAACCATTATAATGACAAAGAACAGTAAAGAAATTATCTAGTTTAATCCTGACATCTTTTTTATGGGACATAGGCAAACAGTATAGCCCCCAACAGTATAGCCCCAGATGTGACGCCACTGAATGTGGCATCCCATCTTGGACCGTTCTGTTTGCTAAGAGGAATTTCACAAAAAATGGAATTAAATGGGTTTACAACACTGCTATATTTCAGATTATCCGAAAAGTAGATAAACAGACTGCCGTGTTGGATGCTGATGATCCAGTCTCGCAGCTTCACAAATGTGCCTTCTTTATGAAAGACACCGAACGAATGTATTTGTGTTTATCGCAAGAACGGATAATTCAGTTTCAAGCAACCCCATGTCCGAAAGAAGCGAATAAGGAAATGATAAATGACGGTGCATCATGGACTATTATTAGTACGGATAAAGCGGAATATACATTCTTTGAGGGGATGGGGCCGGTAAATCAGCCAGTAACGCCAGTGCCAGTAGTCAACAGTTTACATGTAAGTGTCAATAGTTCACATGTATGCCAATTGTTTACATGTAATTGACAGTATAGTATGTTCATAAAAAGGTGCCAAAACACTTTAAGTCAACAGCTTATATGCATGTCAGTACTTAAACATACTTTTTAAGTTTGCATGAAAGTGTTGAAAGTTTACATGTAGGTTGATAGTTTACATGTAAGTAAATGTTATATGTAAGATAATAGTTTATCAGTAATTGTCAATAGTTTGCATGTAAGCCAATAGTTTATATGTAAATATCATTAGTTTACATGCAAGTGACAATAGCTCACATTCAATAGGCAATTATGTACATGTTAACAGTTACTGGCAATAACTTAAATAAAAGTCAATAGTTTAGTGACAATAGTCGTTAGTTGACGTCAAGTCACTGAAATAATCTGAAAGAACAAGAATAAATGCTGCTTAGTTACAAAATAAATACTGAATCATTTTCAAATTTATTTTCACAGCTTAATGGAGGTGGTGATGTAGCAATGTTGGACTTATCTGGTGAGAACTTCACCCCGGTGTTGCGGGTGTGGTTCGGCGATGTGGAGGCGGAGACTATGTACCGGTGTGAGGACAGTATGTTATGTGTGGTGCCCGATATCTCAGCCTTTAGGGCCGGCTGGAGATGGGTACGGCAACCACTTCAGGTCGGTGCACAGGTTCTTCCCTTGTTAGCTCACCTGAGCCGAAGGCTCACAGGTGAGCTTATAGGATAGGCAGGCATCCGTCGTCCGTCGTCGTCGTCCGTCGTCCGTCGTCGTCCGTCGTCGTCCGGCCACAATTTCAAAGAAGAATATTTCTGAAGCTAGTAGGCCGATCTTGATCAAATTTAATGTGAACCATAATTGGGTTGGGGGATTGATGGCATTAGGTTTTGGAGCAGATTGTATCAAAATTGTGGTTTCCATGGCAACAGATAGGTCCCATAGACTTACAATGGGAAAAACTAAAAAAATCTTCTTCTCTGAAACCACTAGGCCCACAGCTTTGATATTTGGTATGTAGCAATGGCTAATGGTCCTCTACATAAATTGTGCCATTCATGCCCCTGGGGTCAAATTTGGCCACGCCCCGGGGGTCGATAGTCTCCATAGACTTACTATGGGAAAAAAATTCAAAAATCTTCTTCTCTGAAACCACAGGGCCCACAGCTTTGATATTTGGTATGTAGCAATGGCTAATGGTCCTCTACATAAATTGTGCCATTCATGCCCCTGGGGTCAAATTTGGCCACGCCCCGGGGGTCGATAGTCTCCATAGACTTACTATGGGAAAAAAATTCAAAAATCTTCTTCTCTGAAACCACAGGGCCCACAGCTTTGATATTTGGTATGTAGCAATGGCTAATGGTCCTCTACATAAATTGTGCCAATCATGCCCCTGGGGTCAAATTTGGCCACGCCCCGGGGGTCGATAGTCTCCAGAGACCTACAATAGGAAAAAACTAAAAAAATCTTCTTCTCTGAAACCACTAGGCCCACAGCTTTGATATTTGGTATGTGGCAATGGCTAATGGTCCTCTACATAAATTGTGCCAGCCATGCCCCTGGGGTCAAATTTGGCCACGCACCGGGGGTGGATAGTTTCCATAGACTTACAATTGGAAAAACTAAAAAAATCTTCTTCTCTGAAACCACTAGGCCCACAGATGTGATATTTGGTATGTAGCAATGGCTAATGGTCCTCTACATAAATTGTGCCATTCATGCCCCTGGGGTCAAATTTGGCCACGCCCCAGGGGTTGATAGTCTCCATAGACTTACTATGGGAAAAAAATTAAAAAATCTTCTTCTCTGAAACCACAGGGCCCACAGCTTTGATATTTTGTATGTGGCAACGGCTAATGGTCCTCTACATAAATTGTGCCAATCATGCCCCTAGGGTCAAATTTGGCCACGCCCCGGGGGGTCGATAGTCTCCATAGACCTACAATAGGAAAAAACTAAAAAAATCTTCTTCTCTGAAACCACAGGGTCCACAGCTATGATTTTTTGTATGTGGCAATGGCTAATGGTCCTCTACATAAATTATGCCAATCATGTCCCCGGGCTCAAAATTGGCCACGCCCCGGGGGTAGATAGTCTCCATAGACCTACAATAGGAAAAACTAAAAAAATCTTCTTCTCTGAAACCACTAGGCCCACAGCTTTGTTATTTGGTATGTAGCAATGGCTAATGGTCCTCTACATAAATTGTGCCATTCATGCCCCTGGGGTCAAATTTGGCCAGGCCCCGGAGGTTGATAGTCTCAATAGACTAGCTATGGGAAAAAATTAAAAAATCTTCTTCTCTGAAACCACAGGGCACACAGCTTTGATATTTTGTATGTGGCAATGGCTAATGGTCCTCTACATAAATTGTGCCCGCCATGCCCCTGGGGTCAAATTTGGCCATGCCCCGGGGGTAGATAGTCTCCAAAGACTTACAATGGGAAAAACTAAAAAAATCTTCTTCTCTGAAACCAAAAGGCCCAGAGCTTCTATATTTTGTATGTATCAATGTTTGGTAGTCCCCATTATAAATTGTGCCAGTCATGCCCCTGGGTCAAATTCGGCCATGCCCCGGGGGTCAATAGTGTCCATGCATAGACTTTCATTGGTCGATTCTCAATTAATTTAAATCTCATGAGCTTACAATGTGATAATCTCTCAGGTGAGCTACAGGACCAATGGTCCTCTAGTTATATTTGAGCCGCCTCATGGCAAAACCAACAATGTTGTTTTCAAACAGGTCCGACACAAACCGACCTGTACCGTCACAGAAGAGAGCTAGAAGCTTGAAATTTCGGATTTAAGTAGAAGAGGAAATGTACTATCCGAGTAGCGAAAACAAAGGCGCTGATCAGCTTCGCAGTTACTGAAAAGCTGATCTGCGCCTTTGTTTTCGCCTATGCAGATTGTTGGTTTTCCCATGTGGCGGCTCATTCAAGGATTAAATTTCAGATTTTTAGCTTTCACTGGATGATGAAAAACATTAGGCTGTTCTAATTGGTGCGAAGCCCAAAATGCTTCTCGGAGACATTGAAACAACTTTTCATCATCCAGTGAAAGCTAAAAATCTGAATTTTAGTACTTATATTTACATTTTATATTATCAATCAAGTATCAGTCTTTTATTATGCCCCCAACTTTGAAAAAGTTGGAAGGGCATATTGCTTTCGGCTTGTCTGTGTGTGTGTGTGGGTGGGCGGGTGTGTGCGTACGTCTGTTAGTCACTTTTTTGAAACTTCTGAATGGTGCATGCTAGGGATATGAAATTTAGTATACAGATTCCTCATGAAAAAATAGTTGACCCATATTTTTTTCATGTCTGAGTTATGCCCCTTTTCTGAGTTAAGTCCCTTTGAAAACAAAAATTTTAAAATCTTGTTTGCAAGATATCTCAAAAAGTATTTGAGCTAGAGCATTCATATTTGGTTTACTGGTTGGGGCTGAGAAGTAGATGACCTGATTAACTTTTGAGAACTTTTCGTCAAATTTTGACAAAAATATGGAATTTTGAAATTTTGATTGATTTTTAGCTCACCTGAGCCGAAGGCTCACAGGTGAGCTTATAGTATACCCATGCTCCGGCGTCCGTCCGTCGTCCGTCGTCCGTCCGTCGTCCGTCGTCCGTCGTCCACAATTTCAAAGATCTTCTCCTCTGAAACCGCTTGGCCAATCAAAGCCAAACTTCATGTGGAGCATCCTTAGGAAGGGGGAACGAAAGTTTATATAAATGGTCCAGGTCACATGACCAAGATGGCCGCCATGGCTATAAATAGCAAAAACCTTTAAAAATCTTCTTCTCCAGAACCAGTGGGCCGATTTCCACTAAACTTGGTATGTAGCATCGGGGAAAGTTTATATAAATTATGACCCTAGGATGACCATGACCTATTTTACGGCAAGGTCAACTTAGGTCGCCAATGCATTTGAATGGGAAAAAATGGTAAATTGCTATTTAATGGGTAAAACCTACTGGGAATAGGCAAATGGACAGAAGATTAATGTAAATAGAAAATTTTAGCCCCTAGGGGGTTTTCTGCCCCTGCCCCGGGGCTATATACATGTATATTTCCATAATAATGAAACATCTTCTCCCCTGAAACCGCATGGCCAATCAAAGCCAAACTTCATATGGAGCATCCTTGGGAAGGGGGAAAGAAAGTTTATATAAATGGTCAAGGTCACATGACCAAGATGGCCGCCATGGCTATAAATAGAAAAAACCTTTAAAAATCTTCTTCTTCAGAACCAGATGGCCAATGATTTTGAAACTTGGTGTGAAGCATCAGTGACTGGAGCTCTACAAAGTTTATATAAATCATGACCCTTGGATGACCTTGACCTATTTTACGGCAAGGTCAACATAGGTCGCTCATGCATTTGAATGGGGAAAAGTGTAAAATGTCATTTGTAGGGAAAAACTTGCAGGAAATGGGCAAATGGACTTAACATTGATGATTCTGAAAAAATTTGGACCCCAGGGGTATGTCAGCCCCCACCCCGGGGCAATATACATGTATATTACAGTGATATTCAAAGATCTTCTTCTCTGAAACTGCTTGGCCAATCAAAGCCAAACTTTATGAGGAGCATTGTTAGGAAGTGGGAATGAAAGTATATATAAATGGTCATGGTCACATGACCAAGATGGCTGTCAGGGCTATAAATAGCAAAAACCTTTAAAAATATTTTCCTCCAGAACCAGAAGGCCTATGATTTTGAAACTTGGCATGAAGCATCAGGCAATGGAGCTCTACAAAGTTATATAAATCGTGACCCTTTGGTGACCTTGACCTATTTTACGGCAAGGTCAACTTAGGTCGCCCATGCATTTGAATGGGGAAAATTGTTAAAATGTCATTTGAAGGGCAAAACTTTCAGTAAATTGGCAAATGGACTGCAGTTTTATGTTTTCAAAAGGAAATTGACTCCAGGGGTTGCACTGACCAAGCCCTGGGGTTATATACATAGATATTACCATTCTAGTCAAACAAGTTTATTGGTATATATCTCGGGTTTCAGGTGAGCGTTTACAGGACCATTGGTCCTCTGGTGTTGTAAATTGATGCAACTGTACAGTGTACAATTGATCCCAGGAGAGGCTTAGATCACAGGAGACAAAGGTATGTACCCTAGAGCTTCTGAGGGCCTAGGCGCCCCCCAGAACCCCACCTCATTTCATTAGAATATTACATACAGTCATGTATTAATAAAACATTCTTTTCTATATTATAGACTTAAGAATTTCCCCTAAGATTCAGAGGTGTAGATTTATTTTACCTTTGAGAAAGAATATGATAACCCACTCTCTCATTATGTTTTTTTTATTATATTTCCTACTTTTAGTGAAAAATAAAAGTAGGTCTAAGTTTAGAAGTAGAGAAAAAGTTGACCTTAATTTTCTCTTTATTCTCTGTATATATATTTTTTTTTCAATGATAAAGCCTTTATGCCTTTGTATAAAAACCTTTAATTTTGTGAGAGTCAGCTGATGGGCCTGTGTAGTATAACCATCCTGCATAATGCTTCAGCACACTTCATCATCACATGAATGTTATGCAGACATTAATGAATGAGGAAAAAAGTGAGTGTGGAGGTAACGATTGTTAGTATAAGAGCATGGAATGAAGCGATTTTCACGAGAAAACTCCTATATATTTTCCCTCAAAATGAGCTAAAACCTCCTATATTTCTCAGAAAAATTTCCTATATAAACTCCTATATTTTTTAGAAGACTTGGTTGACAGCCTGATAATAATGAAACATCTCCCCTGAAACCACTTGGCCAATCAAAGCCAAACTTCATATGGAGCATCCTTGGGAAGGGGGAAAGAAAGTTTATATAAATAGTCAAGGTCACATGACCAAGATGGCCACCATGGCTATAAATAGAAAAAACCTTTAAAAATCTTCTTCTCCAGAACCAGAAGGCCAATGATTTTGAAACTTGGTGTGAAGCATCAGTGACTGGAGCTCTACAAAGTTTATATAAATCATGACCCTGGGATGACCTTGACCTATTTTACGGCAAGGTCAACATAGGTCGCTCGTGCATTTGAATGGGGAAAAGTGTTTAATTGTCATTTGTAGGGAAAAACTTACAGGAAATGGGCAAATGGACTTAAGATTGATGATTCTAAAAAAATTTGGACCCCAGGGGTCTGTCTGCCCCCACCCCGGGGCAATATACATGTATATTACAGTGATATTCAAAGATCTTCTTCTCTGAAACTGCTTGGCCAATCAAAGCCAAACTTTATGAGGAGCATTGTTAGGAAGTGGGATTGAAAGTATATATAAATGGTCAAGGTCACATGACCAAGATGGCTGCCATAGCTATAAATAGCAAAAACCTTTAAAAATCTTTTTCTCCAGAACCAGAAGGCCTAGATTCTGAAACTTGGCATGAAGCATCAGGCAATGGGACATCTACATAGTTTATATAAATCATGACCCTTGGATGACCTTGACCTATTTTACGGCAAGGTCAACTTAGGTCGCCCATGCATTTGAATGGGGAAAATTGTTAAAATGTCATTTGAAGGGCAAAACTTGCAGTAAATTGGCAAATGGACTGCAGTTTTATGTTTTCAAAAAGAAATTGACTCCAGGGGTTGCTCTGACCCGGCCCTGGGGTTATATACATGTATAGTACCATTCTAGTCAAACAAGTTTATTGGTATATATCTCGGGTTTCAGGTGAGCGTTTACAGGACCATTGGTCCTCTGGTTCGACTTTTTGGTGAAAATTGAAACTTTTGAACACTGCATGCTAGGGATTTGAAATTTAGTATACAGATTCCTCATGAAAAAATAGTTGACCCGTATTTTTTTTTCATGTCTGAGTTATGCCCCTTTTCTGAGTTATGTCCCTTTGAAAACAAAATTTTAAAATCTTGTGTGCAAGATTCTCAAAAAGTATTTAAGCTAGAGCATTCATATTTAGTATACTGGTTGGGGCTGAGATGTAGATGACCTGATTAACTTTTGAGAACTTTCTGTCAAATTTTGACAAAAATACGGAATTTTGAAATTTTGATTGATTTTTCGACTTTTCGGTGATAATTGAAACTTTTGAACGCTGCATGCTAGGGATTTGAAATTTAGTATACAGATTCCTCATGAAAAAATAGTTGACCCGTATTTTTTTTATGTCCGAGTTATGCCCCTTTTCTGAGTTATGGTCCTTTTGAAAACAAAATTTGAAAATCTTGTGTGCACAATATCTCAAAAAGTATTTGAGCTAGAGCCTTTATATTTGGTATACTGGTTGGGGCTGAGAAGAAAATTACCTGATTAACTTTCGAGGACTTTACGTCAAATTTTGACAAAATAACTCAATTTTGAAATTTTTACTCCATTTTAAATTGTCGGCATAAAGCTTACATTCTCTGTTTCTGGATCGAGGTCAAAACAGAAGCAACCAAACAGTTTCTACAGGAAATTAAATTTCACTTCATTCAAATGAAATAAACTAACCCTTCAATTTGCCAGTTTAGGGACAAACATACAGTTGGGGGCATATTGTTTTACAAACACCCATTTCTAGTTTCCCAATATCTTTTGCTAATTGTCCGGATATTTGACAATATATCTGACTTAACAGAGTTTTGGAACAGCCAAAATGCTTAACAACATGGCGATTCACGAATGATGCCAACATGAGTAAACGAACAACGTCACTGCTTACATTGACATCGCTCTGCCCAAAGGTGTGGCTTACAGTCACGAAACTCCTCAATGTTTTCATCAGGAAATGAAGAACACCAAGAATGACCCTTTCATCTAAGGCGATTGGATTGAAAATATATATATTTACTGGAAGATGTAAAGAACTTGCCAGTTAGTGATGAAAGAAATATGCACTAAGTACTTGATACTTGAGATGGAGGCTTCCCCAGGATCAGCATGTTCGGACAATTTACCCTCCTGACATGGTCTCATCTGTTAACCATGAATTGAGCATTGAATGAGCCTGTGCATGAGAAAACCAACAATTTAGGTGCCCGACCAGGTCAGACACAAACCCGTCTGTACAGTCACAGAATCAGTTTAGAAGCTTGAAATTTCTGATTTAAGAAGAAGAGGAATTGTACTATCAGTGTAGCGAAAACAAAGGCGCTGATCAGATGTGCAGTTACTGTTTTGGCCTATACAAATTGTTAGTTCCTCATGCAGTGGCTCAAATCAAACAGGATGAACTAATATGACAGGCAAGTGTTAGTGCTTAGCATATACTGCAGGGTGCAAAGCAAGGTAGCCACTGGTACAATGTACCATTTGTAATGCCTTTGGTTTAGGGGGTGGGGATGAACCCACAAACTACTGTTTCCAAAGTTGAAGCTCTACCCACTCAGCCATTGGGGCAGTACTGATCATAAAATTAAAGCTTCCTATTCTGTGTTCCAGGTACCTGTGTTATTGGTGCGCAACGACGGTGTGATATACTCTACAGGGCTTACATTCACATACACTCCTGAACCGGGTCCCAGACAACGGTGTCGGGAGGTGGACAGTTTACTGGGAGCCAGTGTTTCAACACCGGACTCCATTCATTATATTGAAAATCTGTAGCTACTTAACTAAACTGAAGACCAGAGGAGGGATCATATAGTGACAATGATATTTGGAAAGATAGGGTTCTGTTAGTTCTTCATAAAAAAACCTATGTCGTGGGAGTTAAGTTAACATAGACACGAACAAATCCAAGGTGATTCCAATGTGCACTCTGAACATAGGCTTTTATGAGAAACTAAGCAAAATTTCTCCTTAATTATTATAACCCTCTTTTTTTCTGGCCTTCAGTTATCCTCACAAGCAGGGAAAGGGCAGCAGTGTTGTTTCCGAAACTCGGTAAATAATATGGAAAATCTGTAGCTACAGTTATGTAAACTTGAAAGTTAAGGGGAGGCAGGGAGTTAATGTTACAACTCAAACTCCATGGATAATATTGAAAATCGGCAGTTGCATTCACAGTGTTTACATTCAGATACACTCAGAGCCTTTTTAGCGACAATGATATCAGGAGTTAGCTTGGTAGGAGCCAGTGTTTCTATGCCAGACTCCATAAATTATATTGAAATTCTGTAGCTGCTGCCGAAAGTATAAGAAAAATGAAAATTAGTGCTTCTATTTTCTAGTACACTTGATATGCTGTCGGTATGGTGTAGTGACCTTGTGGTATGGGTTGAAGGTTTTACCACACATTTCTGAAAATCATTGACTGGGATATTAAGCAACAACAAAAACTATTTATTAATCTTTTGTTTTACCTCTCTTTGAGAACCAAAGGTGCTATAAACCAAAACGATACCAATTGTAAGTGACCTGTTTCAAGAGGTTTGCCTTTATTAGATTTTGAAGAACAAATAGTCTTTTAGTCACCAGCATGACAGACAGTATGAACCTGGAATAATCTGAGCCGCAACACAAGAAAACCGGTCTTCGGAGTTTCCGACGAGGTCTGACACAAACCTACCTGTACAGTCACAGAAACAGGCTAGGAGCTTGAAATTTCTGATTTAAGAAGAGAAATTGTACTATCCATGTAGGGAAAACAAAGGCGCTGATCAGCTTCGCAGATACTGCGAAGCTGATCTGCGCCTTTGTTTTCACATAGGCAAAAATCGGGTTTTCTCACGATGCAGCTCATCTAATCACAGCCATAGCCATCTGCATTATACAGCTTTGATATTTCCCGCCCAGGTTTAAAATTCCACCAAAAAACCTCTATACTATGGCACAGCTCATAGAACAGTTAGGGTAATTTCTGGCATGTGCAAAATATGTCTTCTCTGTTATTAATATTTATTTGTACTGCAAATGCAATGCATTTTATTTTCCTGTTATAGTTCTGAGTAGGCAAAAAGACTAATAAGAAAAATGTTATCATTTTTTTAAAATAACAACATAAATGAGGTTGACCCTTAAGTTAACATCACAAAAAGATGTCCGTGTAATGTATACCCCCCTGCACCCCACTTTTATATAGCAAAACTGGGGTATGCAGGGGTATTCCTATTTCTCTTATTTTTGCTCCAAAACATAGATTGTGGGTACTCGTTAGAAAAGCCTAACCGAGGCGGTTCTAACGTGTACCCACAATCTATGTTTAGAGCAAAAATAAGAAAAATCTCTGTTTAATGCATGGGCAAGTTTTTGTAATGACCGTCACTCACCCACCTAATCTGCTGTTTCTCAGCTCTATGGATAATTTGGTCAGTTAGTGAAATAAAAATGTCTTTCATTGTTATAGATATATTAAGCATTGTAATCCTATTTTGCATTTTGTGTAATGTTTTTCGCATTATATCTTCCAGTCATTTTATTGTGTATATCTGTTTGAATGTTTTGTGTATTATGTGGATCATACAATCCATTTCATGTTTAAGCACATGCTTTCATATCTTTAAAAAAAATGTTATGAGGAGCGTGGGGGCCTAGTGGGGGCCTTCTGGGTGCTTCCTTGGTCCCCATAGCTTGGCTTTTTTGTAATGGATCTACTATGTTAACACAGCAAATCTCCACAAAACAGTCGACAATATCATTATTTGCTTAATTTATATCACTTCTTAACAAAACAAGTAAAAACTTATTATAAAATTGCATTCAAAGCACTATTTTATGACTTGAAATTCTTTCACAGGCATCGTAAAATCAAATCATTGACCAAATTCTAGGAATTATTGTAGAAAAGAATCAAATGAAACCAAATCCTATCAGGACTTATAGTAAAAATCGAACAAAACCTGTTTATATCGAGACAAAGTAAGAACCCAGTGCTAGTGGTAGAGCCTAACCCCAAATCAAAAGTTTGTTGGTTTGAAACGTGTTCTTGAGCAAGAAGTATTAACTTGCCATGTTAGATAAGATAAGCATGATATGGTGGCTTTGTCTCATCATGACTGAAATTGTGGACTGGTATGTTAAGCTTTTAATCTCCTGACTGATTATCTGATTACTGGTTAACCGCTCATGTCTGAGCCTGCTCAGGAAAAGTGGTTTAGTCAAACCATCCATACATATAAGCATTATTTGGCTTAGTTGGGTGGTTATATTTATGAAGCACATTTTGAGGGTCATGAGATCCTAATGTTGAGTAAAAGTCCCATAAAATGGAGGCAACGTCCCGACATGACCATTGCTGTCTGGGACGTAAAGCATCGATTCAAACAAACAAACAAAACCAAAATATGTCACAAAACTAACAAATATTTATATTGCTTAGTCATATTAAAGGCTTTTAATTAGATAATTTATGGTTGATTTTCAATGAATTTTCACTCAACTTGATCAGTGTGTAACGTTAGGACTTTTGGTCTCAACTGCCTTTAATTTTTCTATGGTGCAGCTGCCTTGTGAGCCGCGACACAAGAAAACCGGTCTTCGGGAGTTCCGACCGGGTCTTACACCAACCGGCCTGTACAGTCACAGAAGCAGGCTAGAAGGTTGAAAATTTCGGATTTAAGAAGAAGAGAAATTGTGCTATCCATGTAGCCAAAGCAAAGGCGTTGATCAGCTTCGCAGTTCTGCACCTTTGTTTTCACATAGGCAAAAATCCGGTTTTCTCACGATGCGGCTCTTATCATCTGTTGGTTGTGATTTGTACTTTAAAATGTACCTATATTTTTGTAAAAGCCGCCTAGAAAAAATGAATTCATAGCTAATGTTATACATGTTAAACTACTCGACTAAAATAAATTTTGACTTACACTTTTTAACTTTGACTTTCATCACGAAAACATGTCCATGTGAAGTATACCCCCCCCCCCCCCTGAACCCCACTTTTATATAGTAAAACTGGGGTATGCAGGGGTATACCTATTTTTCTTATTTTTGCTCCAAAACATAGATTGTGGGTTCTCGTTAGTACCACCTCGCCGAGGCGGTTCTAACGTGTACCCACAATCTATGTATTGAGCAAAAATAAGAAAAATATCACAAATTTTCTACTGAAATTTTTCAGTTTTTACAACTGAAATAAATCTGTGTATTTTGCATGGGCAAGTTTTCGTAATGTGATGGTCAGATTAGCAAGACATAAGTCAGCCTGCAAAGCAACACATACTGTAGATCCGGAAATATTCGTGAGAACTTAATTTTCGCTAAAATTCGCGAATTGGTTGCCTCGCGAATTTAGTTCTCGCTAATAAAGAGTCACTATTAACTTTATAGAATACATACATGGACACTAACTCGCAAATTCAAGAACTCGCTAATAATTCGGAAATAGAACATTCACGAAATAAAAGTCGCACAAAAATTTACGAATTTACAGTATTCACATTAGTATTTAGTAAATCTGAAGAGAACCAAGCAAAAGCTGATATTTTTGCTTAATAGCGTGAAGAAATGCCATAGATCAACTTTCATTGCGACTCATGTCGACGAACTTGAGTTTTGCAGAACCCAAAAGTTCTAAATTAACAGCATTCCAATAGAATTAAAATGGCAGTTGCATGTTCATTGATGCATAATACTTGACAGATTCAAATACATGTACTATGATGAAACCTTCGTCACTGAAAGTCTTATTAAACTTATAGTAATGTTTTATGGAATTGTGTCTTCATAATTGTTTAAATTTTGCATCATCATTAAAATTTTAATGAATTTGTTGCCAATTATTTAAATTTTAAGATTTAGCTGATTATTTACAAGGTGTGGTTTTTAAATTATATCTTTTATGGAATTTTTATCAGTCAGGGACAAAACCTAAACAGGTTATTGCGATCTCCCCATGGCGATAGCGTATATATACTGACCAAAATAAGTTTATTCCTACTTTATAATTGTCGATTATTCTTAGGCATGTGGGGTTTTACTTAATTTGTGGTATGTAGTTATTGAGAAACATATTCAAGAAAAGGTTCACGGAAAAAGTTGACTTAAAAAATGTCTTGATGTCACATTACGTCATTTTATCCATATTTATACCATTCAAGTGACCACATTTTCATGTGTTGTCACATTCGACAAAACTTGCTTTAAAACATTTGTTTGGTGTCAAGGAAGCAGAAATCCGCTCAAAGATTTGCAATTTGTTTCTTCAGACACGCATGAGAGACTACGTTATTCTGACGTTAATTTGCCTTATTTTTCAATGTGCCCCAAAACGTTGAAAACTTCTCAATTTAGAAAATTTCTTTCTGAATGATTGTTCTCTGTATCTAGAGCTTCTGATTATGACAAAAAATTGTCTGTGCATTTCTGGATAGTGTACTGGATAGGAAAATTGGGCATAATTTTGCGCGACTGACGTTCGTTTACGTTGAAATGAATCAAATCCCAATCACTGCTTTTCAAAAGAAACACAACAAAGATTGTTAAAGAGGTGTTTAAATCACAAAATGACGTTCTCAGTTAAGAACACGGACAACTTTACTTTTTACGTCAGCTTTGACGTTTCAGTCACGTAATGCGGAAATCAGTCTTTGATCGCTAGCTTAATCCAATATTTAGACAGATTTTAATGATTCAAATGATCAATGAGAATAAAAAAATGTTTTTTATCGGTGACCTAAACCCAAATGATTTCCAACCTCTGTTTTAAAGCGAAATGATGACCTTTTCTGTCACTACAATTTGACGTCACTTGTAATGCGTACACGCATTAATACACACCATATTTCAAGCGGAAATGAAATTTTGACATGTGCTTATTTGCGCTTAATATAGAGATGAAATTTTGTCCGCGTAAATGCCGATAGATGCCAGCTGAAAAGTCTTGATTTTTCAGCTGCTTCATGTGTGAATTTTCATAATGACCCCTACTTGGAACCAGGGTCGATAGGTCTCCTCTCTGCCTATCTTTTGCCATTATGTTTGTGTAGCAGTCATCTAGAGGGATGAAATTATCTTTCTGAGAAAGAGAATCTGCTCCAAATGCTTAATACCTCGCAAAATTTTAAAAACATTGTAGTAGGAATAAACTTATTTTGATCAGTATATAATTGAACGGGGCTGGAATCTTGTTGTTAATCGACCACCGACTTCGGTCGTACTTGATTGGAAGGCAGCTCCGATTGGGTCACACGAAATACCGCATGCCGGCTCGGGTATGAAAGCTCATGTTGAACCGAGCTGCCAAAGTCTTTTCGGTCTATGGTTATCTCCTTGGGTTTATACAAGCTCATACAATGAAAATAGTGCTGAGAGATCACAAGTGTTTTGAAAACGCTTATACTTGTCAAAATAATTGAATCAAGTTATTAAAGCATTTAAAATGATCTCCCTTTCTAGGGTTGTTAGAGTTACTTTTTCTTTGTCTAATTTATTTATTTAAGTTCTAAAATTTGCAAGTATTACAAAACAACTATAAAGGTTATAAAGTAATTATTTCATAAACTTTAGACCCCCTGTATTCACATTTCTAGAAAAAAGTTATGTAACAGAACTTTCATTTAAAAAAATGGCAACTTCTGAAAATTGTGTTAAGGCTACAATTGGAAGGTGAAAAATGGATGAATAACTTAAACGTTTAAGTTATTTAAGCAAACCAGAGGTCACAGGTGCAATCCCGAGCTTCTCCAAAAAAGAATTACAAAAACCAATCTTCCGGTTGAGCCAGACAACAAAACCCACAAAAACAACCTATAGTACACGTACTGGTCTCGCCCAGGAAAAAAAAATTATAGCTTGATTCAGTTATTTTGATAACCTGTTTAGGTTTTGTCCTTAACTGTTAATAGGTCAATTTTGTCTTGATGTCACAAGATTAAGAAGTTTACACACAAACAGAAGTTTTACTTTCCTTTTGAAGCATAAGATTGACTGTAAAAAGGTGTAAATTAATATATTAATGTAAAAAGCCTTAAATAGTAAATAATGTATATACAGAAAATGTGTATAACTTGTATATAGCTTTGTATATATTTTATGCATTCAATCCATTGTAAATGTTATTATGTAGTAATATGTAAATATATTTTTATTTTACACATCATGAAATATACACAATTGCATGTTCACAAAGGGTCAAAAGATCCAAATTTAGGTCTTACTGATGAATAAAATTCAAAACATTTGTTAGAAGTATCGCTTTTATATTACACAACCGGAATCCGAGCTGACATGGGCCTATGTAGCTAAAAAAAGTTTTAAAGAGGACTTAGCTATGTCTATGAAATTTGGCCATGAAAATGGCTTATAATGTTGCGGCCATGGCCTTTTTACTTCCCGGTCTTAAGTTGACTAGCAACCGTTGCAGTGGCAGCATTGTCAATATTTTCCCAGGTTATCTTGGTCCATAGATATGCAGGTACATGCGAATGTAACTGAATCACACCTTAGGATAATAGATTTTGTTTTATGAGGCCATTGTCAGAACTTATTGGATGACCCTCGTACTTAATTTGTATTAGCTTGTTGTTATTTTAATGGGACATAGGCAAACAGTATAGCCACAGATGCAATGCTGCAGAACCCAACGTCCCATCTTGGGCTTACTATAGGAATATCATCGAAAAATGGAAGCCTGATGCCCCTAAAAATGATAGTGGACTCTCCCAAATGATAATGACAGGCAAGTCCATTCGTCATTAATGGGTTAATCCAATTCAGTATATATGACCTTAGCTGTTGGTGGGACATTAAACCCCAGTCAACCAACCAACCAACCAATTCAGTATGCCAAGTTTGTTTCTTGCTCACAGTAGTGGGATTTTTAGCTCACCTGAGCCGTTAGGCTCACAAGGTGAGCTTATAGGATGGCCATGATCCGGCGTCCGTCCGTCGTCCACCATTTTCAAAGATCTTCTTCTCTGAAACCGCTTGGCCAATCAAAGCCAAATTTTATATGAAGCATCTATAGGAAGGGGGAACCAATGTGTTTATAAATAATCCAGGTCACATGACCAAGATGGCCGCCATGCCCATATATGGTAAAAATCCTTCAAAATTCTTCTTCTCCGGAACCACTGGGCCGATTTCAACGAAACTTGGCATGAAGCATTGGGGACTAGAGTACTACAATGTGTTTATAAATTATGACCTTTGGATGACCTTGACCTATTTTACGGCAAGGTCAACATAGGTCACCCATGCATTTGAATGGGGAAAATTGTTAAAATGTCATTTGAAAGGCAAATCTTGCAGAAAATGGGCAAATGGACTGAAGGTAGGTAATTCTGAAAAAAATTGGACCCCAGGGGTTGGTCTGCCCCCACCCTAGGGCAATATACATGTTTATTACAAAAATATTCAAAGATCTTCTTCTCTAAAACCACTTGCCCAATCAAAGCCAAATTTTATAGGAAGCATCTATGGGAAGGGGGAATCAATGTGTTTATAAATAATCCAGGTCACATGACCAAGATGGCCGCCATGCCCATATATGGTAAAAACCCTTCAAAATTCTTCTTCTCCGGAACCACTGGACCGATTTCAACGAAACTTGGCATGAAGCATCGGGGACTAGAGTACTACAATGTGTTTATAAATTATGACCTTTGGATGACCTTGACCTGTTTTACGGCAAGGGCAACATAGGTCACCCATGCATTTGAATGGGGAAAATTGTTAAAATGTTGAAAGGCAAATCTTGCAGAAAATGGGCAAATGGACTGAAGGTAGGTAATTCTGAAAACAATTTGGACCCCAGGGGTGGTCTGCCCCCACCCTGGGGCAATATACATGTATATTACAAAAATATTCAAAGATCTTCTTCTCTGAAACCACATGGCCAATCAAAGCCAAATTTTATAGGAAGCATCTATGGGAAGGGGGAATCAATGTGTTTATAAATAATCCGGGTCATATGACCAAGATGGCCGCCATGCCCATATATGGTAAAAACCGTTTAAAATTCTTCTTCTCCTGAACCAATGGACCAATTTCAACAAAACTTGGCATGAACCATCGGGGACTGAAGTACTACAATGTATTTATAAATTATGACCTTTGGATGACCTTGATCTATTTTACAGCAAGGTCAACATAGGTCACCAATGCATTTGAATGGGGAAAACTTGGGTTGCCAATATGTATTTGAATGGGTAAACTGTTAAAATGTCATTTGAAGGGAAAAACTTGTATGGACAGTATATTGATTATTCTGAAAAAATAATGGCACAAGGGCTTCACCTGCCCCTATACTCGGACTATTTTCTATAACATTCGTATATACAGCAGATCTCAGGTGAGCGTTTACAGGACCATTGGTCCTCTGGTTAGCTCACCTGAGCCGAAGGCTTACAAGGTGAGCTTATAGGATGGTCATGATCCGGCGTCCGTCCGTCATCCACAATTTCAAAGATCTTCTTCTCTGAAACCGCTTTGTCAATCAAGTTGAAATTTTATGTGGAGCCTCTTTGGGTAGTGGCATTGAAATATTGTTCGCGATATCTTGGTCACATGGCCGCCAAAAACCACTCAAAAATCTTCTCCAGAACCGGTGGGCCGATTTCCACAAAACTTGGTACGTAGCATCGGGGACTTCAGCCCATCATAGTTTGATAAAATGATGACCCTTGGATGACCTTGACCTATTTTACAGCAAGGTCAAATGGAAACATAGGCTTTTACATGGGGAAAAAGTGAAAACTATGGATTTTTTGAAAACTATTGCAGCCTGAGGCCTAAAAAGTGGTAGATGCAAACAACTAATGGAGTAGATGAAGGTATGTGATTAATTTAGGTCAAGGTCATCTCTTGACCTTGGCCAGTCTGTCGTCCATACACACTTTTCAAAGATTTTCTTCTCTGAAACTTCTCGGCCAATCAAAGTAAAATTTTATGTGGAGCATCCATGGGTAGGGGAGACGAAAGTTTGATCGCGAAATCCAGGTCACATGACCAAGATGGCCACCACGTCCATATACATATGGTAAAAACCACTCAAAAATCTCCAGAACCGGCAGGCCGATTTTCATGAAACTTGGTATGTAGCATTTGGGACTCCAGCCCATCATAGTTTGATCAAATGATGACCATGGATTTTTTGAAAACTGTTGCAGCCTGAGGCCTAAAAAGTGGTAGATGCAAACAACTAATGGAGTAGATGAAGGTAGGTGATTAATTTATGTCAAGGTCATCTCTTGACCTTGGCCAGTTTGTCATCCATACACACTTTTTAAAGATCTTCTCTGAAACTGCTTGGCCAATCAAAGTGAAATTTAAATTATAGACACGTCCATGGGTAGGGGGAACGAAAGTTTGATCGCGAAATTTGGGTCACATGACCAAGATGGCCGCCATGCCCAACTAAGGTAAAAACCACTCAAAAATCTTCTCCAGAACTGGCTGGCCGATTTTCGCGAAACTTGGTATGTAGCATTTAGGACTCCAGCCAGCCCATCATAGTTTGTTGAAATGATGACCCTAGGATGACCTTGACCTATTTCACGACAAGGTCAATTTTGGAAACAGGCTTTTACATGGGAAAAGGCGAAACCAATGGATATTTTGGAAACTGTTGCAGCCTGCCTGAGACCTGAAAGTTGCTAGATGCAGACAACTAATGGAGTCAATGAAGGTAAGTAATTAATGAATGCCAACGTCATTTCTTGACCTTGACCCAAGGCCATTTAAATATCAAAATTAAAATTATGGTTTTCTCAGAAATCACTGGGTTTGGAAACTACTGCAGCTTGAGACCTGAAACTGCAGATGCAGACTGCAGATGCAGACAACTTATGAAGTCAATAAAGGTGTGTGAGTGTGTGACTTATGAAGTCAATAAAGGTGTGGTCAAGGTCATTTTATGATGACTTAATACTCCAAGATCAGGCTTCAGGTGAGCGTTCTCAGGACCAATGGTCCTCTGGTAACCCCTGTCCTCTCGATGCTAATCCAAAACTCACCTGAGAACTGTTAAGGTAGCTTAGTCCATGATGTCATATTCTTACAGGCTTCTCGCAAAGGATTGTGAACGAATAACATGAAGAAAATTAGAATATCACATTTATTTCATAGCTATGGATGAAATTATCTGATGGGAGCAGAACATTGGTCTTATAGCAAAGACAGAGTTAACATGGTCATGAATAGGTGAATACTGCTGTCACACTATAACACACAAATGCATAGTGAAACTGGGTCTAGTTGTTCAAAATTAATGACATCTTTAGTTAATGATTCATTGAAATTTTAAACATGAATATTACAAATACACTGTAATTTTTTGTTGAAACATTCTCACATTTTATCAACAAAAAATAAAAGTGTATTAGGCATTAACTCAACGAGTAGAGGTCTTAACAATGACATTAAGCTAACGAAGTTTTGAACAACTGGCCCCTGGTATGTCCAGGCTAAGTTTAAAGAAGTTGCTAGCATACTACTGTAGGATGTTATTGTCATTTTGTTTGGATTTTTTCACAAAATATTTGAAAAAAAAAAAAAAAAAATTGCTTTATGTTAGTTACAAATTGACAAATATACTCCTCAAAAAATCCAGTCACCCAAAGTCGTAAGAATTGAAAATCTTTTTCGCATTCTTTATATTTTGTTATAAACTTGTTAGGTGTGCTCATACCCTTTACTATCCTATTCCCAACCAAAACCTGTCATTAATTTTGCTTTTACATCCTATTAATATGTAATGTCATATGGAGATAAGAGCCTGTTGAAAATGTTATCCGAAGGGCTGTAGGGGCCCTAGATCAAAACCACGACCCCTGAAAACAAAAAAAAAGCGGCGAGAAGCTTTACACAGATGCTTCTAAACTGTATTTGTATCCCGAGGAAGCTAGCATGGGCTAGTGGCTAGAATGGAGGGGCCTTCCAGATTCCTCACCCTTTTGTACCCTATAACTACCATATAGCATCTACTTTTTATACTGAGCATGCGCAATAGGCATACATTGCATGCGAAATGGCTAGTTATACACTCGATTTCGTCAAGTATTTCATTTACTAGCAATGAAACATACCGGTAATTTTCGTTTATTTGTTGGTTGGTTGCAAAACAATTGGGTGACAAGATTTTTTTGAGGAGGAGTATATGTAGATGTAAGGACTAGACACATTTTACATACATACGATCAGCTCATTTAGAATTATTAAATTTGCTATGTTCAGGAGCTTTTCTTTTTGTAGTGTGACAGCAGCACATCCTGTAAAATTTGGTCAAGCAAACTTAATCATGGTTTTCATGGTTTAAAGATTTAGATATTACAAGAAAGCAAACCTGAAACTTAGTCATAAGAAAACATAATTCTTCCACAAAAGCCAAGAAGACAAACACATTGAAACATTAAATAGATCTGATCCTGAGGTTATAAAACTTTTTTCATGCTCAACTCAATAACTTTCAACTGCTCATAAATACTGAAATACCGGTAGCCTAAATTAATTGAGCCGCCGCATGGGAAAACCAACAATCTGCATAGGCGAAAACAAAGGCGCAGATCAGATCAGCTTCGCAGTAACTGCGAAGCTGATCAGCGCCTTTGTTTTCGCTACGCGGATAGTACAATCCCTCTACTTTCTAAATAAGAAATTTCATGACTCTAGCTGTCTTCTGTTACTGTGCAGTCCGGTTTGTGTCGGACCTGTTCGAAAACCACACTGTTGGTTTTCCCACGAGGCGGCTCAATTGAAACTTTGGCTTTAGACACTCACAGTCAGCCAGTAATTTATCCTGCTCATAAATGTTAAAATGCCAACAACTGTTAGCATTTTAACATTTATGAGCAGGATAAATTTTAGTCTCAGTTGAGCTGAGCATGAAAAAAGTTTTATAACCTTAGGGCCTGGTTGCAGAGAAACAAGTTGACGATTAGTAGACTACCTGAATTGCTTACAACAATGACGCTAGTCAGGTAATGTACAGGTGCAGACTTATCTGCATCAATGTGGTTGGCATAAGCCCGTTTTTTTTTTTTTTGTTTTTTTTTCATCATCAGAAAAACACGTCTGTGCAATGTATACCCCCTTATACCCCACTTTTATATAGCAAAGCTGGGGTATGGAGGGGTATACCTGTTTTTCTTATTTTTGCTCCAAAACATAAATTTTGGGTACTCGGTTAGAACCGTCTCGGCGAGGCGTTTCTAACCTGTACCCACGGTCAATGTTTTGAGCAAAATTATTAAAAACATCAATTTTTTTTCCAATGGAATTTTCAATTTTTGCTTTTGAAACAATTCTCTGTACATTGCATGGGCAAGTTTTCGTAATGATGACAACTTAGGGCAAAAGCAGTCTAACATTGCAAAAGCAGCTTAGCATTGATCGGAAGACAAAAACTGACATGCATAGAGTCCCATTAAATTATAGACACAAAAGTAATTCAAATGGGTTTTGAACTGGTTTTACTTGAGCCGCATCGTGAGAAAACCGGATTTTTGCCTAGGCGAAAACAAAGGCGCAGATCAGCTTCGCGGTAACCGCGAAGCTGATCAGCGCCTTTGTTTTCGCTACTGGGATAGTACAATTCCTCTTCTACTTAAATCCGAAATTTCAAGCTTCTAGCTCTTTTCTGAGCTTGTACAGGCCGGTTTGTGTCGGACCTGTTCGGAAACCCCGAAGACCGGTTTTCTCGCGTCGCGGCTCACTTCATATACTTAAGGCTGTATCACACAACATAAACTTGTCGTCTGCGAGCAAATGCCAATTATCGAAATTAAAACTTTGCTAGCTAAATAAAATTGTCATGAAAAAAAAGAGGCAATTTTATTTAGTTCACAAAACACTACATTATTAGCAAAAACAGAAAGAATAAATCTAAATCATCATCAACTGTGTGTCTATACTGTATTCTTTTGCATCATTCCTTATATCTGTTCAACTTCACTATAGGCAACTGAAATAACCTTAAAGGCCTTAAACATCTTATATCAAAAGTATTACCATGTTTATGATATAAAATACCTGGACAATAAATTTACAAACAGTAACTAAAAATATTGCACTAATTCAGGACATGTATAACTAGTTTTGTTTGAGTGAGAACACTACAGCTACTTTCCTACTGCAATATACTCTGCTTATCAAAATAGGGCAGTAACTGGTGACAAAAATCAATTTTACTCATCTAAATCTCATTATTATAACATGCTCTGTTGTAACAAGATTTTGAACCTCTAGTTCCTCTATACTGAGTGGGATGCACATATAGACATTTATAATTTGACAAAAATGTGGTCAAAGTCTTAAAACAAATACTACAGCTCCGTTTCAAAAGTTTAGTACATACCGATTTGTTTCATAAGTAATGGCATAGCAGTACCCGTACTTGAAGCTTGGTCAAATTTTATTGGGTGAATGCATATTTGAACGGATTTTGCTAAGTCAATCTTAATACATAGAACTGTTCACTGATTGTAAAAATTTAGATTTTGATAGATTTATAAATAGATAATGGCACATTAAATATGATAAACGAAATAGCATAACTTCTGTGACACTTATACCAATGTTAACACTGATTTCTCACATTACAGGACAGTTTGAACTAAACATTTATTATTCCAACAAAATGACAGAGCGTCCAGGAGACTACACCTTAAATAATATTTGGTCTACCCTATGTACAGTCGAGGTTATTGAAGCTTGGAATCTTGCATCCTACTAGACTACCTTACCTTGTTTGGACTGTCGCTTCGCCATTTTTAAATCCCAGTACATTTTCGAGCGGCTTTGCTTGGATAAATATTTATATTCAACTGTTTGACTAGTGTTATTTGTAAAACAAACGGTTGTATGTGTAATTATGTATCAAACGCTGAATGATTGTGTGCCACGGCTATTTGGGTGCAATATTTCAAGCTTCAATAAACTTTAATATACAGAGGGTAGACCAAATATTATGTTAGGCGTAGTATACCAGGTAATATGCCAATTTAATGATATAATCTGTTTTTGGTTAAAACTTTCTTGAAGTGTATGAAATCAATGTTAAAGTTGATATTTGTATCCCTGAAGATATGATATTTTGCTTGTCATTTTAACGTTTTACTATTGATAAATCAATCGATTAAAATTCAAATTCGACATAACGAAATCCGTTCAAATCTGTAAACACCCAATAACATTTGGCCAAGCTTCAAGTACGGGTACTGCTATGCCATTACTTATGAAACAAATCAGTATGTACTAAACTTATGAAACGGAGCTGTAGTGTTTTCACTCAAAACAGAACTAGCAACAGTTTATGATTATTTTACCAACTGGTCCTATATACACAATCTAAAACATGTCAATGGAGCGTGGTGGCGTAGTGGTAGAGGATCAGACTCAAAATCCAGAAGTCCTGGGTTTGATCCCCACTTGGGGAGCCATGTTGTGTCCTTGAGCAAGACACAATAGCTCCCCAAAGTACAAGTTAATAACCAGGAAGCGAAAGCTCTGTCTCAATATGACTGAAAAATTGTTGACTAGGACATTAAACTTAAATACGAACCAATATAAAAATAACCAGGCTCACATTTATTTTCATAAATAACACCACATACAATACCTAAATTGAGGCATTCTAAAAACGCCTTGCAATATAGTTTTCATATTTGTGGTTTTATGTCCCAGTCATCAATTTTTCAGTCATATGCAAGGACAGAAACACAAAATACAGCACAATCTGCCTCAATGAAAAACTTAGACACTAACTGGAGACAAGTTGGACTGTACGGTGAAACTGTCACTTGCTTTTTAACGATTTGATTTTAAATTTCAGCCATAGTCTAGAGACTGAAGGAGTAGGGGCGCTTTCAGAAAGATGGGTCCTAATTTTAATAAATACAATATATTATGTACCCTGTGCAAAAATCTGATGCATCAAAGACACATGACGTATGCTTGGTAAACACAATACCATCTAAAAGCAGTTTAAAACTTAGTACTATATGTAATGGTTTTCTTATGAACGTTAAAAACTTAAAAATAATGAATATGTTATAACACATAATTACAAAATACAACATAAATATACAATATTTACAGATGATTTGTTAAGTTTTATGTACACCTACTATTTACATTTATAATATACATGTTTGTTTGAAATGAAAATGAATATTATTCAGGAGGAGAAAACAAAATATCTTGTTGCATTGAAATCTATAGATGAATGTCCTTTGCAACATAAAATGCCATTTAAATGGAACATGTCACTTCATATACAGCACTACCATATCTTCAAATATTGAAGATCATTTGCATTTGAGCCTGTGTATGAGAAAACCAACTATTTGGGTTTCCGACCAGGTCCGACACAAACCAATCTGTACAATGACAGCATAAAGCTAGAAGCTTGAAACTTTGGATATAAGAGGAATAGTAGTATCTTTGTGGTGAAAACAAAGGCACTGATCAGCTGTGCAGTTACTGCACAGCTGATCTGCGTCTTTGTTTTCGCATATGCAAAATGTTGGTTTTCTCATGCGAAGGTTCATTTAAGGATGTTCGCTGCTAACATTTGACATTTCGGAACTTCCGGTTTTTCTTTTGTTGAATATCTCGAAAACGGTTGCAGATATTTTTCTAATATTTTATATTTGGATACATATTGATGATATGCATTGAATGAGCCATGAAAATTGCCAATCTAAGGAACTTCATTTTTTCACCCCATTTTCTGCAACTTTTCAGAAAATTTTAGTTGTCAGTAAAATTTAGGGGGTAGGGTAGATTAAACTTGAATATTACACATCTTCAAATTAATTGCACGAGTTCGATGTTTGTTTTAGCAGCAGTATATGTGTATATGGTCTTCTAAGTCGGTCTTTCTGTCTTTGGTGTGCTAGTTTTAAAATTTTGGGCGGTTTTATGAAATGGGCTTTAAGAAACAAAACAGACGAAAAAAGGCTTAAAATGGCGATTTTCAAGTTGTTGGTTCTCTCTTATATGCACACTACCCTATATATTTCTTTCTTTTATTCGAACAATATTACTATGTTCTATCTTGTGTGAAAATACAAGAAAAAGTTTGAATCTACAAATATGGGTTTGGCACATTTCAAAAT
This sequence comes from Rugalucina vietnamica, assembly GCA_964017185.1. Taxonomy (NCBI): domain Eukaryota; kingdom Metazoa; phylum Mollusca; class Bivalvia; order Lucinida; family Lucinidae; genus Rugalucina; species Rugalucina vietnamica. Next base: position 50,593,594 of record OZ024878.1, on the reverse strand, counting down.
ATTGATTTTTTCCGACTTTTCAAGTATGGGGGTAGGGTTGGAAAACGACTCGTAAAATTTTATCATCCACTTCAAGTTGCAAATTTTTCATTGCTTTTGGTCCAAAATAATCTGCATTACGTAAATATTATGAATTTTGAAAGCATTCTAGGTGTAATTTTGTTCAAGACAGGTATGTTTCAAAGAATTGAAAATTAAATTAATTTTTCTGAATTTAAAACAAAGTGTTCAGAGGACTCATTCACAGGCCTGTAGCTCGAAAAAATGCACACTACCATATACTTATTTTGTTTTCAAATGTCTTGTGTTGTAATTTGGAATCAAAAAAGAGTGGTTAGAAAAAAAGTTTGAATACTTTTTCATTGGCAGCGAACATCCTTAAAAGTATTTCAGCATACCCAGGTTAAGATTTCAGGACACACCCCAATGCATGGTTAGTATTCTACATGATACCTATTAATCAATAAATGAGCCGCCTCGTGGGAAAACCAACAATGTGGTTTCCGAACAGGTCCCACACAAATCAGGCTGCACAGTCACAGAAAAGAGCTAGAAGCTTGAAATTTCGGATTTAAGTAGAAGAGGAATTGTACTATCTGAGTAGCGAAAACAAAGGCGCTGATCAGCTTCGCGGTTACCGCGAAGCTGATCTGCGTCTTTGTTTTCGCCTATGCAGATTGTTGGTTTTCCCATGGAGCGGCTCAAATATTGCAAACGAAATAGTTAGTACTACTTCATCGTTACAGAAAGAGACTGGAAACTATATGTCATGATTAAGTAACAACAGTAATTGTACTAAGATATGAGCCGCCTAATGGGAAAACCAACAATCTGCATAAGCGAAAACAAAGACGCAGATCAGCGCGAAGCTGATCAGCGCCTTTGTTTTCGCTACTCGGATAGTACAATTCCTCTTCTACTTCAATCCAAAATTTCAAGCTTCTAGCTCTTTTCTGTGCTTGTACAGGCCTGTTTGTGTCGGACCTGTTCGGAAACCACATTGTTGGTTTTCCCACGAGGTGGCTCATATCTTGAAAAATCATCTTTTTTTAAATCTATCCTATTTAAATCTACAGTCCAGTTCTGTAGCCTTCTACTGCAAGAACAACATTAAAATCACCCTGCTCTCATATCTTTTGCTGTCTGCTAGAATGGATTTGGTAATTCAAGAATAATATTGTCAGTTCTCCACAAAACCCATGTTGTGAAGTTCATGTTCCACCCTGATATGGCGTTAAGCCTTAATTAAGTTGCAGGATGAACTAAAGTCGCCAACATTACAGGCATTTCCAAGTGCTAGCCTTACAATGCTGAGCACCAAGCAAGGTAGCCCCTGGTACCATTTTTACTGTCTTTGCTATGATGCAACCAGGGATCGAACCCCTGACCTCATCTCCCTAACGCCGTCGCTCTTACCACTTGGGCGACCAGATTCATTAGAATCCACTCTTCCTGGCAATTCTAATAAGCACCCACAACATAGGTTTTTATGAAGAACTAACAAAATTTTTCTTCCAATTATGATCAAATACATGCACTTCCTTTATCTGTTCCTCTGATGTATTGGGTACCCACCATAAGTGTTTTATTCATCAAGTACCATCATCATTTTAACTGATAAAACTGAATCCAGGCCCCTTGTTTGTAAAACTTTTCATGCTCAACTCCATTAAGCACGAAATTTTCATTCTCATAACTGTTAAAATGCAAAGAATTGTTGGCGTTTTAACATTCTTGAGCAAGATACAATACTTGCTTTTTCTGTTTCAAGCACAACTGGCTTGTCTATGCTGTAACTTTTTTCAGTTGATAAAATGAGCCACCTCGTGAGAAAACCAACAATCTGCATATGCGAAAACAAAGACGCAGATCAGCTTCGCGGTAACTGCAAAGCTTATCAGCGCCTTTGTTTTCGCTACACGGATAGTACTATTTCTCCTCTACTTAAATCCAAAATTTCGATTTTTTCTAGCCTGCTTCTGTGACTGTGCAGCCTGATTTGTGTCAGACCTGTTCGGAAACCACATTGTTGGTTTTCCCACAAGGTGGCTCAAATTTCATGCTCATTTGAGCATGAAAAAAGTTCTATAACTTCAAGGTCAGCTCTGACATGGGTGATTAAGCACCATGTTGTAAAAACTAAGTTCCCTATTGTATACAGCTCTGTATTTTGTCAATCCATTCCATAGCAATCCTATGATCTAGAGCTAGGAAATGGTACAGTCTTTTGGCAGTTTTCATCTGAAAAAAAAGAAGATATTTTAAAGTAATTTATTGCTGTAATTCTTTGGGAAGATAAAGTGCAAAAGTTAGCTTGATTTGACCTGAATATCCATGTCAACAATTTTTTAGCCATGTTTGGAAGGAACCAATGCTTCTTGGGTAGGCTCAGACTGGTACAACCAGTATGTATACTCCTCCTCAAAAAAATCCGGTCACCCAATTGTGTTGCAACCACCCAACAAATAAACGAAAACTAGTAAATTTGAAATACTTGACAAAATCGAGTGTATAAACAGTCATTTCGCATGCAGTGCATGCCTTTTGCGCATGCTCAGTTTATAAAGTAGATGTTACATTGTAGTTATAGGGTACAAAAGGGTGAGGAATCTGGAAGGTCACACCATTCTAGTAACTACTCCATGCTAGCTTCCTCGGGATACAAATACAGTGTAGAAGCATCTGTGGTGTCTAATAGTAAAGTTTCTTGTCGCTTTTTTGTATTCGGGGGTCGTGGTTTTAATCCAGGACCTCTACAGCCCTTCGGATAACATTTTCAGCATGCTCTATCTCTATATGACATAACATATTAATAGGACGTAAAAGCAAAATTCATCAAAGTTTTGGGTTGGAGATAGGATAGTAAAGGGTATGGGCACACCAAGCAAGTTTATAACAAAATATATGGAATGCGAAAAAGATTTTCAACTCTTACGACTTTGGGTGACTGGATTTTTTTGAGGAGGAGTATATTATGATTTCTTGCTCAAAGACACCAAATATAATGGGCTTTCTAATTTTTAATCTATGTTGGGACAGAATATACTTTTTAGAAACAAAAAACCAGAGGACCAATGGTCCTGTAAACGCAAAATATATGGAATGCGAAAAAGATTTTCAACTCTTACGACTTTGGGTGACTGGATTTTTTTGAGGAGGAGTATATTATGATTTCTTGCTCAAAGACACCAAATATAATGGGCTTTCTAATTTTTAATCTATGTTGGGACAGAATATACTTTTTAGAAACAAAAAACCAGAGGACCAATGGTCCTGTAAACGCTCACCTGAGATCTGCTGCATATACCAATAAACATGATTGAGTATAATGGTATTTAACCCCAGTGCAGGGGCAGATGAAGCCCTTGGGCCATTTTCTTTTTTCAGAATAATCAATATTCTGTCCATTTACCAATTTTCCGCTGGTTTTAATTCCCCTTCAAATGGCATTTTAACAGTTTTCCTCATTCAAATGCATAGGCAACCCATGTTGACCTTGCCATAAACTGGGTCATTGTCATCACAGGGTCATGATTTGTATATACATTGTAGTACTTTAGCCATCAATGCTTCACACCAAGTTTCATTGAAATCAGTCCATTGGTTTCAGAGATGAAGATTTTTGAAGGGTTTTTACCATATATGGGCATGGCGGCCATCTTGGCAATGTGACCTAGATTATTAATATATACATTGGTTCCCCCATCCTATAGATGCTTCACACGAAATTTGGTTTTAATTGGCCAATTTGTGTCAGAGGAGAAGATGTTTGAATGTTATGGTAATATACATGTATATTGCCCTGGGGAGGGGGTATATGAGCCCTTGGGTCAAATTTTTTTCAGAATCATTAATATTCAGTCCTACTACCCATTTCCTGCAAGATTTTCACCTCAAATGACTTTTTAAAAGTTTTCCCCATCCAAATGCATTAGCGACCTATGTTGACCTTGTCGTAAAATAGGTCAAGGTCATCACAGGGTAATGATTTATATGTACATTGTAGGACTTTAGCCATTGATGCTTCATGCCAAGTTTCTTTGAAATCAGTCAACCCGTTCCAGAGAAGAAGATTTTTCAAGGGTTTTTACGATATATGGGCATGGCAGCCATCTTGGTCATGTGACCTAGATTGTTTATATATACATTGATTCCCCCATTCTATAGATGCTTCATATAAAATTTGGCTTTGATTGGCCAAGTGGTTTCAGAGGAGAAGATGTTTGAATATTATAGTAATATACATGCATTATGCCCCAGGGTGGGGGCAGATGAGCCCCTGGGGTCCAATTTTTTCAGAATCATTAATATTCAGTCCTAATGCCCATTTCTTGCAAGACTTTCACTTTAAATGATATTTTAAAAGTTTTCCCCATTCAAATGCATTGGCGACCTATGTTGACCTTGCCATAAAATAGGTCAAGGTCTTCACAGAGTCATGATTTATATACACATTGAAGTGCCTGAGCCATCAATGCTTCATGCCAAGTTTTGTTGAAATCGTTCCACCGGTTCTGGAGAAGAAGATTTTTGAAGGGTTTTTACCATATATGGGCATGGCGGCCATCTTGGTCATGTGACCTGGATTTCTTATATACACATTGGTTCCCCCTTTCTATAGATGCTTCATATTAAATTTGGCTTTCATTGGCCAAGTGGTTTCAGAGGAGAAGATGTTTGAATATTATGGTAATATACATGTATTATGCCCCAGGGTGGGGGCAAATGAGGCCCTGGGGTCCAATTTTTTCAGAATCATTAATATTCAATCCTAATGCCCATTTCTTGCAAGACTTTCACTTTAAATGACATTTTAAGTTTTCCCCATTCAAATGCATTGGCGACCTATGTTGACCTTGCCGTAAAATAGGTCAAGGTCATCACAAGGTCATGATTTATATATACATTGAAGTGTTTGAGCGGTCAATGCTTCATGCCAAGTTTCGTTGAAATCGGTCCACCGGTTCTAGAGAAGAAGATTTTTGAAGGGTTTTTACCATATATGGGCATGGCGGCCATCTTGGTCATGTGACCTGGATTTCTTACATACACATTGGTTCCCCCTTCCTATAGATGCTTCATATAAAATTTGGCTTTGATTGGCCAAGCGGTTTCAGAGAAGGAGATCTTTGAAAATGGTGGACGACGGACAGGCGACGACGGACGGACGCCGGAGCATGGGTATACTATAAGCTCACCTATGAGCCTTCGGCTCAGGTGAGCTAAAAAATCAATATGAAAAAACAGGTGACTTTTAAAACTTTGTATCAAAAATTTCAATACCAGACAAAACCTCAAAACTGTACCTCGAAGAAAGCACTCTCCTCAGTCTTCTTTGGCGCCCCCTGGCCCATTTTGTTGACCAGTTTTACGGTTTCAACTTCCGAGAGCTCAATCACCCCCTTGATACTGGAGTCTTCCATACTGTCGTACCAACGAAGCTGAAATCAAACAATCCATATTTCATTATGAGGTAAGGTTAAAAGCAGTCACCTCAAGATCAGGAGTGTTAGCTTAAGCCAATGGTTATATGAGCCACATCGCAAGAAAACCGGATTTTTGTCTATGCGAAAACAAAGGCGTAGATCAGCTTCGCGGTAACCGCGAAGCTGATCAGCACCTTTGTTTTTGCTACTCGGATAGTACAATTCCTCTTCTACTTAAACCCGAAATTTCAAGCTTCTAGCTCTTTTCTGTGCTTGTACAGGCCGGTTTGTGTCAGACCTGTTCAAAAACACAGAAGACTGCTTTTCTTGCGTCGCGGCTCATATGATTTTAACCTAAGCAACAAGAAAGTTTAAAAGTGTAGAAAACTTTGCAATGTACATGTACAAAGATGAGCTATGCTCTTGCAAGCTATTTCTCAAATTAATATAGACAATTAGTCAAAGAAATCTACTAACCTGATGTTTCATTGAGTCAAGCACAAACCATCTCTGTTTCCACCCCTTCAGTAATGCCCCTCGCTTATATAGGTAGCCCTCATGTGTCCTGTGTTCTCCTGAACTGTGTGTGTAGTGATCGTATGTATGGGTACTTGACAATGTCGCAACAGCTGAAAAAAAAAAGGTCAAAAGTTACAGACAAATAAAGTTTATGACAACTTTTGCTCAATTCATTAAGCATCCTTTCTTATACAAGTCCTTGTGTGTTCTGTGTTTATCCAAACTGTGTGTGTAGTAGTCATATGTATGGGTACTTGACAATGTTGCTACTGTTGCAAAGTAAGATTTGTTTCAGTTTTAATAAAGCTTCAACAAATCATTCTTATAACCATCAGGAAAGCATGTCCGTTCAATGAATACCCCCTTAAACCCCACTTTTATATAGTAAAACTGGGGTATGCAGGGGTAAATCTATTTTTTCTTATTTTTGCTCTAAAACATAGATTGTGGGTACTCGTTAGAACCGCCTTGCCGAGGAGGTTCTAACATGTACCCACAATCGATGTTTTGAGCAAAAATAAGAAAAATATCAAAAGTTTTCTGATGAAATTTTCAATTTTTACAATTTAAAAAAATCTCTGTATATTACATGGACAAGTTTTCGTAATGCAATGACACCATCTAATACTTAGTTCTAAAGAGCACATAAAAATAGATTTAACAGTCAATATCTCATACATCCATCCCACATACCTGTCCCAATACCTATACCATACCACAATTTTTTATGTGTTTGTTTGTATTGAGTTTGAAATCCAAGTCAACAGTTTTTCAGTCATGACGGGACAGAGCCACTGCTTCCTGGACAGTATCCAGTACCCTAAGGTCTTAATTTGTCTTGCTCAATGGCATATGGCTCCCCATGTGGGATTCGAACCTAGGACCTCTTGATTCGGTGTCTGATGCTCTACCAGAAGGTCAAAGCGCTCTCCATCAAAATTTTAGTTCAGCAAATGTATTAGCAATACTATTTAAAAACATAAATTTCTATAAGATTAGATCTTGATATAAAGACTGTTACTTACACATTCTATTTTCCCCGACTGAACTTGCCACCGAGGGCTGAGATATGCTGGAGTTACTGGCACTGTTGTCCGTCACAGTCTTCAACTTTGTACAATTCTTTGGGACCGATGCCATACATTTCTCATGACAGTTATAACCACAGTCTACACAGTGCATGCCTGAAAATTAGGTCAGTAGGTAACTGTGTGTTGTAATATTGTTTTATAATTTACTCATAACGAATCATAACAAATCATGAAGTATGCCTATACATGCTATATACAATTTCACCTCTCCCTCAGCTGAAACTTGGAAGATTCGACCATTTGGAAAAGTATTTCTCTCCAGTTACGCTTAAATCAGACTCAAGAAAGTGAGATGATACATTGTACAATTTACTAAAAACCTCAACCATGCAGCCATAAGTTGTAATCAAAATATGTACAGTATCTGTACATGTTTATTTTTTCAAAATATGTATGTGTTTTATTTTTACTTTAAGTCATATTTCGTAATACAGAACTTTATTTTCAATACAAACATACCAGTTTTAGTGAGACCCCATAACAACTGTGAACACAGATCACAGTACGCCGCCGTGGTGTATGTCCATTCTTCAAAAACATGTGGTTGACTAAACAACCTCGCCGCTTCCCCCAACATTTTCCCCTTAACTAGAATCTCTAGCGTGGATCTCTTGTGTATAGACCTGCCATGAGATCGTGCTAGCTGCATTGTGAAGGAAGACTGTCGGAAAACGCTGTCGTGGTGTGGCGCTTCCAGTTTGTCCCAGAACGATTTCCATTTTCTTGGTAAATGGCCGAGGTCATTCTCCAGCTTGTGGATTTCCTAAAAGGGGGTAATTAACATGAATATAAGAATCGTGCATGAGTGTCAGGTATGGATAGACAAATCTGTCCTGAGGGTCACAGTGTGACCCGAGGGACTGATTTGTCTATCCATACCTTACACGCCATAAATGCTACAATCACGACGTTCACCATTTTGAATCAAAACGTTTTGACGTCATTGTGACGTGTGTGCTTAACGACAAAATTATGTGACATTCTTTATGACCAATGTTAAAAAAGAACACTTGAAAACACAGGGTAAGGGTGACATAAGAATTTCTCACATAGGATAAAATGTAGGATTTCTCTATCTGGTGTGCAAGAATATGTAATATCCATGTATAATGTACAATGTTCAATTGATGTTTTACTTGAAAAGTGCTAGCTCAGTCGTCAGCATGCAAGCATGCAATACCCAAAACTTGAATCTTAAGTGCAGATATTTTCTCTTATTCCTGTTACTTGCAAAGAAATGGGCACATATCACGAGTGACCCATACTAGGACGCGTACCTAACAAGAAAGTGTGTAGCTAGCTTACAGAGTGACAAAATCATGTTGGTTTTTTTTGTCTTGCAGCCCATTAAAACATAGCAAAAAGCACTTTTTTTTGCAAACGTTTACATACTTTCTTCGCATTTTTTGAATAATTATCATTTTCATTGTTATGTCAGTCTTCAATACAGTGTATCAAATCATTCCTGCAAGAATCCCTACAAGAAAGTTCTGTTCATGTTCAAAGAAACACAAACCTGAAACTGCCACTGGAAATTATCCGGCTGCTGAATCAGGATGTTGTCATAGCAACCGTTGATGACCTTCCGTCGCGGCTGACCGATCGTTTCGACTGGTTCCTGGTCTTCGTTCTGTCGTATTTCTCGCTGCGTGACCTCAATGTCATAGGACGGCCCGTGGGCCAGGTCCTCCATGAGGTAGTAGTCCCAGATCTTGAGGTTGGACAGATTAGAGTATGGTCTCAGCACCTGGGAGAATATGAAAATTGAGCCTGTGCATGAGATAACCAACAATTTGGGTTCCGACCAGGTCTGACACAAACTGGCTTGTACAGTAACAGAAGCAGGCTAGAAGCTTGAAATTTTGGCTGTATGTAGAGGAAGAATTGTACCATCCGTGTAGCAAAAATAAAGGCGATGATCAGCTTCGCAGTACTGCGAAGCTGATCTGCACATTTGTTTTCACATAGGCAAAAATCTGGTTTTCTCATGACGCGGCTCAATTACAATCTACAATGATCTTTATGCATTTCTGGCTATTGGCCAATGACATAAATGAAAGCACAAAATAGAGTGTGCATATCTAGGAATCCAAACATCATTTTTCGTCCCATTTGTAAGGTCAGTTTTTGTTCGAAATGTCAGGGAAAACAGTAACTGTCATTTAATAAAGAATACGAGGCGCATCGTGAGAAAACCAGATTTTTGCCTATGCAAAAACAAAGACGCAGATCAGCTGTGCAGTACTGCACAGCTGATCGGTGCCTTTGTTTTCGCTACACAGATAGTACAATTCCTCCTCTTCTTAAGCTACAGTCACACTGTCACGTTTCGAGGCTTACGTTTTACTACGTTTCCAAATCCCACGTTTTGCCCTAAATTTGTCCGGTTTTGCAGGTTGTTAGGTTTCAGTACGTTTATATTGACGTTTTGCGACGTTTTACTCCGTATCGCTACGTATTGTCCGGTTATCCAACGGCTTAGGGCCACAGTTTCACTAGGGATCGGTACGTTTAGCTACGTATTTACTACGTGCCGATACGTTTTCCTACGATTCAGTAGGTTTTATCAGGTTATTACTACGTAGCGTCCGGATAGTTCACTTGTACCCGTGACGTATTTATTGGAATTATCGCACCAAAATTAATTAGTTGCATGATGACCACCAAGAGAGGATCCAAGAAAAGTTCCAGGGGTGGCAAATCTGCGCATGCACCGGGGCTGTTGAGTGCACTGCAAGATGACACAGAAGAGGTAAGCTTTTTTCTCTATATTTTGTGACTCGATTTATTGCATCTTAAAAAAAAAAAAAAAAAAAAAAAAAAAAAAAAAAACATCACAACCAAACTGTACATATTTAGTGCATATTACTATTTGTTTCAAAATTGCACCCAATTCTTAATCCCATGCGTACTGGCCATGAACTTGAGCGTTCGATGATTGTATTCTTTGGAAATTTAATCGTATGCTTTTGTGTCCTTCTTAAGACGTATGAAATATATTCATATAAACGCCATGATTCCATATCATATAAAAATTTTGGGAAATCAGCATTAACCTCTATTACGGCCCGTATGCGTAACCAAACGTAGTATTACTTAGTTAAATCGTAGTAGAGCGTGTCAATACGAAGTGATACCTAGTAATACCTGCTGAAACCTACTGAAACCTATCAAAACGTAGGGTAACACGTAGCAAGTCGTATTAAAACGTATTGAAACGTAGTACCTGCGTATTGATACGCAGAGTTCCACCGGGTTGTAATTTAAGTTTTAGTACGTATTTGTTACGTATGTACTACATTTTACTACGATTCGACTACGCTTTGCTACGTTTTACTAGGTATAAGCTACGTAAATCAGAATGTCACGTTCGAACTGTTTTTTTAGTTCGAACGTGGCATGGGCCAGGTATATAGCCCTATATAGCCGTATTTAATACGTTCCACTACGTTGTAATACGTTTTACTACGTATATTGCCGTATTGCTACGTTTCAGAAGCGTAGTAAAACGTAGGCCTCGAAACGTGACAGTGTGACTGTATCTTTAAATCCGCAATTCCAAGCTTCTAGCCTTCTTCTGTGACTGTACAGGCTGGTTTGTGTCAGACATGGTCGGAAACCCCGAAGGCTGGTTTTCTTGCATCACGGCTCATATATGCCAAACCTGGGGATCATACTGCATCCTCTGATCCTCTGAAGTCATGCTGTTGCCACGGTTACCAAGTTGTCAGCAGATCCAGATAAAGTGAAAAAGTGCTTAAATGTTTTATAGTGAAGTTGCAGTCAAGATCTGATTATTAAAACTTCAGTAAAACTTACAAAAGTGAAAACTGAAATCAAGCAAAAAAGGATAAAATCCAATCCATAGGACCAGTGTGAGGGTAAAACCCAACTCACCGTTTCTTGATCCCCTTGACTGTATAAGAAATTGTAAAACAATGGCGTCTTCCGATGATGTTTGTCAATGTAGTCCCAGATCGTAAACCCCATTGTCGTCTGCTGCAGATGTTTCGGCGAGAATCCACCCTCATCCTCGTCATCAAGGCGATGCATTTTCTTCTCTTCAAGCAGCCAACCTGCTTCCATGCGTTCGAACTCAGTGTCTAGCATAAAGGTACGAAATCTGTTGGAGACGTAGTGGTATGCTACGAACTTGATGAAATATTGGTTGAACTCGAAGGACAGTGGAAACTGATTGTGAATCTGGAAAAAGGAGGAAACAAAGTTATGAACGAACGCCAAAAAAGTGAGTTCCTACCAGGTCTGACACAAACCGGTCTGTGCTGCCGCAGAAGGTGGTTAGAAGCTTGAAATTTCTGATTTAAGAAGATGAGGGATTGTACTATCCGTGTAGCGAAAACAAAGGTGCTGATCAGTTGTGCAGTTACTGCACAGCTGATCTGCACCTTTGTTTTCGCATAGGCAAAATTTCGGTTTTCTCGGCTGATAATAGTAATCATTCTTTTTAGACAAAAATGTGCTATATAAACACATTATCTAAAACAGCAGTAACACAGTAGCGTATAACCCAAACGCGCCCCGGGTGTATGAAAAATCTCAACACGCTGAAGACTTTGGATGTATAAAAATTAATTTGTTCCTTTAACTTGCTTTAGCAGTCACACATTAGCGCGTGACTGAGGCAAGTGCCGGACGTATAAACAATCTCAAAGTTTTGGAGTACTGTTGTGATACGTCCCAGACACGCTATGCACGTGCTACAGGGGCGCATCGAACGTTCAACACGCATTTCACACACGCTTGGGGCACGCTACTGAAGCAACATCTAATAAAATCAGAACGCACATGGAACGTACACTGGCGTGCTTCAAAGGCGCGTCAAACGCGTTCAGAGCGTATTCAACTCGCCTGTAGCAAGCGTGGAACTTATTCGTGACGTATAAGTCACACGCCCGAGACATGCTGAGCTTTTAGAAAATTTTTAAGCATGTTTAAATTTTTTTTGAGCCCAAACGCGCGCGAAACGCGCAGAGACTTTTAGCGTCATGCAGCGATGCGCGCCGGACGTACACCAAGCGTAACCAACGCGCTTGTAGCGAGTTTTGAACGTGTTTCCGACGTGCGTCTGACGTATGTGGTATTTTACTATTTTTTCAACACGCCCGGCAGGCGTTTCACTTATACGCTACTGTGTGACTGCTGTTTAAGCATATTTTCTCATCTTTCAATAGGTTAACATTAATTTTGTGTCTCCGTGCAAGATCCTATTTACAGGGCTTTCAATGATATCAGGCACAAAAAAATGTGCGAGCAAGCAATCAATGATAATTCAAACATAGAAACTGAAGACATTCTACAATCTAGGCAAAGAATGAGAAGAAAACACTATTCTTATAACACAAACCTGATGTACAACATCCAAGAACTGCAGGAACACTGGCGCGAACCCACTGGCCTGGTTAGCCTGGGTCTGGTTACTCCTGTGCGTAAACCGGTGCCCAAATGATAACCACTCCTTTTCAATGAGTGCCTTGAACCCATCAATAGTCCTGTAGTAGGGGTCCAGGAGTAGCTGGGCGGTGGAGACGACCTGGGTTGTGACGTCCCATCCGTCCTCCAGGCAGATCATGACGGAGGAGCCCTGGACATCTAACAGGTCGACAGTGGCTCCCGCTAGTTGTAGGATGTTTTGGATCTGTAATGATTTATGGGATTGAATGGAATATATTCAAAAACATTTGATATATCTTAGAGAGTTCTCAATATATTTTGTCCATTTTCAAGGAAATTCATGGCCAAAAAAAATATAGCAAAAGTGAGCAAAGTTCACATACCCCCGGCGGTAGCCATCAGCGTTCATACCACTTTGAGACAAAAAGCAGATTACAGAAAAAGGTATACATCTATTGTTACATCCAACAAAAATATATTCATAAATAAAAAAGCAAAAACTATATCCCCCTAATACTTCCTATGCCGGACAAAAAGGTGCAGATTTGTATAGGAGTGACAGATGGTAAAAGAGACAAAGTAAAAAAAAGAAGACAAAAGTAAACAACAGAATCATTATCTTGTTTTCAGTAATAGAGTAGGCCGTTCTGAACATGCATATAAAATTTGAAGTCTCTAACTCTTATACAGACTGAGCTGTTACGATGGAAAAATTTCTCAGATAGAGAGAAAAATGGATAAATAAAGGGAATGATAAGCCAGAGATTGTTGATTCTCAAATACACAATACAACTTGACATACCCAAGCTTTGTACCAAATTTCAAAATTCTAGGTTAAGTAGTTCCTGAGAAATCTTTGACACAAAATGGTGCAGATTTGTATAGGAGTGACAGATGGGAAAAGAAACAAAGTAAAAAAAGAAGACAAAAGTAAACCACAGAATCACAATCTTGTTTTCAGTAATAGAGTTGGTTATTCTGAACATGCATATAAAATTTGAAGTCTCTAACTCTTATACAGACTGAGCTGATATGATGGAAAATTTTCTCGGATAGGGAGAAAAATGGAAAAATAAAGGGAATGATAAGCCGGAGATTGTTGATTCTCAAATACACAATACAACTTGACATACCCAAGCTTTGTACCAAATTTTAAAATTCTAGGTTAAGTAGTTCCTGAGAAATCTTTGACACAAAAAAAGTTTACATCATACTATTAGGAACATCACGTCTTTGTACCAAAATTCAAGACAATGCTTCCTTGTTCTATCATTCTCTTTATTTGAGAAAGAACAAAGAAACTTTCTTATCACACCATTCAACTAAAACTAATTGTAAAATAGTATCATATCCCTTATATTCAGCAAAATCATCATCTTGTGATAAGTTTTACCCAAAACATACCTGTGGCAGCCAATCAGATTCCTCGACAGTTCGGTAAAACCCAGCATCTGGCCCAGGTGTGGAGCTTGGCACACAAGCCCTGCTCAGCTTCTTAAAACTGGCCTTAACATGTCGGACTTCATAGAAGTCAACTGGTATAAAATCACACTTCGGAAATGATTCCAACTTGATTCCCTACAAAGATTATTAATGCTGTGTATAGGGAAACATTTTAAAACAATAACTTTGGCATAACCATTATTTTCATGTTTTCTTGTCCTCTTTGAAACACAATCACCATATTCGTACAAATTAGCGCACAGTGCACTTAACTTTTTAAAATAACTAAAAGTTCAGGTAACAAAATATCGTTCTGATAAGCGCACACTACGAACGAAAACAACTCGTCAAAAACTCAAATGATGATGTCATTTAAGTGTCAAATTCGTCATAAAATATTTCTTATTATTATTTAGGGTCATTTTAAATGTGGCTAATATGGTTTTAATGTGTAAAATTGGTGTAAAATACCAATATGCTAGCCAAGGAGTGGCGCTTATGCACCTGTTTTTGGCAAACAACCAGGGAGTGCGCTGATTGGAGCATGTGCGCTAATTAGAATGAATATGGTTAACTTGTGAATAAATACATCTGGCCTCAGCATTCAAAAATTGAATTTTCTCAGCCTTTTTCTCTGCCTTTAGAGCAAGCATTTAAATTTTAAAATCTAAGATTCTGCAAGAGCTTTTCTCTGCAAATTAAATTGAGAATCACTGGGTCTACTATATCCTGATAAAAAACCAAAATGAAAGATTAACATCAATTTGTGATATTTACTATACATGAAGGTAACTAAAGCATTTCACAAATTTCAATGCCACCTCTAAAGAAAATTCTGATTTGGCTCTGTTCTCCAAGTATTTTCTTTCTCTGAATACATTTGAAATTCTGTCAAGAATTACGGTATATCTTATTCAAACACGACATTATCGTCTTTCCTACTGAACCTAATGGAAACATCACTGTTTGCAAATTAACATTAATTCACTGTAAACAAAACAATGTGTGTAAGGTGGCGTTTTTGTGGTGTCGCACATAAACATTCATGTTCGCCAAGAATGAGTCCACTGGAAAACATTTTAAAATGTAAGCATTTATTTATTAGTCGTGTTAGAATCAAAATAATTTTACGTTACGGTGAATTAACTTTGATGATTAACGCGTGATGTCGTTGGGAAGATGTGATATTAAATTCACGACGGTGCAATACATCGCAATCTGCCCTCCAACATCCCACGTTAACCACGATAATTCTCGTTAAAGTAAAATTATTTCTTAATTCAAAGTTTTTACCTTCATCTGAGTCTTCTCTCCCAGCACATACAAGGACACCTTCTTCAGCCCCTGTACTGAGCTGTTAATTAGGTCACCGGCCCTCTCAAGGTCACCACTATTGTGGGAGAACCTTGAAGGATCCAGAGTTGCAGTCCGCTGCTTCTCCTTGCCCCCACCACCGCTCCCTATTCTAGTCAAGGCTGGAAAAAATAGATCAATTATAAATATGAAAATATTCTTTTCGTTTTTCTTCATAAATAATTAGTTCTTGACAACAGAATTAATCAAATAGCTGTCCCAATTTGTTTCATATTGTACAAAATGTTCCTCCTGAAGTCAAAGCTATTTTGCATGTACAATATTAATGTCTTTCCTGCTTCAAATGCTAAAATGTTTGAACCATATACATGTAGATAACATAAAAGAAACAGAGTTACCAGAAATTCTAATGAGGTATTACATAGGCTACTCCATTTTACAAGATACTGTAGATCCGGAAATATTCGCGAGAACTTAATTTTCGCTATTTTTCACACGCGAATTGGTTGCCTCATGAATTCAGAGTTCTCGCTAATAAAGAGTCGCTATTAACTTTATAGAATACATGGACACTCACTTGCGAATTCAAGAACACGCTAATAATTCGATCTCTTAAATAGAAAATTCGCGAAATATAAGTCTCACGAAAATTTCTGAATTTACAGTAACCAACCTTTGTATATGTTTATAGCAAGATGTCTTAGGATGTGATTTATACAATGCACCCATCAGTTATCAGCAATATCTAAAAGCAGTTCAAACTCTAAAGCCTACAAGCATTATCTAGAAGAGCTAGTCCACCAAAACGTAAACTAAGCAACAAATATCACATTGTTGTCACATTTTGGTTTAGTTGAACATCAACCAAATAAGATCACATAAACATTCAACATAAGAAAATTCAAAAAATTAATGCAGAATTAAGTTGAACTTGTAAAACATTTTGTTGGCTTTTGTCACCAGTCCCTGCAGTATACAGTTCAACCTCAGTATAATGTGCCTCACTATAGTGCGATTTTCAATACAACACAGCCATGTCATGGCTCCCAAAATGATTATTTTGCTATTATGTCTACTGTAAATAACCTCTCTATAACATAGGTTCACTTAAAACATGGACTGTTTCCATAGACCCCAATGACAGCATTATAATGAGGTTGACCTATATATAATATAGAAACTAGTGTCCAACTTAAACTGATTTTAGTAGACTTAGACTGTTTCACTTCAAGCTGAAATAATCAACAAAGTTGAAGACTTCTTTGTTGACTCTATTTTTGTTGATTGCTTGAAAAACAAATCAACCTGTGTCATGTCATCTTTCAAAACCTGGACCCAGTTGTTCAAAGCATCGTTAGCTTAACGATATCGTTAAGACATAAATTTGTTAAGCAAATATCAGCTAAAGTAACAAATACACTGTTATTTTTTGTTGAAAAAATGTGAGAATCCTTTGCAGTGCAAAGGATTCTCACATTTTTTCAACAAAAAATAACAGTGTATTTGTAATATTAATGTTTGAAATTTTAACGAAACGTTAACTAACGATGTTGTTAGTTTTGAACAACTGGGCCCTGGATTTATGACAAAAATCAAAATAAATTTCTGCATGTTTTGGGACACCATCCATTTTCTCAAAAATAATTATTTTATAACCTTTTAAACTTTGGGACACATAAAAATTAATTAGAAAAAATGTCAACATTTTTTTTTTATATTGGGACACATCAATTTTTTTGGGGGGAATGTTTTATTCACATTTCATAAACACTCCTTTTTCTTCAAGCACATTATACTTCTAGTTTCTGATTCTAGACTAAGAGACATGCTGTCCTAAGATATAGGCCAACTACATATTCATGTATTTTAATACAAATTTTGGAGCGACAGTTAGTAGTATGTTTGAGATAAGAGTACTTACTAGAGGTGACATGCTATGTCCTAAGATACAAAATCCTAAATGGACTTGGCAGAAATTATAAAAAAAGATTCTGAGGGTATGAATGCAATGGTCATTTCATCCATTCTGAAACAAACTTCCTAAAATTCAGGCAATTTAATAAAAAGACTAACAAAAAAAAAAGTAAAAGGATGAAATGCATAGAAATAAGCCCTATTATTAGAGAGAAAATATATTAAACTGACTGGGGAAAAATGTATTCGATCTTGCCCAAGCTTGATATTTAGTAACATCAGCAAGCATTTAAATAATACAACTAATCACAACAGAAATTTTAGGTCACATGATTATGAGCATGTGTGAGATTCAGAATCAGCAAACCAAAATAAAGCTTTATGGTCACATGATGACATGATAATGCAATGACCAATCAGCATTCTTCTTTCTGGTCACATGACCATGCAGTGACCAATAGCATTCAAGGGCTTTAATTATGGGATAAATACTTTGTATGTATCCTCTTCTTGCTCGTCTGGGTAACGTTAAAACTGAAAAATTATCAACAAGTATAAATAAAACATCTGTATACTCATTTCTCTCATAGTTCTTGTTTAGATATTCCTTTCACGCATTAGAAAAAAACACACATACTGCCTCAAATACTTTCACTACATATGTCAGCAATATATTATACTAACATGTATACAAATAGTACATGTATATACAAACAGAAAATACAAGTACATGTACATACAAAATCAAATCAACATCAAATCTGATAAATGCTAAATTGCATATATCAACATGTACATGTTAACACAATGTACACAACATTAGTACACAAAGAACGATTAATTTATCTTTTACAAGTCATCACTTCTATAAGTTTTAAGTCCGACAAAAAGTTAAATTTTCACGAACTGACTAGTGCATGTAAAAATGAATAACAAGTTATTAATCAGGATTATCATCTCGTTGATAATCCCATTTATTTTGGGACCGACGAAGCGGATGGACTGCTATTTTGCGCAACCACTGTGGCTTTTGGGAGTATTTGAAATACCTATTAAGGGTTTTCTTTCATCAAATTTTGCAAATTGTAAATCTTGTTTATCGTATCAGCCTTGACAGTTTATCAAATCTATAAGCGCTTTATTCATAGTTACTTTCCATCAATCAAGCACCTACACGATAAGAAATGGATCAAATCAATCCCAGCATTCTTTGCGCTGTCGCACTTCCTTTTCCGTTTGCTTCCGAAAAAGAAAATACACGTTTAATTGAAAAAGAAGAGAAATCGTAGAAAACTGAGTACATCGGCATGCCAAACGGTCGGAAAAGAACACGGGGAGCGCCTAGAGGAAGACCAAAAAGGCAGCGAGTCCAGGATCGGGACCAGGGAGAAGTTGAACCCTTACAATTGTCCGGGGATGACGGTGGGTCAAACCCAGACCAACGGTCTGAGGAGCACCCCCGTCAAGGTAATCCAAACACACAAGGACCCACATCGGCGTTTCGACATCTTATCGATTTCGAAAAATTATTACAAAGTAGCGGTATTGGTCCGCTGGTTTCAGGCCAAAATACCTCGGCACGGGATTTACCTACACAACCTCCGATTCAGTCAGCCGGTTTGGAATCAACTCCCCCACTGGAGACTGAACCGGGTGCCAATTTTACATTTGGTCTGGACCCAGTGCGATTAGGGAGTGACGACCTGTCCGCACACGTACCCGCATCCATATGCCAAAAGATTCAGTCTTTACAATACATTAATATTAATCTCCTGTTAAAAGGGGCGGTTGAACTCCAGGAGATTTGTTCTGGGGGCGCGGTTCATCTCAACAAACAGGGTGTTTTAGAGTCTAGGCCAAAAATTGTCAAGGAACAGGTCTCCTCCATTGAAAAATGGACTGATGCTTTTCTTATTTTTTCATCCATTTTTCTTAAGAAACATCCAAGTAAGGCTCAGGAGTTGCTGCAGTACATGAGCATTATTCGTGAGGCCGCGAATAGGTCTCCTTCATCCTTTGCTTGGCGACAGTATGACGAGCACTTTCGACTCAGACAAGCAACTCAAGCTCAACCTTGGAATAAGATTAATGCAGATTTGTGGTTACGGGTTATGACTATGTCTACTCATACTCCTGCGCCTTCAGATGCACGGCCTACTTCCAAGATCAAATGTCTGGACTTTAACCATGGAGTTTGTCGTTTTAAGCCCTGTCGATATTTGCATGCATGCTCCCATTGCGATGGTACTAGTCATGGTCGTCACAACTGTTTCAAGCTGAATCCTTCACGGGCGGACAAAACTTTTCTTTCCGGTAGAGGGTCTAACTCCAACATTCGGGGAGGAAAAACTTCCTTTCCACGGGGGCCCAGACAATAAGGACTTAACTTCACTGTTACACAACCATTTAGATTCAGATCTGTTCTCTCTTGCTAAATCTCCCATTAAACTTGAGGCCTTGGAACATGAATTAATGGGTTATGACATACAGAAGGGCAATGAACTCTATAGCGGATTTTCTTCAGGGTTTTCCTTACATTATTCTGGGGCCAGGACTCCGTCCGACTCCAAGAATCTGAAATCTGCAAATATTAACGCGGACATTGTCAAACAAAAAATTCAAGCAGAAATCGATGCTGGTAGAGTAGCAGGTCCGTTTGATTCTCGGCCTATCCCTACTCTACGTGTTTCGCCTTTAGGTCTTGTGCCCAAACGGGAACCTGGGGAATTGGCTGAATTGGGGGACAAATTTTTGCTATTAAGACATTCGCATAAATTTGCTGTGGCGGAATTCAGCGGTTCCGGGGTGGGCGTCTTGCTGATCTACTAAGTTTACTAAGCTATATGAGGCTTGGGTTTGGAATCTGGCTTGTAAATTTATACTTGCAACCAGGAATGGGGCCCAAGTGACTCTTCTGTTTGTTATCCTTTAGGTTTTAGTATAGACTGGGAGAAATCTTGTCTTCCGGACACGGTACTTGAATACCGGAACCTTTAGACGAGGTGGATCCCAGATCTTAACTAGGCTAAATTTTTGAAATTCAAATCGTTACAATAAATTTGTCGCTCGCGCCAGACGCCAGACAGAATATTTTTTCGAGTTTGTCCAACAGATCTGGATTCTGTTTATATGGCATCTCGAGGAAATTGCTCTTAACACATACATTGAATGGAATGCATAATTCGGAATGCATTTATGGATGGAATGGAATGCATATTTTGGAATGCATATTTTGGAATGCATGTTTTGGAATGCATATCTCGGAATTATTATTATGGATTCAAAATGGAAGCTGCAAGCATAAATCAGGGTTTGGTGCGTGCGACTCTAAGGTTGATCAGCTGGACGCCCGTCCCGGGCTCGGATTAAACCGCCTGGTGTCCATATTCCTCCACTTACAATTCATAGTTCTAAGTCTAAGTCAATTTTGGCTTTAACTGAATTTTATTTGTTCCATTTTGTCATTATCACAAAGTACATATACATAAGGGCTGATGTGCCATAGCTATCAATGTTCTAGTCAAGAATAAAGCACATGATATTGCTTTTATATTTGTTTGTTTCTGAGTTGGTATCCTAAAATAATCAGGATTATCATCTCGTTGATAATCCCATTTATTTTGGGACCGACGAAGCGGATGGACCGCTATTTTGCGCAACCACTGTGGCTTTTGGGAGTATTTGAAATACCTATTAAGGGTTTTCTTTCATCAAATTTTGCAAATTGTAAATCTTGTTTATCGTATCAGCCATGACAGTTTATCAAATCTATAAGCGCTTTATTCATAGTTACTTTCCATCAATCAAGCGCCTACACGATAAGAAATGGATCAAATCAATCCCAGCATTCTTTGCGCTGTCGCACTTCCTTTTCCGTTTGCTTCCGAAAAAGAAAATACACGTTTAATTGAAAACCCACCCTCCCGCCACTGTGGTTGTGTTAATTGGCAGTCTTACTATTGGAATATTGATACTGTTCGTAGTTTTTATCATTCCAGGCACACATCGCTAGTCAGGTGGTTTTGATGCTTCAGGCTAAGTTTAGAGGCCATATTTATGGATAAAGACAGTCAATAACCTGATCGATGATGTGACATAGAATGGGAAACTTACTCTCTTGGGACTCCTTAATATTTGAAGATCTGCTTAAACAATTACAAACTGTGCGGTGTTGCAGATTACTGGATCTATTCGCTGGTTGCCTGAGTTGTTGCAAACAATTTACATGTTGGTGGATTTGACAAGGCATTATGGATTTTATGATTATCAATACGACTACAACCAAATATGGGGACATTGATGAATCTGCTTCTTGTTTATATTATTCAATACCTTAAATAAGTTTCTTCATCGGGCGGAATTCAGCGGTTCCGGGGTGGGCGTCTTGCTGATCTACTAAGTTTACTAAGCTATATGAGGCTTGGGTTTGGAATCTGGCTTGTAAATTTATACTTGCAACCAGGAATGGGGCCCAAGTGACTCTTCTGTTTGTTATCCTTTAGGTTTTAGTATAGACTGGGAGAAATCTTGTCTTCCGGACACGGTACTTGAATACCGGAACCTTTAGACGAGGTGGATCCCAGATCTTAACTAGGCTAAATTTTTGAAATTCAAATCGTTACAATAAATTTGTCGCTCGCGCCAGACGCCAGACGGAATATTTTTTCGAGTTTGTCCAACAGATCTGGATTCTGTTTATATGGCATCTCGAGGAAATTGCTCTTAACACATACATTGAATGGAATGCATAATTCGGAATGCATTTATGGATGGAATGGAATGCATATTTTGGAATGCATATTTTGGAATGCATGTTTTGGAATGCATATCTCGGAATTATTATTATGGATTCAAAATGGAAGCTGCAAGCATAAATCAGGGTTTGGTGCGTGCGACTCTAAGGTTGATCAGCTGGACGCCCGTCCCGGGCTCGGATTAAACCGCCTGGTGTCCATATTCCTCCACTTACAATTCATAGTTCTAAGTCTAAGTCAATTTTGGCTTTAACTGAATTTTATTTGTTCCATTTTGTCATTATCACAAAGTACATATACATAAGGGCTGATGTGCCATAGCTATCAATGTTCTAGTCAAGAATAAAGCACATGATATTGCTTTTATATTTGTTTGTTTCTGAGTTGGTATCCTAAAATAAAAGGTTTTTCTGAAATTAAGCACTGCTATCTCAACATACACTATAAATGCATCTTTTAATGCTCATTTTGTTCTAAATTCATGCACAATTTCTAGCGGTTAAGAGTCATGCATAAAATGATATCGCTAGCATTAACTATCAAAATTATACAAAAAATGATCATTTTATTGCTGTGTGTAATTACGATCATTCGAATCACATGTAGGGTATTCTACCGGGACTGTTTATTTATATAAGAAGAAAAAAAATATATAATTGAAGACTCTTTTCTTTGCACTGCAAACACGAGGAAATCCTTTGCCCAATGATCAGTGTAGACAGACCAGTGCTTTTAAGGAAGATGAGAAAATACATGTAGGTCTTTTGGGCTCTTTCGATCCTTTTTTGTATCAAGTACACTACATTCAATCTGTCAAATAAATAAATAGAATTAAATATGTAAAAAAAATGTCTGATTATCATATCAAAGTGTATGATTATTCTTAGTTTATTTCATACTTTCAAATCAAGAAAAATCAAACATAAATTAAATTTAAATCTGTTAGTTTCATAATGAAATGTTATCTGAAATGTATCCGAGTAATTTATAGTTTATTAATATTCAATGGTCAATGAAAAAAGGTCAACAAATTTGTACCAACATAATGACAAAAAGATAAAATATCAAAAAGTCAAAAAAGTTCTGAAAACCCTGTAAACAATGACTAGCTCTAGATATGTTAGTAAATGCCATAGTACGATGAATATTAGTGCATGATTATGATTCTAGTAGAAGCATCGTGCAAACACAGCTATTTTACTTGTCATTTCTGCATTTCAATTTCTTGAAAACTTATTTCCAGATACATGAACATAGATACATAGCCAATTTGGTTGGCTGGTTGCTTTGGAGTTTAATGTCCCACCAACAGCTAAGGTCATATGGAGACGGGACCTCTCGTCTGACAGATTTGAGAAGCCCAGAATCGAACCTGTGCCCCCTGGTTTACAAGGCATGTGACATAACCACTGCACCATGAAGGCTTCTATAGCCAATTTGAACACAAGAACAGGCCAATTATTTTTTCATACAGTTATGGAAATGTGAATACTGACATCTCTTCTCAAACATGCCTTCTATGGAGACTTTAGCCAGGAGTTCGAACAAGTTGACGGTAATTTTTCGATATTTCATGCCGTCGTTTTACTAGATTCTAGTAAATGATAAGCCACAAGTCCTACAGGTAAATATAAGAGAATTAAGCTGAAATTCTCAAGCAAAATAATATTGTGTATTGCTATAAAACTTTGTAGTTTTGTACAATTTGAATTTTTCTAACCACGATAAGCATAGAACAGAAGCAAATTAACAGTGAAGCTGTGTTTGCAAGCCAGATTAGAAGAGATGGTGTATGAAGATTAGAGTATGATGTACCCTCTAAACTGGTAGCAAGCCTGCGCATCCTCGCTGTAAAATAATACACCTGATACATAAGCTATTTTATACAGGTATTATGTGTGTACATCTACCATGATAACAATATACACTGTGAAAAATCTATACTTCCAGTAATGCATGAGTCATTGGTAACAACTGAACCCTAGCCCCCAGTCTTTCATCTTTCAAGCCCCTGCTTAAAGCCATGCACTGAGAGAACAGCAAGGTGTCAAATTGTGGCCATTTTCCTCAGCAGTCTGCCATGTTTGCATTACACTGAAGAACTTCCCCACACAGAGCAAGGGCAGTGCTAAAATCAAAACCAAGCCAGTTCCCCCCACCCTCTCCAAGTGGGGCTGGGTTACCGGGGTTACAAATGACTAGTGCATAATGAATGTAATTATAGCAATCTTAAATTTTGGCAATCTAAAATGTCGCAGTAACCTCAACAACAGCTCTTAAAGACTTTCAAACAAATACATGTGGTTAATACAAGCAATCTTGGCGGGTAGCACATCAAAAGAAGTTCGTGACATGTTATTACTACATCAACAAAAAATAAGTAAATGTTAACTGTGTGAGGGGCATGGGGGCTAGGCAGTGTATAAGGAGTTAAATTTTAATAGTTAGTTGACCAATTTTCTTGCATTTTT
This sequence comes from Rugalucina vietnamica, assembly GCA_964017185.1. Classification (NCBI taxonomy): domain Eukaryota; kingdom Metazoa; phylum Mollusca; class Bivalvia; order Lucinida; family Lucinidae; genus Rugalucina; species Rugalucina vietnamica. Next base: position 50,569,250 of record OZ024878.1, on the reverse strand, counting down.
TTTTGGGGGGGGGGGGGGTTAACAAATTAAACAAAATTGCAGATGGACTAAAACATCCATCGAATGGAAATAAACGTAAAACAATATCGAAACTCAAACAATAATGCAGCATAACTGCATACTGTCATAACTGCATAATGTCATACAAAATCAAGGACAATAAGGTCACAGTGATACGGTATATGTGCATATATGATATGCTCCATATAAGCGTTCTATGGCGGAAAGCAAAGTAAACATACCATATGGCATGATGAATAAGGCTGCAGACTAAAGCATTGCGATGATTAGATCTGACACTGGAAATGATTCTACTATTTTGAAAAAGTACAATTAGGCGTATAATATTCAGATCTTATTTTGATTTTTTAGCGAATTTTGTATTCAGACATAAATGAACCTGTGCGTGAGAAAACCAACAATTTGGATTCTGACCAGGTCCAACACAAACCGGGCTGTACCGTCACAGAAGATGGTTAGAGGATGGAAATTCTGGATTTAGAAAGTAGAGGACTTGTACCATCCATGTAGCGAAAACAAAGGCGCTGATCAGCTTTGCAGTTACTGCGAAGCCGATGTGCGCCTTTGTTTCCACCTTTGCAGAATGTTGGTTTTTCCATCGAGCAGCTCAAATTTAACAAAATATTGTTTTGAATTCAGGTTTAGCCCCTGATTAGCATGCAGAGATAGTGAATTCATTTTAAAGGGTAAAGCCATTAAAGCATCATTTAAACGTTTCTGAAATATGGACTCTGTTCATAAACTTGGAAACAAAATTAAAACCAAACCAAACGCCCAGAAAACTAATTATTTTACATTGTACTTTAAAATAGACTTCAGTGTGACATTAGCATAAAATTGCAACAAATATAAATTCATTTGACTCATATAAACCTGGTGGTCTTTTTGTGAGACATAAGCGAACAGCATAGCCACAGATGGGACGCCGCAGAACGCGGCGTCCCATCTGGGGCTATTCTGTTTGCACAGAGAAATTTCAGCAAAAAAATCAAATAAAAAATTAAAAATCACTCCTAACACACCTAAAAATGAAAGTGGACACATCCAATTGCTAATGATGGGAGAATCCATTCGTCAAATATGGGTTAAATCATTTCCAGTGCTCAGACTAAGTGCCAAACGCTACTGCTTTTTAATTATCACGTGGTTTCATACATTGCGAGCGTGAGCCGCCTTTGCCGCCACTGGACCGCAAGGTGTTAACGGCCCTTGTAAACATGTTACGTCGGACAGTGTTGGGTGTGGCATCCCCGGACAGGTGAAGACCAACGAACTCACCGGCACCAGCTACGAAGGGAGAAAGGTCAAATTATTTCCATGGCAACTAATTTTAACAAATGTTGTATCCATGCTAACTTGTCAACAAAAGTTATAAACTTAGCAACTTACTGAAATAAAGTTCAGAGGTTATCTTCATGGTGACAAGTTAAAGGTTATTTCCATGGCAACTCAATGAAATTAAGTTTATTCCCATAGCAACTTAAGCAAATATAGCTTATTACCATGGCAACTTACAAAAAGATTCTTTTTACCACCTTTTCAACAAAAAAATTACTATCTGTTTTCTAAGTTATGTGCAACTAAGCATTAAATCACAATTTACAAACCCTGAGTCATTTTAACAGATTAATGTTTTGACAAAATAAATTCATGCATTCAAGTATCTAAAATTCAATAAAAATGTTAAAGAATGTATTATTTAACTAATTCACATTTCAATTTTGTTAACAAACCATTATTTTAAAACAAAGAATTCATGCACAAATACAACATGGAGCAGCAATATTAAATGGCAGGTATTTTTCTACCATCAGAACCTGCCGCCTTTACAAAAAATACTCTTTAAAACAGGAAATTTTGTAAAATGAACAAGGAAACAAAAAACATCATGTAAACCAAAGTGACCAATAATGAAAACATGAAACTGTATTTCAACTATTAAGGAAAGAGAAAGCTAGCATGAAAAAAGAGGTGACTTTTTTACCGCACATAGAATAAAATTTATTTCCTCGTCGCCGATGTCTAAGCTGAATGCCATTATTCTACCACACACATCAGGTCCCGAAGTTATAAAACTTTTTTCATGCTCAGCTGAGCTGAGAATAAAATTTAAACTACTCATGAATACTAAAATAGCTCAAATATATTAAATTGAAGGTCTAGAACCCCGTTGCCTGTAGTTTATCCTGCTGATAAATGAGAACCAACAATGTGGTTTCCGACCAGGTCTGGCATAAACCGACCCATACAGTCACAGAATCTTGAAATTTTGGATTTAAGTAGAAGAGGAACTGTACTATCCGAGTAGCGAAAACGAAGGCGCTGATCAGCTTCGCAGTTACTGCGAAGCTGATCTGCGCCTTTGTTTTTGCCTAGGCAGATTGTTGGTTTTCCCATGTGGCAGCTCAAATGTTAAAATGCCAACAATTGTTGGCATTTTAACATTTATGAGCAGGATAAATTTTAGTCTCAGCCGAACTGAGCATGAAAAAAGTTTTATAACCTGAGGACCAGTTCTAAGGACTAAGGTACCAACAAACCAAAACTTTTGGCCCAGAGGTTTAAAGGGAAAATTGAAATATATGTTTGAGGTAGGGGGGAGTGATAAGCTTTTGTACGACACCAATCTATTTGTATCTATTAATACTTATGTTAGATATATAAACATCTGTAGGCAGAAAATGTAATATTTGAAAAATAAAAAATAATTTATGTATAGCCGCATAGTAAGATTAGTTCTATTGGGATTTTTAAGCGAATTCAAAAGTATCTAAGTATAAAAATCCACTCCTATACCCTAACGATAAATGAGCCGCCCCATGGGAAAACCAACAATCTGCATAGGCGAAAACAAAGGCGCAGATCAGCTTCGCGGTAACCGCGAAGCTGATCAGCGCCTTTGTTTTCGCTACTCGGATAGTACAATTCCTCCTCCACTTAACTCCAAAATTTCAAGCTTGTAGCTTGCTTCTGTAGCTGTACAGGTCGGTTTGTGTCGGACCTGTTCGGAAACCACATTGTTGGTTTTCCCACGAGGCGGCTCAAATATCTGCTTAAATAATTAAAGATGCAACAAAGAGAGAAAAATCCAATTAAATCTTAAGCAATGATCTTGCATGCTTTATGTCTTCTGTTAGATTTACACAGATTTAAACATATTTTTTGCTGTTTTATTTACCCGAAATATGTTTTCGCATAGAAGAGGTTGAAAAAAAATTCTTACAACTTTGTACTTAACATTTTCAGCTATTTATGCCCATCAAAATTTACCTAGTTCTGTGTTTGCTGCATGCTTTGTTGAAAAGCAGAAGACCTTATCTTCCATTTAAGCAGAACATTACCAATATTACCAATTTGACTTGGCAGATGCTCTTAATGATCGTAGCTTGGCACTGCCAAAACCGTGTGATTCCGTAGCCAAATTGCAATTTATTTTCCATCACCAAAAACAGACAAGAAAACCTGAGAGTTTTCTATCTCCCCTTGCCTACCATACTACTATTTTCAAGCCAGTATTTTGAGGCGAATAAAATGGGCATAAAATTCTTATTACATGAGCTGCACATAAGAAAAACAACAATATGCATATGCAAAAACAACAATATGCATATGCAAAAACCTTCGCTTTTGCCCCATAAATAGTACAATGTCTCTTCTTACTAAATCTGAAATTTCAAGCTTTGAGCCTGCTTCTGTGAGGGTACAGGCCTGTTTGTATCTTACATGGTCAGAAACCTCAAAGACCAGTTTTCTTGCATTGCCGCTCTTTAATGAATAAAATCAACTTGTAACTCTTATATTAAAGAAGGAAATACACTTACAGGCACCTTTGAGTTTCATACTGCCTCTTCCTGACTTGCTGGTGCTATAAATAGAAAGAAAAAAAAAACATTGCTTTGTGTCAATTTCATTGAGTGAATTTGGTTCAAAAAGATGCAAGGCGATTCCTAGTAGTTTATCATTCTTAGACATTCAAATCAGGATGCATGCTCTATGCTCCAATAAAGAATGAGCACAATTGTTATGCACGCAATAGGGCAGTGAGTACAGTTTTTCTTTTTTCTTTCTTTTTTTTTTTTTTTTTTTTTGACAATTCTCTTGTTTGTTCTGCAATTTTGTCCCAGTCAACAATTTTTCAGTCATATTAAGAAGAAGCCACTGTTCACTGAGAATGAACAAATACTATGGGAGTTGATGTGTTTTGCCCAGTGACACAGCCCTGCTTCAATGGGGGTTCAAACCTCATACCTTTTGATACAATCTGGCAAACTAACCATTAGTCCACTACGCTCCCTTCTTTTCCGAGATTTGATCACAAAATTCTGTCAAACAATCGACACAAAAGTATGAAGAAATAACTGTAATACCTCCTTGGACTTCTCCGGAAGGGATCCGAGGCCTCAGGGACCATCAGTGACCCACCTGTGGCCCCCGTCATGGTGAGACTGTCCAGACTCGACAATGAGTCACTGTACGACGACGTGGTGTACGAGCCGTTGCGAGCACTGTTAGGCGTAGCGGCCACCAGGACGGAGAAATATTTCTCCTGTTCTATGCTGGAGGTGGTTTCACCACTGGAGGTGGCTGCAAGTGGAATATTTTGTTTGAAGTCTCAGTCACAACAACTTTTCATTCATGCTGGGTCAGAGCTATTGCTTCCTGGATATGAACCAGGGGTTGGTAACTCAAAGCCATCTTAAGCTTAAGATCAACTTACGACCAACTTAAGTATCTCTTAAGAATTATGGTGAATACCTGAAAAGGACCTTAAGTTACAGTGACTACTTAACAGCATCGTAACTTTGGCATCGTCTTTATCTTACGAAGGGACACCTTTCATTTGAAAATAGTAATGGCAGCTTACAGTGACTGGAATAGCAAGGGTGTAAATTTTAAGGTGGCCATCTTAAGTATATCCTAAGCAGGGGAACTTACGATGCCTTCGAGTTCCTGGGCCCAGTATTCTAATGCACTTGCATGCACAACAAGACACTTGATTCAATGACGCCAAAAATTGGGAGTTTATTCTGTGACATACCAATGAACCGAGACATCATGAGTGCTGCCCCCTTAAGACTGGTCAATGTGGTGGTTTTATGTCTCGCATGAAACAAACATTTTGTCTGAAATATGGAGTTTCTCATGTCAGCTATCCACACCATGCTATATCAAGACTATCTCTTATAGCCCAGTTGGGGTTAACTCTGAACCATGTTCTATAAAACTTTGCCGTAATAAATTGAGCCACTGCATCAGAAAACCAACAATTTGCATATGCAAAAACAAAGGCGTAGACCGCGAAGCTGATCAGCGCCTTTGTTTTCGCTACACAGATAGTACAATCCCTCTTCTTCTTAAATCCAAAATCTAAAGCTTCTAGCCTGCTTCTGTGACTGTACAGGCTGATTTGTGTCGGACCTGGTCGGAAACCCAAATAGTTGGTTTTGTTACGCAAAGGCTCAATTGTGTTACAATGAGGTGATGGTATAGCATGACAGACACTGATATCAGGTCTCGAGGTTACATGTATAAAACTATTGTTGTGTTCAACTCAGCTGAGGCTAAAATTTATCTTGCTCATAAATTTTAAAATGTCAACAATTGTTGGCATTTTAACATTTATAATCAGGCTAAATTACAGGCTTTGGTGATCTAAACCTGAAATACTAATTTATTTAGGCTATTTCAGCATTTATGAGCACTTTAAATTTCATGCTCAACTGAGTTGAGAACAAAAAAGGTTTCAAAACCTCTGGGTCAGACCTGTAAAATGGTGTGTGTATTTGCGATTTTATTTCTTTATTCTCACCTGATGATGTTTGTTTAAACATGCCAGCCAGCCCTCGACTGTGAAAACTACTGGCCCGGAGTAGCAAAGCTTTAGTTCTAGGGTGTCTCCATGTTATAACTGGAAACCTGAAATTGTAGGAAGATGTGTATATTTTTTATCAATGGTAACATGAAATTAAGGTAGAAAGAATTGTCTGTATTTGCAAAAAAGAATATTATTCTATAAAGCTATTTTTCATACGTTTTGATACACACGATCTTCATGTACAATCATTTATAAAATCGACTGTAACTTACACTCATTGTCAGTCCATATAAAATTCTGACAATTATCTCAGGAGCTGTGGTAATATGACTTGCTCAACCCCGAAACAAACAAGGTCCTATCTGAGGTTTGAACTATGGGATTGCTCAGCTGAAAGTCCTAAGCTTTACCACAACCCCATTCTGCTACATCAATTATTTGAGCCGCCTTGTGGGAAAACCAACTATGTGGTTTCCGAACAGGTCCGACACAAACCGGGCTGTACAAGCACAGAAGATGGCTAGAGAATGGAAATTTTTGGATTTAGAAAGTAGAGGAACTGTACTATCCGTGTAGCGAAAACAAAGGCGCTGATCAGCTTTGCAGTTATCGCGAAGCTGATCTGCGCCTTTGTTTTCGCATATGCAGATTGTTGGTTTCCATATATCATATGGTATTCAAATTTTCTGGCAGGACTATTTACCTTGATTGTCTGTGGGTCCTGGCAAACCTGCGTATATTGTCATCTGACACAGAAGTTGGTACCACCAGCAGAGCAGGATAACTGAAAACAACCAAGAAACATCTTTGATATTTTTTCTCGAGAATACAATGTATAAAGTTTTTGAACTTGAAATTTGGTCTTTACAGCCACTCATTATGAACTTTCAACTACCTTAATCATGCCTGGGTAAAGTACACATTCATGAAAACAAGAGCATAACTGCCTATCTCTGTCTCTTGAATGAATCAGTCGCTTCAAATGCATGAGAACTGAACTCCACTTTTACAGAAAACTTGGACAGAGTATTAGTAAAACTGAAACTGTTATATTTTTTGCTATACTGAAAACAATTTCTTTCTATTTGTGCAGATTTTCAATTTCAAATAAATACAAACAAAATCACCTTCTGCACACGGAGAAGTTTGTATTCACCGTTGATATTCTGAATGGCTCTGTCCTTGACCTTTGACCCGGGGTGTCAAGGTTACCGAGTCCCAGCCGTACGTAGTCCTGGTACCCCGGTCGCTCTAATAACTTTTCCAGGTTTTTCGGATCGGAAACCCAGCTCGACTGGAACTCACTTTCATCAACAACTGTAATAGAAGTTAAAAATAGAGATGACCTTTGACCAAGATATAGAGTGACCCTGGATATCAAGTTAAAGAGGACCAAGTTTACATATAGCAGGTTGTTCCAACAAAGAATCCAAAACCCAGAGGGACTGGAAATCACTTGCTTTGTTTTGTTCTCAATCAATTTCTGATTATTCTTGGGAGGTGTTCATTGCCAGAAGGCCTACATGCATGAGGATAGAACCTGTGCAGGGATCTTTAACCTTCACAGGGGATGACTGTCCCTTCATAGAGGGCCTCCATGTAACGTCCTGATCCGAAGGACGATGCACTGTGTCCATGTCATCCCTGCAAATGACACGAAGTGAAGCATGTTCTGACACAGTGATGTAGATAATTATTTTTCGCAATGCGTACTGTACGCATCAGAATAAATGTACAGTGCGTACCAACAATATTACTGTGTACGCGTTTTCTGAAGGTTCACATTCTAACCTCTCATTCAGAATCAAACTTATAGATATGCACACGTATGGATAAGACCATTTATTCAAGTATGAAAATTCAAGTAAACTGGTTGATAATCCTAAAATTACATGTTATTCTGTCTTGGATTGTTAAGGCTTGTTAAACCATACTTTTGTATCCGGTATAGATAATAAGAGAGCAAAAGTGAGGAAAAACATAACTGGCATGGCTGTAGAACATGGAATACATCAAGTTTGAATTAAAAAAATATGACCAGAAATCGATGCAAAAATGCCTATTCAATAAACCAAAGTGACACACTACTAATAAATTCATGAATAAACCTTTGGTTAACAGACACTGAACGGAATACACGTTTATGGTATAACTACTGAAGATACATAATATTTTGCATGGTATGTAATATGAAACGATCAGAAGCTGCATTCATATTGTAACTACTTTTCGATTGTTGACAGAGCAGCCTCACAATACTAGATGACAATTTTAAAGGTATTTTTTATCTGTGTACGCATTAATCGTAAACTGTTTGCATACCGCTGATTTTTACTGCGTACATGGTACGCACAGGTCTGATATTTCTATGCGTACAGGGCGAAAAATCGTGCGTACATACGCAGTACGCATCGTTATCTATTTCGCTGTGACACCTAATTTTCCTTGCCACCAGTGGGTATCAAACCTCTAGCACCAGAGGCCAGTGTGCTAACTACTGAGCTACCATGCTACTTTTGTCAACCATTGTCACATATGCTTTATAAGATTGATCTACATAATCCATAGATTTCGACACCAGAATTATCAAAATTTTTGATAAGTGTTTTCAATATGGCCACCACTGAGTCGCCCATTTTTAATATTTAGCTGTTTTATATGATTTCTTCATAAATAAATAAATTTTAGGTCTTTATATTATCAAATAATTAGGTTTTCAGCTTTTAGCAGAAGTGCAGTTTGGGTTAAGGTCTCTTTTTAAAGTATACAAAGCGTTAAATGTTAGTAGCCTTAATCATTCTGATAACGCAATCTTAAATTTGTTACTGCATTCCCATTTGCAGCTTGGATTTGACCTTGATGATGTACCTATTATTAATAACTCTTTCTCTGTTCAGAATTGAGTGTCAGTTAAATATCTTTGTTAAATTTGGTGCTTTACTTCTATGTTTAAGCAACTGTTAAGTCCAGCGCCCAGTTGTTCAAAACTAACGACGTCGTTAGTTGACGTTTCGTTAAAATTTCAAACATTAATATTACATATACACTGTTATTTTTTGTTGAAAAAATGTGAGAATCATTTGCACTGCAAAGGATTCTCACATTTTTTCAACAAAAAATAACAGTGTATTTGTTACTTTAGCTGATATTTGCTTAACAAATTTATGTCTTAACGATATCGTTAAGCTAACGATGCTTTGAACAACTGGGTCCAGATGATTAGTTGATACAGCAATACACTATTCCTGGAGGAGCTTTTCAAATGCAGCTCACAAGAATTCTTTTCCGGTACATGTAACTTACAATATTATTTCTTGAATCAGCCGACAAAGGAAGAAATGAAGAAGTCACCATAATGAAATAAGTCTGACATGTAAATAAATCACTCATTAACTGCGCTTATTATTAATCAAATATAAAAATAAATATTAGAAGCCTCCGTGGTGCAGTGGTTAAGTCACTCGCCTTGTAAACCAGGTTCGATCCCGGGCTTCTCCTAAAACCTCCTTCCGGTTGAGCCTTCGGGTGCTCCCGGAACAACAAACCCACAAAAAAACAACCTCCTATAGTACTGGTCTTGCCCAGGAAAAAAAAAAAAGAAAGAAGTTTGCAACTTAAATAGTTAGTTATTCTGTTTTTTCTTGTTACTGAGAACCTTTTCCAGTGGCCCAGTTTATGACAAAGTCACAGACACTACTGATATCCCAGTCCCAATATTTCGTACTATACAGGGAGACAGTGTCACAATCGTCTGGAGATGTAGCAACGTTTTGGTCCACTGCTGTAATATGTGAAGTCTTAAAACTTAAAATGAGCCGCCGCACAAGAAAACCAACAATCTGCATATGCGAAAACAAAGACGCAGATCAGCTTCGTAGTAACTGCGAAGCTGATCAGCGCCTTTGTTTTCGTTACACTGATAGTACAATTCCCCGCCTCATAAATAAAAAATTTCAAGCTTCTAACCTTCTGTGATTGTACAGCCAGGTTTGTGTCTGACCTGGTTGGAACGCAAATAGTTGGTTTTCTCGCGCACAGGCTCAAATTATAACTCAACCTCCATATGACACTATTTTGGATATAACATCAACCATTGTTGTACCCCCAATGGTCAATTAAATGGATTCATACAATATTGATACAAACACGTTATGGTGTACAATATACATCTTATGTGAGCTGTTGAGACTGAAGTACTACCAAAAATATTCCAAAACAAACAGAGCATACCCGGCTCCTTGGGTAATAGAACTTATTCATGCTCAACTCAGCCAAACAAGAAATTTCAATTCCTAATAAATACTGAAATAGCCCACATTCAATGAATTTTTTGGTTTAGACCAGTAATCTATACTGCTGATAAATGTTAAAATGCCAACAAATGTTGGCATTTTAACATTTATGAGCAGGATAGATTTTAGTCTCAGTTGAGCTAAACATGCAAATGTTTCATAACCTCCAGACCAAGTCACATTGCTAGAGCAGCAGTCGGGTAGGGAACTACATAGTTCCTTCTGCAGTTTTTTAGGATCCTATTTCTCCATAATCCTTTTCAAACAATTCAGTCTTGAAACTAACTTTGCTGCCAACACTGAAAACATGATAAATTTTTCCAACTTATCTTAACTGAAACTCACCTGACAGATCATCAAATATTTCACTGCCTGGCCTCCCTCCCTCCAACTCGCTGTCCGTCGACCAAAGAGACCTGCTCCGTCTAGACATTAGCGGTGTTGGCAGCACATATTTTGTCTGGTCGAAATTGAAATACTATAAATATTTTCTGTAACTCACCTGACAGATCGTCAAATATTTCACTGCCTGGTCTTCCTCCCTCCGACTCACTGTCCGACGACCGTGGAGACATGCTCCGTCGAGACATCGGCGGTGTCGGCAGCACATATTTAGTCTTTCTGGTTCCCTGTTTAGGTCGTAGCCCAACTTTCTGAGCACTCTTGAGTAGTTTCTTCTTGGCGGCATGCCTGGAGGGAAAAATGTTGACGCAAAAACATATTGAAGGGAAAACTTTTGATGTCGTATTGTTTTGCTAAAGTCATTAGGAAGTTATCATTATAAAGAAGCATCATTTCAACTTATATTCAGATAGAAATGCTTCTTCTTGTAAAAATATTTACAGAGATATCTCTTCTTTTATGTTCAAAGTCAAGATGAATTATTGCATATCACTATTCACAGCGTTCACAAAAGTTGTAAAGCCTTCACTGAACCTTCGGTCAGACCAACTTTGGATGCTTGTGTGGCAAAATTTTTGTCTGACCAAGATCACTATTTGTCTGACATGTCAGACAGACTTTTATGAACATTGTTTTCACCAGATTTCAACTTAAACTGTATGTGAAAGGTCAACATTATTGTAGCAAAACATTAAACACCATCTTTCAATACTCACTTCAGGGTTTTATTTTTCTCTTTATGTTTTGCCAGTGTAGCGGGCTGCGCTATCTGATGACCCGTGAAAGCGTAGGTATTGAAGACAGTTGGTGGATTTCTACATTTATGGACTAGTTTTCGGAAAATTTCGACGTTGTCTGAGCTCACTTCCTCGTCAAATGCTATCCGCATCAGCTAGAAAAGGAAAATGGTTTCCATTTTGAAGATTCCACATTTATTTGGACACAAAAATATTGCTGAAATCTCCTTTATACAGGTATTTGGGAGTCTACCTCAAACAGATCAAGGGGGAATACAGACATGGCAAAACTTATGATTTTACATCCCAGTCAACAATTTTTGGTCATGTTGAGATGGAGCCACCACTGCCTGGCTATTTACCAGTATCATGGGGAGTAAAGATGCCATGCTCGAGGTTACAAACCAGCCCTAGTAAGGATCAAACCACTGACTTTTCAATCAAAAGTCTAGCACACTAACCACTAGGCACCATACTCCCCTAGTCTAGAATCTGGATCTCCTAGCTATTATATAACTTACACCTTCCAAATGTTCTGTACCTAATATGGAGCTTAGGAGATGAACTACTCTGTCTCAAAATTAAGGACTTCAGTACAGATTCTTACAAGTGGTTTAATCAGGGGGGGGGGGGGGTTACTTCATTACCTGGAAGATGTTTGAACGGAGTTGCAGCCCTTCTTGAAGCCATTGGTTAAGATGAGATAAATATTGCACATTTAGTTTTTTCTCCTTTGTCAGTGTTGAGATGGGAAATGCTCGTATCACAATGTGTTCACAAGCTGAAAAGACAAAAAAAGGAAATTAGCAATAGGAGAGACCTTGTCATCGTTATCCATTAATCTATTTATTTAATATTTTTTCAGTTTTACATCTAGCCCAAAGGATCACATGCTGTCCTTTAATTTTGGAAGTGGCCAGGGGCAAATATGCCTTTTATTTTCAAAACTGTCCTTTTTATTTGGAACGCTGTGCAATATTTATAATGTAAGAAGGTAGGAGATCTACACAATATATTTTCTCAAAATGGCCCCTTAAATTTTTGAGCCAAATATGAAGTGAAAAAGACTGACACAGAAGGGAACCTCTAACAAGGACTGACATTTTGTTTTTCAAATTCTTGACACAAACTTACCCAAAGGATCACAAGGAATCCCTTTAAAGATGATACGATATGTAGTGAGAAACACAGCCCCCTCCGCAGGCAGTAAGGGGGGACCACCCATGATGAGCCCTGAAGCCTCCTCTCGCCCATCGGGGAGAAGGTACACCCGCAGACCTTCCATGACGATTTCCTCTCCTGTGAGTAGCGTTGGGGTGAGAATCTTCGGCTGGAATAGAAATTATATACCTTTTAAGACATTATTACACTATTATTGGGATACATGTTGGGGTAAAATTTGGTGACATTATCAGCCAAAGTTTGTGAGTCTAAGTTTGAAAGCACTTCCAACCATGTAATTTGGCTATACAGTCCAACCTCATTATAACATGCCTCGTTATAACAAGGTTTCCAATATAACACGGCCATGACATAGCTCCCAAATTACTATTTTCCTATAATGCATATAGTAAATAACCTCATTATAACACGGTTCACATATAACACGGTCTGTTTCTTTGGACCCCAAACATAGCGTTATGAGGTTGTACTGTATATATATAGTGATTTTAAAGGGTTTCTAGCCATTTATACTCTTTCATTTGGCTCAGAATGTCAATTTGTTAAATGTCTGTGTTCCGTCTGTAAAATTTCATAATTGTGAGTTTTCTTGACATACCAAGCTGTTTCTTTTTTCAAACAAAAAACAAATATATTCTCTTAGGAATGTTTGTTTGTTTGTATTGAGGCTTAACATCCCAGTCAACAATTTTTCAGTCATGGCAGTATGGATTTCTTAGGAACGGATACAAAATTCAGTACCTTCTGTATGGGAGGCAATCTCTTAGCTTCTCTGTGTACTGCCTCTAACGTCTCTATATGCATCGCAACCACACCGGGTATCATCTGATGTAGCGACTTGATGTGATCTTTCGTCACGCCACTGTCGTTACAAACTTTGTCGACGAAACGAGTCACAAAGCGAATCACACTGGAGGCCATGTCAGACTCTTCTGTCTCATCGAAACCACTCTCTGCGTCAATGCTGTCACTCTCTGCCAGGCTGTAATTGAAATAAAATTTGTTAAATTTTTCAACCCCAATTAATTCCTTTTAATAATCATTGGACCAGCCCCGAGGTTTTCAACACTACCCAAGGGAACTAAGGAATGTTAACGAATGATAAAGTGATATTTGTTCCCTATTATTGCATAAATACCCGTGTCACACTATATTAACAGCCATGTATTAATGAAAAGAAAGCCATGTATTAATATAGCACTTCTTGTGTGCGCATGCTGTTAATACATGGCTTTTATTTATGCTTGTTACAGGGCGCCATGCAAAGCACTTGCTAATAATGAGTAACTGTAGTCTGCCTGGAACAAGCATAAGGATGAGAACTTTTATCCAAATGAAACAAGCTAGATCTTGTCAATGATGACGTGCATACAAAATTTGGTCGGTTTCTGTCAATTCGTTCTCAAGATATTGAGCGGAAACGAAATTCTGAAGTCAATCAAGGGCCGTAACTCCATCAAAATTTTGCGAAAAATGATGGGTAACAATCCCAAGCTAGATCTTGTCAATGATGACGTGCATACAAAATTTGGTCAGATTCTGTCAATTCGTTCTCAAGATATTGAGCGGAAACGAAATTCTGACGTCAATCAAGGGCCATAACTCCGTCAAAATTTTGCGAAAAATGACGGGTAATAATCCCAAGCTAGATCTTGTCAATGATGACGCGCATACAAAATTTGGACGGATTCTGTCAATTCGTTCTCAAGATATTGAGCGGAAACGAAATTCTGACGTCAATCAAGGGCCGTAACTCCGTCAAAATTTTGCGAAAAATGAAGGGTAACAATCCCAAGCTAGATCTTGTCAATGATGACGTGCATACAAAATTTGGTTCGATTCTGTCTATTCGTTCTCAAGATATTTAGCGGAAATGAAATTCTGACGTCAATCAAGGGCCATAACTCCGTCAAAATTTTGTGAAAAATGACGGGTAACAATCCCATGCTAGATCTTGTCAATGTTGATGTGCACACAAAATTTGGTCGGATTCTGTCAATTCGTTCTCAAGATATTGAGCGGAAACGAAATTCTGACGTCAATCAAGGGCCGTAACTCCGTCAAAATTTTGCGAAAAATGACGGGTAACAATCCCAAGCTAGATCTTGTCAATGATGATGTGCATACAAAATTTGGTCGGATTCTGTCAATTCGTTCTCAAGATATTGAGCGGAAACGAAATTCTGATGTCAATATAGGGCCATCCAAGAGCAACAAGGGCAATAACTCTTCTGCAAATTTGGGGAAACTGACATGCATTTACACATAAGTAGATATTGTCAATACTGATGCATATGCCAAATTTGGTTAAAGTCTAATAACTGGTTCTCAAGTTATGTGAGGTAATGGAATGACGGAAGGACAGAATAACAGAATAACGGAACTACGGAAGGACAGGGTGAATCCAGTATAGCCCCCACTTTTTCAAAGCGGGGCTATAAATATGTTTAAATGTAACACCCTTTGGGTAGTTTGCCTTTATTACGTCAGGGTGTACATTTGTCACCAACATGATATGAGCCGCATCATGAGAAAACCGGATTTTTGCCTAGGCGAAAACAAAGGCGCAGATCAGCTTCGTGGTAACCGCGAAGCTGATCAGCGCCTTTGTTTTCGCTACTCGGATAGTACAATTCCTCTTCTACTTAAATCCGAAATTTCAAGCTTCTAGCTCTTTTCTGAGCTTGTACAGGCCGGTTTGTGTCGGACCTGTTCGGAAACCCCGAAGACCGGTTTTCTCACGTCGAGGCTCATATGTACTAGCCAGGTATCGAACCCCCAACCTCTCGATTGCTAAGGGAACACGCTATCCATTACACCGCCATGGTTGTAATGTGATGAGGCTGTAAAATATAGTGCACCATTATTTCTTTTGTTTGTGTAGAATTTATGCAATACTAGCGATCAAAAATGATTTTGTCATTCATTAACATTCACTAGGTCCCTCAGCGAGTGTAAAAAACCTTGAGCTACGCCCTCGATTTTCAACACTCCTCTCCTGACCTAGTGCATGTTAATGAATGGAAAATCATATTTGATCCCTATATTATTACATAAATTCAGCAAAAAAGCAATGAATAATGGGGTAATCTATTTTGCAGCCTCGTGACATCTTCATAAGTGTTTTAATACTTACACTCATTTCTGGTCAATTTCGGTACTATTAATTGAACATAAAATGTATATATCCAAAATTTTCCGAATTTACAGTAGTTTAAATGAATAAAATAGAAGACATAGAAACATGTAGAAACAGATGCAGATGGACTGACAAACAGAGTCAATTCCAATCAGACTACACTAAATTAACACTGGTTGCTTTGCCTTACTGCTCAAGGCGAAAACAAAGGGGCAGATCAGCTTTGCAGTAACTGCGAAGCTGATCAGCGCCTTTGTTTTTGCTACATAGAATTACCTTTTTCGCTACATAGAATTACCTTTTTCTCTACATAGAATTACCTTTTTCTCTACATAGAATTACCTTTTTCGCTACATAGAATTACCTTTTTCGCTACATAGAATTACCTTTTTCGCTACATAGAATTACCTTTTTCGCTACATAGAATTACCTTGGCGTGAGATTACTGGCACTTTTATTCTCGTCGTCAAAGCCAAGATTCTTCAGACTCTTGCTACAGTCTAGCGGAACCCTCATGTAGACTATTCTGTTTGCGTAGTGGATTGCTTGACTGTATACCGTTGACTCTTCGTTATTGATCATTTCGGCCTGTTGCTCCTCCGTCAAAGTGCTCCATATTCTTAACTATGAACGAAAAAATAGAGGTTATTTCATTGAACAATAATGTAGAAGACTTTGTAATCTTTTATAAAATATTGACATTTAGCAGAACCTCATATTCAGTTTGCGTAGATACTATGTCAACTTAACAACTTTTTGCATTATTATAAAATCTTAAATTTCAATGAAGTGTTGTATAACTTTGGGATAAAACCTATCAAATATGGCTAAAATTTTCATTACCTGCTCAGCAGCTATTTCTAATGCCCCAATTTCTTTCTGTCGTAATGCCGGACTGACGGATCTCCGCTTCAATTCTGGGGTACCAGACCTCCGAGTATGACTGCCAGACAACTCCATACTCTAGAAAATATGATACAGGCCAACCTCATTATAACATTATCTTTGAGGTCCATAGAAATGGACTGTTAAATGTTAATTATAATAAGGTTACATGTACTTACAATAATAGACATACGAGGGACGATTGGAAAGTACGTAGTATGGTATCGTAATTTCTTAATGCGTTGCTAAATATATTAAAGTAATACATGTATAGAAAGTAGAATTTCTCCTCTTCAAGATGATGCATTAATTTTTGTAAAGCGATTAGTCATGCACGTGCCTCGCACGCTCAAACTGAAGGCATGTTTATATACTGGCGAATATTTTCGAAAAAAATATTGAGAAAAATCAACAGAAAATCAGTGACCTAATTCGATATCACACAATAACAAATAAGCGATATCTCTCGGAATTCTATATCTGTAGATGTCTTCTGCGGTTATTGCTTGCACGGCTAACATAATTAGATGCGAAAAATATTGATTACTATCAAAGCTGTATCGTTTCAAAACATAGCATTTTTGCGTGTTTTCTTCCTATTTGTTTTGAGATTAAGGCTCATACTGCATCAAGATTTGTAACATCTGGGTATATTTTCTGCGTTATTCGTTGTGACCATTGCACAAAGGGAATTTCGTCATGCAAATATGTCGGCTCGTCTTACTCGGTTCCTATAAAAATGAATCTTAATGACACTACCCCCTATTTTCAAGAAGTGGGTGGGGTAACTAATCCCCTCATATCTTATATACTATAGGAAGTTTCTTCAAGATAACTTGTCAGTCATCACTCTAGTAATTGGTTTTAACTCTCAATTCTTTCTTACCATTTTATTTGCCACAGTTCTCAATTTATACAAACAAAACTATTCCTCCTAGCTAAAATCACCCATACCCTTGACCAGATTTAAACAGTTATCTACCATTTGTTGTGCTCTGAATAATTTTTTGTTTGTCTTGTTATGAAGCAGGGAAACAGTGCTTGGTATGAAACTAAACTTAAAATAAATTCAAACAAATGCTGATTTAATATTTTCAAATTAAAATCATTGTGATGGGCGCGTTTTGACATAGAAAATGAACAAAATGCAGAGAATTCCAAGAGACGCAGATATTGCCGCCTCGTGTATAAGTTATAAGAATTTGCAAATTTATTCAAGACTTGCGTAATAAATTGCCAATATGATGGGCTACAAAATGGTGCAAAATAAACTTATTCCATCAAATAGTGCCCATGCACTGCTAAATTTAAAAAATGATTATAAATTGTCTATTTTATTGAAATTTTACTTTTTCCAGTATGCAAACAGTACCCATGTTTACAATAATATTTTTCCTGACTGCATCATGTCACCTTCGTGAAACTAGTGTGAGAGCGTGGGGGAAAGATAGTTGTTTAAAATGATACCAAGCATGTATTGGTTTGCCGATCCGTTACTGAAATAATGGACAACGCTACGTACTTTCAAATCGCCCCTCGTATAGCAAACATTTTGGGATATTGTGTTGATTGAAAAATGCATATTGTCGCTTGGGTGTCAAAACCTCTTATCTTAATTTTTCTTACTTTTCAGGATAGCCAAAAAAGTGTTTTTTGTAAAATCTGAGCTAAGAGGTTTTCCCTCCCAAGCTACGATATGAGATTGTAATGAAGAACCTGTCTGTCTTTCAAATGGTTTCTTGATAGAAAAAGTCTCTATACAGCGGTAATCTCTTCACGCAGGTTTGGTTGCAGGACACTTTCATGTCAATTTCACCTTTTAACTGGCAAAAAAATCAAAAGAAGCTGAAAAATTGTTTTTTTTTTCTTCTAAATTGTTTTGTTTGAATCAAAATAGTTCAGCTCAAGTGTGTGAATTGTTATAGTTCAGTTGTACGCAGATAAATCACTCACACTACACCCTTGTGATTTGATCTGCTTTACAACTGACCTCTAAACAATGTATTAATATACAACTTTCTTTTTCTTTCTTCAGATACTAAGTCGATCAATTTCTCATCATCACCTCAGGTGTGGGGTGGGTGGTTAAATTCTGAATTTAGCAAAATGGGGGAAAACTACAATAATTCTATTGCTGATCTATTTTTCAAACAGTGAAAACTGATTCTGGATAAAAATATTAAGACAGGAGTAGAAAAAGTATTCAAAGAATCATGCAGAAAAATGCATATCAATGACCATTATTGCATAAATACCCGTGTCACACGATATTAACAGCCGTTTATTAATTAAGAAAAAGCCATGCATTAATACATGTACTGCAATTCAAGCACACACAGGATGTTAGTACATGGCTTTTACTTATGCTCGTTACCGGGCACCATGCAATGCACATGCTAATAATGAGAAACTGAAGTCCGCCCAGAACGAGCATAATAAGAGCTGTCGAGGACAGCGTAGCTCGCCTGACTTGTGCTTTGCCACTAAACTTATCAAAATCTATGACCAATGAACTTGACCTCAAGGTCGCTCAGGTGGGTTGTGATGGTACAGCATAAAATTTCAGACCAATATCCACAAACATGCAAAGTTTCAACTTGATCCATCAACATAGAGATATATAGACTTCAAAAATCTTTAACCCAAAACTTTAACCAAAAATTTCTAAGGCCATGACTTTGACCTCAAGTTCATCCAGGGTGGGTCATAATGGTACAGTATAAAACTTCAGACCAATATCTACCAACATGCAAAGTATCAACTTGATCAATGTACATGTTCAAGAGATATAGACTTCTAAAAACTTTAACCGAAAACTTTAACAAAAAAATTCTTAAGTCTGTGACCTTGACCTCAAGGTCACCAAGGGTGGGTCATGATGGTACTGCATAAAACTTCAGACCAATATCTACCAACATGCAAAGTATCAACTTGATCCATCAACATGTTCAAGAGATATAGACTTCTAAAAACTTTAATGAAAAAGTCACTATAGCGCGAAATATAGGTCAAGGTCACAAGATCAATGTAGGTGCAAAGTCGGGACATCGAGGAGAAGCCATATGCAAGGTTTGATGGTTGTAGGCTTTATAGTTGATGAGATATTAAGGGTTGGCTTAAAAATGACAAAGTCACTGGAGTATGAAATATAGGTCAAGGTCAGTAGGTCAATGTGGGTGCCGAGTCGGGACATCGAGGAGAAGCCATATGCAAGGTTTGATGGTTGTAGGCTTTATAGTTGATGAGATATTAAGGGTTGGCTTCAAAAATGACAAAGACACTAGAGCACGAAATATAGGTCAAGGTCACTAGGTGAATGTGGGTGCCGAGTCGGGACATCGAGGAGAAGTCATATGCAAGGTTTGATGGTTGTAGGCTTTATAGTTGATGAGATATTAAGAGTTGGCTTCAAAAATGACAAAGTCACTACAGCACGAAATATAGGTCAAGGTCACTAGATCAATGTGGGTGCAAAGTCGGGACATCCAGGAGAAGCCATATGCAAGGTTTGATGGTTGTAGGCTGTATAGTTGATGAGATATTAAGGGTTGGCTTAAAAAATGACAAAGTCACTGGAGCATGAAATATAGGTCAAGGTCAGTAGGTCAATGTGGGTGCCGAGTCGGGATATCGAGGAGAAACCATATGCAAGGTTTGATGGTTGTAGGCTTTATAGTTGAGGAGATATTAAGGGTTGGCTTAAAAAATGACAAAGTCACTGGAGCATGAAATATAGGTCAAGGTCAGTAGGTCAATGTGGGTGCCGAGTCGGGACATCGAGGAGAAGTCATATGTAAGGTTTGACAGTTCTAGGCTTTACAGTTGATGAGAAACTAACACAGCATCTGAGCATTGTACAAAGGTGTTCTAGATATTGACCTCTAGCCCCGCCCCCAGGCATGACCCCACGGGTCCCTTCACACTATATCACAGAGGACCCTCATATGCAGCAATGTTCCAAATATGAATGATTTCTGGTCACTGACTATCAAGATATAACAATTTTAAAAACTTTAACCGAAAGTGTGACGCGGACGTACACGTAAACGTACACGTAAACGTAAACGTAAACGGATACGACCGAGGTGACAACAATAGCTCTGTGCACTTCGTGCAGGCGAGCTAAAAACGAAAGCTTTTATGCGTATGAAAATGTGATGAGGCTGTAAAATATAGTGCACCATTATTTCGTTCATTTCTGCAGAATTTATGCAATAATAGCAATCAAAAATGATTTTTTCATATATTAACATTCGCTAGGTCCCTCGAGAGAGTTGAAACTCGGGCTATGCCCTCGGTTTTCAACACTCCCCTCCGGACCTAGCGAATGTTAATGAATGGAAAATCATATTTGATCCCCATAATACTAAATACATACAGTTGTAAAGAATTGTCCAATTTTAAGTAAGAATGCTGGACAAATGCATAGATTCATAAAAGTAAAAGAGTCTGCTTCACATGCAAAATCCCTCTGACAGATATAAACATTCAGGCATTCTACATTCACATTAAATATTTATACAAATTACAAAATTGCAGAAATGCACCTTTAACAACTGCTGCATTATTTTTCCAATCTATTAATTTCAAACAAGGAGTTAATCAAACTACACTAGTTTGCATTCGAGTTAGTGCTAACAATTTTTTGCATTAAGGTTTAACGTCCCAGTCAACAATTTTTCAGTCATGTCAGCATGGAGCCTTTATTTTCTCGGTATTAAACAGTACTCTAAAGAGTCAATGTGTCTTGTTCTAATACACATCACTGTGCCCCATGTGTGGATTGAACCCAGGATCACTTGATTCAGAGTCTGATGCTCTACCACCGGGCCACCAGGCTCCCTGTGCTACCAAATATTATCAACTAACTAAGTGATGGTGAATTCACTGTGACACTACATTTTTTACCAATCCCATCTACCGACAGAGCAAATCAGCTACCATAAAAGTATGCATTAAACACCGAGTAGATATCCAAAGCCATATGAACCAGAGAGGTGGGCAGTGAAAGTATTAAAGTATTTTATAGTTGTTGTTTCAATACTTTTAAATCTTTTTTTTTTTTTTTCATACAAGATAGACAGCACAGGTAGAGATGTAGCCAGTGCTTCATGCATTCAAGAAATGAGCCGCCTTATGGGAAAACCAACAATCTGCATAGGCGAAAACAAAGGCGCAGATCAGCTTCGCGGTAACCGCGAAGCTGATCAGCGCCTTTGTTTTCGCAACACGGACAGTACACTTCATCTTCTTCTTCAATCCAAAATTTCAAGCTTCTAGCTCTTTTCTGTGCTTGTACAGGCCGGTTTGTGTCGGACCTGTTCGGAAACCACATTGTTGGTTTTCCCACGAGGTGGCTCATTTGTATTTGTGTATTGGAGATAGGGGTGGGAGTAGAGAGAGAGAGTTACTTGCATAGTTCAGATCAATCTCATTTTTTTCTGTTGGACTTCCTGGATATCTATATTTGGACTCATGAAGAAGATGGACATATTGTGATCACTAAGAGATAAATATTTTTCCATTCTACATAAATCACGCATCATGGGTACTCATTATTTTTTTTGTCAAGGTCTCCATATAAAGACCCCCCTAGTTTCTGTGAAGAAATAAGGCTGATTACACTGTATTATGCTCCATAATAGCCTCCTCATGAGAAAACCAGCAATCTGCATATGCGAAAACAAAGACCGCGAAGCTGATCTGCGTCTTTGTTTTCGCTACACGGATAGTACACTTCCTCTTCTTCCTAAATTTCAAGCTTCTAGCCTGCTTCTGTGATTGTACAGCCTGTTTTGTGTCGGACCTGTTCAAAAACCACATTGTTGGTTTTCCCACCAGGCGGCTGATATGCTGACAAAACTCAAAGCCTTCTCATGTCTAATAATATTGTTTTTATGCAATGAGGTGGGATGAGGGGGGTGTTTTCCTGATTATCTATTTCTAATCTAGCTATGTGAGTACAGTTGCTAGTTATACACTAAACTAGTGCCGTTTTATGCTCTGTATGCTCACATGACGCAACCTCGACCCCTCCAAACTCCAGCGTACCATAATGTGCTCCTCGTACGAGTGTGCATACAGCTGTCGTATGTCCTTCTGTACGTCTTGGTAGAATGCCGACTCCCAGAATGTGAGGTTCCCCCATACTGCGTGATCTTGGACTAGAGTGTATGCAAATTGTATAACACCAGTACACAATTTCTGCAAATAAATTTATTGATACATTTAAAAAATCTATTATTGTTATTGTAATTATGTATTATCGGATGCATGCAATATTATAACTGGCACCTACACCTGTACCAAAATGTAAAATAATGATTTTTTGGTTTGCAATAGAATGATCAAAAACAACTTTTCCTTCACTAACATTCGCTAGCTCCTAAGGGGTGTGTTGAAAACCAAGGGCCACGCCCATGATTTTCAACACTACCTAAGGGACCTTAAAAATGTTAACAAATGACATGCTCATGTTTGATCACTATTATTGCATAAATTCTAAGAAAACATACAAATTATTGGCACCCTTTATTTTCATAACTATCAAAACTTTCATACTTTAGATCTGAAAATAAAACCACTTACCCTACAAAATGAGGTAGCTAAGGCAAGAATAGATGCGGCGACACCATTCTCATCCATGGAGGAGTCATTCTGAAAAAAAAAGCAATTCACATGATTACCAATTCTGACACCATGTTACTGTTAAACTTAACAGAAAAGTCACTGCATGGAAATTAGCAATGATTCACTATAAATAATATTGTCAGCAAAAAGGGTGCCATTTTGTGAAGTTGCATGTGAATAATATGTTCAAATGAAAATGCTGCATTAAAATCAAAATATTTTATCTTTAGATGCCGCCGTGTAACTGGTCTTGTAAACTAGGGGTTACAGTTACAATCCCAGACTTCTCCAGATTGTCGGGTGAGACTATAAACCAAGAGCCCCTAGTTTTTGTTGAACATTAAACCCGAAATCAATCGACCAACCAGCATTTTTATTTACTGACAATTATCTTTCAAACTGGTCATTATTGTAGTGATAATGTAGTGCAAATGTGATTTAATTAACTCCAGCTGCTTTGGTGTTCCAGCATTGCCCTATTGCTCTGTATATGATGACTAAGTTCTTAGGTCAGCGAAACTCAGGCGACTCTTGTGAAAAAAAATAGTTTCCTTACCTGGAGAGCACAGTTGAGTAACCTCACGACTAAGTCAAACTGTTGGTGTTCCAGCATTGCCCTATTGCTCTGTATATGGTGACTCAGTTCCTGTGTCAGCGAAACTCGGGCCACTTTGCTCTTCAGGGCTCTCAGCACAGCTGGGAATATCTGCAATGTTATATTACAATATCTTTAACCCATATATGACAAATGGATTCACCCATCGTTATCATTTGGGTGAGTCCACTTTCATTTTTAGGGGCTTCAGATGTGATTTTAAAATTTTATTCAAATTTTCGAAGAAATTTCTCCAAGCAAACAGAATAGCCTCAGATGGGACGCCGCGTTCTGCGGCGTCACATCTGGGGCTATTCTGTTTGCCTATGTCCCATAAAAGGGACGTCAGGCTTAAATGAGTTAATTACAAAACATTTATCTTTGATTCTTTTTCTTACATCTTTTATTCAGTTTTATTCAGTTTATCATCCCTTTCAAGATTATTTCAGCTCATATGAGACCGGCCAAAAGGTAGGTGGTGCGAAAATGGGAGATCCTCGAGCAAAAAAATCTGGCACATCCACAAGCAGAACTTGGCTTGTCTCAGATGTGGCCAGTGCGGGGCTCAAACTCACACCAGACACAGCGGTGAGATGATCGAATGGTTAAGTGCAGTAATGAAATCAGCATTCTTAACCACTCCACCAAGGGGCCGCCTTCCTTACATTTAAATTACCTGTATGTGTTTAACTTGCGCACTGCTGATCTGACAAGATTATAACTTTCGTCATACCTTAGTCCAAGAGAGGTGTTTATGCTTCCTTTCATTCATACAATGTATTACAGAAACAAAACTCAAATGCTTACCACACGAGCATCCGAAATCTTGTTTTCAAATATGAATTTGACACAGTTCCTCAGCACTTCAAGACGTCGAGCATTGTTGTCGACAATTTTCTGTCTGTCAGCGAGTGATGCTATCCCAGCACCCAGGGGAACCAGTCGCTTCTGTGGACGAGTACTGGTTATTCTGAAAAATATATGAATATTTTGGGAATGGATTTTATTTTGTAATTTATTTTGTTAGCAAATGGATTAAACTGAGTCAAGTTAAATTTTGTTTCTGTTATCCCTGGCCAGTTATTCGAATCATCGATGGATTTTTTGTTGTTGTTGTTTGTATTGATGTTTAAAGTCTCAGTCAAGAAGTTTTCAGCCATGTCGGGACTGAGCTACCACTCCTGAGTTTTCAAGAACATAACCTGGCGCTGGTGTGTTTCTTACCCCTGACCTCTTGATTTCAAGTCCGACATCACATCACTCATCTCTAAGAAGTAGGTGAACTCCTTCAAAGTAGGCTCTACCCACATCAAGCTATTCCGCAATCATATGAGCCGCCTCATGAGAAAACCAACAATCTGCATATGAGAAAACAAAGACGCAGATCAGATTCACGGTCACCGCGAAGCTGCTCAGCATCTTTTTTTTCGCTACACGGATAGTACACTTCATCTTCTTCTTAATTCCGAAATTTCAAGCTTCTAGCCTGCTTCTGTGACTGTACAGCCTGATTTGTGTCGGACCTGTTCGGAAACCACATTGTTGGTTTTCTCACGAGACGGCTCAAATCTTATATAAATTGTTTCATAAGATACTATATCCAAGAATAATGCTGCACTCACTTGTTTTTCAGGTTTGATTTTGAGATTCCATCCTCTATAATAGAGTTAACTTTCCCCTCGTTTAAAAGAGGAAAAGGGGGTTGGTGTATTCTGGCATAGGCCCCTTCTGTTGGTTTTGGGACCTTCTGTACATATGGCTGAGGGTTGGGGTTTTCCTGAAAATGTATAAATATATTTTGGTATTTCTATAAATAACTTTTACCTCTGACATTTCAAAGAGAGAATGGGGGTTGGTGTAGGCCGTTCTGTTTGCTTTGAGACTTTCTATACATATGGCTGAGGGTTGGAATTGTCCTGCAATTGTATCAAGTAATAGTTTCATTGTTCTCAAATTTAATGGAGCGATAATATGAAAAGACTTACATAATTATGCAGTTCTTGAGCAAGCTCCCGTATATGTTGACCTACATTATTATGCAGTTCTTGAGCGAGCTCCCGTATATGTTGACTTACATTATTATGCAGTTCTTGAGCGAGATCCCGTATATGTTGACTTGCATTATTATACAGTTCTTGAGCGAGCTCCCGTATATGTTGACTTACATTATTATACAGTTCTTCAGCGAGCTCCCGTATATGTTGACTTACATTATTATGCAGTTCTTAAGTGAGCTCCCGTATATGTTGACTTACATTATTATGCAGTTCTTCAGCGAGCTCCAGTATTTGTTGACTTACATTATTATGCAGTTCTTAAGTGAGCTCCCGTATATGTTTACTTACATTATTATGCAGTTCTTGAGCGAGCTCCAGTATATGTTTACTTACATTATTATGCAGTTCTTGAGCGAGCTCCAGTATATGTTGACCTACATTATTATGCAGTTCTTAAGTGAGCTCCCGTATATGTTTACTTACATTATTATGCAGTTCTTGAGCGAGCTCCAGTATATGTTGACTTACATTACACTTCAGACCCGTTATAACGCGCTGGTCGGGGTCCACAAGTCGCATGCGCGTTATAGGTGAGGCGCGTAATGCAAATCTACTGAGTCGGACCAGGCTGATCGCAGTTTCTGTAGTGTATTGGTGGGTGGGGAACCTATACGACGTGTGTATTGGCTTAACCGAGCTTGGCGGTTTATCGCAGAGTCCTTGTAAAACGGAATAAACAAAAGTGAAGTATTGCGTGTTCCACAGTTTTATCAGTTAAAAACGATCTACAACGATAAAATATGTTTATTTACAACGTACGATTTTATGTGAAAAGAGCGTCCATGACACCGGGCTTATGTTGCTGTTGTATTGTAGAGTTCCGCCTTTGACTTATTGGCGCACCCGGATATTTAACGCGGACAAGTGTCTTTTGCCAATACCGTATTTACAGTTATTTTAATTCGCCTTTCTTAATTGAATTTTCTGATCGGATAGAATTATACAAGATATAGGTGTCCCAATGCTTAGAATCTTTGGTTTGTGTCGCCGTCGAAAATGAGCAACGTTGCGTAACAGGTGTCATCAATAGCCTACAGCAACCTGTGTTTACGGTCTCGTTACGGTCTATCGATAATCCCCTAGCTCATTGGGCTTATTTTCACAACTTTTATGGCTTATCTTAAGAAAACAATGTGTCATCCACGCTTCGCGAACAGTGGATTGTGTAAGTCTAAAAATTACTGACATGGCAATTATCACTTGAATATACACGCAGCCCACACGATTCGTAAACACATTATGCTTTCTATAAGAAAACCTGTTTTTTCAGTTTTAAATATGCAAAAGATAATTAACATTAATTGTTCTCAATGTATAATATAGAGAAACTGTTAGAAAATAGCACCTTGGCAAACGCCTGACAACTGCTTTTAATTTTTTTCTCTCGAGTAACATAAAGAGAAACTGTAAGAAAACTGGACCTTGTTGAATTCCCTGCAAACGATCTTTTTAACAGTCAATTCATCCGCACATAAACGCCTTAAACTGTAATACAATAGAGGAATATATAAGGGTAAAACGGTGCCTTCGCGTCGCCATGATTTTTTTTTTTTTTTTTTTTTTTCTCAAAAGTGGGTGGGCGAAATTCTGGGATCCAAGGTGCCCTCGCGTTATATCCAACACCGCGTTAATTCAAGGCGCGGTATAGCGGGTCTGTCCTGTATTATGCAGTTCTTAAGCGAGCTCCCTTATATGTTTACTTACATTATTATGCAGTTCTTGAGCGAGCTCCCGTATATGTTGGAGAATTTTCTCTGGATCAGCCTTTTCCTCTCTCAAACATTCTTGCATAGTAGCATAATTCTGAAAATATGGCAAAACTAAATGAATAAGACATAAGCGTTAGACAATTATTTGATTTTGTCCAGCGATTGATTTTAACGATATAGATGAAAATACGAATATAAATTGCCAAAATAATGGCCATTTTGATAATGAATAGGCAAGATCCATAATCCTGAAAATATATTGCAATGAAATATACTTGAAGACAAAATCACAAAATGTAATAAACATGAAAAAAAGTTTTCTTAAACATAAAGTATTGAGGTTTAACGTCCCAGTAAAGAATTTTTCAGTCATGTCGGAACGGAGTTTTAACCAGTGCTCTTGGGAGTTAATGTGCCTTGCTCAAGAAGACAAGACGCTAGTTGGGATTGAACCCAGGACTTCTTGATTTGGAGTCTGATGCTCAACCACTACGCCACCATACTCCCCTAAAAGTAAAATCAAATTTTCACGAAAAGTAACCATACCTCATCAAATATATCACAGACTCTGTATGGCGGCCCCCTCTCTGAGACAAATGAGTTGAACCCCATCCCTTCAAAGACTCGCAGAGTAAAGTCATCTTCTACCATACCCTTGTGACCAAGAAAACTGGCCTGAAAGGAGTCAAATATAAAGTACGCTAGGCAAACAACTCTAAAACTAGATCTTATCAACGGTTTACATAGTGAAATGTTGAACTCCATGCCCTGAAACACACGCATAGTAAAGTCATCTTCGACCATCCCCTTATGCCCTAGAAAACTAGACTGAAATTGAACAAGTAAATGCTATGCAAACGGTTCAATACTAGACAGTTCAATAACTAGATTTTACGTCAAAATCAGCCAGTTGTTTTGTTCACTTCTGTTGACATGTCTAAGGTTGGTCCTGTATTGCCATGCACAAATTTTTTGACTTCCTGACTGTTCCAAAACTCTGATTACTCTATGAGACATGTTGGCATGTATATATTTTCCCTACCTTGTGAAAAGTAATGAAAGGTTCTGGGTGTATCCGGATTATTTGGAGACAGGATCGATAGCCCATAAACAGTTCCGAAAACAACCGGATGAACACAGCTCGGATTTCTTTGTCCTATAAAAGCATAGCAATGTACATATATTATATATAAGCCGCTGCCTGGGAAAACCAACAAATTGCATTGGCGAAAACAAAGATGCAGATCAGCTTTGTGGTAACCGCGAAGCTGATCACGCCTTTTTTTTTGCCACATGGATAGTACTCTTCCTCTTCTACTTATATCCAAAGTTTCAAGCTTCTAGCTTTATGCTGTGACTGTACAGCCTTGTTTGTGTCGGACCTGGTCAGAAACCCAAATTGTTGATTTTCTCATGCACGGGCTCATATCATGTTTTTTTGTTGTTTTTTTATCTTATTGAATAATGTAATGTCAAAATGACCACAAATGTTTTAACATTTTAGTAATGGCTAGTTTTGGCAACTAGAATTTTTTATGCTGTCTGTGACAATGTTATAACAGCATCAAGTCTGCATAGAAAAATGCATTGAAACTAGACAAATGATAATGTAAAAACGAATACTACACTCATGTGAGATCATCTTTAAATTTTTGACAGTCACACACCAAAAGAGTATTTTCAAGTGTCTAATAAAAATTTTACACATAATTTTACACTCTGAGCTTTGATAAAAAATTATCTAGGTTGCAAGTTGTGCAGTAACAATTTTGAAAATCAGTGGGAGCCTATTGGAGCATGTTTAAAGGAATGGATTCGGAACCTCATAAGACGCCGTATGTATACGTAAAATACCATCATAAATTCATTCATGGTACAAGAGAATGCATATCGGGTTTGTTACGCAAAATATTCGTGTTCAAAGTTGGGAAACCTTCGTTTTTTCCTGCATCTGAGTGAATCGCCATCTTTATCGGGTATGGTTACCGGTTTATCGATAATTACACGGTGAACGCGGTAACCAGTATAAAGCTGTGACGTCACTCACTCACTTTCTCTTTGAGCCGCTCATTTCAATTGCAAGACGTTCAAGTATTCTCGCGATAATTTCGTTATTTTATTTTGTATTTGTGGATATTTTCTGCGTTAAACTTGATAGAAGTATTTATGTGATAATACCGGAGAATAATATTTACCGAAGATGCCTCAGTGCCAGGCGATTAACTGTAAAATCAAGCCACAGAAAGGATGTAATAGTTTTTTTTTTTTTTCCAGATACCTGTCGTCGGCTTTTCGCTTCAAAATCGTAGGTGTCGACATTTTCACTATTTCTTATTAATAATCCAGTATGAACGGAATGGAATTACTGTTACATGTATCTACGCACGGTAGTTTTTATTCCGAATTTTGGCATTTCACATACAATTCGTCAAAAAATCGCGCACAATAGAAAAAAATTGGAATTCGCAAGTTTTTCATCCATTTTATTCCAAAACGGAATCGGTACACACTCCAGGGGTCACAGGGGTCATCTCACTTTTTTTTTTTTTTTTTTTTTTTTTTTTACATAATTTGATTAATTTGCTTCAGTTATCTATTTTATTAAATCTATAATCGGAGATGAACCGCCCATCACTAATTGATTTTTAATGCGCATGCATTTCTAATTTGTTTGCCACCAATCCAGAAAAGATTTTCATTCATGCGGATAATTATTTTTAGCATGTGACACGGTAAACACGCCTGAAACGGTCAGCTGACCTGTCAACAATGACTGCAATTTAAGTTGTTTATATAAAGACACGCGCCATCAAAAGATGCGACCGCTTTTCTTTAAATCGTTTGTTCGCCCTTATAAGTTGTTTACATAAGGACACGCGCCATCAAAAGATGCGACCGCCATTCTTTAAATCGTTTGATCGCCATTATATGTATGAAAGATTATCGACTACCTAACTATCGTTACATAATTTTGATTGGATTTACATCATAAAGGTGCGAAATACACTCAGATGGATGTCTCTAAGATGCTTTTTTGGTTCATAGACAACAAAACACAGGTAAATATTGGGACGTATCGCGGCGAAAACAACTTGCGCCCCGCACTGAGGAAAACCATGCGTCTGAGCCCAGATTTACTCGTCCCAGGACGCCGGGTCCTGCGTCCGCGAGATCTCTGTCAGACAGATGACATTTTTTTTCTGTTTTGATTTCTTTTTTTTTATTCTTACCCTAATCTGCGAATTTTATCGATAAAATGAAGTGGAGTACGATCGCTTCTAAATGGCCCTAATCCGAAAGTGAGTGAGTGACGTCACAGGTAAACAAATATGGCGACAACCTTCGCGATTCGAGACGCATTTTAGCGTAATTTTCAATCGATGATTGCGTACTTATTATGGGGTAAATCGTTGGAATTTGATTTGTAACACGTACTGTAACAACTAAATGAATATGTACAGGGCTAAATATGCGTTTCCGAATCGATTCCTTTAAGAATACAGTATTTTATTTACCTTTTGTTCCAGTGAAACAATTTTCTTGGTCGGGGATGAGGGAAATGCATAATCTGCTATCAACAAATCTTGATGAAGTATCTGTAAGAAAATTATTCAATTTTGTCTTTAATGTCACATGATGGCATTTTAAAAATTTATGAGCAGGATCAATTTCATGCTCACATTAACTGAGCATGAAAAGCCCAGAGCTTATACTTACCATATGCAGCGATAGGTGTTTTCATGGTTCTTGAGATAATTGGTTCAGGTTTAAAAGGAAGAGAAATGCACAGTCTTGAGCAGAACAAATTATTGCTCACTTGAATTTAGCATGAAAAAAGTTTTATAACCTAGGGGACAGAACTCACCATGTGGAGTGCTTTTATGGTTCTAGAGAGTATTGGTTCAGGTATGGAAGGAAGAGAGATGCATTCTGGGATTCTAAGACTACCGCCGTCCAGGTCAACAATCACAACATCAAGCTGAAAATGTAGACATTTATACTTACAATCCTTGCATTTAAACTTGCACACTATGCATTTGTACTTATGATCTTTACATTTATACTTACTCACTTTACATTTATACTTACACACTATGCATTAATGCTTACACACCCTTTATTTATGCTTGCAAAACAGGCATTTTAACTTAAGAGATTTATACTTATACATTATACTGCAATACATTATGCATGTATACTTATACACTATGCATTTGTGCTTACAAAATATGCATTTATACTTACAATACTTGCATTATACTTGAAAGCTGCGCATTTATACATACACGATATGCAATTATATGAATTAATACTTTTATGATGAAATATGTATTTATACTTAGATGATATGCATTTATGTTTATATGATGCAAATGTATGCATTTATACTTACTAGATCTTTGATCTCCTCTCTGTGCATAGAATGGACGCCGGCGATGAACGGGGTTGGGGTGTTGAGTACTTCAAGTAATGAGGATGGCAAAACAGGAATATATACATAACTGAAATGAGACAGAAACGTTGGTTTGAGGAACATAATGGCAGAACAGGAAGATATGTCCCACTTATGACAGGGCCTCATTTTACAATTGTGGTCTGTTTGTTCATCAGGAAAACATGTCCGTAAAATGAATACCCCCTCAAACCCCACTTTTATAAAGCAAAACTGGGGTATGCAGGGGTATACCTATTTTTCTTATTTTTGCGAGGCGGTTCTAACGTGTACCCACAATCTATGTTTTGAGCAAAAATAAGAAAAACAGCAAACATTTTCTACTGAAAATTTTCATTTTTTACAACTTTAAAACTCTCTGTTTATTGCATGGGCAAGTTTTCGCAATGTATTCAATTGATGCAGTCACCCTGGCAGTCACAAATTGTTCAGCCATATCAAGATGGAGCCACTGCTTCCTGGGTGTTAACCAGTTCTGTGGGGAGCTGCATGTCTTGCTGCAGTACACTACAATCATGCTGTGGTTCAAACTCAGGACCTCTACCTCCCGAGTACAATGCTTTACCATTAGGTGCACTGTATGAGTGAGCAAATGCTTGGTGTTGGTTTTCTTAAGAAAGGTTGATTTAGTGCTTCACATCCACGGTCAACTGCTAAGGTCATGTCAGGTTTGTCAGTTCTCCTAGGCACACTGTTACACGGCAAGCCTCCCAGAGGCAGTTTACCAGTACTAAGTGCATATTTGAGCCGCCTCGTGGGAAAACCAACAATGTGGTTTCCGAACAGGTCCGACACAAACCGGCCTGTACTATCACAGAAGATAGCTAGAGACTGGAAATTTTGGATTTAGAAAGTAGAGGAATTGTACTATCTGTGTAGCGAAAACAAAGGCGCTGATCAGCTTCGCGGTTACCGCGAAGCTGATCTGCGTCTTTGTTTTCGCATATGCAGATTGTTGGTTTTCCCATGAGGCGGATCATTGGAAAAGGTCCCTCAGGACCTTTTCCACAGTGTTTACTTTGAATATGAAGAAAATTCTACCCATGATCGACTGCTCTCTCTCAATTACGCGTTTTGTCACATAAAGCGCTTAATAAAAACTAGTGAACCCGTCTATACTGACTAGACAGTTAACCGCAATCAATTAAATTTATCCATTTTTGACACTCCCCGTCAACTAGCGGTAAAATCTAGTAAGCAGTCTCGGTCGTGGTGACTGCTTATCATAGAGCATCTAGGTTTAGATCGTAGATACCCTGACGAGGGGTACAGAAACTATAGGAACTCTATATGGCTGACTTTTAGTCCATCACATCGGTCCCATGGGTCTGCTTCTGGTAGTGTGGATGCAGGTCAAAATTCAGAACTCTGTCACAAATTGACTGCACTGCAAAATGGTTTTCTACACATCGACATATTGGTTGTAATCGTGTTCCCTTTAGTATTGGCTTTGCTTCCATAACATCAGAAATTTTGGTCAGTGCTTTGAGTGACAGATACACACACTGGTCAAGCGTTCATAACAAGAAACGACATTCATGTATAGGAAACGAAACTGAAACGTATGAGAATCGAAATTAATTGCAAACCAGAGAATTAACAACACTGAAATCTAGAGCAAAAGGAATCTCTTATAACAAACGGCTGCTGACCTTTTCATTGGTTTCTTTTTAAAGAAGCCAACTTGTTTCTTTCACCACTAACAGACAAACACGCTCCCTGAATCTGCAGAAATGGACGATGAGAACTATGGGTGAAATACCAATATTCATGATTTCTACCAAAATCTCAGACTTCAGTACCACCCAGTTAAACAGAAATCTCAACAGATAAAAGTTTGTTTACCATCAATAAGAAGTCTTGAAATAGTTTCAAAACAAGCTAGACAGACAAGGTTTTCTAATCAGTTTAACCATGTTAATCTAGATTAACCAGAGGGATGAAAAAAAAACATGACAAATTATGACTGTTTTGTTGCATATTTTCACATTATGGAATTTCTAACAGAGAACATAGCAAGTTTTAACATGTTTAATACAGCCAGATCTACACATCAGACAAAAGTAAAATTAGCACAATAACTATTATAAACTTTTGTTAATGACATGATAGTCATTCACATTGATGACTAGTTAGAATCAGTAAGAAACAATTTTTCTCAGGATATGCTATTTTTTATCAATGATTCTAAAATACCAGGAAATAAATAAATTTATCTAAAAGTTATCCAGTTCAAAATGTTCGAAAACAACATTTGAGCCGCGTCATGAGAAAACCAACAATGTGGTTTCCGAACAGGTCCGACATAAACCGGGCTGTACAAGCACAGAAGATGGCTAGAGGCTGGAAATTTTGGATTTAGAAAGTAGAAGATTGTTCTACTATCCCCGTAGCGAAAACAAAGGCGCTGATCAGCTTCGCAGTTACCGCGAAGCTGATCTGCGCCTTTGTTTTCGCCTATGCAGATTGTTTTCTCATGAAGCAGCTCATTTTAAGTACTGAAAGGTCATTGACATATCAGATTGTTGTTGTTGTTGTTGTGTTGCTGTTTAACGTCTCAAACCCTGGACTAGCAGTGTCATGTGGAGACAGGATCTGGGTTCAATATCTGAGCCGTGTCACAAGAAAACCGGATTTTTGCCTATGCGAAAACAAAGGCGCAGATCAGCTTCGCAGTAACTGCGAAGCTGATCAGCGCCTTTGTTTTCGCTACACGGATAGTACACTTTCTCTTCTTATTAAATCCGAAATTTCAAGCTTCTATGCTGCTTCTGGGACTGTACATGTAGGTTTGTGTCAGACCTGGTCGGAAACCCCGAAGACCGGTTTTCTCGCGTCGCGGCTCATCTCATCCGAAAAAGAGAAGCCTAGGATCAAGTCACAACCCTTGGTTTACAAAGTGAATGGCTGAACCACTACACCACAGGGGCTTCCGATACCTGAATGTTTCTTTTGTAGCCTAACCAAGAAAGCCTGGGGGGAGGGGGGGGGGGTTAGGATGACATATTTCTCAATGCTAAGTTTCAAAATCATAGGCCTTCTGGATCTGGAGAAGATTTTAAAGGTATTTGCTATTTATAGCCATGGCTGCCATCTTGGTCATGTGACCTGGACCATTTATACAAACTTTTGTTCCCCCTTCCTTAGGATGCTCCACATGTAGTTTGGCTTTGATTGGCCCAACGGTTTCAGAGACGACGATGTTTGAACATTGTGGACAACGACGACAATGACTATGACTACGACGGAGCATGGGTATACTATACCTTGCTCACCTTGTGAGCCTAACGTCTCAGGTGAGCTAAAAATATGAATTCAGCCAAATGAAACAAGTTTTTCAAAGCACAACCTCTTTTTTTTTTCTCTGGATTTACCTGGCATTAACTATTGACATTTACCTGGAAAGAGTTTTTCCAAATATTTATTGAAGTCTCTGATGCTATAATTATTTTGGCATATAATGAAACAGACTCTTGACTTCATGCTTCTGCTTTCATGCTCAAGACTGCTCTGGTATTTATATTTGAGCCTGTGCATGAGAAAACCAACAATTTGCATAGGCGAAAACAAAGACACAGATCAGCTTCGCGGTGACCGCGAAGCTGATCAGCGCCTTTGTTTTCGCTACAAGGATAGTACAATTCCTATACTTTCTAAATCTAAAATTTCCAGCCTCTAACTATCTTCTGTGACTATCTTCTGTGACTGTACAGCCCGGTTTGTGTCAGACCTGGTCGGAACCCCAAATTGTTGGTTTTCTCACGCACAGTCTCATTTCTTTTCATTCACCTCTTTTACATTTTTTTATATCTTATTTTGTGCAAAATCCATTTAGCGTTTCGTAATTTTCTTTTATTATTTATGCACATTTTGTTTTTACATTTCAGTGATTTAGTTATGATAATGCAGTAGTCATTGTAACCATGGCCCCCTATACCCCCGGTGAATAGCGGGGACTTTGACTTTTGGTCCAGCAAGTACCCGCTAAAAGCCCCACCCTGTGTGGACTGCTCGTTGGTAAATAAAACCACTGCAGCTGATCTCCCCCACAGCCTGCTATCTTTTCATTTCACGGCCCTTTTTGCCTATATAAAGCAAACCCCGGGTATTTCCCCCGCAATGCCGTGGCAAAACTTTGGTCAAAGCCCCGCTCATTTCCATGGATATCTCCCGCTCTCCCCCGGGGGGTGGTGGGGGTGGTGGTGGTTACAAATTAGTTTATAATATAAGTTAATCCTTCCCACATTTTTCCTGGAAAAGCCTCCCACAGGCAGATTACCAATACTTTGTGCACATTTCTTCCACCACTAACAAACATAGCTCTTCTTATTAAGCAGCAGAAGAGGATAACATTAATGGCCTTTGAAATATTTTAATGTTTGTTTGTTTGTATTGAGGCTTAACATCCCAGTCAACAATTTTTCAGTCATGTCGGGACGGAGCCAACTCTTCCTGGGTTTAATCAGTACTGTAGGGAGTTAATGTGTCTTGCTCAATGACATAACCCGGTGACGCCTGTGGGGATCGAACCCAGGACCTCTCGATTCGGAGTCTGACGCTCTACCACTATGCCACCATGCTCCCTGAAATATTTTCATGACCAAATCTTCATGACATTTATGACATTTATGAATCAACAAAATTGTTGCAATAAGATATGAACTACACCTTATTTTTCTTATACTATATATACTATATATATATCAAGGTCACCCATTCAGTTTTCTAGGCGTTAATTATTACTGTTATAATTATTCAAAATATAAATAATTCTCTAGATTAATTAATAGAATAATTATTTAAAGAATTAGTCTTATAGTGCCTAATCTTATAATCAAAATTCGATTGGTATCTTCTTGGTGGGTGTTTAGATTTGACTAGCTGTTTATTTTAATAAAATTCGAAGAAGATAGAGAACTAAAATGTCGGAGCAGCTTTATATTGTTATTTTGTAGAATGTTATTATGGTTAGTCACTATGAATTCGTTATTTGATGCATTGAAATACAGTTAAAATAACCTGCTGTCCCCTTTTAAATGGATCAGTCCAAAATTACGCCATAGAGAGCCCTCTGGTACTCGTTTCAATAATTTTACAATGGGTTTCAATACCTGCTGCGGGGAACCAATCAGTTGTGTTTTTGATTCATGACAAGCTTGACTTACGTCGCCATTTTGTTTTCTCGAGTCGGTGATTCCATAGCTTATTCTCGACGGAATTTTCGTGCTTTTAATTGGCGAATTTGTGTGTTTATTGGTCTGACGTGCGGTGAGTAAATTTTTCTTTGCATGTTTAGTGAGTTTTTCGCAAACGAGGGTATAAAACGTTAGATTTGGGTCTCGATTTGTGTTTGACCTGGTTTCGTTAAATCACCTACGGCTCTGTAGACCAATCAAATGCCGTCGATTTGGAGGTGTGGCTCTGTCGACCAATCAAATGCACAACTGACGTGAAGAATGTGTGTCAAGCTGCTGTGACCTGCACTATAATGTAACAACATGATTTCCGATTTTATTCAGACTGGCTTGTAATGACATTATGATTAACTAAGTTTTCTTCGATGTCAATTCAATCTAACAAGTTTACCACATTATACAGTTTATGCTGAATCTGAATGGTTTACTGTTGATACGCTGTCAATAGAGTGGTCGAAAGAAGTGAAATCAGTATCTGGCTAATTTTCTTAATTGGCCCATTTATTTTTCATTCACTACTTTAGGTCACTACCTCAGCCTTGGTTAAAGGTGTGTTTTAACAGGCAGAAAACCGTTTGTAATTTTGTTAAAAATCGCTCCGATGTGGTTCGTTTTCTACTTTCATTTTGACCGGAAATAACACATGGCCGAGTAGCTCTTTTTATGGAATATCATACATTTTATGTCAGCTTGAAGCATAATGATGCTTGAAGTAGCTGATATTTGTAAGTTTCTATCTCATAATCGGTTCGATGATCAGTTTATTTAACAGTGTCAGTGAAGTCGAACAAAACGAATGACAAGTTAAAACTTTTCGAAAATGCTTACTTCTCTGCACTGTTTTGCATTGTCATTGTATGAACATTTTTTTATTTGGCATCCTGGGACAATAGAACTCGGGCTAAGATGCATTGTTTGGCTTACAGATTTTTCTCGAGATGCATGCCTGTGTTTTTTCAAAGTGTTTATATGTTTATTTAATAGCCTAACGCATCAGTTTAACTGAGTTAGGCATAAAAAAATAATAGCTGTGTTTCCGCTAACCCGACCGACCCTGTCTCAACCCGCCGACTCTGCTATTTTTATGGTTAAAATAAAAAAATAAAAATTACGACATCCGACCCAGCATTTTCTGTAGCCCGACCCAAGCATTTCGTGTCATGGGTTTTGTTGGTTTTTCTGATATGTCTCTGATAGTTTCAGCGTCTATTCTGTTGTATCGAAGAGTTCCCCTGATTATTTAGCGAGACTCCGTCGAAATGACGTAGAATTTGGTGTCATTTAGAAGCCACCGTGGCGCTGTGGTTAAGCCATTTGCCTTGTAAACCAGAGATTGTAGATACGATCCCTGGTTTCTCAAGTCCTTCGTATTGAGACTATAAACAGAGGCCCCATTACAATTTTCCAGAACAAACTGCTCACAAGGACATACTGTGACGAGGCTGAAGACTGTGCTGTGAATAGTCTTCAGACATGACTTACGGACAAAATCTGTACCCACACACACTCACACTGACTTCATGCGTCTTCAACTTGGCATACGAGTTAACTGAGCCATTCAGGAGTTTATTCCACTGTGAATTAGAAATGTCTTGTTCTAAAAGTGAATATACCGAAGGCATGTCACAACACTTCAAAGTGTTCTTAATTAAAACAAACTTTTCTCATCTGGGTCTAACCTGTCTTTCTGCAATATGATATACCGGTCTCGATAACGTAATGGTTACAGGGTCCGCTGCAGAAGCGGGAGGCTGTGGGTTCGATCCAAGGCCGCGTCATTCCAAAGACGTTAAAAAATGGTACCAGTGGCTATCTTGCTAAAATGCGCTCAGCATTTATAAGGCGAACACTGGCTTCTCTCCACCTACTCCTACCTCTCCCGCAAAATAAAATGACTTCAATGATAGAGTATGGCATACTGTAAATATGTTAAGATGATAGTAAGTGGCGGGTAATGTAGTTCTATCTGTATCATCGGAGACTTGTGATGGTAATCATACCGTAACTTGGGGATAGCAGAGACCTCCTAGCGGTTGGAGGATAATACAATCAGAATAAACAGGTGTTGCTTTCAGAGAATTCTTCAGTTGTGCGTTCTAGGGACTAAATACTCCCCCATCCAAATCCCTGGTGAAATGATGTCATTTGGCGTGTCACCAGTAAACTACATGTATTCAGATTCAGTAATCCCTTATAAAGGGAGTCCCTGCATTTGGCATTTTCGTTGGTTCAGTTGCAGTTGCAGTTGTACAATGGGCTGAGGTGACCCGGAACAGATATGCAGTTACAGTTATAGTTTTGAATTCGGGAGTAGTCTTTTTATCGTACATGTTGATGGTTTGTGTTCTTCAGATTTGGTTTTGAAAATAAAGCTGTTTATTTCTTATTATTTTGTCAATACTGGCCTTTCCTGCTAAGTTGCATGCAATAAGGGTATTGTTGTGTGAAATATGTCAGATTATACCATCCCCTAGATTGTTTGTATTGGGGTTTTGCATCGCAGTCAACTTTATTTAGGTCATGTTGCCATTGTTGGGATGCATATCTGAGAGGTTTCTTTCTGGATGGAGGACAAGACCCAGTGCATGTGGGATTCCAACACAGTACTTTACAGTTCAGCAAGCTCTACCACTAGGCCACCCTGCTCTCAGATAGTGGTCTATGAACAAGATGAGAATGAAAGTTTATCAACCGCATTTGAGGCAAGGTATAAAATATGTTGCCGGTCTTTGACATTGAAGGGTTCACATGGCTGAAGAACGTAGACCTCATACCTTTGCGCGCCATTGACCATTTTGACCTTTTTCAATAAAAACTTTGTATAAAAAAAATACATTTACCTACCTACCCTGGATTTTTTTGCGTAAAAATTAAAATGAAAATAAAAAGATTTTCCTACCCACCTACCCTAATTTTTTTCAGACTGTAGTCTGTTAGCGGAAACACAGCTATTTTTTTTTAGGCCTTATGATGTTGGTTCACCCTATAAAAATGGTGGTGCTAGATGTTTTTGGCACTGGTAAGACACAGATAGCTGTAAAAATGAGCGGGGCTTAGACCAAAATTTTGCCATGGCAGTGTGGGGAAGATATTTGCAGGGTTTGCTTTATATAGTCAAAAAGGGCTGAGAAAAAGGAAAGATAGCAGGCTACGGGGGGAAAACAGTGGTGGTTTTGCCAATGAGAAGTCCTGGCATGGGGTGGGGATTTTAGCGGGCATTTGCTGGACCAAAAGTAGAGTCCCGGCTTTTCCCCCGAGGCTGAAACCACTAGGCCAATCAAAGCCAAACTTTTTGTGGAGCATCCTTAGGAAGAGGGAATGAAAGTTAGTATGAATGGTCAAGGTCACATGACCAAGATGGCCGCCATGGCTATAAATAGCAAAAACGTTTAAAAATCTTCTTCTTCAGAACCAGAAGGCCTATGATTTTGAAACTTGGCATGAAGCATTAAGGAACGGAGTTCTACAAAGCCATCAAATTTGGTACACTGGTTGGGGCCAAGGAGTAGATGACCTGATTAGCTTTTGAGAACTTTCTTTAAAATTTTGACAAAATTATGCAATTTTGAAAATGTCATTGATTTATTCCACTTTTCAGTGAAATTTGGAACTTTTGAATGGTGAATATTAAGATTTTGAAATTACAAATTCCTCATGAAAAATATTCAACCCATATTTTTTCATGTCTAAGTCATGCCCCTTTTAGGAGTTATGTCCCTTTGAAAACAAAATTTGAAAATCTTGTGTGCAAGAAATCTCAAAAGGTATTAAAGCTAGAGCCATCATATTTAGTACACTGATTGGGGCTGAGGAGTAGATGACATGAATAATTTTTTAGCACTTTCTGTCAAATTTTGACAAAATTATGCAATTTTGAAAATTTCATTGATTTTTTTTTCCACTTTTCGGTCAACTTGAAAGTTTTGAATGGTGAATGATGGGTTATGAAATTTCATATACAAATTCCTCATGAAAAAATATTTGACCCATATTTTTCATGTCTAAGTTATGCCCCTTTTTGGAGTTATGTCCCTTTGAAAACAAAATTTGAAAATCTTGTGTGCAAGATATCTCAAAAAGTACTTGAGCTAGAGTCTTCATATTTGGTATACTGGTTGATGCTGAGAAGCTCACCTGGTAAACTTTTGAGGACTTCAGCCAAATTTCGACAAAATTACTCCTTTTTTGATTTTTTACTCCATTTCTAAATTGTCTGCAAAAAGCTTACATTCTGTTTCTGGTCCGAACAACTTCTTCAGGAAATCAAATTTCGCTTCATTCATATGAAATAAATGAATCATACAAAGTGCCAGTTTAGGGACAAGCATACAGTTGGGGGCATGGTGTTTTACAAACACGCATTAAATTTGTAGTTCTCTTTTTTTTTTCAGGTCAATCAGTCGTACAGAGTCTGTAGACAGTTTACTATCTGACATGAACACATGAAGGAATTTGTTTGATGGGTGGCACAGATGTAGTAAATGGGTAAGAGCATGTTGGAAAGTGAAGATGGTCATGAAGTTTATTTATTGGTGAAATATAGAGCAACAAGTTTATAGTTCTATATCAGATTCTTTTTATAAAGAGGCAAAAGTGGGCAATGGTCATGAAATGGCACAACTGGAAAGAAATTCCCACCCAAATGGGAAAAAACTAAATTGACAATCAGGTACTTGTACCAAGAAAGCATATGGTAAGCGAATGAGCAGCTGCTTCCAAGGTGGTCACTCAGCAAATTGAACTTAACTAAAAATATGAATACGAGGGTGATCCAATAATGAATGGGACTTTTCTACTATTTCATGAACCCTATTGACTGACTCAAGATTACTACTTTCATTTACTAGATACACATCTGATCTCTCTATAGAGCACATTTTATCTGATTTGCCCAACAACTTTGGTTGCTATGGTTATTTGAGAACTACTCGTGCAGTATCCATGGCCACAATTTGTCCTTTGAAGTAATATAGTATTTTAAAATAGAGCTATGCCACACAGTTTAAAAGAGATGACTGATCATAGTTGAGTATTGTCTGTATAAAACATAATCTGTGTAAGATTTTCATACAGTCAATTTGGATCTAGTGTTAGTGATCAAGAGGTGGTTGCCTAGCAACCATTCTACTCTATGAATTCTGACTTTAAGCATTTTCTTAGTTCTTTTGTTGCTAAGCAACATAAATCTAAATTGTCAATTGTCTCTTTTGTAATTCATTTGCAATATTTGCATTATAACTTATAATTCCAAGGTTAAGAACCATTTATTATGTCATTTATACTCAGGCTATGATATATTTCCCATCCCTACCCCCAATTTCAATGTACTTTTTCGCAAACAAAACTCAGCTTTTCTCATAAATATGCTCACCCTGTGTAAAGTTTCAGCTGTATATATGTGATATTTGCAGCGTATAAAACCAACAATGCACTTTATAAGCTACAATGTGTCTTAAGTGGATCCTTTGCCACCAGATACCATGGCAACCAAATTTATGTACATATTACCTACGTGGCCATGAGCTGTTGACCAGCATTCTCTTGTTGCTAGGCAACGGCAGGTTGTTGTCTAGATAATAAATTTTAGCGGTGATTTGAGGTTGCATTAGATTGAGCAACACTAATTATTTACTCTCAAGAAGCAAATTTTATTTACATAGAAATAATTCAAAAAGTCCCATTCTTTATTGGATCACCCCCGTACTGTTGCATAAAGAGCAAACAGCACATAATGTGAACCAATAACCATAAACAATTAGAACCACAACAGAAGTATGGCCTTTGAACAATCAGTATAGTAATATAAAATGTTTAGAAACCACCTTTTGTATTTCACCTTCTTCAGAAATAGT
Source organism: Rugalucina vietnamica (assembly GCA_964017185.1). NCBI lineage: Eukaryota > Metazoa > Mollusca > Bivalvia > Lucinida > Lucinidae > Rugalucina > Rugalucina vietnamica. The sequence continues at coordinate 50,526,286 of OZ024878.1, read as the reverse complement.
TACTGACAATATAATTCACCAAACTGCCAATGTATCTGAAAATGGTTATCAAATAATCAGTAAAGGCTAAAAGTGAGCTTAACCATGCATCTAATATATATAAGGGAGGTAATCTAAATACATGCATATTGACAATGTTATAGGAAATTCCAGGACTTCATTCAAATGTTAGCATCTCATTTAATGGGACCTAATGATGAAAGGCATATAGCAAACATATCGTACAGGACCTAAGGGGACTGGAAGTTTGATATTTTGTGGCATCATATTAAATGAAGCATTTGATAAAAATCTTTTTGAAAAAAATAATGACATGCTGCTTTAGTCTTAAATTATAAACAAATACATGTAGTTACAAAGAACTTCTGCAAAGGTAGGTATATTGATATAATGTACATGTTCATGACATTTGTAAACTTTTTAGCTGTAGTTTTAGTAACTTTTACTGTTTTATATGAGCTGCCTTGTATAAAAAGCAACAATGTGGTTTCCGAACAGGCCTGACACAAACCGACTTGTACAAGCACAGACAAGAGCTAGAACGTTGAAATTTCAGATTTCAGTAGAAGAAGAATTGTACTATCTGAGTATCGAAAACAAAGGCGCCGATCAGCAGTTACTGCGAAGCTGATCTGTGCCTTTGTTTTTAACTCGCCTGCACGAAGTGCATAGAGCTATTGTACTCACCTCGGTCGTCTCCGTTTACGTGTACGTGTACGTCCGCATCACACTTTCGGTTATAGTCTATATCTCTTGACCATGTTGATGGATCAAGTTGATACTTTGCATGTTGCTAGATATTGGTCTGAAGTTTTACGCAGTACCATCATGACCCACCATGGGTGACCTTGAGGTCAAGGTCACGGTCTTAGAAATTTTGTGTTTTTATAAGTTTTTGGTTATTAAAGTTTTTGTAAGTCTATATCTCTTGACCATATTGATGGATTGAGTTGATACTTTGCATGTTGCTAGATATTGGTCTGAAGTTTTACGCAGTACCATCATGACCCACCCTGGGTGACCATGAGGTCAAGGTCACAGACTTAGAAATTTTGTGTTTAAGTTCTTGGTAAAAGTTTTTGTAAGTCTATATCTCTTGACCATATTGATGGATTGAGTTGATACTTTGCATGTTGCTAGATATTGGTCTGAAGTTTTATGCAGTACCATCGTGACCCACTCTCGGTGACCTTGAGAGGTCAAGGTCACAGACTTAGAAATTTTGTGTTTAAGTTTTTGATTGAAGTTTTTGTAAGTCTATATCTCTTGACCATGTTGATTGATCGAGTTGATACTTTGCATGTTAGTAGATATTGGTCTGAAGTTTTATGCAGTACCATCATGACCTACCCTGGGTGTCCTTGAGGTCAAGGGCACAGACTTAGAAATTTTGTGTTAAATTTTTTGGTTAAAGTCTAAATCTCTTGAACATGTTGATGGATAAAGTTGATACTTGCATGTTGATAGATATTGGTCTCAGGTTTTATGCTGTACAACACAACTCACCTGGATGACCTTGAGGTCAGGCTCACGGACTTTGAAGTTTTGTGTTTAAGTTTTGGTTAATGTTTTTATAAGTCTATATCTCTTGAACATGTAGACTGATCAAGTTGATACTTTGCATTGGTCTGAAGCTTTATGTTGTACCATCATGACCCACCTGAGTGACCATGAGGTCAAGAATATGGGTCAAAGATTTTAACAGATGTAGTGGCAAAGCACAAGTCAGGTGAGCTACGCTGTCCTGCGACAGCTCTTATTTACTATAAAGATTGTTGTTTTTCCCATGTGGCGGCTCATATATCATTCATTGATTTTTCCAGAAGCTTTCAATTTGTATGACATTGACAAGAATGGTTTTATCACCATGAAGAAGATGACTGACATCTAGATGCATGGTTGAGAACACAAAGATGAAGATATGCCAGAGAAGAGAGTCAGGAAGAGGTTTGTCTCAGATGGAACTGGTTAGCTTTTGTCAAAGCTTATCAGCTCACCTGAGCTGAAGGCTAATGGGGAGCTTATTATATAGTATGGTACTCAAGCCGGCATCCCTGCATGTGTGCGTTCACATTTTCAAAGATTTTCTTCTCTGAAACAGCTTGACCAATCAAAGCCAAATTTCGTATGAGCATCTATAGGATGTTGGGACCAAAGTCCAACGTCTATATAAATAATTCAGGTCACATGACCAAGATGCTCAACTTTGCGTGAAGCATGAATCACGAAAGTACTACAAAGTAAATATAAATCATGACCCTGTTTAGACCTTGGCATATTTTACTGCAAGATCATCATAGGTCGCTTATGCATTTGAATGGGAAAAACTGGTTAAATGTCATTTAAAAAGAACATCTTGCATGGAATGGGCAGCAGGACTGAATATAAATGATTCTGAAAACTTTCCACCCCACAGGCTTATCTGCCCCTCCCCCCATTTTGTGAAGAAGTAGGACTGAATATCAATGATTTTAAAAAAGATTAGACCTCAGGGGTTCATCTGCTTCCACCTGGGGGCAATATTATGTATACAACCATAATTTTTAAACCTCTTCTCTGAAACTGCTTGGCTTAACAATGCCAACTTAAAGGAAGTGGGAACCAATGTGTATACAAAAAATCCTGGTCAAGATGGCTGCCATGCCCATGCATGGTAAAATCCACGACTTCTTTTCTTTTGTCCAGTGAATGTACATTTGTATTTTTTGACTCTCAGGAGAGCGTTCGTTGCATTTGGGCTACTTGTTGAGATTCCTAATTCCTATGAATGAGTTACTTGATTCTAAAGCACCTTTAAATATTTTTCACAAGGGGTGTTGCTGGTATATCAGACAGGATGTAGCTGCGATGTCAGGCCAAAACTAATATCATATAATAACTCAGCTTTTAATCTCAACTGAAAATTTGTAAAAACCTGTTTAAAATCATATTGATTCCTAATTTGATTAGAAGAGTGTCAATACAAATGCTGTAAATGCCATGTACAGATAATTTTGAGCCTGGGTCAAAAGTTAGAAAGTCCAATGGATAGACACTCAAAATTAGTAACTTTTTAATTTCAGGCTGGAGAACATTTTTTCTGCTTCCTGCAATTATAATGTTGCAACTTCATGGTAATATGTTTGATTAGCACTGAGGTGAACCCAAGAACAGCCCTAAATCAGCAAATCTTTTATTGGTATGTAGATTTGCTCATGAAAATATTCTTCCTCTTCTGCTCATACAAATGTAACATTTGTCTGTTGTGAAAGAAATTTGCATTAAACACTAGTAACCTGCCTATGGGAAGCTAACCTGTGAACTGGAGGGTTTATAGGATAGAATGGACCTTAGCTGTTTACCATGGGGGACCGGTAAAGTATTGTAAGCCAAATGAGCAGCTATTTTCCCAATAGGTGGCCACTCAGTTACCTTAACTAAAAATATGAAAACATACATAAGGCGCCAACAGCACCAAACATTTTACATAAAACAAAAAGAACCACCACTGAAGTATCTAAAATCTTCTACTCCAGAGCTAGTGCACCAGTTTCAACAGACCTTGGGATGTTGCAGGCGGAAACAATCTATGCTTATAAATTACGACTTTCACTGTCATTGACCTAGTACTTGAGGCAATAGTGAACTCTAGGTTCCCTGGGCATTTGGTTTGCAAAAACTGAAGAAAATGTCATTGTAAGGGAAAATCTTGCACAAAATTAGCAAATTTACAGAATATGCTGCATGAGTCTGACCAACAACAACAACAACAAAAAAGGATCCCAAGAATTTATCTGTCAGCACCTTGGATTTATATACATGCATTTGACCATTTATAATATTCATACATGTTTTAATATTGTTATACATGTATATACCAGACCTCAGGTTATCATTTACTAGATGATTGACCCTTTCGTTTCAGAGAACCTGCCAGTTTCAAATTAGGCCAGTTCCTTCAACCACCAGCTCTTCAACTCCGCCAGTGCTAAATGCAGAGATATTCCTGGGAAAAGATGACTGAAAGAAATTACTTTGTCATTCATGGAATTTGATGATAATTTTCAAAATTTGTTGAGCTCATTGGCTTGAAAATGACAAGTATACCAAAAACCATGACAGTTTTAGTAAATGGTGAAAAAATATGAATTCAGATGGACTGCAAACATAACTGAAACAGTAAGAGTGTATGATGAGAAATTGAGAATGCTTCAGACAACGCGGCTATTCTTGGTCTACACATTAATGTCCAGTACAAAAGAAAATAGTGAAATGCTGAAATGCTCAGTTTAAGTAAATGATAAATGGATACTGTGTCATTTTCTTATTAAAACCGGCAATGTCTGTGATATTGAACTCTAAAAATCTGATTACATATAACATTCTTCACAGAACACATACAGTATTTTAAAAAAGGTACAAGTAGGCAAAGATCAGGAAAAGGCACAATCAGAAAAAGAATCCCACTCCAAAAACCCGAAGTGGGAAGAAACCAAGCTAACAATCAGGTACTTATACCATGAAAACATTTCGTAAGCCGAATGAGCAGCTATTTTCCCAATAGGTGGCCAATCAGTTAACTAAAAATATGAAAAACATACATAAAGCGCCAACAGCACAAAAGTATTAAACACCAAGACATAAAACAAAAAGAAGCACCACAGAAGTTTGCATCTGAATCTGAATGGTTTACCAGTGACTCGCCAAATTGACAATACTTCACTAGGGGGTGCACCAGGAGGGAAATCAGTCCAACACATGTGCCAACTCAAAAGCTAAAAGGATTGGCATGTCATGGCGTCAGTCGGCTTTGTCAATTTTATTTGTACATGATAAATGAAAGTCTCCTCTAAACCTCATGGTGTATATTAACCAACTTTCAATCGAAGTATTATTCCAATTTGTTACAACGTTTCCCACAGTAATATCTTAGACATGCCTAAGAAACAAAATTTGACATCGCCACAAAATGGGTTAAAGTCATCGTTGGATCAAATAGTGACTGCTTTTCCAGTTTTGTTTGGTTTACTTTAGTTAAATGATGGCTTATTTAACTTTCCAGTCAAATTATTTTGTCATAGTGAGAAGGCACTACTTTCTGGGTTATAAACTATGTCAAATCTGCCTTCGTTTCTAAAAACTTTCTAGTAATAGGATGGAGATAATTCATTTTGCATGTAGCAACGCCATATATAATATGAACTTCATATTATATTTTTCTTGTTACTCTTTGATCTTTTTCCTGCTGCATCAGCAACAAAATGACAAGTGCGTCCAAATCAGACTGCACCTCTGACTGACTTCAATGTCCTGTCTGATCAGGATGTTTTCTGTATGTAAACTCAAGGTCACCCATTCAGTTTTTACTCTTTGATCTTTTTCCTGCTGCATCAGCAACAAAATGACAAGTGCGTCCAAATCAGACTGCACCTCTGACTGACTTCAATGTCCTGTCTGATCAGGATGTTTTCTGTATGTAAACTAAGTGTGGCTGGCACAAGGTTTGTGCCAAACGATACATTTCTTTCCATTAATTCTCAGAAAATTTGTTGTCAAGTTCTGGACTTTTTTTATTCTGGAGTCACAAGTAACTGAAAATTTAGGGTCCTGTGCAAAGGCTATGGAATGTTTAAAAAGAAAAATGGTTGGTTGATTGGGGTTTAACGTCCCACCAACAGCTAAGGTCATATGGAGACGGGACCTCGGTTTATAGTCCCATTCGACGGACTGGAGAAGCCCGGGATCGAACCTGCGACCCCTGGTTTACAAGGCGAGTGACATAACCACTGCACCATGGAGGCTTCAAAAAAAAATGAATTCAGCCAGATGAAACAAGTTTTTCAAAGCATGAACTCTTTTTCTTTTCTCCAGCTTTACCTGGCATTTAACTATTGACATTTACCTGGAAAGAGTTTTTCCAAATATTTATTGAAGTCTCTGATGCTATATATATATATAATTATTTTGGCATATAATGAAACAGACTCTTGACTTCATGCTTCTGCTTTCATGCTCAAGACTGCTCTGGTATTTATATTTGAGCCTGTGCATGAGAAAACCAACAATTTGCATAGGCGAAAACAAAGACGCAGATCAGCTTCGCGGTGACCGCGAAGCTGATCAGCGCCTTTGTTTTCGCTACAAGGATAGTACAATTCCTATACTTTCTAAATCTAAAATTTCCAGCCTCTAACTATCTTCTGTGACTGTACAGCCCGGTTTGTGTCAGACCTGGTCGGAACCCCAAATTGTTGGTTTCCTCACGCACAGGCTCATTTCTTTTCATTCACCTCTTTTTCACATTTTTTTTATATCTTATTTTGTGCATAATCCATTTTGCGTTTCGTAATTTTCTTTTATTATTTCTGCACATTTTGTTTTTACATTTCAGTGATTTAGTTATGATAATGCAGTAGTCTTTTGTAACCACGGCCCCCTAGCGGGGACTTTGACTTTTGGTCCAGCAAGTACCCGCTTAAAGCACCACCCTGCGGGGACTGCTCGTTAGTAAAACCACTGCAGCTGGTCTCCCCCACTGCCTGCTATCTTTGCATTTCACGGCCCTTTTTGCCTATATAAAGCAAACCCCGGGTAATTCCCCCGCAATGCCATGGCAAAACTTTGGTCAAGCCCCGCTCATTTCCATGGATATCTCCCGCCCTCCCCCGTGGGTGGTGGGGGGTGGGGGTTACAAATGACTTTATAAGTTATGTTAATCCTTCCCACACTGTTCCTGGGCAAGGCTCCCAGAGGCAGATTACCAGTACTTTGTGCACATTTCTTTCACCACTAACAAAACATAGCTTTTCTTATTAAACAGCAGAAAAGGATAACATTAATGGCCTTTGAAATATTTTAATGTTTTTTGTTTGTTTGTATTGAGGCTTAACATCCCAGTCAACAATTTTTCAGTCATGTCGGGACGGAGCCAACTCTTCCTGGGTTTAATCAGTACTGTAGGGAGTTAATGTGTCTTGCTCAAGGACATAACCCGGTGACGCCTGTGGGGATCGAACCCAGGACCTCTCGATTCGGAGTCCGACGCTCTACCACTATGCCACCATGCTCCCTGAAATATTTTCATGACCAAATCTTCATGACATTTATGAATCAGCAAAATTGTTGCAATAAGATATGAATTCCACCTTATTTTTCTTATACTATATACTATATATCAAGGTCACCCATTCAGTTTTCACTCTTTGATCTTTTTCCTGCTGCATCAGCAACAAAATGACAAGTGTGTCCAAATCAGACTGCACCTCTGACTGACTTCAATGTCCTGTCTGATCAGGATTTTTTCTGTATGTAAACTAAGAGTGGGTAGCCCTGGGTTTGAGGTTACTTTGACTGGACACAGGCTGATCTCAGTACACATACATTTGTATTTATTTCCTGGTCCAATCATATGAGCCGCATCGTGAGAAAACCGGTCTTCGGGGGTTTCCGACCAGGTGCGACACAAATCTGTCTATACAGTCACAGGAGCAGGCTAGATACTTGAAATTTTGGCTATGAGTAGAAGAGGAATTATACTATCCGAGTAGCGAAAACAAAGGCGCTGATCAGCTTCGCGGTTACCGCGAAGCTGATCTGCGCCTTTGTTTTCGCCTAGGCAAAAATCCGGTTTTCTCACGATGCGGCTCATTTTATCTAGACATGACATTGTGGTTTTTCTAGTCATAATAATGCACCAGTCATTTGTATCCCCGGCACCCCCAGAGCAGGGGAATAGTTTGTTTGTTTGTGTTGAGGCTTAACCTCCCAGTCAACAATTTTTCAGTCATGTCGGGACGGAGCCAACGCTTCCTGGGTTAAATTTAACAAGTACTGTAGGAAGTTAATGTATCAAGGACACAACACGGTGACGCCTGTGGGGATCAAACCCAGGACCTCTCGATAGGTTATATTGTGTTTCGTCATAGACATGAAAGTGAAAGGTTTAGGGCATTACAGAAAATGACAATTTTTATGAAATTAAAGACAGATACCAGCAAAATGTCTAGATCTAGAGCAGAGTGCCGACTGCTTTAATACAGGCTAATAAGCACTTTTGATATCAACCTTGGCTTAAACCATGTTTTCTCAGGCAGTTCATTTACTAAATCATTTATAATAACATTCCCTTCATTCCAATTTGTTACTTAATCTTCACATCAGTCAAATGCTATAACCTAAACATTCTAAAAACTTGGACACACAAATTATGACAATTGCCCCTCAACCAAATCTGTCAATCCCACGTGGTGCTCCAGAAAACGACTGAATAACAAATGAGCCTGCCCAGGAAAAGTGGTTCGAGTCAAAACATCCATACATATAAGACCAAATTGTTTACTAAAGTGGTTATATGTAAAAGCACATTTCGTACATCATGTCATCGATTGTTGGGTAGAATAACTGAATCCCATAAAACTGATCAGGGCCATCTCATCTTTCAGATGAGACTTAGTTAAAGCAAGGTCCAATTCTTCAATCAAAAACGGAGTCAATGGAGTAAAACATCTGTACATTTCTAACCTTGTATCATGGTCTAGAGTTTTCTCTTTGATGTTGCTTGTGCAATATCTGAGTAAACCATGGCTATGAGAGAATCCAGCCTTTCTTAGTAAGTAGGCGGAGCTAAAATTTCCTATGGCTTGTACTGAGTCTGTTATCTAGGTCGTGCTCTTACTACCTGATACACTGCACAGGGAAGTTAGAGCACTGATATGTCAGAATTGATTTGTTTGCCAGACACCTGTTGCCTATGAGTGGAAAAATTAAAGAAGATTTCAAGCATGTATTTTATTTACAGCAATAGATATCCAATATGAATGATAAAAATAAAAAAAGAAATATATAAGATACGAAAATTCAGCACAACTAGTCCCAAAGCCTACACAGCTTTAATCAAGATAAATTGGTTTATCAGAAATTGAAGGTGCATCCAGAGAAATATATCCTCATGCTTGTCCTCAAATGGGTTTATCTCCAAATATCTATTTTCCAATGTATCAGCAATTTGGCTTAAAACCAAGCACATCCATTTTTTTTTTGTAAATGAACAACTTAAGTTTTCAAATTATGTCACGTGACATACCAGAATTTCAAATTCAAAAGTTGCTGTGTTTTAGGTCAAACAATAAATCAGCTTATCAGCAAGATAGGCAGAAAAGGAAAAAAAAAACGTTATACCTGTCATTCTTGGTAATTAACTGACAATCTAAAACAATGAAGTCATGTGAAAATTGAATGCTTGATTCTGGTTGGACCATGATACAAAACATTTAGAAAATTGTTCTACTCGTAATTGATATAAACTACTCGGGGGCTCCGCCCCCTCGTAGTTTATATCAATTACTCGTAGAAACAATTCTCTAAATATAACTTAAATCTGTTCATCAAACATTTACCCAAACAAATTTGGGAATTCGGTTAATTTTTATGGGCTAACACAATATTTCCTTTTTTACTTAAATTACCTGCCGAAATGTAATTAGGTCAACAAATTAACCCTATTTAGTACAAATGGATTATTGTAGTCAGCTGATATGGTTAAGTAAATAAATTGTTAACTCTAAATCTTTTGAAAGGATGAGTCACTGAGCTTCGGAACAAAGAAGCATAGGTTACAGGACAAACAAACAAAGCTCCTATAGGACAATTTCTACAATGATCAAGGGTAGGTAATTCTGCAATCTGACTGTGACTGAATCAGGTCAAATTTTGAACTCAGCTTCACTCATTTTACTGAGCTAACCTTTTGCTCAGGTGAGGTTAAGAGGATGTCTCCAAAAATTTATTAATATGAAATCAATAATTCAATATGTTGCTTCTGCTCAACCTTCTTTCTCACAAATTAGTAGTAAGACATTCCCAAATTTCTTCCAAAATCAGGAAAAAGTCTGACAACATTTGGCAGCCAGACGTACATCAGTTTGCGTCTATTTCAATCATGTTGTCTGCAGATATATGTGTTAAATTGTCTGTTATAATAAAAATATATTTGAGCTCTTTGCTACATTTTATCTCTATACTCCTGTAGTAAAAATGAAAGGAAAGAAACACTGGTGTTCAAATTTTCTGGAGACAAAAATAGAGAGCTTATCCATTACTTAAATTGATAAAAAAAATAACAATGCACAATGTAAACCTGGACTTTTCATGACGTATTGTACACATCAGGAAAACAAGTCTGTGACAAGTATACCCCATTAAACCCCACTTTTATATAGAATAAATGGGGTTTGCAGGGGTATTAGACTAGTCTGTAGGTCCTTGAAATGTAGCCAACCTAGAACTAATTGCAACAGAAATGGCAATGGTTTTATTTGGAAATATAATACATCCCTGATAAAATACTGAAAGTTGCAAGTCTTAACTTCTGGGGAAATGTTTTAGTTTCATGCCTCAATATTGGACTATTTCTTTAAATCGCTGTAGCACAAAATACGAATATCAGTGCAATATCTGATTGTATTTTGACACTGTTTGCATTTTCAAGCCATTAATCTTTCAAAACCAATATGCTTTAGTTCGATTGTGTAATAGAAAAAAAATAAACAAATATAAAATCTCTTTTAGGCTTAAAAAGAGTAATACAGGGGTTGAAATACCCCACCCACTATATAAACAACATACATGTGATTTCTTCTTTTTATTTCAAGATGATAAAAGTAAACTTAAACATGTAAAACATATTCATAAATAATAATGAATTGGATCATCATCATCATCGTCATCATCATCATCATCATCATCATCATCATCATCATCATCATCATGAGCCATGGCACGAGAAAGTCTGTCTTCTAAGCATTTACCAATTATGACTTAAGTATTAATCATATGAAACTTTCTGGTCTATGAGTAAAGAAAGGAAAGCAATAAAACTGATCACTGGTGATATGCATTTTACAATATATTTGTTGCTTTAGAGACATTGTTGAAGTTATTAAGCAGTATATATTGTTTATATATATATGTGCATTTATTTAGAAGCCTAATAGAGGGTAAGCAATGATCAGCAGCCAAAACGGAGCCTTGCCCTAACAAAAGAGGATATCAACGGGTCTATTGTAGAACTTCACTCATCTTCTTGGGACTTTTTAACGATTCAAACTTTCTGGTTGATTGTGCCATTTCCTAGTCATAGCTTACTTTTACTTTTACTTTTACTTTTCTACTCATTTTCATATATGTCTGCTTCTGCCAAGCCAGTAGAATTTGTGCAGCTGACACCCCTACAATCTCCACAGGCAACAGAACAATCTAGACCATGTTTTTGACAACTGCAACGCTTTGTGTCACAACTGTTCTTGCAGTTGCAACGTATAGTTTGCAGTAACTTCTCTGGTGCTGGTGGAAGATCAGTTTTAACTGGTCGGAGTTGATTCTGTATCAACTCCCATACCTCTGGTACCAGTACATTACTCTTGGTCCATGTCTGCACTTGCAAATGAACACGTTGGCTATGGAAGGCTGCTGCAGCAGAGGTTGGTGGCAATGTGTGGACTTGCACACATGATGTGCTGGTCATGACTTTGCTGGCAAACTTTCTGAAGCGTAACAGATCCAGGCCTTCAAGGGTCACACCACCAAATAAATGGACGATCAAATCCAGCTTTGATGATGGCAGCCTTTGACTCTGCATTTAAAAATGCTACTGACAAAAGTTAAAATGTTTCGTCTGTCATCAATGCCTTGAAAATAGCAGGTTTGCTTATGCCAAACATTCGTGATGTAGTATCACATCCTGTCAAAGCATTGCTTAGTGGCAGCAGCTGGCATTTGTCTTCTCCAAGAAGTTGCCCTGTTTTCCTGATGTCCCAAACCTTTGGCTTTATTGTTGAGTGCCTCAAATCAGACCTGAAAATCAACCTGTGCGCATCTTGCCTGACATAGAAACACAGCAAAACTAGTAGGTCAGTGTCTTCACCAATCAAGTGAGTTGCATACTCATTTGCTGAATCCACTGCTGTTGTCACAATAAGTAAATCAGCGTCAGCATCAGCATGATTAACTTGAATTCCTTTGTCAGTTAGGAAGTTCCCGAGAAGATGGATAAAGTTCTGTTTGTTTTGTGTGTTGCTAAGGAACACCTCTTTCTTGGCTTTAAAAGGTGTATCTGATTTAAACTTGACATTTATTCCAGTCTTTCCCCCACTTCGTCTCATGTGAGTGGCATCCTTCGTACTTGGTCCGGCTGCATACCCATCAAAAACAACTGTGGTATTTGTAAACTTCTGACTAAGATAATCAAAGTACTTATCACAAATAGCCCCAAATGTACTGCCTTTCTCCCAAGGGATCCGCTGTAGAAGTGAGCCCCCATCAATAACATGATGAATATTTATTTCCTTCTGGTTGATAATTTTCGTCCAGACTGCAGTCCCCGTGTGACCATATTGCTTGGGCTAATGCTGACTTCTGTGGCTCTCTCATGAATCCACTATTGTCAAAGAGAGACGATGGTATGCTACTTAGCTCATATTTGAACACTTCAGATATATCCGATACATATCTGTTGGCTGCAGTTGTTAATCTTTGAAGTAGAAGCTGTGGATCTACAGGAACTACTTCGTCATTTACCTTTACAGATGATTTTTCATTTAAAGTGACTACTTGTTGAGATTTCTTGAATGAGTAATCTTTAACATTTTTGCCCACCATGTCACGCAATGCCCGTGTTCCAATTTCTTTTGCTTGCTCTACATTCACTGCACTGTCTGCTGTGACACCTGTTTCAATGCTTCAGCTGCAGGTAAATCTATTGTGAACTTTAGTCTACCGAAGACTTGATTGGCCCATTTATCATTTCTTTCTTTACATATTGCTTCAATTGAATCTTGAAATTCCAACATTCTAACATTATAAACATCATGACCCCTCTTTCTGCCACTTAACTTTGCAGTTTGCGCACAGAAGATGCATTGCAGTTTGTAATTAAATGATTCTATAGAACGTCTTGCTTTAATTGGGGAAACTGTTGATGCTGATGGCTCCTGTTTAACTATGTTTCTCTTGTGTATGTAATCTCTCCGACAATCCTTATGTAACTTCTGACCAGTCACAGTCTTGATATCATCGCCTCTTTTGTTGCTGGTTGTGTTAATGCTATCACTGCCTTTCTGACGGAGGGCCAGTGTTTCTTGTCCATTAGCCAAGTCCTCTCCACATATAGCACATATCTCTGGTGTGGCGGCATCTGACTGGAAATAAAGAAAATATAAAAGTTTGAGAGAAAGAAGAGGCTAGTAAAAACTTGTGTCTGCAGAATATAAGCATATGATTTTTTCTTAAGAGGGACTTTTGCATTTCGAATTGATAAGCTCAAAGAAACAGATCTCTGTTACATGATGGAGTTTGAAAATGCATGCATTTATTTGATTTACGATAATAATGTAAGAATGCTCTTGTTTATATTTGTTTATTTACACACTGAGCAGCAGGATAATTTTGAAACGAATATGACCAAAAGTGGACGATTTAGCTTACCATTTTACATGTATATTCTGTCTTCTCTAGCTACTCTACAAAATTCATTTGCAAGGTACCTCTAAGTTCTGAAAAATGAAAGCAACTTCATGTTTTAATTGCCTACATGTTGCTGAATACGTTTAATGCAAATTAACAAATGAAGAATATTCAAGAGCTAGTCTGTAATATAAGATATTCTGTATGCAAAAATATGCATTATTACATGTATTTGGCATGCTATAACCTATTTCATTTTAAATTAAAATGAGAACCACCTTTATATTGTACATATAAATACCTGCAGAAATCTTGGGCCAGTGAAAAAATTTTCTTGCAGAACCAAATTCATCTAAATAACATGTTATCAGACTTGAATAAATAAATCAGTGCGATATACTGACTGCCACATGTTCAAGCAAAAGGTATAATTGCGCATTTCGATTAAAACACTAAAATCCTTGCTGTTTTCAAAGAAAGACATAGTTTTAATAATTAGATGGTGCTGGCGCCAATGTGCTTCCATACTTTTCTTTTTCAAGCAGCACCTCTCCCATACTATTATTTTTTTTTACTATAGGTCACTATTGGAAAAGTATAGGTATGCTTTTAAAGTAAACAGGATAGAAATAAGAAAATATAAAATGAAAATTGCCATTTAAAAAGCAATAAATAAATCAAATTATCAAGCATCAGTTTGACCTAGATCTTTTGTTTACAAAGTCATTACCTGGCACTAAAACTCATTAGTAGCAGAAAAATATCAGCTGCTAGATCAGCATGTCATAATATTTAAGAATAAAGAAAAATGTTTCACTCACCATTGCAGATTTCTCAGTTTCTCATCAAATTCATAGATATATAAAATAAAAGTAAACAAAGAAATGATCAGTAAACAGACGCTTGGAAGCTTGGAATATTGATGACTCATTCCCAGGGATGCTGCCAATACCTGTGTATGGTGGATAAAGAGTGCAACAAAAATAGTAACAAATTCTTTGTTTTTATTTGGTATTTTTTGAGAAAATGACTCAATGGACCAGTGGCAACTTTTAGTATGTAATATAGAAACACTAAAACAAGAACATGGTCGCAGAAAAAATTCTGTTGCAATTAGTTCTATGTCATAAGTTCTACAAATTAGACTATATACCTAATTTTCTTATTTTTGATCCAAAACATACATTGTGGGTACTCGTTAGAACTGCCTCGCCAAGGCGGTTCTTACGCGTACCCACAATGTATGTTTTGAGCGAAAATATTAAGAAAATCAAAGTTTGTCCAATGTCCAATGAAAATTTTCAATTTTTCATGCTGAAAAAATTCTCTGTATATTGCATGGGCAAGTTTTCGTAATGATGTAGTTTCTGTGTAAATCTGACATGCAAGTTTTATTCAGAGAAATTTAATGTTGATTTGATAAAGAAGGCCAGACAATTTTCTTTGTCAGATTTTGATTAATGAAAAACTGAAGATAAGTTTTCCTATTTTGTCCTATGACATCGATAAGAAAATCCAATCATTATACATCTGCAACTGCAGATGAGGAGCAAAGTGAATAAGCTGCCACATATTACCAGGCCGCGAGGTTTTTAAACTTTTTGCATGCTCAACTCAGCTGAGACAAAAATTTATCCTGCTCATAAATGTTAAAATGTCAACAACATTATTATAATTACTGGTTTTGATTATTTTCACCTGAAGTTTTGACCAATTTCCATTAAATCAGTATTTGTAAATTTCATGCTCAGCTGAGTTGAGCTGACCATGAAACTACATCAACAATACCTACATCAACAATAACTAGCAAATATCTCCTCAGTGGGGACAATCAAAATCCGTCTCTTGGTAACAATTAATAAGGTGCCATCTCATTTTCAGGATTACCAGACTATGGGACAACAATAGAAAATTGAATTTATGGTTATTGATTATGAATGTAGCAACCAAATCATTCTGAGATTTATTGGGTTTTGCTAGACAACGGCAATTTGTCATAGTTGCATCAGGTCCCAAAGCTATAAAACTTTTTTCATGCTCAACTCAGCTGAGCATGAAATTTCAACTTCTCATAAATACCGAAATACCCCAAATATGTTGAATTTGAAGGTTTGGAACTCAAAAGCCTGTAATTTATCCTGCTAATAAATGTTAAAATGCCAACAATTGTTTACATTTTAACATTTATTAGCAGGATAAATTTTAGACTCAGCTGAGCTGAGCATGAAAAAAGTTTCATAACCTCGGGGCCTGGACAATATTTTCTACTTCCTAAGAGAATTCTCAACTCATTAAGATGCAAACCCCTGAGTAGGAACAACTTTAGATCCATGGAAAGTTGTTCCCAAACAGCTATTTACTCCCTATTGTCCCTATTTCTATCTGTGTTGGTTGTTCTCATTCAGAATGGTTGTCTCTGGATAACCAGTGTGTTGAAGCAGTTTGTCTTTTTTTGCCTTAACTTCATTCAGATTCATAATATGCCACGGAATATGTGTCTCAACAGGGCTGAAGCATGCAGTTTCACACTCCAAGTGCCAAAAAGCCAATAATTCTATGCTATAAAAAGCCTTTAAAAAATTCAGACAAACGATTTTTGCAAAAGTATACTATTCTTCACAAATATTGCAACCAAAACATGGCAGAACTTTTATTTTGCACTATTTCAATATTTGAAATATTTAGGAGTTCTTGAATACACGAATGAGAACATGTGCAGTCTGTACATCTTGTAGTAAGCCTTTATTTAATAGCTAGAATTTGAATTTCATGAGGTAACAAATTTGCAAAAATTTCGAAAAAAAAAATTAAGTTCCCCCTCACAAACATTTCCAAACTTGCTGTAATCTAAGGATTCTCCTCTTTGATTGCATTGCATTATCAGTAAATTTCAATTTCCGACCAGACTTGCTATCACAAAATCAAATTATACTTGCTAGGAATTGCACTCTGAAACCAAAAACAGGACAGAATGTCAATGAATATGCCGCCATGAATTTCTGATTCTCGAAAATGAGAGATGAGCGCCTGCCATCCAATTGCAAGGTTGACATTCTCATGAGACCAATGTCCCAGCTGTTTGGGCTACAGCTAGATTTCTTTCGGAATATGTTACATCCAATCAGGCAAACATACCCCCTTATACCCCACTTTGGGGTCTTCCAGGTTTCCGACCTGATCCGACATAAACCGGCCTGTACAGT
The DNA here is from genome assembly GCA_964017185.1 of Rugalucina vietnamica. NCBI lineage: Eukaryota > Metazoa > Mollusca > Bivalvia > Lucinida > Lucinidae > Rugalucina > Rugalucina vietnamica. The sequence goes on along the minus strand of OZ024878.1, from coordinate 50,509,646 downwards.
CACAGAAGTAGGCTAGAAGCTTGAAATTTTGGATTTAAGTAGAAGAGGAATTGTACTATCCGTGTAGCGAAAACAAAGGCTCTGATCAGCTGTGCAGTTACTGCACAGCTGATCTGCACCTTAGTTTTCCCATAGGCAAAAATCCGGTTTTCTCATGATGCGGCTCATATACATGTACGGTACAATGTAGTATTAAAACTTGGGTGTGCAGGGGTATACATTTTTTTTTTTATTTTTGATCCAAAACATAGTTTGTGGGTACACATGATTAGAACCACCTCACTGAGAACCCACAATGTATATTTTTAGCAAAGATAATACATCATAACATGTAAAAACATAAATCTGTCAGAGATCAAGTCCATGTTATGAATACCCCCTTGAACCCCACTTTTATATAGTAAAACTGGGGTTTACTGGGGTATACCTATTTTTCTTATTTCTGATCCAAAACATAGATTGTGGGTACTTGTAGAACTGCCTCGACGAGGCGGTTCTAACAAGCACCCACAATCAATGTTTTGAGCAAAAGTACTGAAAATATCAAATTTTCTCTGGTGAAATTTTCAATTTTTACAGCCGAAAAGAATCACATGTTTATTGCATGGACAAGTTTTCGTAATGAGAATCTGACTTGTTCACAGATAAGTATTTACACCATACAGCCTAATATATGTGTTAGTTTTTCTCAGTAGTGTTGGATGCCTTTGGAATTTTGGTTTTCAAAAAGCCTGAATCTGCAGTCTCTTGATGTATTATGTAATTAACAATAATGGTTCATCAAAAATCTGTATAATCTGCATAATAATCTGAGCTTCACAAGGAAACAAAAATCTCACAGGATTCCAACAAAACTCCATATGAGCCTTCGCATGAGAAAAACAACAATTCAGGTTTCCGACCAGGTCTGACACAAACAAGTCTGTACAGCCACAGAGGATAGCTAGAAGCTTGAAATTTTTGATTTAAGAAGAAGGGGAATTGTACTATCTGTGTAGCAAAAACAAAGCCACTGATCAGCTTCAAAGTTACTGCGAATCTGATCTGCGACTTTGTTTTCTCATATGCAAACTGTTGGTTTTCTGATGCAGCGGTTCATATGCTTTTTAGACCTATAGAATCTGCAGTATAGAAAAACTTGCCATATCAGCTGGAGACTCTTATATAATGTATTTTGCTAAATAGACAATAATTCTGAACAACAATGTGATATTTTGACTGACTTTCATCATGTGCTTATGCCATGAACAATTCTCTTGGGACAGCATAATGATGTTGTTTAGATCCCTTTGATTTCTGTTTGTGTTCTATTGATTGTTACAACAGACAAACAGATCCATACAGCCACAATATGAAGCTTATCCGAGGACATGGATTCTTGGCATTCTAAGCAAAGCACCAAAATTTAATAAGGCAGCCCCTGTGGTTGGGTCGTAAACATCAGGAAAACATGTCTGTGTAATGAATACCCCCTTAAACCCCACTTTTATATGAGCCGCCTCGTGGAAAAACAAACAATGTGGTTCACGAACAGGTCCGACACATACCAAGCTGAACAGTCACAGAAAAGAGCTAGAAGCTTGAAATTTCGGATTTAAGTAGAAGAGGAATTGTACTATCCGAGTAGCGAAAACAAAGGCGCTGATCAGCTTCGCGGTTACCGCCAAGCTGATCTGCGTCTTTGTTTTCGCCTAAGCAGATTGTTGGTTTTCTCACGAGGCGGCTCATATAGTAAAACTGGGGTTTTACTCGCCGAGGCGGTTCTAACATGTACCCAAAATCTATGTTTTGAGCAAAAATAAGAAAACTATCCTAAAATTTCTGTTGAATTTTTTTTCAAATTTTTACAACTTAAGAAAAATCTATATATTACATGGGCATGTTTTCGTAATGGGGTCTTAAAGGTTGCTGATTTCATTATCCATCATATCACCAGTGTCCAGTGTGGGTTTGAGTCCCACACTGGGCACGTGAGACAAGCCAAGTTTTGCTTCCTCACGGGTGTGTCAGGTGTTTTAACATTTTTGTCCCACTTACTGATTGGCTTGTCTCATTTGGGAAGCCTCTGTGGTGCTTTTTGAACAGGTCCAACAAAAACCAAGCAGTGGTGCAGTGGTTATGTCACTTGCCTTGTTAACCAGGGGCCGCAGGTTCGATCCCGCGCTTCTCCAGTCTGTCGGACATGACTATAAACTGAGGTCCCGTCTCCATATGACCTTAGCTGTTTGTGGGACGTTGAACCCCAATCAACCAACATCTTTTGGGTGAAAAAGACTTTAAAACTGAATTAAGAAAAGCATATTTGTATCTTCAAGGAGAACTGGCAAAAAGGTTAAAAATTCCCAAGAAATGCCCATATTATGTCATGTGATGTGGTGTTTTATGATTTCTAAGAATTCCTGGGAGACTAAATACCAGACCAACATTTAATCAGGCAGAAAAGCTGTTGAAAGCCTGTAATGTCAACCATTTCAGGAGAACAACTGTTTTAATTCCTGTGGATTGTGTCTATAATGCACCAGTCATTTGTAACCCAGGGCCCCACCTACCAGGAAGGGTGGGGATAGCCAGGTAAAGTGTGAGGCAACAACTTTTTGATTGTCCCGGCAGTGTATGGGAAATGATGGGGTTTTTACATTAGGATCCTTACCCCAAGAAGATTTTCTATGGCAAAGGGCAGGGCAAAGAGCATAGTTTTGACCTCCAGTATATTGTTTCCTTGGGGTAGAGCTTATAGCAGGGCACTGAAAACCGAAAAGTCATAATCCCTGCCCTTCCCCGTAGGTGGGACGCAGTGGTTACAAATGACTGATGCATAAATGGCAGCCATGTTATTTGGAAGTTTGTTACATTTAAGTCAAGTCCATGTGCAGAGCCACTGAGTGGTAAGTACTCAACCCGGATCCGACGTTATAAAACTTTTTTTCATGCTCAGCTGAGCTGAGACTAAAATTTATCCTGCTCATAAATGTTAAAATGCCAACATATGTTGGCATTTTTACATTTATAAGCAGGATAAATCACAGGCTTATAAACAGAATTTAAAACCTTCAATTTCAACATATTTGCGCTATTTCAGTATTTATGAGCAGTTTAAACTTTATGCTCAGCTGAGTTGTGTATATGTTACATCTTCTTCTTGTTTTTTTCCCAGCTGATAGATAAACAGATAGGCTACTGTGATATTGGATACTGATAATAATGATAAATGGCTACTGTAATTGAACCAGATTACAACTAAATTGGATTTGGTTGCTTAAATTGATAGTTAGGTTCAGGGACATGTTGAGCTGGACTCTGCCAACTTTTAATGGTTTTGAAAATCAGAAAACATGTCCGTGTAATGTATACCCCCTTGAACCCTACTTTTATATAGCAAAACTGGGGTATGCAGGGGTATACCTATTTTTCTTATTTTTGCTCAAAAACATAGGTTGTGGGTACTCGTTAGAACCCACAATCTATGTTTTGAGCAAAAAAAGAAAAATATAAAAATATTTCTACTGAAAATTTTCATTTTTACAACTTTAAAAATTGCATGGGCTTGCTTTTTTAATTAATGCAAGCAAAGTTGTACAGCCAGGACAGAGGTTAGAAGCTTGTAATTCAAATGAAGGAAGTACAGGATAATTCTATCTTCCTAGAATATTGTACAAATGAAAGTACTGATAAATTGATCTGCATCTTTGCTTTTCGTGTTCTGTTGTTGTCGTTTTTTGCATTAACAAAAACATTTTCTCAAGATGCAGCTCTCTCGCAAGCCAAAGAATTAATATAAACTGGAAGCTGGAAGAATTAAATTAAACTGGAAGCTAATATTTTATCAGAAAATTGTAAATGATCTCAGGTTTCTTATTTCATTATGATTGGCGCCTTTTATGCTCAATTTGCATCATAAAATATTGAATTTCTAAGGGGAGGAAATATTTTAATCAATTTCAGCAGCTATTTAAAAGTTTCAACAGCTATTAATTCTGCTAATGCATCATAAATGGTAATCTAATAATGCAAAATGCATTACAGTAATCTGTCTAACTATATGCATATCTAGACCAAAAGTACAATTGGTTTACCGTCTGAAATCTTATATCCCACTAAACAGCTATGGTCATATAGAGACTGGACCTCACTTTAAAAAGACTCATCTAAAAGATTGGACAAACCCACGATTGGATCAACAACACATAGCTTACATGGCAAGTGGCTTAACCAGTATGCCAAGGAGTCTTCATAAATGAGCCGCGACACGAGAAAACTGGTCTTCGGGGTTTCCGACCAGGTCTGACACAAACTGGTCTGTGTAGTTTCAGAACAAGGCTAGAAGCTTGAAATTTTGGATTTAAGTAGATTAGGAACTATACTGTCCGTGTAGTGAAAACAAAGGCGCTGATCGGCTGTGCAGTTACTGCACAGCTGATCTGTGTCTTTGTTTTTGCTAAGGCAAAAATCTGGGTTTCTCGTGACGCAGCTAAAATAAAAACGTGTCCTTATAACTACACCTACCTATATTTGAGTGGACAATGTACTGAGACTATGGCGTGACATGAGTTCGTGAGATGCGAAATATTCCGAGAATGAAAAACCATGACGGAAGACAGAGTATGCCTATACTTTAAGGTTTACAAGCTCATCCGGTAAGCCTAACCCCTTTGTTATAGAGCTAACAATTCAACAGAATAACTGAACCTACCTATATTTGAGTGGATACTGTAATGAGACTATGGCGTGACATGAGTCTGTGAGACGTGAGATACTCTGAGAATGAAATAAAATCTTGTGATCTGTGAGCGAAAGGGCAAACACCGACAACACGGTCTGGATACCTGGAATGAGACAAAAAGTTAGCAGATATCAGTAAAAGTAGACAGAGTCTTTATAAGTCAATTTTATTGCTTCTATTTATTCTTTTTTGCAAGAACAAAAATTCACTTTCTACACAACGGAGCTCAGAAATGATCAAAACCTATTGAATATTTCAAAAGATTGCAAAATTGCAGCATGAAGATCACTTGTTCAATCCAACTTCATTGTCATATTGAGAACCAGCAACATGCATCTTCTGAGGGCCGATAGAGAGATGCATCTTTCTACTAGTGTGTACATAAATAAAGTCGTTAACGGGTATAGTTGAGCTAAGAGGGGGCTGGGGAGGTTGTATGTCCTCGGCCCCTCAGGCCCCTGATGTAAACTGCAATCTAGGCTCATTTATTAACAAGAGTAATACATAGTAAATAGAGGATATTTGCTTTTTTGAGGTGAATACCAAATATATATTTCATCGAGTGAGTTGAAAACATCAGAATTTTCACGAGTGTGCAGCATAAGTGAAAATTTTATGTTTTCAACTCACCTGATGAAATATATTTGGTATTGACCGAAAAAAAAAGCAAATTTTCTTCTTATTTTATACAATACACGGGCATTTCCAATTCACAAGGCAGGCGGTGAAAATGCAAAAACCAAAAATTTTTGAAAACACAAATAATTTTGGTACCACATTGTTCCTTACGTTCTAACTAAAAAATAAATACCCACACTTTATGTTTTCGTTCATAAATAACTGAGTTCTAGGCGTTTTAACACATTTAATGAAGTAAATGGAAATGTCAGAAGTAATCCAAAATCTCCAGTGAAGATATATAGAGATTATCATATGACAATTTTCATATCGTACCTCGTATCAACCCGAGAATCCCGTATCAGCCCGAGACTCTCGTATCAGCCCGAGGGCCGAAGGCCCGAGGGCTGATGCTAGAGTCGAGGGCTGATACGGGATTCGAGGGTTGATACGTGGGTACGATATGAAAATTGTCATATCGTAATCTTTTTATCATATATTTTAATTCATGACCATTTTTTCCCTTTCTTTGTTTTATTTTATTTTATTTTATTTATTTTGACATACCGCCAAAGCGTGCAGTAGAGCGCATATTATTTCCAAATTAGCACAAATCGAAAATTCGTCTCAACATGACGAAATACTGTTGCCTGTGACATAAAACCACAATCCAAACAAATCTAAAATGCCTGCAGTACACTACCTAATGAACTCAATACAATAGGAGCCGAGTGCTCCGAATATAATTTTATTAGCCAATCATTTGGTGATACGGCTTTTTCTCCCTAGGGATGATATGGGTCACGTGGGTGTGTGAGCCAATCATTTGGTGATATGGCTTTTTCTCCCAAGGGAGTGATATGGGTTTTATCAATTTTTGAACGGATACGGCTTTCGAGATACTGTGCCGCGATACGTGAACGTAACTCTTGTCTGTATCGCATATGCAAAAAGAACATATTTTCTAGTAAATATATGAAAAAGGCTGATATCAGTCACTAGTGACTTTTGATATCAGTGAGATTTGATATCAGTGAAATTTCATATCAATGAAAATACCAATTTCATCAAGTTTTGATATACATTGGTTTTCACTGTAAAGTATAGAATAAAGATGTCTTACCTAGTTGTTGAAAAAGTAGAGCGACTGAGATCTTTGTGACGGGTATAGTTGAGCTGAGAGGGGGCTGGAGGGCTTGTCTGTCCCCAGCCCCTATTGAAAACCGCACCTGGGGCCCACCTGTAGAGACAGAGAAATTGAATTGTTCACCGTTTTTGCATTATTGACTGGGTTCCAGCTTACACAAAATCAATATTGGAAATAGAGGTAACCAAAACCACCCTGACCTTGAGGTTTTGGTTACCTGTATTTCCAATATTGATTATTTCTAAGCTGGTAACCAGCCAATAATGCAAAAATGGTGAATAAATCAGCAAGATGTTGGCATACAATACCAGAGGACCATTGGTCCTGAGAACGCTCACCTGAATCCTGATCTTGGAGTATTAAGTCATCATGAAATGACCTTGACCTTGAATACTCACACACCTTTATTGACTTCATAAGTTGTCTGCATCTGCAAAGTTTCAGGTCTCAGGCTGCAATAGTTTCCAAACCCAGTGATTTCTGAGAAAACCATAATTTTAATTTTGGTATTTAAATGACCTTGGGTCAAGGTCAAGAAATGACCTTGGCCTTCATTAATTACTTACCTTCATTGACTCCATTAGTTGTCTGCATCTAGCAACTTTCAGGTCTCAGGCTGCAACAGTTTCCAAAATATCCATTGTTTTAACCTTTTCCCATGTAAAAGCCTATGTTTCCAAAATTGACCTTGCCGTAAAATAGGTCAAGGTCATCCTAGGGTCATCATTTCAACAAACTATGATGGACTGGAGTCCCAAATGCTACATACCAAGTTTCACGTAAATCGGCCAGCCGGTTCTGGAGAAGAAGATTTTTGAGTGGTTTTTACCATAGTAGGGCATGGCGGCCATCTTGGTCATGTGACACAAATTTCTCGATCAAACTTTCGTTCCCCCTATCCATGAACGCTCCACATAAAATTTCAATTTGATTGGCTAAGCAGTTTCAGAGAAGAAGATTTTTGAAAAGTGTGTATGGACGACAGACTGGCCAAGGTCAAGAGATGACCTTGACCTAAATTAATCAAATACCTTCATCTACTCCATTAGTTGTTTGAATCTACCACTTTTCAGGTCTCAGGCTGCAACAGTTTTCAAAAAATCCATAGTTTTCACTTTTTCCATGTAAAAGCCTATGTTTCCAAAATTGAAATTGCCGTAAAATAGGTCAAGGTCATCCCAGGGTCATCATTTGATCAAACTATGATGGGCTGGAGTCCCAAATGCTACATACCAAGTTTCATGAAAATCGGCCTGCCGGTACTGGAGAAGAAGATTTTTGAGTGGTTTTTACCATACATGGGCGTGGCGGCCATCTTGGTCATGTGACCTGGATTTCGCGATCAAACTTTCATCTCCCCTACCCATGGATGCTCCACATAAAATTTCACTTTGATTGGCCAAGCAGTTTCAGAGTAAAATATCTTTGAAAAGTGTGTATGGACGACAGACAGGCCAAGGTCAAGAGATGACCTTGACCTAAATTAATCACATACCTTCATCTACTCCATTAGTTGTTTGCATCTACCACTTTTCAGGTCTCAGGCTGCAATTGTTTTCAAAAAATCCATTATTTTCACTTTTTCCCATGTAAAAGCCTATGTTTCCAAAATTGAAATTGCCGTAAAATAGGTAAAGGTCATCCTAGGGTCATCATTTGATCAAACTATGATGGGCTGAAGTCCCAAATGCTACATACCAAGTTTCATGAAAATCGTCCTGCCAGTTCTGGAGAAGAAGATTTTTGAGTGGTTTTTACCATATATGGGCGTGGCGGCCATCTTGGTCATGTGACCTGGATTTAGCAATCAAACTTTCGTCTCCCCTACCCATGGATGCTCCACATAAAATTTCACTTTGATTGGCCAAGCAGTTTCAGAGAAGAAGATCTTTGAAAAGTGTGTATGGACGACAGACTGGCCAAGGTCAAGAGATGACCTTGACCTATATTAATCACATATCTTCATCTACTCCATTAGTTGTTTGCATCTACCACTTTTCAGGCCTCAGGCTGCAATAGTTTTCAAAAAATCCATAGTTTTCACTTTTTCCCATGTAAAAGCCAATGTTTCCAAATTTGACTTTGCCGTAAAATAGGTCAAGGTCATCCAAGGGTCATCATTTTATCAAACTACGATGGGCTGAAGTCCCTGATGCTACATACCAAGTTTCGTGAAAATCGGCCCACCGGTTCTGGAGAAGAAGATTTTTGAAGGGTTTTTACCATATATGGGCGTGGCAGCCATCTTGGTCATGTGACCTGGATTTCGCGATCAAACTTGAAATGCCACTACCCAAGGAGGCTCCACATAAAATTTCAACTAGATCGGCCAAGCGGTTTCAGAGAAGAAGATCTTTGAAATTGTGGACGACGACGGACGACGGACCACGGACGGACGGACGCCGGATCATGGCTATCCTATTAGCTCACCTTGTGAGCCTTCGGCTCAGGTGAGCTAATGAGCCACAACGCGAGAAAACCGGTCTTTGGGAGTTCCATCCTGATCGACATTAACCGGCCTGTCCAGAAACAGAAGCAGGATAGAAGCTTGCTATTTGGATTTAAGTAGAAGAGGAATTATACTATCCGAGCAGCGAAAACAAAGGCACTGATCAGCTGTGCTCATATATCATCATATTTAGTTGGTTGGCTGATTGGAGGTTTGAAGTCCCTCCAACAGATAAGGTCATACTGAGACGGCATCTCACTTTAAAGTCTCAACTGACAGACTGGAGAAGCCTGGATCCAACCTGCCTGACCCCTGGTTTACAAGGCAAGGGACTTAACCACTGTGCCACTTAGGCTCCTATAATAATAATTAAAGTTGGCATTTTAACTTTTATAAGCAGGACAAATTACAGGCTTTGTTGATCTAAACCTGAAATTTCGATTTATTTGGGCTATTTTGTCAGCTATGAGCAGTTTAAATTTTAAACTCAACTGAGCTGAGCATGAAAAAAGTTTTATAACCTCAGGACCTAGGGATATAATGTCAAAGGTAATTTGCGCCCTGACTTAAAGCTATTCATTTTAGTTGGTTGGGGCCGGAGCTTCTTGTCTGTTGCTTGGCCCACCGGGGTCCAACTGGTGTTTTTCTTTTGCTCCGGAGTTAGTAAGTTATTCGGTGCCCAGGGATCTCCATCGTAGGGCAGCTTAATCAATCTGTGAGTCCTTGTTTTTGATTTATCAGGATGTTTATCGTGATTTATTTGTTTGTTCTTGATGATTCATTGACTAGTTAGAGATTCACCATGAAGACTGAAGAACTAACTAAATATTATGAACCACTGCAGAAGCTGAGGGTGAGGTTATGGCCATGTAAAATCGGTTTAAGCCCCCCAGTTATTTATAACTGACCGTTCCAAGGCCGTACTGCTGCTGTGGTTCATATTTATCCAAGTTATTCCAATAATGAGTTTTTGTTGTATGACTGTGGCCACCCGAATATCATTTGACTGTTCACTTAGCCCTCTGCATTTTATTTGTTGAGTCCAAGCTAGAACTGTGACCACCTTACCTTCAATAGCTGCTCACCCTGCTTTCCGTTATACATGGTATATGTTGGTTCCTATATTTTATATCTCTTAACATGATTTCCTTATTGCTTGTTTATATTTGTGTATATCAGAGCCACTGCAGAAGCTGAGGGTGAGGTTATGGTCATGTAAAACTGGTTTAAGCCCGCCAGTTATTTTGTGTTACTGATCGTTCCAAGGCGATACTTCTGTGGTGGTTCTTTTTGTTTTATGTCTTGGTGTTTAAAATTTTTGTGCTGTTGGCACCTTATGTATGTTTTCATATTTTTAGTTAAGTTTAGGTAACTGAGTGGCCACCTATTGGGAAAATAGCTGTTCATTCAGCTTACGATATGTTCTCATGTTATAAGTACCTGTTTTTCCCAGTGGGAATCTTTTTGCAGTGGTAATCTTTTCCTGATCTTTGCCTACTTTTACCTTTTTAAGATGCATGCTCTGACATTTTGTTGTCCTTAAAGTTGAAAAGCAAGTTTTCTAAAAATGAATATGTGAAATTAAAGTAAATGATGAGCTTATTTCAAGGTCATTATTCAGTGTCATTTCAAGTTGACGGACATCCGAGAACATTACTTGAACATTACTATTAGTTGAGAGCTGTAATCATGGTTTCTTTTTACAGATGAGGAACAATTCCAAGACAGGAACACAGACAGATAAACACACACACACAAGGACAGACAGACAGACAGACACAGACAGACATGCACACAGACACAGACAGACATGCACACACACAGACACGCACACACAGAGACAGACACACACACACAAGGACAGACACACACACACACATACACACACAAGGACAGACAGACAGACATGCACACACACAGACACACACACAGACAGACAGACAACCTACCAGGTGGGGGTGCTTGAACACAACCAATGATATTCCCTACCAGTGTTTCAAGCTCTACTGGCAGTTTTTCTAAATAGGCTGTATATATAATTCCTAAACAATTCTGAAATCAAAGAAAAGAATAAAATTAAACCATTTTTGACAAACGGACTTGCCCATCATTTTCATTTCGGTGAGTCCACTTCCATTTTTAGGGGCATCAGGAGTGATTTTCAATTTTTATTTCATTTTTTTTATAAAATTCCTCTAAGTAAAAAGTATAGCCACAGATGGGACGCCAAGTTTTGCGGCATCACATCTTGGGCTATGCTGTTTGCCTATGCCCCATAAAAAGGATGCCAGGCTTATGTGAGTAAAATATAAATTTTGCCTTTTTTCTAATGCTTAAACCAAGTACCAAACCAAGTACCATACAGAAACATGCTTTGTAAAATTTTCAAAACATGCATGAAAGGTGACTTAGGTCCTATGTAGAAGGTGTCTATGAAAGACCAGAAATTACTTTAAAGTGGCATCTCATTGTGAAGTTTTGTATTTTTTAACATTACTGAATGTAAACAGTCTACGGTAGATCATTTTTTTTTTATTTTTATTTATTTTTTTTTAAATATTACATTGTTTTGTGTTCTGGAAAATTTCTAAAGATGTGTGCTAACTTTTCAACCTACTCTATATGTTTCGAAAAAGTCATGGGCTGTTATGAGGACTAGACTTTTCGGCGCAAACATCTGCGAGTGATGAGGCAGAACTACTTCCTGGTCATCTGCTTCCTCCTCGTCTGCTTTGTTTGTTGATATGGCAACTGTTTCGTGGAAGGACAGACATGCACAGTAGTGTCGGCAACCGTCGATGTCCGTGAGTACGGACACAAAGTAGGTCGGCGGAAGACGTTGACTTGATAATACCCATCCTGTTGGCTGGCAAAACTGAAATGAAAACAGTAATACATTTCAACGTCCATGGTTGATGTTGTATAAAGGTCCATGCAGAAATGATAAACAGATCCTAGGACATGTTCCCTCCGGACATTTGCAAAATGATGTGTGTGGACATCAGCTCCCAAACTGATTGACACAGTTGGACATTTGCCCCTTTATCAATGTGCATACCTAGGACATTAATTTTGCCCCCTCCACTTTAACACCTAATCAATGAATTTAAAGCTGCAATTTTCACTGACAAGTATTAAATAAATTTAAAATCATACAATTGAGTGATGTTTATAAAAATAAGAGATTCCTAATAATTATAATGTTTGATCAGCAAGTATAGTACTAAACTTCATTGTAAAATAAAATGTACATGTATTTTTTGTCCGTGTGTGCATCCCCTGGTGGGGGGGGGTGCAAATGTCCATCTTTATACATTTGATGAGGGGGCAAATGTCCTGACATGCCATTTTTGGGCAGGGGGCAAATGTCCGAGGGGGCACATGTCCATCCCCCTATCCTAATAGTCGCTGGAATCTTGTCAGTGGAGTAGTTAGACTGAGAAAATCACTCAGTACCAATACACCAGACTAGATTCTGACATTAAGGCTTAAGTCTACAATGATTTACATAAGATTTATGTAACTTGTCAAAATCTATGATAATTCTGGATATTTATCTCAAGCCATAATGAATACATAAAAGATAAGATATGGAATTTCCTGGAATTCCATATAAAACACAATATCAATTCAGAATTCAATTTATTTTCTGGTTGGCACAAAGTGCTCAACTACATGAGCTGTGTCTGGAGAAAAACAGATTTTTACATAGGCAAAAACAAAAGGCACAGTAACTGCACAGCTGATCAGCGCCTTTGATTTCGCTACACAGATAGTACAATTCCTCTTTTTCTTAAATCTAAAATTTCAAGCCCTTGACTGTACAAGCCAGTTTTTTGTCAGACCTGGTCGGATACCCGAAGACCGGTATTCTCGTGATGTGGCTCAAATATGCACACATATAATGATACCCCTACCCACCCATACCTCAGGATGACTTCTGACCAGTTATAATTTTGTAAAGCGTTTTTTTACTTTTGTTTGTTTGATTTTATGCTTTTTGTCTACAGTAAACAGCTAAAGTCCTAGTTCCTTGTCAAGTCTCTTTGAAGCACAAAACCAATACCTAGTGCACATTCTTTCACTATTAAATGCTCTGTTTTGAATCAGCAGAAAAGGATATATAGCCTTATGACCAAATCTTCATCTAAGAAATCTGCTGGATGCAGAGATCGCTTTGTGGTCTGCTTCAATTTAGATCGGACACACTACTAATTTGCTGATTAACTCACCAGTTCTATTGAGTCTGTGAAAAGACAGTCTGCCCAGTCTTTGGCCGGAAATCTCTGAATGATCTTACCCAACCCACCCCCTACCCCTACCCCAGGGAGCCAATCTTACCAGTTCTATCGCCTCTGTGAAGGGACAGTCTGTCCTGTCTTTGGTCGGAAATCTCTGAATGATTCTATCCCCCCTCCCCCACCCCACCCTAGGCTTACCAGTTCTATTGCCTCTGTAAAAGGACAGTCTGTCCAGTCCTTGGCCGGAAATCTCTGAATGATCTTAAACCCCTCCCCCCTTCACCCAAGGGTGGCAATCTTACCAGTTCTATCGCCTCTGTAAAAGGACAGTCTGTCCAGTCCTTGGCTGGAAATCTCTGAATGATTTTACCACAACTGACACCACTTCCTGCAATATAGAAAAAACAGAAATTAATTAATCAATTATCTATTTATTTATTATTAATTTGTTCATTTATTTGATCTTGGTGGGAGGTTGACTTGTTTGGTCTGTTTGAATTAATCCTTTGCATGCCTGGTCAACAGCTAAGGTCATGTCGAGACAGTCAGTTCTTTGGCAAGCCTCCCAGATAGAAGCCGATTACCTGACAAATGCTCTTCTTGTATAAGCGGAAGAGCAGGTATGTCCTATGAAATATTCTCATGAGCAAATCTTCATGAAAGAATGAGCCAGTCATTTGCATTAATCTCGGAAGCGCAGAGTCGAACCCATAACCCCTGCCTTACAAGGCAAGTGGTCACAGAGGCTTCTCAAAAGACTTCTCACAGTCAATGGGAAGATAATTATGACCTCATCTGCCTTGACCATAATTATGGCCTGGTATTTCTGCACTGCATGGTATAGAAACAACAATGACAATTATGAATATGGAATTTTATCAGATAATGTTGTACCAATATTTCCTGGGGTTTCCCAGGGTTGTGTTATCTTTAATTTCCCCAATATCAGATCAATAATAGACAAATCACTGATATCAACCATTGTATGAACCAGATTTGGCTACTTATAGCAATGAATTCATTAAGCTGTATGTAAAATGTTCCTCTAAATTTCCTGTTACTTCCTTCCACCACCCCATATATATACACATACAGCAGCTTGTAACCTGTAATGGTTTAACAACCAAACTATCAAACATTTCATATACACTGCGGAGAAGGTCTATCCATACAAATCGACATTTGCCAGGCTATATGTCCCCTGTCCCAAGCTCAGGACTGAAGGGGATATGTGTGCCCTTTAAGCAAGGGCTGACCAAGGCTTTTATTATAAATGTCCACAGCATATTCATCTCTTGGGAAAGACCACTGACAGTCTTGGGTCAGTGACTGACCAAATGTACAACTACACCACACAAGCCCACACAGCAACTACTGAGTCAAGTATTTTTTCGCACAATTAAGTTTTATGATGAGAGGTTAAAATGACAACATAATTATAGGATTATGCGGAAATCCAATTTGCATTTTGTCCATGGATGTTTAACTTAAGTATCAACAATTCCTTTTATACACAGAATCCTGGGCAGCTGTTATAGGATTTATGCACTAGTCATTTGTAACCACGCCCCGCCCCGCCCCGCCCCGCCCCCCACCCCACCCCAAGGCCCAGAGAATAGCGGGGACTTTGACTTTTGGTCCAGCAAATCCCTGCTAAAAGCCTCACCCTGTGGGGTCTGCTCGTTGGTAAAACCACTGCTGTTTTCCTCCGCAGCCTGCTATCTTTTCATTTCACTGCCCCTTTTGCCTATATAAAGCAAACCCCGGGTATTTCTCCCGCATTGCCGTGGCAAAACTTTGGTCAAAGCCCCGCTCATTTCCATGGCTATCCCCCGCCCTCCCCTGGTCCTGAGGTGCCGTGGTTACAAATGACTAGAGCATTAAGTCTAGGGCATCACCGTGTCCCTATAAGTTGGAGCTTAAACACTAAGGCCTTGTTTCCACAGACATTTTTTCTTTGACAAAGAAGGTTTGTCACAGAAAAGTTTGCTCGTGTAAATTCAATTCTGTGGCGAAGTCAAATATCGGTGACAAAGGTGAGCGAGCTAAGTAATACATTGTATATCTAATCTTTGTTGTGTGTGAACGCAAACTCATTGCCAAAGTTTCAGTGACAAATAATCTTCATCAAAGAAAAATTGTCCAGGCTTTAGGCTTTTTCCAGCCAATCTCCACATTATTGGAAACAGAAGCTTCAGTAGTTATGTGTGAGTTGAAAAGAGAACTGATATATAAATCTGTCAGTTTGGACACTTTTTATTGCATAGTTATGATTGAAGTTCCAAATCAATCATTTTGTAATTGGGTTAATGCAGTATGGTGCTATAATTGGGTTATTGGTTCTTCACTGCTAATTTAATGGGCCAAATACAGCTTCAGTGGTGCTACTGCATGTCAGAAATGTCAGAAATTATCCTTCACATGAACCACCCCCCCCCCCCAACAATTTGGGTTTCTGACCAGGCCCAACACAAACCAGGCTATACAGTCACAGAAGGAGGCTAGAAGCTTGAAATTTCAGATTTAAAAAGAAGAGGAATTGTACATGTACTATCCGTGAAGTGGAAAAAAGACGCTGATCAGCTGGGCCAACCATCATATTAGGACACAACCTTGCACCAATGGGAAGCAAATCCATAATGCAATTTTAAAAGGGGTAGTGATTTGCTGAAGTCAAATCCTTTCAGGGGTCGAGGTTGGGATCAGACTCTTCTGAGGGGCCAGGAAGAGCATGTTTACAAATGACATGCGTAATTACCCTTTAAGAATCTGAATGTCTCATGAAAATACTACAAACTGCAGGGATCTTATGTTGGTCAGAAACACTCTCAACAATAGGCAACTACTGGTAGATAGAAAGCTCAGATACAGACAGATAAATGAGCCGCCCCATGGGAAAACCAACAATCTGTATAGGCGAAAACAAAGGCGCAGATCAGCTTCGCGGTAACCGCGAAGCTGATCAGCGCCTTTGTTTTCGCTACACGGATAGTACAATTCCTCTTCTTCTTAAATCCGAAATTTCAAGCGTCTAGCCTGCTTCTGTGACTGTGCAGCCTGATTTGTGTCGGACCAGTTCGGAAACCACATTGTTGGTTTTCCCACGAGGCGGCTCAAATATAAAATAGATAAAGGCTATCTATATCTATCTTTTCATGGTCTATTGATACTACTGCTTCCAAGTAAAATACCAAAGATATCCTGAAATTTTCCCAGAAATCTTTAGGTGTAACTAACAAGTTGTAAAATAAAGTAAAAACAAAGAAGAATCTTCATAATCTTAGACCCTAATTAAAGGACAGAGCCAGTCCTTTACCTTCAAAAGTTAATGCAAATTGCAAATTTCACTGATTTTTTGCCCAAACTTTGCTTGGGTTTTGTAGGTAAGGCCATTCCTAGCTGAGAACATTAAATTGATTGGAAAATTGATCCAGCTGCTTAAATATTTCTCACCTGTTGAGTTTATGGCTTCTATATTTCAAGGTAAAAAGATTTCTATAGCTCTTAAAACAAGATAAAAAAAATTCTTAAACTCTGGAAAACACTGCTAGTATTCTAATCATTCTAAAGCTAGCCAGATCACGCCACAATTCTACAGAGTAACCTGTTGTCACAGCATACTAAAGATCGATTGAGATCGCAAGATTAATCTGCCCAGCAGGCACATGACGTCAAAATGACATCAGAGTAACCTGTTGTCACAGCATACTAAAGATCGATTGAGATCGCAAGATTAATCTGCCCAGCAGGCACATGACGTCAAAATGACATCAGAGTAACCTGTTGTCACAGCATACTAAAGATCGATTGAGATCGCAAGATTAATCTGCCCAGCAGGCACATGACGTCAAAATGACATCAGAATGATCAGATCGACGTCGATGCAATGTCATGACGTCGCATCGACGTTGATATGACGTCATTTTGACTGGAAGCTATGTCTTCCTGAAAAAGGACAGTGATGGCATCATCCTCAGCAACAGAGCTTATGTATGGCATTCCATCACTTTCTTAGGAGTTACTTGTTTATGTTGGCTAAAGATGCTTTAAAATAAGGATGCTCAAAGCTCTTTTGCAGCATGATTCACACTGTGCTGTTGCCGCTTTCATCAGGAAAACATATCCATGTAATATATACCCCCTTATACCCCACTTTTATATAGTATAAAACTGGGGTTTACAGGGGTGTACCTATTTTTCTTATTTTTGATCCAAAACATAGATTGTGGGTACTCGTTAGAACGGCCTTGTGTACCCATAATCAATGTTTTTCAAGAGCAAAATTATTGAAAATATCAAAATTTTTCCGATGAAATTTTCAATTTTCGCTTTTGTAAAAAAATCTCTATATAATTGCATGGGCGTGTTTTCGTAAAGTGACATGCAGCAGCACTTCAAAGAAAGACATAGGAACTTCCATTCAAAAGCTAAAAAGCATTGGACAACCCCAAGGTTTGAGCGTGCCTTTACACCTCTACGAATAATGTACAGAAATCAGCTCATTCTGAACCCTCCATTAAAATCTATAAAAGTAGCATAAATAAAGTTAATTTGACAGCTTATCAGCCATGCAAGCAGTCTCGACAAGAAAACTGATAAGCATCAATTTTAATGTATTCTACACCTGGTTTTCTGTAACTGGAGACTTGCAATGCATACCCAGATCAGTTGTCTCGGAACAAAGAATCTATCTTGTTGGTTGATTGCAGTTTAATGCCATATATAAGGTCATATGGAGACGAGGCCTCGGTTTATAGTTCCATGCAACGGACTGGAGAAGCCCGGGATTGAACCTGCAACCCCTGGTTTACAAGGAGAGTGACACAACCACTGCACCACAAAGCCTTCTTGCGGGTGGTGGACGTTGGAGATGTAGGGGGGTTCGATCCTCACCGGTGACACCGGGTTGAGTCTTTGATTAAGGCACATTGACTCCCCATAGTACTGGTTAAATACCCAGGAAGTGGTGGCTCTGTACTGACATGATTGCAAAATTGTTGACTGGGGCGTTAAGCCTTAACTCAAACAAATCAAACAATTTGCGAACAGTCATGATTCAATAAAACCTGTCTTGTGAATTTCAGTCTATACTGCACCCTAGCCAGCATGCTTATCAGGGGCCTGCTTCCTGATATAGAGATCAAACTGTTTAGAAATTGGGAACAAAAGTTCTAGTCAGGTTTACGGATTGCACTTTATTTTTATTTTTTTATTTATTTTTTTTTTTTGGAAAAATTAAGCAAAAATAAAGGTTTTTTGAGACATGACCAAAACATGTAGCCATTAGAAAACCTGGTTGGTTGAAGCATATAGGAACCCAAAGGCATAGCATTTTGATTTAAGAATGTAAATTTAACCATATTTCACACTTCCTCAAAATCTGAAGCCTGTTGCTTTTTTGTGCAGCCCAGCTTGTATCTCACCAACTCAAGAACAATCAGTAGCTATCCTCAAGTTTTAGGAAAACCTTTCTGTATTACAAGTGAGAGTGGAGAAGACCAACCTGTGCATCTAAGCACATTTCCAATTAAAAACACAGATCAGTGTGCAACAAGTTTATAATCTTAAGATATGCAATAGAACAGACGAAACATACTGATGCCATAACAGCTAATGAATGCCTGCTATAATGACCTGGAACAACTTGTGGTTAATGATTTATGTGACAGACTCACAGCATCTTATCAGATGAACAAGATCTGCTGAAAATCCTTTGGAGTACATTATTCGTAGAGGTGTTTAGATCTCCTATTATATTTTAGGAGAGCAAGCAGCCATACCAGGGTGACATTCTTACCCGAATGCATTACTATGACATTTTGTTTTCAGCATGTACAAAATGCAGGCCCGAAAAGCTTCTGCCAAACTTGTTGAAAGGTTAGCTTTGCATGTGTTAGGTTGGTTGGTTGATTGGAGTTTAACGTCCAACCAACAGCTAAGGTCATATGGAGACGGGACCTTGGTTTAGAATCCCATCCGACAGACTGGAGAAGGCATGTGTTAGGGAAATTTATGCAACCGAAATACATACAAATGCAACAACAATTTATTACCCTGCAGTAATTGTTAAAACATTAACAAAAAATTGGCACCTGTTTCCACCTGCAAAAGAAAGCATATGAGCCGCCGCATGGGAAAATCAACAATCTGCATAGGCAAAAACAAAGACGCAGATCAGCTTCGCAGTAACTGCGAAGCTGATTAGCGCCTTTGTTTTCGCTACACGGATAGTACAATTCCTCTACTTTCTAAATCAAAAAATTCCAGGCCTCTAACCATCTTCTGTGACTGTACAGCCCCGTTTGTGTCGGACCTGGTCGGAACCCAGATTGTTGGTTTTCTCATGAACAGACGCATATGGAAAATATTGAAAGTAAGCAGAAGGAATGTGAAAAAGTGTTTATATCTCTTTGAAAGATCAATTGAAAAAAGCCCAGTTACCTGGCATTGAAAATATCATTATCGTACCTGCTTTTGGCTGCCAGGTAGCTATTTTGAAAACCTTGAGCAAATTTCTGACATTTCTATTTATCTTACAAAATTAGAGATAAAAAGTTTCCACAGTTATAATGATTTGAGCATGTTGGATGCATAGAAAAGATTCGTTTTACAGTTTGTCAAATTTAGAAGATTTGTTTTGTTATGTATGCACAGTCTGTGTTCATGTCCACCATCAACAGCTAAGGTCATGTTCGGATAGTATGTTATCCAATAATCCAAGTCAAAATTTCTTAGACAAGTCTCCTAGCGGGAGATAACCAGTACTTAATGCACATTTCTTCCACCATTAACTGACAAATGCTCTTCTTGAATCAGCCGAGGAAGGAGAACGGACATACACTGTATACATGTAAATATTTTTGTGCCCAGATGTCGGGGTCCATCAGTGTTAGGTCCAGTTAAATACCAATTGAACATGCTACTGACAGACTTTAATATATTAATAAACCAATTACAATTGAGCCATGTCATGAGAAACCCGGATTTTTGCCTATGCAAAAACCAAAGGCGCAGATCAGCTGTGCAGTAACTGCATAACTGTTCAGCGCCTTTGTTTTTGTTACATGGATAGTATGATTCCTCTGCTACTTATACTATAGCCAAAATTTCAAGCTTTTCACCTTCTTCTAAGACTGTACAGGCCCGTATATGTCGGACCTGGTTGAAAACAGTGGTTGACTGGCGCATAAATCAACGTACATGTATTTAAATTTTTACATATATATATCTTACTGGGTGACATGACCAACCAGAGGACCAATGGTCCTGTAAACGCTCACCTGAGATCTGCTTCATATACCAATAAACATATTTGAATATTATGGTATTTAACCCCAGTGCAGGGGCAGATGAAGCCCTTGGGCCATTTTCTTTTTTCAGAATAATCAATATTTTGTCCATTTGCCAATTTCCTGCTGATTTTCCCCTTCAAATAACATTTTAAAAGCAGATGAGCCCCTGGGGTCCATTTTTTCAGAATCATTAAATTTCAGTCCTACTGCCCATTTCTTGCAAGACTTTCACTTAAAATGACATTTTAAAAGTTTTCCCCATTCAAATGCATTGACGACCTATGTTGACTATGTTGACCTTGCCATAAAATAGGTCAAGGTCACCACAGGGTCATGTTTTATATACACATTGTAGTACTTGAGTCACCCATACTTCATGCAAAGTTTCGTTGAAATCGGTTCACCGGTTCTGGAGAAGAAGATATTTTAAGGGTTTTTACCATATATGGGCATGGCGGCCATCTTGGTCATGTGACCTGGATTATTTATATACACATTGGTTCCCACTTCCTATAGATGCTTCATATAAAATTTGGCTTTGATTGGCCTAGTGGTTTCAGAGAAAAAAATCTTTGAAAAGTGTGTATGGACGACAGACCGGCCAAGGTCAAGAGATGACCTTGACCTAAATTAATCATATACCTTCATCTAATCCATTAGTTGTTTGCATCTACCACTTTTCAGATCTCAGGCTGCAATAGTTTTCAAATAAGAGCTGTCGCAGGACAGCGTGCTCGACTGCTTCTGACCTTTGTCAAACATAAGGCCAAACCCGACTAGTAACCCAGAGCATTATGCTCATACATCTTTTTGCCTTGATGCAATAAGGCAAAATCACTGAACCATGAAAGCTAACAATAACTACCTAAGATTTAAAGGTCTCACTCATATTGTGAAAGAAGTGTGTTCATATACCAACTGAGTGCCAAGACACAAGGCAAAATCACTAAACCGTGAAATAAGGTCACACTGACCTATAAGTATTTCAGGGTCAAAGCCTCAAAGGTCTAGTGATACTTACTCATAATGTGAAAGAAATCTGATCATATACCCATTCAGTGTTGAGATATAAAGCAAAATCACTGAACCATGAAATTAGGTCATAGTGACCTGTAAGTATGTTTGGGTCCAAGGTCTAGTCATACTCATTCATTATCAGAGAGAAGTATGAAAAAATACCAACTGAGTGTTGAGATATAAGGCAAAATCACTGAACCATGAAATTAGGTCACAGTGACCAAGGTCTTGTCATACTCATACATATCGTGAAAGAAGTATGTTCATATACCAATTGAGTGCCGAGATATAAAGGAAAATCACTGAACCGTGAAATTAGGTCATATTGACCTAGGACTACTTTAGGGTCAAAGGTCTTGTCATACGCAAACATAGTGTGAAAGAAGTTTGTTCATAAACTACTTAAGTGCCGAGATATAAGGCAAAGTCACTGAACCGTGAAATTAGGTCACAGTGACCTATAAGTATATTGGGGTCAAAGGTCTGGTCATACACACTCATAATCTGAAAAAAGTATGAAAATATTCTAATTGAGTGTCAAGATATAAGGTAAAATCACTGAACCGTGAAATTAGGTCACAGAGACCTAGGACTACTTCAGGGTCAAAGGTCTTGTCATACGCAAACATAATTTGAAAGAAGTTTGTTCATAAACCATTTGAGTATCGAGATATAAGGCAAAATCACTGAACCGTGAAATTCGGTCACAGTGACCTATAAGTATATTGGGGTCAAAGGTCTGGTCATACTCACTCATAATCTGAAAAAAGTATGAAAATATACTAAATAAGTGTCAAGATATAAGGCAAAATCACTGAACCGTGAAATTAGGTCACAATGACCTAGGACTAATTCAGGGTCAAAGGTCTTGTCATACGCAAACATACTTTGAAAGAAGTTTGTTCATAGACCATTTGAGAACTGAGATATAAGGCAAAATCACTGAACCGTGAAATTAGGTCACAGTGACCTACAAGTATATTGGGGTCAAAGGTCTGGTCATACTCACTCATAATCTGAAAAAAGTATGAAAATATACTAATTGAGTGTCAAGATATAAGGCAAAATCACTGAACCGTGAAATTAGGTCACAGTGACCTATAAGTATATCGGGGTCAAAGGCCTGGTCGTACTCACTCATAATCTGAAAGAAGTAAGAAAATATACTAATTGAGTGTCAAGATATAAGGCAAAATCACTGAACCATGGAAAGTAGGTCAACCGACCCTTTCCGTCATGACACACAAGTCAGTGTCATAAAGTCAAAAGATGAATGACCAACCATCTTCCTAAGTTGTTTCTATTAAGAAATAAAAAGAAAAAAAATTTGGGGAGTTCTAGATTTTGACCTCTAGCCCCGCCCCCCTGACTCCGACCCAGAGGTCCAATGTCATGGAACCTAAAGTGTATGAAGTATGAATGCTTTATGATAAGTTGTTGTCAAGATATGGACTCCTTGTAAAAGTTACACAGCAGTGCATCTATTTTTTACAGTGTTCTAGTTTTTAACCTCTAGCCCCACCCCCCAGGCATGGCCCGAGAGACCCGATGCCATTAAATGAAACTCAACCCTACAGGGTAACTATGGTCCGAGTATGAAAGCCCTCTGATAAAAAGTTTTCAAGATATAGACTTCTAGAATACTATATCACAGAAAAGCCATTATTATTAATGGTGTTCTAGATTTTAACCTCTAGCCCCACCCCCTGGCATGGACCCAGGGATCTGATGCCATGGAATGAAAGCCGACCCTACAGGGTGTCAATGGCCCAAGTATCAATGCTTTCTGATGAGTGGTTGTCAAGATATGGACTTCTAGAAAACTTTAACACAAGAATTGCCATTTTTGAAGGTGTTCTAGATTTTAACCTCCAGCCCCACCCCCTGGCCTGGACCCAGGGGCCCGATGCCATGGAATGAAAGCTAATCCTACAGGGTATCTATGGTCCACGTATGAATGCTTTCTGATGAGTGGTTGTCAAGATATGGACTTCTAGAAAACTTTAACGCAAGTGTGACGCGCACGCGCACGGGAACGCGAACGGGAACGTGGACGACCGAGGTGACTGAAATAGCTCTATGCACTTCGTGCAGTCGAGCTAAAAATAGCTAATTTCCACTTTTCCCATTATAAGTCTATGGAAACTTAAAGTTACCATAGCAACCAGAGTTCTTATCCGACTGGAATAAAAAACACAAATTATGTAGAGGCTACTGTCAGAAACATGTATACAAAGTACAGGATTCATCCACTTGACAGTTTTTGAGGAGAAGATTTTTGAATGTTTTTTTCAAAATTTTGGCAGACCTATGATAAGAGAATGGTGAAAGATATTTCTACTGCCATAAAAATAATCAGATAAATCTAGCTAAGTCACATTTTACCTATAATTCATCATTTAACTACCATGCCAGATGTCATTACAGCTAGACATACAAGGCAGTCAACTAAGTGACATAAATTTAGAAAAACATACCAAACAATTAGTTAACACCTCATTTTAGCAGTGCCTAAATAGGTGTCATATGGGGTATTGTTATAAAAGTGTTATCAACACTTCCTATCTAGAGCAATAATTAGGTGAAAACACAAACAAAGGATTAAAGCAATTGTCTATTAAATGTGAGAGACCGATTGATGACATACTTTCATTGCTAGCTTTCATTGAAGTACAGTTCTAAAACTATCATTAGCTCCTACTAATATTCAAAATTGATGGTGTCATGGAATTTTAGTGGATGTAATATAAAGTACACATTAGTAGTAAATTTTACTTAAGTGTATGTTTTTAAAGAAAAAAAAAATTGTCTGTCAAATTACTGTAAAATACACAAGTGTGAACATCAAAGATAGTGAGGACCCACTAAGTACCCACTTTTTCAAAATAAGGCTTAAAGCCCAACCCGGGTTTACCCGGGTAAAACCCATGGGTAAACCCGGGGAGAGATGGGCACTTCGAACCCTGAATTTTGCCCTTTATGGGGCCCCAGCAACCAATCAAAATAAAGGATTAGGACAAAACTCGCAAGAAACGTCAAACACTACTCAATAAACATTTCTGCAAAAACAAAATTCAAATCTCTGCAATTTTAGCGGAAAAATAGCCGATTTCCACTTTTCCCATTATAAGTCTATGGAAACTTTAAGTTGCCATAGCAACCAGAATTCTTATCCGCCTGGAATAAAAAACACAAATTATGTAGAGGTCACTGTCAGGAACATGTATACAAAGTATAGGCTTCATCCCCTTGACAGTTTCTGAGAAGAAGATTTTTGAATGTTTTTCGAAATTTTGCCCTATATGGGGCCCCTGCAACCAATCAAAATGAAGGATTAGGACAAAAGTCACATGAAACGTAAAGGACTACTCAATAAACATTTCTGCAAAAACAAAATTCAAATATCTCCAACAAGACAGCAAAAACTGGCAATTTTCACTTTTTTCCATTATAAGTCTATGGGAAGCATAAGTTGCCATAGCAACCAGAGTCCTTATCCGATCAAAACAAAAAACACAATTATTATTTCCCCCTACCTGTAGATGGTGTATGTGTAATATGAGAACAATCGGCCCAGCGGTTTCAGAGAAGAAGATCTTTGAAATTGTGGACGACGGACGACGGACGGACGACGGACGGACGCCGGAGCATGGGTATACTATAAGCTCACCTATGAGCCTTCGGCTCAGGTGAGCTAAAAAAGTTTTCAATTTCAAAACAAGAAACTGATCTGCACAAATTATTGCTGAATAACTGACATTTGGAGTGACAGGGCAAGCCTCTGTTTATTTTCTTGCCTAATTTACAAACAATTTACCTGAGCAACAAATGACCCTATTAATTGATCAGTGCAACAGATTAGCACAAGGGCTAAAACTCTTGATAATATTAATATTTGTTTTCCTTCTCTTTTAAAAAATAAGGAAAAACAACTGGACTCTTCCAAGAAGGCTTTTCTAGCCATTTCAACATGTTTTTTACGCAACAAAATGAAACTTCCTACAACTTGTTGTGCAATTTCTTGACTGATCTGTACCTCTGTGGTCAAAGGGCAGATAATGTAGCTATAATGATGTAAATTAGCCTTGACCAATGAAAATGCCAGACATTCCAGAGATGATGGGATTAGTGGTGTTGGTTTCAATGACCTCAGCCGACCTTGAAAATCTTTTAAACAGAATCCAATGGGAGGCTGGATTGTTTCTTAGAGTAAACAATATTTCAGTCATATCAGGATGAAGCAACCACTTCTGTCTTCCCAAAAGAACAAATGAGCCGCGTCATGAGAAAACCCGATTTTTGCCTATGCGAAAACAAAGGTGCAGTAACTGCACAGCTGATCTGATCAGCGCCTTTGTTTTTGCTACATGGATAGTACAATTTCTCTTCTTCCTAAACCAGAAACTTTCAAGCTGCTAGCCATCCTCTGTAGCTATGCAGGCCGGTTTGTATCAGACCTGGTTGGAAACCCCGAAGACAAGATTTCTCCCGTCGCAGCTCAAGTACTATGGGGAGTAAACATCTCTTTATTCATGGACACAGCATGGAGTAGGTACATGTAGGTGTACACAATCATCCTCTTATTATAGAATCAAACCACGCCATTCTCAAGAAATGCAGGAACATTAAGCTAACCAAGACTTGTCCCACAGGACCAACAGAGTCACAGATTCATTAGGCCCAATGGAGACTTAAGTAATAAATCACAGTTTCATTACCATGAAATGAAATTATATCTTTCTAATCTTTTACAAGAATTGTGCATTTCCAGACTCTGAATGATCTGCAGACTGGAAGCACAAGTTTCAGAAGTTCTTTAATGAGCCGCCGCACCAGAAAACCAACAAATCGCCTATGCGAAAACAAAGACGCAGATCAGCTTCGCAGTAACTGCGAAGCTGATCAGCGTCTTTGTTTTCGCTAGACAGATAGTAGTACAATCCCCCTTCTTCGCAACGCTGAAATTTCAAGTTTCTGCCCTGCTTCTGTGTAGGGCTGGGACGATTCATCGGTACATCGATGAAAGTCGATCCGGGGGTCCACGATACCGTATCGATACGCTGTCCCGAAACGTATCGATTCTCAGCGTACACTTCAGACCGGTTATAACGCGCTGGTCGGGGTCCACAAGTCGCATGCGCGCTATAGGTGAGGCGCGTTATGCAAATCTACTGAGTCGGACCAGGCTGATCGCAGTGTCTGTTGTGTTTTGGTGGGTGGGGAACCTATACGACGTGTTTATTGGCGTGGTGGTTTATCGCGGAGTCCTTGTAAAATGGAATAAACAAAAGTAAAACTTTTGCGTGTTCCCACATTTTAAGTGAAAAACGATTTACAACGATAGAATTCGTTTATTTACAACGTACAATTTAATGTTAAAACAGCGTCCATGACACCGCGCGTATGTTGCTGTTGTATTATTTTAATTCGCCGTTCTAAATCGAGAAAGTACAAATGCATTTTCTGATCGGATAGAATTATACAAGATAAATAGGTGTCCTAGTGCTTAGACAATCTTTGGTTTGTGTCGCCGTCGTTGCGTAACAGGTGTCATCAATAGCCTACAGCAACCTGTGTTTACGGTCTCGTTACGGTCAATCGATAATCCCCTAGCGCCTTTGGCTTATTTTCACAACTTTTATGGCTAATCTTAAGAAAACAATGTGTCATCCACGCTTCGCGAGCGGTAGATTGTGTCTAAAAATTACTGAAATGGCAATTATCACTCATGAATATACACGCAGCCGATACGGTTCGTAATCTATAAGAAAACCTGTTCTATCAGTTTTAAATATGCACAAAATAATTAACATTAATTGTTCTCAATGTTCAATATAGAGAAACTGTTAGAAAATAGCACCTTGTTTTTCTTTTCTCTCGAGTGCCATAAAGGGAAACTGTAAGAAAACTGAACCTTGGCGAAGTCCCTGCAAACGATCTTTTTAACATTGATTTCATCCGCACATAAACACCTTTAACTTTAATACAATAAAGTTTAATACAATAAAGGAATATAAAAGGGTAAACGGCGCCTTCGCGTCGCCGCGATTTTTTTTTTTCATTAAGTGGGTGGGCAAAATTTTGAAATTAAATTTTTGGGATCCAAGGTGCCTTCGCGTTACATCCAACACCGCGTTAATTCAAGGCGCGGTGTAGCAGGACAATCCCGCTATACGTTATATGTTGGCCACAATAGCCGTCACTTGTATTTGGAACTGCACAAAATTGACACACACACACACACAAAAAAAAAAAAAAAAAAAAAAAAATGTACAGAATTAGTGGTAAAGCAGCTTGCCTTGTAAACCAGGCCTTAGCTGCCCTGTCTGCATTTGACCTTTGCTATTAATGTGATGCAAAACTGTAATGCAAAAGGTAATAAAAAGATAAAACCAAATGATAAACAGTAAATTAGAAATCCTAAGAAACAACCTTAAGTATCGTGATACGTATCATATCATAACATCTGTATCGCGATACGTATCGTATCGCGTCATGAGCGTATCGTCCCAGCCCTACTTCTGTGACTGTACAGGCCGGTTTGTGTCGGACCTGGTCGGAGACCACATTGTTGGTTTTCTCATGACGTGGCTCAAATGCAAAACTTCATTATAACCATGATAACAGGCCTGCCAACATTCTTATTATATTTGAGCCGCCTCATGAGAAAACCAACAATCTGCATATGCGAAAACAAAGGCGCAGATCAGCTTCGCGGTAACCGCGAAGCTGATCAGCGCCTTTATTTTCGCTACACGGATAGTACAATTCCTCTACTTTCTGAATCCAAAATTTCAAGCTTCTAGCCAACTTCTGTGCTTGTACAGCTAGGTTTGTGTCGGACCTGGTCGGAGACCACATTGTCGGTTTTCTCATGACGTGGCTCAAATGCAAAACTTCATCATAACCATGATAATAGGCCTGCCAACATTATTATTATATTTTAGTGAATTTATGAACTTTTCCCACTTGAGAGAGGGGAAAATGCAAAACACCTGTATTACAAATTATAGAAATTTACACTGATACCTGTGAAATCAACAACAAACCACAAGAACTTGTAAGTCTTTGTTGCTAGAACCAAGTTTGAAGTTTCCCAACCCTAATGCACTTGCAAATAGATGAAGTGTTTACTTTCAATTGTGGGTTAAGCACTCCATGCTAAGAATGCACTGATTTGTATTGGAAATGAAAAAAGATGCACTTTTTCTTAGCTTCTGAGAGTGAGGGCTTTCAGAACAGAACTTCGATCATAACAATGCCAACCCGGCAGTGGTGGACCAAGGCAATAACCAGGATTTGCAACAAAAACAAAAAAAATACCACCTCTGCATTCATGCCAACACCCCAGTTGAAAGGTCTCACCCAAAAGACTCAAGAAGCCCTGAATTGAACTTGTAACCCCTGATCTGGTTATCTTGAGCGAAGGCTCATATATTCATGATTATAGGACTACAGAACACCAAAGTAAAATGCTCCAAAAGATGTAGATTCATGTACCTTTTTACTGCATTATTTGTAGGCTAAGAAGAATCTTATGTACTGTAATATGGGCAATAAAATAAACTGTGGCAATTTCAAACCAATCTGTCATTCACTCAACTGCAGTTAGAGTATTAGCTCATATAAGCCTGGTGTCCTCTTTATGGGACATAGGCGAACAGTATCGCACCAGATGAGACGCCGCAGCAAGCCGCGTGGCCCTCCCATCTGGGGCTATTCTATTTGCATTAGAGAAATTTCTGACAATGAAAAAAAACAGGTAGGAAGCACGTCTTCAGAACAAAAAGCAAATCTGTGTTCTGCACTTTTTTTGATGTCATCATACCTGTTTTTTTTCATAGCCAGAAAATGATATTGACTAGTGATGATGCAATATTCAGAGATTTTTTTTCAGCTGAAAAAAATTAAAATTTGATCAGAAAAATTTCAACATTATTTATATTTTTGCTCATAACATAGATTGTGGGTACATGTTAGAACCGCCTCGCTGAAGCGGCTCTAACGAGTACCCACAATCTATGTTTTGGACGAAAAATAAGGAAAATAGGCATACCCCTGCATACCCCAATTTTACTATATAAAAGTGGGGTTTAAGGGGTATTCACTGCACATACATATTTTCCTGATGCATATGAGCCGTGACACAAGATATCCCTTTTTTCAAGGTTTTTGACCAGGTACGGCACAAACCGGCCTATAAGGTCTCAGAAAAATGCTAGAAGTTTGAAATTTGGTAGCAAAAAAAAAATTATGCTCTGATCAGCTGTGCAGTAACTATACAGCTGATCACAGATCAGCGTCTTTGTTTTGGCATAGGCAAAAAGCTGCTTTTCTCATGACACAGCTCATCTTGAGGTCAGAACATTATGATAAGCAAAATCAGTGCCAATAAAGATTTGTATAAGAAATCTATAAACATCAGACTTCATTTCTCTAACAGAAATCTTTGCAGGATTCCAGACAATTCCTAGATTTAAGAATCTAGGTCAAGTTTTGCCATGCCATTAGCACAGTCACTCAGTATCGATGGCATCTGCATCAGGAAAGGTCGGATGTGGATTTCCAGCACTTCACATAAACATGTCTGTGTAATATATACCCCCTTAAACCCCACTTTTATACAGTAAAACTGTGGTTTGCAGGGATATGCCTATTTTTCTTATTTTTGATCCCCAACATGCATTGTGGGTATTCATTAGAACTACCTCGCTAGGTTCTAACATATACCCGCAATGTATGTTTTGAGCAAAAATATTGAAAAAAAAATCAAAATTTTCAATGTTTGCTTCTGAAAAAATTCTCTGTATACTGCCATGACATGTTAAAGGCAATAACATTAGTAGCAGCTTGGTGAATGTGAATGTTTGTTGCCGTATGTCATGTAAGTCATAGTACAAGTACTCTGGGAGTAATTTTATAGTTAACTCATAGTTCACCGCTGTGACTGGTGTGGGTTCGAGCCCCGCACTGGCCATATGTGAGACAAGCCAAGTTCTGCTTGCGGGTGTGCCAGGTGTTTTTTCTCAGGGTTCTCACGTTTTCGCCCACCTACTGATTGGCCCGTCTCATATGAGCTGAAATAATCTTGAAAGGGACGAAAAACTAAAAAAAAAAATCTCATAGTTAACTCTCAGGGACACAACGCAGTACAGTAGGGTTCATGGGAGTTCATGCTTTGCAGTCTTACACTCTACCACAAGGCCACAGGAGTCTATGTAGTCCAAAATGCCTTACTGATGACATTCCAAAGACCCTAGTCTAGAAATCACATTAACTTTTGAAGTTAGTAGACTCACCTCATCTTTGATGAATCTGGGGTCAAAATCATACTGAATCAAGACAAAACAATAACATGATGAAGAGCTAACAATAAACACTATCAGGTCAATTCACCAAAACAGACCGAGAGTGGATTATCTAATTATGACCAATTATCCTTCATTACAATTGGCTCCAGAAAGTCTGGGCATGTTCTAAAAGCCAGACTGAACTAGACCAATGTGCATATTCTAAAACCATCAAAGTTGATTTCTAAAACTGTAAATTTCATTTTGATCTGAAGATTTCATTCTGATCTGAAGGTGTTTACTCTTGAAAACAAAATAAATTCAGCAGCAGCACAACCAAATCTGCAGGATTACATTGAATATGAACACTTTAACAAATGCAAGTTACAACAGAGAGCACTTTAGCTTTTCTACAAGAAATTTCAAGCCTGTAGTTCAGTTCTTCACAGAAACATGCTTGGCAATAATTTTATTATGGTTCACGTGACCTAAGCCCTAATTGAAAGCATGTGAAACTAGTGACTTCAATAATTATGTGATAAATTGCATTGTATTGACCAGAAAATTGCCTGGAAATGCATTATTTATGAAGCTGTTCTATAAACTAGAGACAGTCTTATCCTGAGGTGACACATTCAGTAAACCAGTTAAGGTCCAAACTTGATCTTTGACGAAATTTTGTTTTATGACAATCATCCTCAAAAGCAACAACAGTTACTGTGGGTATCCAATAGAAGCGCCTGAAATGAATACTCATGACCTACATTTCTATGGAGAAATTTTATACATATGTAATCTTGATTCTCATGCACCTTGCATAATCTGTTCTATATGAGCCACATCATGAGAAAACGAGATTTTTGCCTATGCGAAAACAAAGGCGCAGATCAGCTGTGCAGTAACAGCGCCTTTGTTTTCGCTACTCGGATAGTACAATTTCTCTTCTTCTTAGATCCGAAATTTTGAGCTTCTAGCCTACCTCTGTGAATGTACTGACCGGTTTTGTGTCGGATCTGGTCGGAAACCCAAATTGTTTGTTTTCTCATGCAGCGGCTCATATGACATGAAGCAGGTCATGAGTCAATGCATAATAACTGACAAGAATATCAATCTAGGGCAGACTGCAGACAATCAATTATTACATAAATCATTAATATACTTGTACTGGAAATCCAGATTGCAACATAACATAAGTCAGCTCAGCTGGAGTGTTTCTGGTCTGTACTCAGTAGAAAGACACATTGACCTGAAGTATGGTTATTATTACTTATTAACATGTTAATTAATTGAATCAAAGGACTAAGGACATACAGCCTTCAACAAACAGGGCCCAGTTGTTCCAAACTAACGACGTCGTTAGTTAACATTTCGTTAAAATTTCAAACATTAATATTACAAATACACTGTTATTTTTTGTTGAAAAAATGTGAGAATCCTTTGCACTGCAAAGGATTCTCACATTTTTTCAACAAAAAATAACAGTGTATTTGTTACTTTAGCTGATATTTGCTTAACAAATTTATTACTTAACGATATCGTTAAGCTTACGATGCTTTGAATAACTGGGTCCAGTTTGCTGGCATTTCTTTAATACGGTATCCACTAACATAACTTTAATCAGTAGCAAAGCCTTATCTCTTCAAATTTTGCAAATAAAGCATTTTGCCCCTCCCACTGCCCCCACCCCCAACACCACACTGAAACACAAACACACAGATCACCAGCAGGGCTGGCGAAAATGTTTGTCTATTTACAAGTGTATCTTACATAATTATTATGAAAAATGAATGTCATCTAATGCACCATAATGAGTAAGCAAAAATCAAAATTGGTCTACTTGACTCTTGTATTGACACTTCAAACCACCTAGGTCACAAGAAAACTTGCCGTTGGGGATCAGACCAGGAAATAATAAATGTAGTGGCCTCTAGATAATCTCTTCACCAAACAAGGATCAGATAGAAATGGGCCATCTGAACAGACAACAGCCACAAAATTTTAAGAATGATTTGAGCTACACTGTCAGAAAACAGGATTATTGCCTATGCAAAAACAAAAGTGCGGATCAGCTGTGCAGTAATCTGCACCATTGTTTTCGCTAGTATGATTCCTCTTCTTCCTGAACCTGAAACTTCAAGCTGCTAGCCATCTTCTGTAGCTGCACAGGCTGGTTTGTGTCGGACCTGGTAAGAAACCTCGCATCACAGCTCTTTTATTTGTGATAGAGCTGAAATCTATTTTTATGATTAAAGGTAAATTGCTGGGATAATTGATAGTTGTCATTTCACAAAAGTTCAATAAGTTATTGTCACCTATGGGTATTGAGTTGAACTTAGAGATGGTAAACAAAGGTGTAGATTCTTTCACTTTGATAATTGTTTATGAGTCATAAATGAAGTTTTTATGAAGGAACCTGCCAATCTTTATACATGGTTTTCAGTTGTATCTATTCTTTTTTAGAAGTAATAGGCTAATAACATAAATCACAGGAGATAGATGTCAGGCTTTTTAGGCTCCGACTGTCTAATGGGGAATGAAGCCAGGGCAGTACTTGACATTAGGTCTGGAAATAGCCTGTGAAACCAACGGGCCCGAAAAATGCCAGTCAAACTGTTGATACATATGAGCAACTGGGAATGATTTCCAATCATTAATATTTTTACCGCCATCGCCAGTGGGATTCAAACCTGCATGACAGAGGTATATCGCTGGTCAGAAGCCACCAAAAGAGTGTGATTTTATGATGTCACACATGAACATGTCTGCAAAGAATGAGTCCACCTCAGCAGCTTCAATATTCATCTTATTAGAGTCCAAATTGATTTTTTTTTTTTATTAACACAGGGTTTTAATAGGCAGATGCGATGATAATTAATCTACGATGATACAATCTCCCCTCCAACATCTGACCTTAACTCAAATTGTGATAATTCATGTATGACAGTTAAGGAAAATTATTACTTAATAAAAAAAAAATTCTAAACAAACTTCTAAAATAAAGGGGTTCAAACATTCAGAAAGTATTCTGAACACTACATCAGGAAAACATGTCTGTGCTGTGAATACCCCCATTAACCACACTTTTATGTAGCGAAACTGGGGTGTGCTGGGGTGCACCTATTTTTCTTATATTTGGTCCAAAACATAGATATTAAAGGCCTCCAGGAGGAATTGGAGAAGGTACAGAATCATGCCGCTAGATTTGTAACTAGGAATTATACTTTCGAGGAAGGAAGTATGACTGGCATTCTTGAACAACTCAAATGGGAATCACTCAAGAAAAGGAGGACTATATTGCTGTACAAATGTCTGAAGGGTAAAGTCAGAATACCTACAGATGACCTTATCCCCAAGACTAGGCGTTGTAGCAATAGTCACTCAAAAGCATTTCAGCATAGATCTATGCCTATTAATGTAGTTTCTTTCTCCAGACTATCAGGGACTGGCAGGACACTCTCTGTTTTCTACTACTGAAATGTCAGAATCTGTTTTCTACTACTGAAATGTCAGAAGATTGTGTCTCCAATTTCGCTTCAATCGTGTGTTCTATGGACTAATTTCTCCCCCATCTGAACCCCAGGTGAAATAATGTCATTTGGCGTGTCATCAGTAAACTATTCAGGTTCAGCTTGTTAGATTGTGGGTACTCGTTCCAGTCGTCTAACTTTTTGTTTTGTTTTCTTATTACTCCCATCAATCAATTTCTGATTTTTCTTGGGAATAATTGTACACTCCGGTGAGTTTGCAGGATGAGCCTACATGCATGAGGATAGAACCTGTGTAAGGATCTTTAACCTGCACAAGGGATGACTGTCCCTGCACAGGGGGCCTCCAGTTAACATCCCGATCCGAAGGACGGCGCACTGTATCATGTTATTCCTGCAAATGACACGAATGGAAGCGTGTTCGGAGCAACAAATTTTCCTTGCCGCCAGTGGGGATCCAACCCGGGACCTCTAGCTAACGCTTCCTTATCCACAATCTATGTCATATTCTATCTATCTTCTGATACTGAGTCGATCAATTTCTGATCATCACCTCAGGTACGATTCGACCACTATATCGACCATATGTTGTATAGCACCATATATGTATCAACGAAATGTATTTCAACAAAATGTTTTGCACCTGGTCCAAAACAGCAAATCTAATAACAAATCTGCAGATCTGAAAATCAAAATAAAATGCACAAGACTTCAATCACGTATTTTCACTTTCAAATGAAATATAAGCATTCCATTTATTCCTACAAAATTCCAACTCACGTTCTTTATCATGATCATATCCAACGATTACGAAGTAGTCGGCCAGTCGCGACATTTCAGGTAAAAATCCAATCTATTCCAATTTCACTTCTCTAGGTCGTCGCCATTTTGGAAAACTGACATTTCCGGAATTGTAATCCAGGGGAGGCAACTGCGAAAAAATACTGAATGCAACCGCTAATGGTTTTTTACAAGTTACTGCAACTCTTTTCTCTGAATAATGGTACTCCCTCAATTTAAGTGTCGTACCATCATTTATCAACTCCTCCCTCTACACATTCCTTCCTTCCTTCCTTCCTTCTTTCCTTCTTTCCTTTCTTTCTTTCCTCCCCTTCCATCCTTCTTTCTTTCCTTCCCCTTCCCCTCTTTCCTTCCTTGCTTCATTCATTCATTCATTCATTTTTTCTTTCTGATTTCTTTTTTTTCTTTCTTAAATCATTGTATCCTTCCACGTTTTAAACATGAACCTCTACCATCATTCACATTTTCAACTTCTTTTTTTCCGTCCCCTCATTAATCATTCATGAATGAATGAATGAATGAATAAATTCATTCAGGCATTCATTCATTCATGAATGAAATTCATTCATTCATTCATTCATTCATTCATTCATTCATTCATTCAACCAATCATGATCCGGTATCACATCCCCTATTCTTTCTTTCTTTCTTTTTTTCTTTCTTTCTTTCTTTCTTTCTTTCTTTCTTTCTTTCTTTCTTTCTCAATTACTTATTCATTAACATGTTCTTACATACTCATAATTCCTTCTTCATTCATCCACGTAGGCCTATTCATGCTCCAATTTTCCTTCGTTCTTTCTTCCATACAGTATATTTCTTTTTCATTACTCACTCATCGCCAAATTACTTCATTCTTTACTCACCCACTCACCCAATTCAATAACTAAGACACTCACTCACTCACTCACTCACTCACTCACTCACTCACGTAGCCTTCTTATGGGGTGCCGTTTTACTATTTATTCCCTATTTATGGATATCCTAGATTCATTTTAGGACATCTATAAAGGCCTATTTACATGGTATGCTTTAGCATATGTGCTAAAGCATATATGCTAAAAAAGCACATATGCTTTTCCGTTTACACAGTATGCTGACAGCACATATGTTCTGATTTTCCCTCCATTTACCTGGATATTTATAATTGTCTGTGTTGCAAAACACAAGAATGGAGACCGGGGACATGTACTACAGTCTTTATTCATGTAGGTCTCAGACCCTACATTCCATAAACTTGATTCCTCATGGTATAATTCTATTATTTTTAATGTCTGTTCTTCTGCCAGTTTTAATTCTGGCTCATTATTTTTTTCTATTAGAACTCTTTATTGAACAAAGTAAACAAACATGTACAAATGTAAAATTCCTCAAAGACAGGTACACCATAAATTATACCTCTGTGTCATTATCAGGTTGAAAAAGCAATTAACCCCATTGAACTCTCTGTTGATTGGCCAAAAGCGTATGCTTTTTAGCATAAGGATAGAGCAAGTTCTATTCCGTATGCTTAGCAGATGTGCTAAAGCATAGCAGTAAAAATCTCAATTTAGACGGTATGCTTAGCACATATGCATAAAAGCATATATGTAAAAGCACACCGTCTAAACTAGGCTTAAATCATTTTTGGATATCCAAAAATGAATTAAGTATATCCACAATTCTTCATTCTTCACCCAGGAAGAATATCAGTAGAAACCACATGGTTTGATAAATTGCACTCTGGCCTGTCTGCATAGCTCCACTGAGACTAAATTAATTGCCTTTACTGACCAGACATGATTAGCAGGTTTACCTGAAAGTGCCCCATTTCAAAAGTAACATTAGTAGAGACTTTTGAACTGTGTGTGCAGAAAAAAGGAAAAAATAAAAAAAAAATCAAATTAACAGCTAAATTCCTTATGAGACTTTCTTTGTGGATCAAACACTTACCAGGCTGTACAAATTTTGAAGGTAATGTGAAAAATTGGATTGTTTGTCTACTTGATAACTCTGGACATGAGCTTTTCCAAGGTCGACCAGACTGTACAAATGTACACAGCCTGGTCTGATTTCCCCTAGGCTCATATACATCATCTGCATTTAAGTTACTAAACTGTGTACATTTAAATGAGAAATTAAGAATTGAAAAGAAAAAAATGCAGATATGCATCTTGCTGTCTGATCAGCACCATCCCTGCTGTTCATGTACTCAGTGGTGATCCTCACAGCTGAACAAAACAAACACATTAATTGGCACCATTGCTGCTGCAGCCATATTGCAATGACCATAAATGCCAAAAAAATGAGATTAATGGAGTTTCTCTGAAATAGCTCATAGATCATTTTGATAGTGTATATCCCTCTTTAAGGATATCCTTAAATCGATTTATGGATATCCTTAATTCGGCTGAATCATGGCTATCCATAAATTGATTTTAGGATATCCTTAAACAGGCTGAATATTGGATATCCACAATTCCATATATCTATCTATGGATATCATTTTTAGGATATCCATAACACGTTTAAGGATATCATTAAATCACAAGAAAACTATATGAAAGAAATATGAAAGATTTTCAAAAATGAATTTAGGGTATCCTTAAATCGAATTATGGATATCCTTGAATCAGCCTATTTTCGAATGTCCTATTCGAATTATGGATATTCTAAATTCAATACTATAATTGGATATCCATAAATACATGTTATGATATCCCTAAATAGACTGATTTAAGGCTAACCATAATTCGAATTTAGGATATGCTAAAATAGAATTATGGGTGTCCATAATTCAGCATAATTTTTGGATACCAAAAATGTATTTTAGGATATCCTTAAATGTATTTATGGATATCCTCAATTCATTTATTGATATCATATACTCATTTTTGGAATTCATTTTTGGATATTCTTAAATAATTCAGGATATCCATAATTATTTTAGGATACCCATTATTCAATTTAGGATATGAATTATGGACATCAAAAATGAATATAGGATATCCATGAATAAGGAATAAGAAGTAAAACGACACCACTTACCTTCTTGCCTGTTGCTTGGCCCCTGGGGTTTATTTATTGTTTTTTTTTTTGCTCCAGATTTCATTCAGTGTTGCCGTTAGGCTTACAGGGGATCTCCAGTTGCCATGCAGCATATTGTTTCTTTGGGGTCACCATAATTCATTCATCTGGGACCTAAAGAAATTGATGGACTGCTTGTGCCTCCAAGCATCTGATTTCTGGTTAACCGCTCTGGTCTGAGCCTGCACAGGAAAAGCTGTTAAAGTCAAATCATCCATACATATTTAAGCCTTTGTGGCTTAGTTGGTTGGTTATATTTGAAGCACTCGTTGGAGTCATGGCATCCTCATTTTGGGTAAAAGTCCATAAAATGGTGGTAACGTCCAGACATGGCCATAGCTGTTGACTGGGACGATAAGCATCGATTCAAACAAACAATAATTTAATCATCGTGTTGGTATTTGTTTGGTTGTGATGATTCGTCGACAGTTAAAGTCACAATTAGGAATAGACAACCGACTAAATGTTGTCAGGTGCTTGTACACCCGGTTAAATAAAATATAATGGTTTGATCCTTTGGAAGCAGTAAAACAATTCAAAGGGAGATAGTATGGACTATATTGCACAATTTCGGGTAATGAACCCTCATCAGTAGCCCACTAGTATTTTGTATGGTTGTGATTCTATTTTTAATGTTAATTTTTATTATTTTTTTTTTATTTATTTATTTATCGTATATATTTTTGTGCATATTCACGTATTTGATGAGTTTTTCAAGTAACTGAGTGGCCACCATTATATAAATAGATGTAGCTTATCACTCGGCTAACCTTATGTTCTTTTTTGCATAAGTACCGTATTTTCGGCTACCCCCCCCCCCCCCCCCCCCCCCAATGGCTTTTTAACGCAGGACTTTTGCTGTGATTGCAAAAGAGTGATTCGTAAAAGACCTCCAGTAATTTCTTTACCGACCCTTCTAAGACGTTTTGTTGTGATTTATCTTCATGTTTTCTGTTTATTTTGTCTACCTCTCTGTTGTATTCTCCATTTTTGTATTAGGATGGCAGTGACATTACCTACATGTATTAATGTATATTTTCTATTATGATGGTCTAGTCCGAATCAAGTGGACGCAGAAAAAGTAACCGGACCAACGACTCTAAAAGTATCTTATTACTCATTATGTGGTGTTGTGACCAATAGCAATCTTGGTAAGACACTATAGGAAAAGGTACAAGTAGGCAAAGATCAGGAAAAGGCGCAATCAGAAAAAGATTCCCACTCCAAAAACCGAGGTGGGAAAAAAACAAACTAACAATCAGGTACTTATACCATGAAACATATCGTAAGCCGAATGAGCAGCTATTTTCCCAATAAGTGGCCACTCAGTTACCCTAACTTAACTAAAAATATGAAAACATACATAAGGCGCCAACAGCACAAAAAAATTTTAAACACCAAGACATAAAACAAAAAGAACCACCACAGAAGTATCGACTTGGAACGATCAGTGACACAAAGTTACTGGCGGGCTTAAACCGGTTTTACAGGTACCTAACCTCACCCTCAGCTTCTGCAGTGGTTCATAACATTTAGTTAGTTATAGGAAAGTCATATTTATCAATGTTAGATCTATAAAACTTAACCATATCGGATTTGACGACTTGATTTCCGAAGCCAGATATGACCAATGCACATGCATCACCGATTTATTTAAATTGGTACCCCGTTATTACTAAATGTGGAAATGTGGCGTTCAGGGCAGGTACAAAAACAATGATTTATTCACTAGATGGTTTCATAACAGAAACGTGTCTGTAATCTATCTCACGCAGAATTTATTTCCTCAGCGTTCCCTTTCAATACAATTCAATTCAATTCTTTATTCAGATTGCCAAATACATTTTAGCGCATCCACAAAACATGTAATAAAAGGACATCAAACAATTACAAATTACACACTAAATTTAGGAGGTTTTGATAGTGCAAACTGGCCGACCAGAATGTGAACATCATAGGATAAACTGGTGCAGTGCCTATACAGTCATACATACAAGTATCCCTGATATAGGCCGTGCCTACCAGCCATCGGTTTAAGTTGCAATCAAACAGGGCGCCCAGTTCACTCAGGCTATAGTCTTTGTATACAATTATGCATTACGAATACATGTTCATGCAATAAACAGAGGATATTACAGATGAAAAATAAGAAAATTTCAGTAGAGTTTTTGCGATATTCTTCCCTTTTATGCCCAAAACACAGACTGCCGGCACGCGTTAGACTCGCCTTGGCGAGGCGGTTCTACTGAGCACCCACAATCCATGCCCCGGAGCAAAAATAAGAAAAACAGGTATACCCCTGCATATCCCAGTTCTGCTATATAAAATTGGGGCTCAAGGGGATATTCACTACACGGACATGCCTGTTATGATTTTAACATTGCCATTTGGCAGGGTATTCTTCTCTTTGATTGGTCTGTATTCATATATGATTTCATATAATTTTGACTATATTTGCCAGTGGTAAACTGGAGATAAACTGTAATATCCTACCCCAGGACAGTGTTAAACATGTATTATTTAAAGATTAATAGCTAGAATCTGTAGGAAAAACAGGTGTTTCGACAGGCTATAGAAATACTTAAAATCATGAAAATAGTAGTACAATCTCATCCACAGGCAACTAGTAGCAATATTTAAACGCTATTAAAAGTATATTTCTTTGAACAAGCGACTGCTCTGCCATGCGGTTACTTTGTCGCAGCTCTTAGACCTGCATTCGACGCACCGATATTTGAGATTCATTTAACAGCGAATGAACTTCAGAGGAGTCTTGAAATAGGTCAGCAGTCCACTATGGATTCTAGAGACGATGATGTTTCGATAGAACATGACATCTTCGGTTGTTTTCCTACATATATTGTCACTGACCATAACACGCTGTGGGGCGGACTGAATAGAGACGTTTGGCTATGATCAGGAAATGGCGCAATCAGAAAGAAAGTCCTATTCTAAAAATCGAAGCGGGAAAAACTAAATTGACAATCGGATTCTTATTCAAAGATATTTATTTCATTATTCTCAGATATTCTCATTATTATGTTCGCTGCTCTTAAAGGATCCCATTTTAACTCAAAGAAACAACACCGAAAGCTGAATGAGTAACTATTGACACTCAGCTATCCGGACTTAATCAAAATATGAAAACGTACACTAAAAGTGCAAACAGTAATAAAATTCGACACCAAAACTTAAAAAAGCAGCCTAAACAACACAACACAACTTCAGTAATGTATACAATTACTTGGGTGGGTGTGTGTGGGGGGGGGTGGGGTGGGGGGGGGGGTAAATCCATTTTAAAAGGAAGTTGTAAGATCATTTGCATTTGCCGATGTTCTTATGCCAAGACAAGTTGTCTTTTCGCATCCTGTTTGTCAGGACAGGACCATAGATTATGTATGATGAAAAGTAAAATCAAAGCCAAGTGCGATATGTTTGATGGTGATACAAGAAGGTACAAGTAGGCAACGATCAGGAAATGGCGCAATCAGAAAGAAATTCCCACTCCATAAACCGAGGGGTGGGAAAAAAACTAAACTGACACTTAGGTACTTATACCAAAAACATATCGTAAGCCGAGTCAGCATCTATTCCCCAATAGACGGCCACTCAGTTACCGGAACTGAACTAAAAATATGAAAACGTACATAAGACGCAAACAGCAAAAAAAAAAAAAAAAAAAAAAAAAAAAAAAAAAAAAAAAATCGACTCCAAAACACAAAACAATTAGAACCACAACATAAATATTGCCTTGGAACGATCAGTAATATAAAATTACAAAATCACACAACACAAGAGTATTGTATTATATTTTCTCTAGACCTTAAACGCATATAACAAGGGACATATATTTCATTTACAGAATAGCAATTACCGAAGCCATATTATTTCATAAATAGACAATTAATGATTTAAGCGAAATCGCGTATTGCGATTTATCAGTATAAAAAGATATCATTTACAAAATATGCAAGCCATTTGCACGTACAACAATGTTTTCCACCATGTGGTTGTAATTAATTGGTATA
This sequence comes from Rugalucina vietnamica, assembly GCA_964017185.1. Lineage (NCBI taxonomy): Eukaryota > Metazoa > Mollusca > Bivalvia > Lucinida > Lucinidae > Rugalucina > Rugalucina vietnamica. Next base: position 50,467,495 of record OZ024878.1, on the reverse strand, counting down.
AGGTTCATTGTCTTTGGTATCTCATCTCCAGCGAGTGTCTCGGATATATATACTTTATGCGAATCCGTAATAAACACACGAAGCAATTTTTTTGATTCATCAGGATGTTTATCGTGATTTATTTGTTTGTTCTTGATGATTCATTGACTAGTTAGTGATTCCCCACGAGGACCGAAGGACTAACTAAATGTTATGAACCACTACAGAAGCTGAGGGTGAGGTTATGGCCATGTAAAACCGGTTTAAGCCCGCCAGTAACTTTGTGTTACTGATCGTTCCAAGGCGATACTTCTGTTGTGGCTCTTTTTGTTTTATGTCTTGGTGTTTAAAATTTTTGTGCTGTTGGAGCCTTATGTATGTTTTCATATTTTTAGTTAAGTTTAGGTAACTGAGTGACCACCTATTGGGAAAATAGCTGCTCATTCGGCTTACGATATGTTTTCATGGTATAAGTACCTGATTGTTAGTTTGGTTTTTCCCACCTCGGTTTTTGGAGTGGGAATCTTTTTCTGATTGCGCCTTTTCCTGATCTTTGCCTACTTGTATCTTTCCATGCGACGAGCTTGTCACAATTTCGAATTTTCTGCTCTGTGTACCACATTGCCACATAATCTGATTAAAGAAAAACGCATGGATTTGATAGAGTGGGCCTTCAAAAGGTCATTAAAACTATGGTTCACTTTATTTGGCCTGTAATGACAGAAAGGCTTTTTTCACTTCGCCTGACCAAAGTCGATGTATACTTTGGTCATTTCAGAATGTACGGGTGGTGATCCAAAATTTCTGATTCGCGGCGCCTTTTCCTGATTTTTGCCTACTTGTACATTTTTACGAGAAATGAAAATGTCCACTACGTCCGGAATTTTCATTTTACCGTTAATCTCTCACGCCGTAACCAATACACCTCGCAACGTCACGAAGACACTTCGCAAGGCCTCCAATACAAACTCGTAAGAGCACCATGACTGGCTGTCGTATTGTAACGCTCTGTGTATATACAGAGTTAACCGGGTGTGACCATGAAAACACTTCGTAAGCCGAATGAACAGCTATTTTCCCAATAGGTGGTCACTCAGTTACCTTAACTTAACTAAAAACATGAAAACACACATAAGGCGCCAACAACACAAAAATATTTTAAACACCTAGACATAAAACAGAAAGAACCACCACAGAAGTATCGACTTGGAACGATCAGTAACACAAAGTTACTGGCGGGTTTTAATCGATTTTACATGGCCATAACCTCACCCTCAGCTACTGCAGTGGTTCATAACATTTAGTTAGTTCTTCGGTCCTCGTGGTGAATCTCTAACTAGTTAATGAATCATCAAGAACAAACAAATTAATCATGATAAACATCCTGATGAATCAAAAACCAGGACTCACAGATTGAGTAAGCTGCCCGACGATGGAGATCCCTGGGCGCCGAATAACTTACTAACTCCGGAGCAAAAGAAAAACATCAGTTGGACCCCGAAGGGCCAAGCAACAGACAAGAAGCTCCGGCCCCAACCAACTAAAATGAATAGCTTTAAGTCGGGGCCATCATAGAGTCTGACGCCCGACCCACCGGCGTGCAATTAAAGAAGGCAGCATAGTTATCAACCGTGATTTGGTTAAAAACTAAGCATGCAGACTGTCGCATAACATTCAAGTTATAACCTATACGTCTGTAACGTGTTATGATTTTTCTAAACTGAAAAGAAAAATCACTACTTCCTATAAGTTTCTTAAATTTGTAAACCAAGTCACCATAAAATTCTGGTTCCGAAAGGCCCTCATTTTAAAGCGTCTTTAACCCAACATTGTATTTGGAAATCAATTCATAGTGTCTACGATAAAATTTAGAAAAGGTTTTTCGAAGTTTATGATACCGATAGCCCTGTTGGAGAAGTTTGACCGTTAAACATTTATTTCGAGCGTTGAAGTCTGTAACATGATTGCAGACTCTAGCAAACCTAATAAGTTGCGAAATGTATACACCATAAGAAGCACGACGAGGAACGTCACCATCCAAAAACGGAAAATTTACTATATCAAAATCAAAGTCATCGCGCTTATCATAAATTTTAGAAGAAACAAATCCATTTGCAACTGAAAACCGGTGGCGGCCCTAAAAAGTCTCCCCGTACATCATCCATAGTGCAGATTATATTTTTCTTTTGATCCTTTGGGATCAGTGAATATATTTTGAGTATTTAATATATATTGTTAGTTAAGAATCATCTTCTTAAGGTATTTTGATTATTTGGCCCCTTTTGGAAAACGAGTCTTTGATTTAGACTATACAATTCCCAGAGACCCGAAATCAGTCGTTTTAGCGATTTACCCTACATCACGTTGAGGCAGTAATTTGAGTTTATTTTCATGTAGCACTATATCCCATTATTTTCCTACTGATGAAACTGATTCATGTAAGCCACAGCATTTTTCAAATCTGTTTCTTCTTGAAATTGAACTCTTGTACAGGTTTTTGCAGCTTCTTTGCAATGGCAAGCAGCCTCACAGTCAACCCCTTTCCTTTTGCAAAGGCAGTGTCTTGTACATCCCTTTTACATCCCTTCTGTAGTGGTTCTTTTTGTTTTATGTCTTGGTGTTTAAAATTTTTTGTGCTGTTGGCGCCTTATGTATGTTTTCATATTTTTAGTTAAGTTAAGGTAACTGAGTGACCACCTATTGGGAAAATAGCTGCTCATTCGGCTTACGATATGTTTCATGGTATAAAGTACCTGATTGTTAGTTTGGTTTCTTCCCACCTCGGTTTTTGGAGTGGGAATCTTTTTCTGTGGTATAAAGGAAAACATCAAATTTGATTTTCCCTATCCCCGCCTGTTAAGCTCAGTCTTTCCAGACTTTTAAATTATTAACGAAAATAGTAATTATGATCAGTATGATCATTATATAGTTTAAACACTTTTAGCAGTGGTCTTCTATTTAAAAGCAAATGTAGTATTGGTTACCATGGCAACGAAAATTGCATAATTAGCTGTTTGGTTAAAATTCATTTTCAACTATACGTTACAGTTCGTTCGATGAATTAACTTTGAACCAAACTTCTTGTTTGGTCCCATATGTGTTTTTGATAGTTGGAAAAATGCTATTGTAAGTTCAGTGGGTGGGGTTACAATACATGTCGATAAAGCCTGCTCTATCCTTCGTTTTGCATGAAACTCGAATTGAAGACCCTGAAACGTATGATAGGAATCCAGAATTGTTTAATCCTGGTGCCATAACAAATTATAATTTATTCAGAAAGATACAAGAAGAAACTTTTGAAATAATCCTTAGAAAAAATAATATTTTCAGGACTCTTTCATAATAAAACAGCATAAATTTAAAAAAAAAATGACTCAAACCAATGTTATCTTACACCATTTTATAGAATTATATCAGGTCTTTGCAAATCATAAGAAACTTGCATTAAAAATGAGATAAAACAATTTTAGCAAACATTTCGGCGCAAAAGGTGCAATAAATCTATTCTTAAATTAGAGTGGTGGGTCACATCAAACAAGGGCAGATAACTCAATGTTCGCCGGCTCAAATCAAAATTCAGACGGTGACCTGATATGCCGGAGATATAGTGCTACATGAAAAAAACTCAAATTACTGCCTCAACGTGATGTAGGGTTGCTCGACGATTTGGGTCTTGGGTCCTGGACTACAAAATGTCTGGCTTTCGCTGCAAGTTTTGTAAAGGGTCACTAATGAAGGTTCATTACCCGAAATTGTACAATATGGCCCATTTTCTCGCTTTGAATGTTTTACTGCTTCCAAAGGATCTAACAATTATTTTTATTTATATGACCATAACCTCACCCTCAGCTTCTGCAGTGGTACATAACATTCATCGTAGTGAATCTCTGACTAGTCGATGGACCTCCAAGAACGAACAAATAAATCATGATAAACATCCTGATGAATCAAAAACCAGGACTCACAGATTGAGTAAGCTGCCCGACGATGGAGATCCCTGGGTGCCGAATAACTTACTAACTCCGGAGCAAAAGAAAAACACCAGTTGGACTCCGGTGGGCCAAGCAACAGACAAGAAGCTCCGGTCCCAAGCAACTAAAATGAATAGCATTAAGTCGGGGCCATCATAGAGTCTGACGCCCGGATCACCGGCGTGCAATTAAAGAAGGCAGCATAGTTATCAACCATGATTGGGTTAAAAACTAAGCATGCAGACTGTCACATATCATTCAAGTTATAACCTATACGTCTGTAACGTGTTATGATTTTTTATGAACTGAAAAGAAAAATCCTTCCTACCTATAAGTTTCTTAAATTTGTAAACCAAGTCACCGTAAAATTCTGGTTCCGAGAGGCCCTCACTTAAAAGCGTCTTTAACCCAACATTACATTTGGAAATCAATTCATAGTGTCTACGATAAAATGTAGAAATGTCTTTCGAAGTTTATGATACCGATAACCCTGTTGGAGAAGTTTGGCCGTTAAGCATTTGTATCGAGCGTTGAAGTCCGTAACATGATTGCAGACTCTATCAAACCTAATAAGTTGCGAAATGTATACCCAATAGGAAGCAGACGAGGAACGTCACCATCCAAAAACGGAAAATTTACTATATCAAAGTCATCTCTCTTATCATAACTTTTAGAAGAAACAAATCCATTTGCAACAGAAAGATGTAAATCTAAAAAAGCGACTTCGGTATCTGATATATTGGTTTTGTTCAACTGTAGTTCAGGTGAATAAATTTGATTGACCATACCTTCAAAATAAGGGTTGTCAATGTTCAAAAGGTCATCGAGGTACCTGGAATTCGAATTAAAAGCCTCGATAACATCAGCTTGATTATCATGGTTAAGAGAATCCATGAAATCTTTTTCGTAGCAGTATAAAATAAAACAACTACGAGAGGTGCACAATCTGTACCCATCGGAATTTTAACAATTTGTCTGTATAACTTGGTCCCAAATCTAACATCAATATTATCCAGGAGATAGGATAAGGCGTCGCACATATTCTGACATGACCAAAGTGTATACCGACTTTGGTCAGACGAAGTGAAAAAAGCCTTTCTGTCATTACATGCCAAATAAAGTGAACCATAGTTTTTAATGCCCTTTTAAAGGTCCACTCTATCAAATCCAGAAGTTTTTCTTTGATTAGATTATGTGGTAATGTTGTATACAGAGTAGAAAAATCATATGTGGACAAGCTCGTCACACGGAACCCTCTACACTTCAATTTACTGAGCACTTCGCCAGAATTTTTTATTGTTCAAAAATTTTTTATTTGAAGTTTCATACACTGTCTCACAGTATCTTATGGCATGAGATTTGATAGCAGTAAGACAGGAAGTTAATAATTTAGAAAGTTCAGTAGTAGTACAAGAGCTAGAATTTGCAATAAATCTAGCTTTGTACGGTCTTTTGTGAAGTTTAGGTAACCAATACATTGTAGGAAGTTTGTATTGGCCTTCATTCACACAAATAGAAAACTCAACAGGTAAATCGTTTAAGTGAGCATTAACTACAGACATTTCCTCCGTATCTGTCTCCAGATAAGCCCTGGTACCATCAAGCGTCTGTTTTAATGTGTTTACGTAGTGAAGCCTACAAGGTTTTGATAGATGTGTTCTACAGCAGTATAAATATATATAAAAACACGTTCCCTATTTCAGACTGTTGACGTTACGTTATCAATCCTCGAATGTTAGCTGAAAGTTTTCATATGAAACAATATCGCCATCTTTTTTCTCCCTAACCGTGAGCACGTGATCGATAACAGCCTCGTCCGACAGCATCGTTCTCCACGTGCCGATCAGATAATCGTTACTGTGAATGGTCTCCGGTGGAACATAAACTGTATGTCTCACCGGAACTTGAAATGCGGTCAGGTGGAGTTCATCGCCGACCCACTTGCCCATGACAAAGAGCCCGCAGCTGGAATTTAGGGGACAGTAAAGGTGAGGGAAGGGGGTGTGTCTCTATACCGCAACCTCGTATCTTGGCGTATTTCTCAAGATAGCTGTTTTCGTAGGTGAAGTCTTTAATTTCTGTCGGTACAGAAGTGATACTTGTACTTGTTGGTTTTCAGCAAAGCTGGCTCCATAATATCTAAGGTGCTCATTCGTTGCTATTTCTGTGACGATTTTACCATCGAATGAACCTGGGAATATGGCTTGTCCTGATTTCCCCGGAACTTTGCTGGTGACCCATTTCACACCTTTGATGACGGTTTGTTTGGGTTCAAGAGGTGGCAGATCTGAAAAGCAGACAAGGTCTACCAGACTGTAGTTTCCTGGCAAAACATCGCTGACCATTTCTTCACCCCCTGTCATAACGATGCTTCCCCGGCTTGTCCGCCTCTTGAACGCTGAAAATGATTTCCATCTGTCGTTTAGAAACTTCGCTAATTCATCAGACTCGGTGGCATCGAAAGATCTCTCGAGCTGCATTTCAAATGCAGAAATTCCCTTGGGCTCTTGCGTTTGCTTTTTACTAGTTTTTCTCCTCATTTTCACACTTTCTCCTTTCTCCATGTATTTCCTGAATTTCAATGATAATTCTCCTTCTCCCGACGTTTCAAATTTACCGAAAGCCTTCAACAGATAATTCATACGAATATCTCTTTTCTTTTCCCACATGTAGTCAGAAAATTCTTTAAAGTTGATTGTGTTATACCCATCTTGATCCGCAGCAAGGAAAGCTCCGCGAATGGCGTTGACATCTTCGCTGGCAGCATGCTCGTCAAGAACTTGCTCCGAAAAATATTGACAAAACTCGTTGAAATCAATAAGGCCATTCGAAAATTTATCAATTTGATTGAAAATAAGATTCAGCTCCGTGTCTTTTATCTGCAGTCCAAGGTCTTTGACGAACTTCTCGAATTCAGATTTATCTATAAACCCGTTACCGTCGCTGTCAAATTTCATAAACATGGTTTTCATTTTTGCTTCTTCCTCAGCGGCGTTATCGTCGAAGATGCGATAAATGGTGTCTTCTTCAGAATTGAAACCTTCACTGTCATTGTTGGTTCCAAAATACTTGTAAAGGTTATCTGTGTTTTCCTTTGTCTTGCGCTCATAATCCTGTCGTAGATGGTACCTTTCTAGAAGCAAGTTTTGAACTGGCGTGGCTGGGTTTTGAATTATCTGTTGGATTTTAGATATCCAAGCTCTGGGCTCTTTTGTTGCCATGTCGCACTCAGCAAATGGTGGAGTTGATAATCTCAACCGTGTGCCAAGTTTTGATTCCGCGCCTCGGCACTCTACCGTCGTAGCTTTGTTTAGCATGAACTCACTTGTTGGAAATTCGTCCATCGTCGGGCATTCTTTCTCAAAGAAGAGTAAGCGTTCTGGCAGGAGGGCGCACCATCTTTTAACCCAAGTTGTCCAGTTGGAGCCTGACTTTGATCGATGGTATATCCATCCAGTTCGGCTTACTTCCCAAACTAAACAACAGTGAAGGTCATCGACGAACTTTATGATTTTCCCCTCAGAGGATCCACTAAAGAGTTCTTCCAAGTGAACAAGCAGCTGTGGAAATGTCGCGTGATCACAGAGAAAAGTGGCGCTTCCCTCATAAGACAGGTAATCAACAGCTTTCTTCGAAAGCAATTCAAGTTCTTCCTTGCAAATGACTGGCGGGTACGAATTCGCAAGAGTTAGACGATTTGCTATTTGCCACAGCTTTTTCAGAGACTTTTCCGGGATATATGATTTGTAGGCACCCTTACTCAACTTCCAACATTCCTCCTCGATTGCAGCTATCTGCAGGTTTTTCATAATATACGCCTTGAAATCTTGAAAACTTGCATAACGTTGTTTTATAATGCAAGCAAATTCTTCCTCTGAAAACGTTTTATCACTCAACGCGTTAAACACTTGTTTTGTGATACATTTTAAATCATCAGCAAAGTCTATGTCTCTTTCTTTCTCAATAGTTCTCGCGAACGCAGCCTGCCAAACACAGATTAGCCCCTCGCCAATCATTTTGTCGATTTTCTTCCCTGAAACAATACATGATACAATAATAACGCGAGTTCATTCTAATCATGTTACGGATTTCAACGCTCGAAATAAATATTTAACGTCCAAACTTCTCCAACAGGGTTATCGGAATCATAAACTTCGAAAGACATTTTATAAATTTTATCGTAGTTACTATGAATTGATTTCCAAATTTAATGTTGGGTTAAAGACGCTTTTACGTGAGGGCCTTTCGGAACCAGAATTTTATGGTGACTTGCTTTACAAATTAACAAACTAGGAAGGAATGATTTTTCTTTTCAGTTCAGAAAAATCATCATAGGTGGGTCGATCAAAAAGTAATGAAACTGGCCGTCATATTTCCGTCCAGAAGCAGCACCCTACAAGTATAATAATTTCCATCGATTAAATTAAATCTTTTGGCGAGTTTTATGCGAAGTTGGAATAAATTACCACTGGCAGCAAAATAGTGACATAACGCGCACCACTACCATGCGAACATCTCCGCACGCCGTGCGACGCGCTTGACGTTATTTTCAAGAAATCAAACTGCACCATTCCTTTTTCGTTTATGGTATTTCAGCTGACGGGGGTAATTAAGATGCTTAAATTGTCGCTTAATGCATTAAAGACACCAATGAAATATTAACAGTTTACTTTAAATGATATTTTAATGATCACTTTCAATTATACAGTCTTAAAGAGATGATTTCAAGTTCGCTGCAAACATTCCGGAAATACGACAGCTCTAATCATTCAGATATTAACCAAAATTAAATCACCCGTTCACTGACTTCAGCATCCGTATTCACCAGACGTAAACTGTTTCATTTTAATTAAGATTTTCATTTTAACTGACTAACGCATTTATGATTCAAGTCAGCAACGATTTAAAACAGCTGGCGTAAGTAACGTTTCTGGTCAGAAAGTGACATTTTTGAATGAAGAGATGGGTATTGCATACTGCATACTGCCTTTGTTTGGATAGAGACTGAGGGAGGAAGACCTTTCTTTTACACAATCTAACTTATTTTAGTAGATTTAAGGAAGTTTCAATTTCGGCATGCATTTTACATCAGGAAAACATGTCCGTGAAATGTATAGCCCCTTAAACCCCACTTTTATACATTAAAAATGGGGTTTGCAGGGGTGTACATTATTTTCTTATTTTTGATCCAAAACATACATTGTGGTACTCGTTAGAACCGCCTCGGCGAGGAGCTTCTAACGTGTACCCACAATGTATGTTTTGAGCAAAAATATTTAAAAAAAATAGAATAAAATAAAATAAAATTGAATTAAATTTTCAATTTTTACAACTGAAAAAAATCTCTGTATATTGCATGCGCAAGTTTTCACAATGATGTGAAGATTTTCGAGAACCCCCTAAAAGAACGAACGTAACTTTAGCGTGCGGCGAGGTCTGAAAGATGGTGATACTAATAAGGTCATTATTTTGTGCTCAGTAAATACTTTTCAACCAAACTTCATATATTTTCGCATAAATATGAATGTTTATACATAATGGATTATCACTTGAATATACGTTTCCAGAACAGAGTTATTAAGCGAGTTATATTAATATTTGATCGACCCTCGTACGTTACAGACTTATAGGATATAACTTAAATGTTATGCGACAGTCTGCATGCTTAGTTTTTTTTAACCCAGTCATGGTTGATAACTACGCTACCTGCTTTAATTGTACGCCGGTTGTTCGGGCATCAGACTGTATGATGGCCCCGACATTAAGTTGGTTGGTACCGGAGCTTCTTGTCTGTTTTTTTTTTCTTTTGCTCCGGATTTCAGTAAGTTATTCGGCGTCCAGGGATCTCCATCGTCGGACAGCTTACTGAATCGGTGAGTCCTAGGTTTTGATTCATCATGATTTATTTATTTGTCCTTGATGATTCATTGACTGGTTAAAAGATTCACGACGATGACCGAACAACTAATTAAATGCTGTGAACCACAAAAGAAACGGCGAATGTTTTGAATATGAGTCAAAATTTATTTCACAAATGTGCTTTTACAAGTTCATTAATCATTTGGATGTTTTACTCGTATCCCCTTATTTTGTTGCATGAACGCTATTTCGAAAATTGGCTTTCAAAAACATACCTCAGAAGAAAGCGGTATCAATGTTACAAACAACTTCTTGCCGCACTTTGTTCCTTGCGTCTACAATTTCACTACTGAGAATCACGTGGCATTGTAAACATACAAACCGATCAATGATCGGTGACACACAATTTAATTCTGCACGAAGTTGAGGCGATAAATTCGAGTTAAAGCCGCGAACAATGTTGTTGTCGTTTGTAGGCTTCACTACGTTAACACCTTAAATCAGGAGCTTGATGGTACCAGGGCTTATCCGGAGACAGATGAAATGTCTGTAGTTAATGCTCACTTGAACGATTTACCTGTTAAGTTTTCTGTTTTTGTCAAAGAAGGCTAAGACAAACTTCCTACGATGTATTAGTTACCTAAGCTTCACAAAAGACCATACAAAGCTACATTTATCGCAAATTCGAGCTCTTGTACTACTACTGAACTTTCTAAATTATTAACTTCCTGTCTTACTGCTATCAAATCTCATGTCATAAGATACTGTGAGACAGTGTATGAAACTTCAAATAAAAAGTGATTTTGGTCAATAAAAAATTCTGGCGAGCTGCTCAGTAAATTGAAGTGTAGAGGGTTCCGTGCGACGAGCTTGTCCACATATGATTTTTCTACTCTGTATACAACATTACCACATAATCTAATCAAAGAAAATCTTCTGGATTTGATAGAGTGGACCTTCAAAAGGGCATTAAAAACTATGGTTCACTCTATTTGGCATGTAATGACAGAAAGGCTTTTTTCACTTCCTCTGACCAAAGTCGGTATATACTTTGGTCATGTCAGAATATGTGCGACGCCTTATCCTATCGCCTGGATATTATTTATATTAGATTTGGGACCAAGTTATACAGACAAATTGTTGGAATGCCGATGGGTACAAATTTTGCGCACGTCTCGTAGCTGATTTATTTTTATACTGCTACGAAAGAGATTTCATGGATTCTCTTAATCATGATAATCAAGCTGATGTTATCGAGGCGTTTAATTCGACTTCTTGGTACCTCGATGACCTTTTGAACACTCACAACCCTTATTTTGAAGGTATGGTCAATCAAATTTATCCACCTGAACTACAGTTGAACAAAGCCAATATCTTAGATACCGAAGCCCCCTTTTCAGATGTACATTCTTCTGTTGTAAATGGATTTGTTTCTTCTAAAATTTATAATAAGCGCGATGACTTTGTGATTTTGATATAGTAAATTTTCCGTTTTTGGATGGTGACGTTCCTCGTCGTGCTTCTTATGGTGTATACATTTCGAAACTTTTTAGGTTTGCTAGAGTCTGCAATCATGTTTAACGACCAAACTTCTCCAATAGGGCTATCGGTATCATAAACTTCGAAAAACACTTTCTAAATTTTATCGTAGACACTATGAATTGATTTCCAAATATAATGTTGGGTTAAAGACGCTTTTGTGTGAGGGTCTTTCGGAACCATAATTTTATGGTGACTTGGTTTACAAATTTAAGAAACTGATAGGTAGGAAGGATTTTTCTTTTCAGTTCAGAAAAACCATTGCACGTTACAGACGTATAGGTTATAACTTGAATGTTATGCGACAGTCTGCATGCTTAGTTTTTAACCCAATCATGGTTGATAACTATGCTGCCTTCTTTAATTGCACGCCGGTGGGTCAGGCGTCAGACTCTATGATGGCCCTGACTTAAAGCTATTCATTTTAGTTGGTTGGGGCCGGAGCTTCTTGTCTGTTGCCTGGTCCACCAGGGTCCAACTGGTGTTTTTCTTTTGCTCCGGAGTTAGTAAGTTATTCGGCGCCCAGGGATCTCCATCGTAGCTTACTCAATCTGTGAGTCCTGGTTTTTGATTCATCAGGATGTTTATCATGATTTATTTGTTTGTTCTTGATGATTCATTGACTAGTTAGAGATTCACCACCAGCAAAAGAAAAACATCAGTTGGACCCTCTGTGTAAAACCGGTTTATGCCCGCCACTAACTTTGTGTTACTGATCGTTCCAAGGCGATACTTCTGTGGTGGTTCTTTTTGTTTTATGTCTTGGTGTTTACAATTTTTGTGCTGTTGGCGCCTTATGCATATTTTTTGTTAAGTTTAGGTAACTGAGTGGCCACCTATTGGTAAAATAGCTGCTCATTCGGCTAACGATAAGTATAAGTACCTGATTGTTAATTTAGTTTTTTTCCCACCTCGGTTTTTGGAGTGGGAATCTTTTCCTGATTGCGCCTTTTCCTGATCTATGCCTACTTGTACATTTACTCCTCTAGGGTTCACTCTACTGACTGATAAAAAAAGTGCAGCCCATGCAGAAATTGAATGAAAGTTAAATAAGGAATTCCGGTTATTTCGTTTTCGCAAACACTTCCATGTTATTGCGATGGAAGTACTATATGTTCATGGGGCGGAAGTGTTTGCGAAAACGAAATAACCCGAACCTTATGTACGTTTTCAGATTTTAGTTAAGTTCGGACAACTGAGTGGCCGCCTATTGGGAAATAGCTGCTCACTCGGCTTACGACATGTTTTCTTAGTTTCTTAAATTTGTAAACCAAGTCACCATAAAATTCTGGTTCCGATAGGCCATCTTCTTCCTTCTGATGTATAATCCGCCTTTATATAGGCGCACCACCTTTCGGCGTAATTGTTAATGTTAGTTTTCACTACAACACTAAAATATGTGGAATGTGTATAAACACTGTAAAACAGTATATAAAAAAAGTCCGAACACAACTGAATATTTACACGTGCAAGGTCTTTAACTGTAGCAAGTGTTAAGTTTTCATCGTCACAGACTTTGCGACAACTGAACATGCGAATCTATGGAAGTCCCAGTCCTTCTTCTGACAATCAACACTACAATACTTGTTTATTTGACAACGCGAACAACGCTTGAGTTCAACACCTGCTTGAGGTTGACGTTTGCAATTTGAACAAGTATTGACTTCCGAAATCACTTCCAAAATGTCAAAAGAATTGTCGTCACTGTCAGTGTCTGTCTGTTGAAGAACCTCTAAGAGGAGTGCTCTTTCAGTTTCGATACTGATGTCAGAATCTGGTGACAAAACCTGCTCAGAGCGCTTATCTCTGCCACAGATTAAATCCTGAATTTGACCGGTATTATCCAGATCACTACTGTCCCTTGTGGAAGTTACACAAACAGGCTCTGGTTCTTTTAGAACGGCTGTAGGTTCCTGTTCTTGAAGAACGGTTGTGTTCACTTCTGAGGCAGGGCTTTTAGGCGAATCAGATTTCTCAGCTGTCTTCTTTTCCTGAAAGCGTTGTTTTCCGAATCTTTGGCGTCACAGCCTAGCTGGCGCATTTGTGCTTCTTATTTCGTGGTTTCCGTCTCACAGGAAATGGCGGCTGGTCACCTTCAACACTTTTGGCGCGAAATTCGCATTTTATGAATAACGAGACATTTCCCAGGTTCCGGGAAAGCTTCCACTGGTACCGGTGCTCGCTATCACTTTCCAACGTGTTGAAGATGTGAATTATGGCAGTTGGGATAACACTGGGTTATTTTTCCATTGTTATTTCCAATAATTTTAACCGCGGTCAAAATTTCCGCCATGGTGGTTCGCCATCTTGTCGTTTACTATCACGTGAAAGAACCTTTAACCTATCATTAAATTTGGAAATCAATTAAAAATGTCTACGATAAAATTTAGAAAATGTTTTTTGAAGTTTATGATACCGATAGCCCTCCTGGAGAAGTTTGGACGTTAAACATTTATTTCGCGCATTGACGTCCGTAATATGATTGCAGGCTCTAGTAAACTTAATAATAAACACGGCGAGGAACGTCACCATCCAAAACCGGAGAATTTTCTATATCAACATCAAAGACATCGCGCTTATAATATATTTTAGAAGAAACAAATCCATTTGCAATAAAAAAGATGTAAATCTAAAAAGAGGCTTCGGTATCTGTGGTATTGGCTTTGTTTAATTTCCAAAATGGTGACATCTTAGCTTTTGTCTTCCTTAATTGAACCAGACAATATTTACACACATTATAAATTTATATACTTTTTTGGTCATACGGATATCAAAATGAGGAAAATAGACGGAAATTTCTGCCTTCAAACGACTAGTAACAGAGATCTTGTAGTGCTTACAGTTGGTCCAAAGGTGCATAATAATAAGACTCTATCATTTTTCGAACAGACAGGTAAATAACGGTAAATAAATACACGGTTCGAAGAATAACGAATGCTTTGATCGTTTTCTTCTAAAAGTCCAAGACCGTCAGAAGAGTGACCATGGGTTTGGGTGTTCTCAGCTTGACACAGACGTTACTCAAGATACTGGTGACACTTTGTGAAAACGCTTGCTTTTCTTGCTTGTAAAACTGATAAAATGTTATTATGTGTTGACGTAGATAAAAAGAAAAACGGCGTGTCCCGTGTTTCATTTAATTGTGTGTCGAGGTAGTTGCATCAGCGGTAAGGTATGCCTGACGGTAAAAATCGAAAAACAGTTTGACAATAGGAAAGCTACATTATTTTCTATTATGTTGGTGAAATTATTCCAATAAGTCAAAACAATTAAGTCATGACGGGTGTTTGACTAAAGACAAAAAAGATGTCCCATCTGTGTGCCAAAACAAGTAAAAGCACTTTATTGTAAAAACAATATCTTCGTAAGTCAATCTATCGCAAAAGTTTTGCTGCTGAAAAATACGCTTTCTTCGTAGATTCGATAGATGTAATTATTTTTAGGGGTTGATGTCAAGTAAAAAAGAGAAGTGAAAAAGCAATGTCCCACTCACGTTTCTTTACCATTATGACGTCATATCTAATCAGAGTGTCTATTGACATACGTCTGTCAATAGCAAATATTCGGGAAATATGCTTTTGACAGACGTCTGGCAATAGCAGATTGTCGGTAAATTTACTATTGCCAGACGCATTGCAATAGTAAATTTACCAAATGTTCGATAAAGACAGAAATATCTAGACACATCTTATACAATTTCAACCTTGCCCATTAAAACATTAGCCTTGCCCAGATTATTCGAAATTACTTAATTATATTTGTCACTCATGCTGGGATATTTCTTTTCTTCGATTCCTTTTTAATACTGGACAAACATTCCCTTTAAAAGGATTTTTTTTATATCTTAATGGCTGTACTATTGTAGATCGCGCTGACATTGGTTTACATTATGCATGTACAATGGTCTACATATTGACCTCACATACCTTTGAGAAGTCAGCAGAAAGATGATACTTTAAACTGTTTTGACAAATATAGACACGTGTATGTCATTTGCACATTAATCTGCCCAGGTCTTCTATTTCAGATCATAGTACCATAGTAGGGAACTGCACATTTCAAATTATTTTAGAGCATCATTTCATACTGTTTATGTGAAGGTTTGGCATGTTTGCCGTAAGGATGAAGACAACGGTATTATTCCAATTACTTAAACTTTCTAACGTCTTTTACGCTTTGTAACGTTAGGGGTCACCAATATTGTGCGTAACGTCATTGTATATATTTTCTTCTCAAGTAGTCTGACAAATCATTTAGGTTATAAATCACACCGTCAAATATCTCAGGCATAATGAAATCACATAACAAGGCACTTGTTATTGCAATTATAAAATATGATATCCAGTCTTACTTTTTTGAACATTGCAATTTGCCAAACAGCTTACATGTACATAATGCAAAATTTTCACCAGTCATATGTAACGCCATCTCCTCGCAAAAAAGAGCAAGGTTTGGTGCCAGTAAAACTGGTTCAAGCGCTCCACTACTAATAATTTTATATTGCTGGCCGTTCCAAGCCGGACAGTAATTCTGTTGTGGTCTTATTTGTTTCATGTTTGGTGTTGATGTTCTGGTGCTGTTTGCACCTTATATGGGTGCGTATTTATAGGCAGGATTTAGTAAAGTTCAGTCAACTGAAGTGCCATCTTTCGGTAAATAGCTGCAAGTTTGTGTTTTCTATGGGGTGAAACACCATTACGTCATCACTTTCTGTGTACGCAAAAGTTTTGGTGACAATTTAAATGGTATTAAAATTTCAGCTTTTCTGATTGACTAATGCTGATAGTTACATGTATATGCACAATAATTGTTTTCAGTTATTTCAATATAAAGCTCAAAGTAATGGAATTATTTAGCTACAGTGATTTATTGATTCCAGGTGTGGTTGCAAGTCAAAACAAATAAAGCGAGGAAGGGTCACACTTTGATAAGCCGATTTCTGGTAATTGTTTACACGTTTACTTGATTTAGAAGTTTTGTTCTCCTTCTTGGCCTCCTAAATATGTGTGCCTCAAATAGGCCCTTTCATTACTTCGACTTTCTGTCGTTGAAGTGTAGAGGGTTCCATGCGACGAGCTTGCCATACATACGAATTTTCTGCTCTGTATACAACGTTGCCACATAATCTGATTAAAGAAAAACGCCTGGATATGATAGAGTGGACCTTGAAAAGAGCATGAAAAACTATGGTTCACTTTATTTGGCCTGTAATGACAGAAAGGCTTTTTTTCACTTCCTCTGACCAAAGTCGATGTACACTTTGGTCATTTCAAACTGTATGCGATGCCTTATCCTATTTCGCCTGAATAATATCTAAAATAGATTTTGAACCAAGTTATACAGACATATTGTTGGAATTTTGATGGGTACAAATTGCGCCCCTCTCGTAGCTGATT
Organism: Rugalucina vietnamica; assembly: GCA_964017185.1. Taxonomy (NCBI): domain Eukaryota; kingdom Metazoa; phylum Mollusca; class Bivalvia; order Lucinida; family Lucinidae; genus Rugalucina; species Rugalucina vietnamica. The sequence continues at coordinate 50,450,751 of OZ024878.1, read as the reverse complement.
TATTTTTATACTGCTACGAAAGTGATTTCGTTCTGTGGTGGTTCTTATTGTTTTATGTTTCGTATTCTTAGTTAAGTTTGGGTAACTGAGTGGCCACCTTTTGGGTAAAATGTCTGCCCATTCGGCTTACAATATGTGTTCTTAAGTTGCGAAATTTCAGTTATTGTTGCCAAATCTTAAGGGTCACTGACGAGACTTTAATAGTCGAAACCGCGGTATGGCCCATCCCCTTGCTCATTAATGTGTTCACTGCTCTTAAAGGATCTCAGTTTTATTTTTATCTGCTATTACTGCAGCTGGTGTTGTGCCGTGTGGCAGCCCCCGGGGCGGCCCTAAAAGTCTCCCCGTACATCATCCATAGTGCAGGTTCTTTTTTAGTACTTTGAGATCAGCGAGGATATTCTGAGAAATTAGAAATTTATTATTGGTTAAGATTCATTTTCCAACCAATGTTTAATATGTTTGGCCCCAATTAGATAATAATAGTCTTTGTATCGACTACCCTGTTAAAAGTTGCAAAATTTCATTCATTCTCTTTGGCTCCATGTTGCCAAATCTTAAGGGTCACTGACGAGACTTTAATATTCGAAACCGCGGTATGGCCCATCCCCTTGCTCATTAATGTATTTACTGCTCTTAAAGGATCTCAGTTTTATTTTTATCTTAGTATAAGTACCTGATTGTTTATTTAGTTTTTCCCACCTCTGTTTTTGAAGTGGGAATTTCTTTCTGATTGCGTCATTTCATGATCATTGCCTACTTTTAGTTTCATGGATTCTCTTAAAATAAATGTTTAACGACCAATCTTCTCCAGCAGGGCTATCGGTATAATAAACTTCGAAAAAACATTTCTAAATTTTATCGTAGACACTATGAATTGATTTCCAAATTTAATGTTGGGCTAAAGACGCTTTTGGGTTAAATCTATAGGGTCACTGAAGAGGCCTAAGTAGCCGAAACCGCGGTATGGCCCATCCCCTTTCTCAATAATATGTTCACTGCTCTTAAAGGATCTCAGTTTTATTTTTATTTGCTATAACTGCAGCTGGTGTGGCGGCCCTAAAAAGTCGCCCCGTACATCATCAATAGTGCAAATTATATTTTCATTTAGATCCTTTGAGATCAGCGAGGGTATTCTGAGAAATCAAAAAATCATTACCATGTTAGATTCATTTTCTAACTTTTTTAATTTGGATAATAATAGTCTTTGTATCGACTAACCTGTTGTATGTTGCAAAATTACAGTAATCCTCTTTGGCTCCATTGTGCCAAATTTATAAGGTCACTTGAGAGGCTTACTAAATTGACAAGTAGATACTCTGGAATTCTATGAAAACATATCATAAGCATAGTGAGCAGCTATTTTCCAATAGCCGGCCACTAAGTTACCCGAACTTTCTGATTGCTTTTTACTGATCATTGCCTACTTTTTACTGATCATTGCCTACTTGTACCTTTTTATTTTTGGTCACAGGGTAGTTATTTACTATTTATTACTATTTTTACATGACGTTATCCAACTATACCAGCTCACTCGACTAACAGTGTAAACGCTATGCCTTATCATACCCCGCAAGTAGGTCATTCATGATTCATTGATAAACAGAGAGGCTGAGCTATAAATACATACACTGCTAACAGACTTTAACATAATCTGTGCTATTAATAGTACCCTCTCATTTACAATCACTGCATAGTTTAAAATGCATGCTGCATGTACATGCTAAGACAAAACTTCAAAATTTTCTGCTGTTGCAACAACAAATCACTCTAGATTTATGTTGCTGTGAAACTTTTGTATTACTTCCTCACATAGCGGCATTAAACTTGCATAACTTTCTGTCTGCACCAGGAAGTCATGTTTTCAATTACAAAATTAATGCTTCTGTTTGGTTTAAAAGGTTCCAAGAGGATATTTTTGGCTAGATAGCATTTTCAGTATACATATGTTATCACTAGAAAATTGTAATTTCCCTAGATTACCCCTTCTAAGAAATTATGTCAAACAAAAATTTTCCATGAGTTGTAAACAAAGAAATTGGTTGGGTGACCTTTGTTTGATCTCATTTCAGCCTATCCTGGTAGGTGTAACTGTTTGTGGGAGGGTGCATAATGATAGAATTATGATCTTAGAATGACTTTTTGTAAACTTTCCCACGGTTATGCATATAACAATGACCTAGGAGGAGGGGTTTTCCAGGCTGGTGGACATGCCAAAAAATGCAGGGTCAGAGTCACAAAAATGATGATTCCCGTCGGTTTAAGATGTGGTTAAGTAAATGTTTACTGGCAATGAATTCTTAAAATACATACACATATGTTTCTAGTTTAATGAAGACATTCATAGCACAGATTAAAGAGATAATGTCATATACAAAATGAATTACCATTGATAATTAGCTTCAGGTAGCATCAATTACTATGACGTCACACAGCCTTAGCCAATGAGGTAATGAACTAGAATGCATGCTCACAAAATACTATGACTGCTGCATGCGGGTTTATTTAATATTGATTTTTCGTCTGCTTCTCAGCCAACAAAAAGGTAAATTCGTCTGCTGTGGCCTAGTGGTGGCGCTGATTCTTGATTTTTGCGGGAAAAGAGATAAAGTTACATTTTAACTAGATAGCTTGAACACTGTAATATATATCGTATCGTCTTTTTGTATCAGTGCCTAATTGTCATTTCGGTTACCTCCAAGATGGATTTAAGGGTGGGACTTTGGTTGTGCTTGAACCAGTTTCTGATCATTGCTTACTTTTAATTTAGAACCGTGCAGATATTCCCTTGTTAATAGTCTGATCTGAGCGCCGGATATTCGAACCAATCAGCGATATCATGCACATCCTACTGCCCCGCATGTTTTTAAATAAAAATTAAAACTGAGATCCTTTAAAGAGCAATGAACACATTAATGAGAAGGATGGGCCATACCGCGGTTTCGAATATCAAAGTCTCGTCAGTGACCTTTTAGATTTGGAAACATGCAGCCAAAGATAATTACTGAAATTTTGCAACTTTCAACAGGGTAGTCGATACAAACTAGTATTTATCTAAATGGGGCCAAATATATTAAACTTTGGTTAGAAAATGAATCTTGACCGATAATATGTTTCTGATTTCTCAGAATATCCTCGCTGATCTGAAAGGGCCAAAAAGAAAATATAACCTGCACTATGGATGGTGTACGAGGAGCCTTTTTAGGGCCGCCACACGGCACAACACCAGCTGCAGTAATAGCAAATAAAAATTAAAATGAGATCATTTAAGAGCAGTGAACACATTAATGAGAACGGGGATGGATCAATAGCAACCTAGACAATTTTAAATTCATCGCACAATAACCATATGTTGTTTCATCACAGTGCTTGAATGTGTTGTTTTCAGTGATGCGTCGAAAGCCACTATTAGATAATAAAATATAATGGTTTGCTCCATTAGAAGCTGTAAAACATTTAAAGGGAAAAAGTATGTACTATATTGCGCGATTTCGGGTAATGAACACTTCTTGTTAAATCACAAGAGACAAAGAGCGAGGATAGGGGCTAGGTAAAATCAATAAAAGAATTCCTGACCTTTCCGAGACGTTTTTGTTGTGACCCAGCAGGCACATGACGCCATAATGACGTCAGATCGACGTCGATACGACGTCATGACGTCAATAGACCTTAATATGACGTCATTATGACGTCATGTGCCTGCTGGGGATTTACCTACATGTTTTCTGTTTATTCTGTCTACGCCTCTGTTGCACCAACCACTTTTGTGTTTGATTGACGGTGGCGTTACATTTCAATGTCTATTTTCTACTTTGATGGTCCAGTATGGATCAAGTAGAAGCGGACGATCGACTCACTCTACACGGCTTTTATTACTCACTATGTGTTGCTGTGACCAATGGCAAACTAGGTACGACACTATAAGAACGTCGCAATTATCAATGTTATAACTAATAAACTCAACCTTATGGGTTTCGACGGCCAGATATGACCAATGTACACGTATTACCGATTTATTTACTAGATACTTTCATAACAGGATCGTGCCTGTGATCTACATGTATCTGAATCTCAGAGGAGTCCTGAAATAGGTCAATAGTCTAGTGTCGGACAGGACAGGACCATAGACCATGTATGTTGAAGAGTAAAATCCATGTCATGTGCGATAAGTTTGACGGTGATACAAAAGTATTGCATTATATATTTTCTCAAGAACTTACTCGTAAACAAATAAAACAAGTAAAATATATTTTATTTACAGAATTGCAATTACCGAAGCCATATTATCTTATACATAGCAAATAGCTAATTAATGTTTTACGTGAAATATATCAAATTATTTTATACTTAGCAGTGAAATTAATGTACATGTATATCGAAAATGGATAAAAGTGATATTTTCACTGCAGAATTGATATTGATATTTTCACTAGTGATTGATATCAGCCGATATTTTCACTGCAGAGTTTGGATTACTTCTGACGTTTCCATTCACTTGACGTCATTAAATGTGCCTTACTTCAGAAATTCAAATGCCTATAACTCCGTCATTTACGAACGAAAACATAAAGTGTGGGTATTCATTTTCTTAGTTAGAACGTTAGGAACAATGTGGTACCAAAATTATTTGTGTTTTCAAAATTTTTTGGTTTTTGCATTTTCACCGCCTGCTTTGTGAATAGGAAAATGTATTTTGTATAAAATGAAAAGAAAATTTACTTTTTATCGGTTAATACCAAATATATTTCATCTCGTGACTTGAAAACATCTAAATTTTCACTCGTGCTACGCACTCGTGAAAATTTTGATGTTTTCAACTCACTTGATGAAATATATTGGTATTCACCTCAAAAAAGTAAATATCCTCTATATATATTTTATTCACAGAATTGCAATTACCGAAGCCATATTATCTTATACATAGCGAATAGCTAATTAATGTTTTACGTGAAAATATATCATTTATAAAATATACATAGCATTTACACGTACAGTAAGGTTTTCCAACATTATTGGGATAACATTCATTGTTCTTGGTATCTCGTCTCCAACAAGTCTCTCGGATATATATACATGTATGCGATGCCGTGATGCACACACGAAGTATCATTGCCACACCACACCTGGAAAGACAAGCAATCCGGGTGTTTGTCCATTTTGTTCATTAATTTCACTGGAAAATTGTATATAGTGACATTTTGTCTAGAAGATACTCTTACTTATTGTGCATTGAATCAGTATATTCTTATGATACAATCAAATCAATTGGTAAATCACTACAGGTAAATCTGCGTCTGTTCATTGTTTCAATTTTTTTTCAGGAGAACTAAGTCTTTATAATATGTCAGCGTGCTAGAATGTTTTTAAGAATTATTATAAATTGATACAGTATAAGATACAGCACAAGCATTCGGTAATCAGTAGGGCACAACCGTTAAATCGATATATAATATTTCCTTTTTCATATAGTATCTAAAACTAGATATCATATCTAAATCTAGATATAAACACAAAATATTTGAATTTACATATAGTATCTCCTTCTAGATATATAACTCTACATCCGGTTTATCTATACTTCGTTTTACATATTATATCTAAACTGACATATATTGTCAAAATATCTCCTTTTTAATATAGTATCTAAAACTAGATATCATATCTAAATCTAGATATAAACACAAACTATTCGAATTTAAATATAATATCTACTTCGAGATATACAGCACTACATCCGGTTAAAATATATATTTCGTTTGACATATTATGTCTCAATTGACAAAAATTTTCAAAATTTTTCGCCCCATAGCAACATGTATACGTAATTTGTAGTCAGGATGTTCCCATCGGTGTTCCTTGATAACTCTCCACACCACGCGGAAGTAGAGCTAGGTGACAAAGTGAAACGGATTGCGGCTTATCTAGCTGATCTACGTAATTTGTTGATTTAGATATACTAGGGATTGGAATATACCCGCAACTTAGTCTGCAACTAACATGGCCTAGTTCAACCTGGCGACGGACAAACATCTTAAATATCATCTTGTTGGTGTTTAAACGATTCCGTGTGTTCAGATTTTATCTGACAGTCAGGTCTGAAGACTAGGTCACTTGGACTTAACAAAAGGTCACAAAGTCTGTAGCCTCGTCACAATACGTCCTTGTCATCTGTTTATCATGGAAGATTGTCGTGGGACCTCGGCTTAAAGTCTCACCCGGAGGAGTGGAGAAGGATGGGATCGAACTCATGACTCCTTTTTACAGTGCATTTAGCTTATCCGATGTGTGCCTTAGAGGACTGTATTACCCCGCCACGCGAACACGATCATCGAGTTGCTTAATTTTTAGCAGCTTATTTTTGAAAACTCCAGTGTGCTAGAACTCGCCAAGATACATGAACCATCTCATCGTATGAAGCTTTGCCATCGTTTAACAAGTCCCCACTCCGTTAATAATACTGGTCCATGACCTACTTGTTTTTTAGCAATCATTCTTATATATTTCCTTCTCTCGTTTCAATATGTCAGAGATGTTCCGGGATATCAAAAAGTTGAGGCATCCAGACGCAGGAAGCATAAATTTAAATTGGTTCACCGGTACCAGCACCATTCCAATAACGTGTTGATGCTCTCGACATGGATGATAGCCTTGCTGAACCGTTTTTTTTTAATTTCACATTTGTGTGAAAATAGGTACCAACAAGGCACATTTTGGAAGTGTGACATTTGTGTATGTTAAATTTCGATGGCGGGGTGGAGGCGGTGAAATTAATACTAAAACTTCAAATGTCTTCAATGTCGTTCCAAGGCGATACTTCTGTTGTGGTTCTAGTTGTTTTGTGTTTTGGAGTCGAGTTTTTGTGCTGTTTGAGCCTTATGTGCGTTTTCATATTTTTAGTTCAGTTCGGGTAACTGAGTGGGCGCCTATTGGGGAACAGCTGCTCACTCGCCTTACGACATATTTTCATGGTATAAGTACCTAAGTGTCATTTTAGTTTTTCCCACCCCTCGGTTAATGGAGTGGGAATTTCTTTCTGATTGCCCCATTTCCTGATCATTGCCTTTTCGTATTTTTATCTGTTTCTGACGGTACGAATTTATATAACGTCTGTGAAGAACTAGTATGATTTTTTCCAGATGTGTAGAATTGACACAAATCGGTACTAAATCTTCTAACACGAAAACACGTTCTTGAACCACAATTTTCACATTTTGCAAAGTTCTTATGTGAATTATTAGTACCAAATCCTCCCAGCCGGCGAAGAATTGGTAACAAATTGGTATGTGACGAATTTCATTCCATTTCACACGCATGTGAGATAGGCGCATGTAATCAAATTTCATGTACGTATTCTTCGCACTCACGAAAACCACCCATGTGAAGTGGTTTTGCCTTTAATTCCACTGATTCTTCAATATTTATAGCATTATATGTGAACATTAAGTACCAAGCTTTCACATCTGAGTAAAATTGATACCAGTTCTTCAAAGGTGTGATGAATCCAAACCAATTCTTCACACGTCAAAACACTGACTCGTCCCGCATGTGAAAATTTGGTACAAATTTTTCACATATGAAAATAATACCAGATATTCACAGATATTATGATTAAGTGCCGCCGATTTCACACATGTGGAATCTGCGATTCAACAACGCTTTGAAAACGTAGATAAAAGGAGCAAAACATAAAACAAGTAGGACTACAACAGAAGTACCGCATCGGAGCGGTCAGTAATATAAATACTGGGTGGTACAAACAGTTTTATATATTTTTCACTATCTTTGTTGAACTAGAGCCACAAGATAAGCTTTTCTTCTCGGTCTGATACAAATGCATGATTTTGCAAGCAGCGGGCGGTCTCGGGAGATACAACGTTATAATTTATAAATCCGTGGTTTCCTGCAGATAGAACATAAGCGTATAACCCAAACGCGCCCCGGGTGTATGAAAATTCTCAACACGCTGAAGATTTTGGACGTATAAAAATAATTTGTTTCTTAAACTCGTTTTAGCAGTCACACATTAGCGCGTGACTAAAGCGTCTGCCAGACGTATGAAAAAGAAAATCTCAAAACGCCAAAAAAAAAAAAATATATAAATAAAATGAAATAAAATAAAGTACGTTTTGTGTTAAGTCGCAGACACACTAAGCAGGAAGACCCCGCCCATTGGGACTTAAAGAAATAGATGGGCTGCTTGGGCCTCCAGGCAAAGCTTGTTCCACCTGATGACTGGTAAACCGCTCAGGTCTTAGCTTTCCCAGGAAAAGTGGTTACAAGTCAAAACGTCCACACATATTAGCATGTGTGGCTTTGTTGGATGGTTATATTTTAAGCACTTGTTGAATGTCTTGACATCCTCATTTTGGTTAAAAGTCCCATAAAGTGGAGGCAACGTCCCGACATGACCTTAGCTGTTGACTGGGACGTAAAGCATCAATTCAAACAAACAAACAAACACTAAGCAGGTGCTATAGGCGCGCAGCAAACGTTAAACGCGCGTCTCATACACGCTTGGGGCACGTTACTGAACAAATATTTGTTAAAAATATGCGCCAAACGCGTTCAAAGCGTATTCAACGCGCCTGTAACGCGCGTGGAACTTATTCGAAACGTATTTAACTGGCTAATCTGCTGTAGATGGTACTAACCGAGTGACGGTGATTTCCAGCTTAGACACACGACCGATTCACGCCGAGATTCGAGAAAATTTTTAAGCATGCTTAAAAAGCCTATTGAGCCCTTCCCGCGTGGAGTGCGCACCGACCTACAGCGACGTCCCAGCAGGCACATGACGTCAAGTTGACGTCACATTAGGGTTACATTATGGTGGTCACGTCGTAGGACGTTATAACTACGTCAGTGTGACGAAAATATGATGACCTAAAGTGACGTCAGGCGTATAACCTTCATGCAACGTCAATATGACAAAAATATATAGAGGATATTCGAGTTTTTGGAGTGAATATGAGTTTTATTTCATTGAGTGAAGTGAATTTTTTTTTATATTTCATGAGTGCCGAAGGCACGAATGAAATATATAATTTTTCACTTCACGAGATGAAATAAAACTTATATTCACGACAAAAACTTGAATTTTCTTTTTATTATATTGCATGTAGTCATTGTAACGTTGCGCGCTAAAGCATATGACGTCAAAATCTTAAATGACGTCATTACGTTACGTCATTACGTCGCTATTGTGTGTGAACGTTCATTGCGTCAACAATAGCATAGATTATAAAATTTAGTTATGTATAAATTAGAAATGAAATGGTGGAATCGTAATTTGCGTATTCCCAAATCTTATATTTTCACATGTGAAAATATAACTTTTTTATATTTTCACATGTGAAAATATAACTTTTTCAAATATTGGTTATATTCAATACATATTTCTCTATATTTCATCACTTCCCATATAATTAAATGACCTAATGTGATGTCATAATTATACCCTATATGTAACGTATTTTCATGGTTGCATTTATGTCATGAGCAATCACCTGGCGTGTGAAATGCATATACTATATCAACGTACACCGAGGCGTACACCAAGCGTACAAAGCGCGCATGTAACGCGTTTCTAACGTGCCTCCGATGTGCTCCTGACGTATGTTGAATTTTACATTATTGTCAACACAACCGGCGCGCGTTTGGCTTATATGCTAATGTGTGTCAGCTATTTTCCTCGTTTCCTGTGTGTTAAGACCTCGTTTACTGTCCTTCCATTGGGACCTAAAAGAAATAGATGGGCTGCCTGTGCCTCCAAGCAAAGCTTCTTCGCTACTGACTGACCATCTGATTACTGGTTAACCGCTCAGGTCTGAGCCTGCCCAGAAAAGTGGTTCGTTTGGTGGTTATATTCGAAGCCCTTATTGGATGTCATGACGTCCTAATTTTTGGTACAAGTCCCACACAACTCGAGGCAGCGTCCCGACATGACCATTAGCATTTGACTGGGACGTTAAACACCAATTCAAACAAACAAACAAACAAACAAACAAACAAACAAACATAAAATAAATAGGGAGCGTGGTGACGTAGTGGTAAAGCATGGGAATCCGAATCGAGAGGTCATGGGATCGATCACCGTGGCACTGGCAGCACCGTGTTGTCCTTGAGCAAGGCATATTAACTCCCTGGAGGACGAGGAGCCATGCAAATAATGTACCCATCGCCATTTAGCGTAACTGCAACCGAGTTTGACTGTCCCTTGCCGAGTTGCATCATGGTACAGCTCTGGCCAGTGTTGATTCGAGCCCCGCGCCGAGCATTTGTGAGACGAGTGTGAATATGTTGTTTGATCCCGGGATTCGATCATATAGGTTTATTGTTTGAATGTGTTGCTTTACGTTCGAGTCAACATCTATGGTCTTATTGGGATGTTGCTGCCTTTCAATGGGACTTCTACCCAACATTGTGATGTCGTTATATGCTTAAAAATACGTGCTGAAGACATATAACCACACAACAACTAAAGCTTATAACTTTTCCTAGGCAGTTTCAGACCTAAGTGGTTAACCAGTTATCGTGTGGTCGATCACTCAGTTATAAGCTCTGTCTGGCAGCCCATCTATTTCTCACGGCCCCAACGGGCGGGGATGGGCAAAGTCGCATCGGTTTGCCGCCCTTATCCGTTTAGTTTAGGTTTAGTTAACATTGAGAGATCGCTGGTTTCATTTGCAGTCACGCTCTCATTGAACAGTCTGTTCATCGAGATAAATGCTTGTTGCCTGGCATTGTGGTAGAGTCACTCTTTGAAAGAAGAAGAAAAAGAAGAAGAAGTAGAAGAAGAAGAAGAAGAAGAAAAAGAAGAAGAAAAAGAAGAAGAAATAGAAGAATGATTTATTTACAGAGAGGTCCCCGGCGAGATCGTACGTTATCTTGTCGTGAAGAGCCATTGGGCAAAATTTTAAGCTCCCTTGACTTCTGGTTTACATACAGAAAGCGTTGGCTCCTTCCCAATATGACTGAAAAATTGCTGATATCGACGTTAAGTCATATAATCTAACCAGTCCAAACATTTTAGATATAATTAACACTTCTTGGAGCTTCCCTAGTGCTTTATGTCGTTATGTTGAGCAAGTAAAATAGTGTTGACTCATGTAAATCGGACGACGAGTATATTCAAATCCAAACTGTACATAACTTCCCTGGTGAACTTTTCGATGACGCTGGATTTTTTGTTGGAAATTTGTTTCTGCACAAAATTCAAACCTTCGCGCTATGCGAAACTCGATGAGAGACTGCGCATTACGCAAAATGATCACGTGTTCAGATGAAGGAAAAAATATATCTCGATCGAAATATATAATGATATTTAGATTGACATATTATATGTCAATTTAGATATATTATAATAGGGTATATTTCGTTCGAAATATATGGTAATTAGGCATATCTCCTTCTAGATATAATATATCGATTTAACGGTTGTGCCCTACTGGTAATAAACTAAGCCAAACAATAAAGTTGTTGATAGATGTGTTCTATAGCAGAAGATGTATAAAATCACATACCCTATTTCAGAGGCTCTAGGTTAGGTTATCACTGTTCGAATGTCAGCTGAAAGTTTTCATATGAAACATTATCGCCATCTTTTTTCTCCCTAACCGTGAGCACGTGGTCGATAACAGCCTCGTCCGACAGCATCGTTCTCCATGTGCCGATCAGATAATCGTTGCTGTGAATGGTCTCCGGTGGAACATAGACTGTATGTCTCACCAGAACTTGAAATGCGGTCAGGTGGAGTTCATCGCCGATCCATTTGCCCATGACAAAGTGCCCGCAGTTAGAATTTAGGGGGCAGTCAAGGTGAGCGAAGGGGTGTGTCTCTATACCGCAACCTCGTATCTTGGCGTATTTCTCAAGATAGCTGTTTTCGTAGGTGAAGTCTTGAATTCCGTGTCGGTAGAGAAGGGATACTTGTATTTGCTGGTTTTCAGCAAAGCTGGCTCCATAATATCTAAGGTGCTCATTCGTTGCTAATTCTGTGACGATTTTACCATCGAATGAACCTGGGAATATTGCTTGTCCTGATTTCCCCGGAACTTTGCTGCTGACCCATCTCACACCTTTGATGACGGTATGTTTGGGTTCAAGAGGTGGCAGATCTGAAAAGCAGACAAGGTCTACCAGACTGTAGTTTCCTGGCAAAACGTCGCTGACCATTTCTTCACCCCCTGTCATAACGATGCTCCCGCGGCTTGTCCGCCTCTTGAACGCTGAAAATGATTTCCATCTGTCGTTTAGAAACTTCGCTAACTCATCAGACTCGGTGGCATCGAAAGATCTCTTGAGTTGCATTTCAAATGCAGAAATTCCCTTGGGCTCTTGCGTTTGCTTTTTACTAGTTTTTCGCCTGATTTCCACACTTTCTTCTTTCTCCATGTATTTCCTGAATTCCAAGAAGGACAATTCTCCGTCTCCCGATGTTTCAAATTTACCGAAAGCCTTCAACAGATAATTCATACGAATATCTCTTTTCTTCTCCCACAGGTAGTCAGAAAATTCTTTAAAGTTGATTGTGCCGGACCCATCTTGATCCGCAGCAAGGAAAGCTCCGCGAATGGCGTTGACATCTTCGCTGGCAGCATGCTCGTCAAGAACTTGCTCCGAAAAATATTGACAAAACTCATTGAAATCAATAAGGCCATTCGATGATTCATCAATTTGGTTGAAAATAAGATTTAGCTCCGTGTCTTTTATCTGCAGTCCAAGGTCTTTGACGAACTTCTCGAATTCAGGTTTATCTATAAGTCCATTCCCGTCGCTGTCAAATTTCATAAACATGGCTTTCATTTTTGCTTCTTCCTCAGCGGCTTTGTCTTCGAAGATGCGATAAATGGTGTCTTCTCCAGAATCGAAACCTTCACTGTCATTGTTGGTTCCCAAATACTTGTAAAGGTTATCTGTGTTTTCCTTTGTCTTGCGCTTATAATCCTCTCGTAGACGGTACCTTTCTAGAAGCAAGGTTTGAACTGGCGTGGCTGGGTTTTGAATTAGCTGTTGGATTGGAGATATCCAAGCTCTGGGCTCTTTTGTTGCAATGTCGCACTCAGCAAATGGTGGATTTGATAATCTGAACCGTGTGCCAAATTTTGATTCCGCGCCTGTGCATTCTACCTTTGTAGCTTTGGTTAGCATGAACTCACTTGTTGGCAATTCGTCCATGGTCGGACATTCCTTTTCAAAGAAGAGTAAGCGTTCTGGCAGGAGGGCGCACCATCTTTTAACCCAAGTTGTCCAGTTGGAACCAGACTTTGAGCGCTTGTATATCCATCCAGTTCGGCTTACTTCCCAAACTAACCAACAGTGAAGGTCATCGACGAACTTGATGATTTTCTCCTCAGAAGATCCACTAAAGAAAGTTTTCCCCAAGTGAACAAGCAGCTGTGGAAATGTCGCATGATCACAGAGAAAATCTGCGCTTCCCTCATGCGACAGGTAATCAACAGCTTTCTTCGACAGCAATTCAAGTTCTTTCTTGCAAATGACTGGCGGGTACGAATTCGCAAGAGTTAGACGATTTGCTATTTGCCACAGCTTTTTCAGAGACTTTTCCGGGATATTTGACTTGTAGGCACCCTTACTCAACTTCCAACATTCCTCCTCGATTGCAGCTATCTGCAGGTAGTCCGGAACATCGTCGTCTTGCAGTTTTTTTATAATATACGCCTTGAAATCTTGAAAACTGGCATAACCGTGTTTTATAATGCAAGCAAATTCTTCCTCTGAAAACGTTTTATCACTCAACGCGCTAAACACTTGTTTTGTGATACATTTCAAATCATCAGCAAAGTCTATGTCTCTTTCTTTCTCAACAGTTCTCGCGAAAGCAGCCTGCCAAACACAGATTAGCCCCTCGCCAAGCATTTTGTCGATTATTACCTCTGAAACAATACATGATAATAATAACGTGACTTTATTATGACTGTTCTGAAAGTGGTCTTTAAAGATTCGATCAATGAGTTGATTATCAACGTTGTTTCTTATTTTATATAGATATTTGCTTAATGATTGTACATTTTATGTTTTGATTTCGTGTGCGCACCTCAGTATACTTTTGGGGGAAGGACTGAACTGTTAAATTTTGATCACATGTTTCCCATGTGATTCGCAAATGTATTGTTAAACGGAAATCATTTAGCAGACGACAGTTGTGTCATAGAAACATGTAAAGAGTTTTAATGTTCCTAAATTTTGAATGTGAAATCTGAATAGTAAAAAACTGTTTTCATCGGCAATCTATAAGCAGAATGTTCCTCTTTTGCAATTATGTTAAATATACAACATAACTTAAATATAAAATCTATCAAACCTAAAAAGGTAAATTACGAAGCATACTTAACGTTTCAGATTGACTTAATCACCGCAAGGGTGTGAAATGTGATTTGACTATCTATTTTAGTTAAATGAAACGGTGAATAATAAGTCAAAAGTTATTTCACAAAAGTAAATTTACAAGCCTTATGCATTTGGGTGTTTCTCATATTCCCTAATTTTGTTGCATGAATACAATTTCGAAATAAATCATTTTTTAAAACATACCTTAGAAAGCGATGTCAATGTGACAAGCCACTTCTTGCCGCACTATTGTTCTTTGCGTCGACAATTTAGTTTAAATAGTGTCCTTCAAACGTCAGGTACCGTAAATCACAAACAAGCACATTTCATGCTTACACAATTTATGATATGCAATTGAGTCGCATTATCACAAAACTTACCCTCAAAAATGCACGCCAGTCGAGTCCATGATTTTATGACTGCTTCCAGAAAGCCGCGGTGAGCCGAAACTAGACATTACCACTGACCAGTCTAATCAGACGCGAACATAAATTTCTCAGGAATGTTTCAGGTAGAAAAAACAGGATTTGATTGAAGAAAAGATCATATCATATGCGTAAAATCTTTTAAGGACATATGTTGCAAAGGTAAAAGTAGGCAATGATCCGGAAATGGAGCAATCAGAAGAAAAAAAATCCCACTCCTAAAACCGAGGTGGGAAAAACTAAATTAATAATCAGGTACTTATACTAAGAAAACATATCGTAAGCCTTTCCCAATATGCAGCCACTCAGTTACCCAAACTTAACTAAAATATGATAACGTACATACGTTGCAAACAACACAAAAAATCAACACCAAAACATAAAGCAATAAGAACCACTACAGAAGTATCGCTTTGGAACCATCAGTAATATTCTTAAAATGTACAAAAAGGTACAAGTAGGCAATAATCAGGAAGTGGCGTAACCAGAAAGTCACTAGTACCTTCACATTCCAGACTCAGAGGTGGGAAAAAACTTAATTGACAATTAGATACTTATACTAAGAAAACATATCGTAAGCCGAGTGAGCAGCTATTTCCCAGTAGGCGGCTACCTAACTAAAAATATGAAAACGCAATACGTTGCAAACAGCACAAAAATTCTGCTCCAAAACATGAAACAAATAGGATCACACCAGAAGTATCGCATTAGAACGATCAGTAATATAAATTTACTGGGGGGGGGGGGGAGCTTAAATCTAAAGGGTCACTACCGAGACTTCAATAGTCGAAACCGCGGTATGGCCCATCACCTTTCTCATTAATGTGTTCACTGCTCTTAAAGGATCTCAGTTTTAATTTTTATTTGCTATTACTGCAGCTGGTGTTGTGCCGTGTGGCGACCCTAAAAAGTCTCCCCGTACATCATCCATAGTGCAGGTTATATTTTCTTTTTGGTCCTTTGAGATCAGCGAAGATATTCTGAGAACTCAGAAATTTATTATCGGTTAAGATTCATTTTCTAGCCAATGTTTAATATATTTGGCCCCATTTAGATAACACTAGTCTTTGTGTCGACTACTCTGTTGAAAGTTGCAAAATTTCAGTAATTCTCTTTGGCTTCATGTTGCCAAATCTAAAGGGTCACTGACGAGACTTCAATAGTCGAAACCGCGGTATGGCCCATCACCTTTCTCATTAATGTGTTCACTGCTCTTAAATAAAAAATAATTGTTAGATCCTTTGGAAGCAGTAAAACATTTAAAGCGAGATGATGGGCCATATTGTACAATTTCGGGTAATGAACCTTCATCAGTGACCCTTTACAAATCCGGCAGTGAAAGCCAGACATTTTTGCTGCAATTTCAAGAATTTCCATCTGAGTAGTCTAAATCAAAGACTCATATTCCCAAAGGGGCCAACTAATAAAACACTGTCAAGAAGATGATTCTTAACGTATAATATATTTGAACTACTCCAAATATATTCACTGATCCCAAAGGATCAA
This sequence comes from Rugalucina vietnamica, assembly GCA_964017185.1. Taxonomy (NCBI): domain Eukaryota; kingdom Metazoa; phylum Mollusca; class Bivalvia; order Lucinida; family Lucinidae; genus Rugalucina; species Rugalucina vietnamica. Next base: position 50,434,471 of record OZ024878.1, on the reverse strand, counting down.
AAGAAAAATATAATCTGCACTATGGATGATGTACGGGGAGACTTTTAAGGGCCGCCACACGGCACAACACCAGCTGCAGTAATAGCAAATAAAAATAATTGTTAGATCCTTTGGAAGCAGTAAAACATTTAAAGCGAGATGATGGGCCATATTGTACAATTTCGGGTAATGAACCTTCATCAGTGACCCTTTACAAATCCGGCAATGAAAGCCAGACATTTTTGCTGCAATTTCAAGAATTTCCATCTGAGTAGTCTAAATCAAAGACTCATATTCCCAAAGGGGCCAACTAATAAAACACTGTCAAGAAGATGATTCTTAACGTATAATATATTTGAACTACTCCAAATATATTCACTGATCCCAAAGGATCAAAAGAAAAATATAATCTGCACTATGGATGATGTACGGGGAGACTTTTAAGGACCGCCACACGGCACAACACCAGCTCAGTTTTAATTTTTATTTACAGGGCTAACATCGCCCTCATCTTCTGCAGTGGCTCACAACATTTAGTTAGTTGGTTGGTCCTCGTGGTGACTCCTTAACTAGTCAATGAACCACCAAGGACAAACAAATAAATTATGACAACCACCATGATGAATCGAAAACGAGGACTCACAGATTCAGTAAGCTGCCGGACGATGGAGATCGCTGGAGCAAAAGAAAAACACTAGTTGAACCCCGATGGGCCAAGCAACAGACAAAATATACTAGTTTTACAGGCCTAACCTCGCCCTCAGCTTCTGCAGTGGTTCACAACATTTAGTTAATTGCTCGGTCCTAGTGGTGAATCTCTAACTAGTCAATGATCCATCAAGGACAAACAAATAAATCATGATAACCACCATGATGGATCAAAAACGAGGACTCACAAATTCAGTAAGCTGCCGGACGATGGAGATCCCTGAGCGCCAAAAAATTACTGAAATCCGGAGCAAAAGAAAAAACACCAGTTGAACCCCGGTGGGCCAAGCAACAGACAAGATAAACTAATTTTACAGGCCTAACCTCGCCCTCAGCTTCTGCAGTGGTTCACAACATTTAGTTAATTGTTCGGTTCTAGTAGTGAATCTCTAACTCGCCAATAAATCAGCATGGGCAATACAAATAAGTCAACGTCCATATTGAATCAAAATCGAGGACTCAAAGACACAATAAGCTGCCCTGCGATGGAGAGTCCTGAGCGCCAAACAACATCACTGAAAATCTGGAGCAAAAGAAAAGCACTAATTGAACCCCAATGGGCCAAGCAACAGACAAGGAGCTCCGGTCCCAGCCAACTAAAATGAGAAGCTTTAAGTCGGGGCCATCATAGAGTCTGACGCCTGACCCGTTTATTTCACGCGTTGAAGTCCGAAACATGATTGCAGACCTTAACAAACATAATAAGTTGCGAAATGTATACACCATAAGAAGCACGGCTAGGAACGTCACCATCATCAAAGTCATCGCGCTTATAATAAATTCTAGAAGAAACAAATCCATTTGCAATAGAAAGATGTAAATCTAAAAAAGGCTTAGGTATCTTTGGCATTGGCTTTGTTAAATTTCCAAAATGATGACATCTTAGCTTTCATCTTCCTTAATTCAACCAGACATTATATGTAGACACGAACATCAAAGTGAGGAAAAAACTAGACAAAATGTCTGCCTTCAAACGACCAGTAACAGACATCTTGAAGGGCTTACAGTTGGTCCAAAGGTGAATGATAATAAGGCTATATCATTTGTCGAACAGACAGGTATATAACGGTAAATAAATATAACGAATGCTCAAATGATCGCATTCTGCTAAAATCCCGAGACCGTCAGAAGAGTGGCCAAGGATTTTGGCGTTATCAGCTTGACACAGTATAGTTTTCTTCTCAAGTTGTCTAAGTATTCTGGATGACAAATCATGCAGGTTATAAATCACACCGTCAAGTATTTACAGACATAAAAAAATTCAGATACGTGCTTACTGTAAAATATGATGTCTAGTGGCAAACAACTTATGTAATGCAAATATTTCACCAGTCATATGTAACGTATCTCCTCGCAAAAAGATACAGTAAAAAGGTAGAAGTAGGCAATGATCAGGAAAAGGCGCAATCAGAAAGAGATTTTCACTCCAAAAACCGAAATGGGAACAAAATTGACAATTAGGTACCTATACTTAGAAAACATATCGTAAGCCGAGTGAACAGCTATTTCCCAATAGGCAGCTACTTAGTTACCCGAACTTGGATAAAAATATGAAAACGTACAAAGGTTCAAACAGCACAAAAATTCGGCTTCAAAACATACAACAAATAGAACCACAACAGAAGTATCGCCTTGGATTATCGCCTTGGATACTGGTTCAAGTGGCCCATCTGTTTCACCACTACTGGTTTTATATTACTGGCCTTTCCAAGGCGGGCTGTGCTTCTGTTGTGGTTCTGTTTCATGTTTGGTGTTGATATTTTTGTGTTGTTTGCGCCTTAAATGGGTGCGTATTCATATATACATTTGTTTTATGTTTTGGACTCGATTTTTTGTGTTGTTTGTACTTAATGTACGTTTTCATAAAGTTCGGGTGATTGAGTGGCGGCCTATTAGGAAATAGTTGCTCACTCGGCTTACGATGTTTTCTTAGTATACGTACCAAATTGTCAATTTAGTTTTTTCCCACCTCGGTTTTTGGAGTGGGAATTTCTTTCTGATTGCCTTTTCCTGATCATGTCTACTTGTACCTTTTTGTTAAGTTCTCAGCCAACTGAAGTGCCATCTTTAGGTAAATATCTTCAAGTTTGCAATGTGTTCTCTTTGTACCAGTATCTAATGGCTTTTTTTTTGTTTTTCCCACTTGAGGTTTTAGGTTCTGACATTGATTCTGATTGCACCATTTCCTAGTCATTGCCATTATTTCTACTTTTAAGATCATCCCCATGGAGCCATCAATGAAAATGTGTCGTTTCAGCGCTTTTATTATAATTCTACTCATAGGAGCCGCGTCATAAGAAAACCGGATGTTTGCATATGCGAAAACAAAAGCGTAGATCAGCGGTATCTGCGAAGCTGATCATCGTCTTTGCTTTCGCTACACAGATAGAACAATTGCTCTTCTTCTTAAATCCGAATTTTCAAGCTTCTAGCCTGCTTCTGTGACTGCACAGGCCGGTTCGGAAACCCAGAAGACAGGTTTTCCCGCGATGCGACTCAATTTGAAGCATTTAAGCAAACTTAAGTGACAGTCGTGAGAATTTTGTGTCTGAAAATATGCTTTGTTTATGGCGCTTTAAATAACAAGAGGCATTTTGAATTACACAATACAGCTGTAGAAATCTTTTAAGAGCAGTCAACATATTAATGAGGAAAGGTGTGACCATATCGCGTTTTTATTATCATTTTAGTTGAATACAAATAAAGCGAGAAAGGGTCCCACTGTGACAAAGAATACACCGATTTCTGGTCATTATTTACATGGTTTACGTGATTTAGAAGTTTTGGTATCCTTCTTGGCCTCATAAATATGTGTGTCTTTATTACTACAACAATGTACAAGAAGACAATGATCAGGAAAAGGCGCAATAAGAATAAAATTCCCACTCCAAAAACCGAGGTGGGAAAAAATTGACAATTAGGTACTTAATATTACTGGGGGGGGGGGGGGGGGCGAGGGCTTAAATCGATTTTACAGCTCATCCTCATCTTCTGCAGTGGTTCACAATATTTGGTTAGTTTTTCGGTCCTCGTGGTGAATCTCTGACTAGCCAATGAATCATCAAGAACAAACAAATAAACCATGATAACCACCCTGATGAATCAAAAACAAGGAGTAAGCTGTCCGACGATGGAGATTCCTGGTCGCCGAATGACTTACTGAAACCCGGAACAAAAGAAAAACACCAGTTGAACCCCGGTGGGCCAAGCAACAGACAAGATGCCCCGACTCCATCCAACTAAAATGAATAGCTTTATGTCGGTGCCATCATAGAGTCTGACGCCCGACCCACCGGCGTGCAATTAAAGAATGCAGCATCGTTATCAACCATGATTGGGTTAAAATCTAAGCATGCAGACTGTCGCATAACATTCAAGTTATAACCTATACGTCTGTAACGTGTAATGATTTTTCTGAACTGAAAAGAAAACTCATTCCTTCCTATAAGTTTCTCAAATTTGTAAACCATGTCACCATAAAATGGTTCCTAAAGGCCCTCCCGTAAAAGCGTTTTTAGCCCAACATTAAATTTGGAAATCAACTCATTGTGTCTGCGATAAAATTTAGAAAGTGTGTTCCGAAGTTTATGATACCGATAACCCTGCTGGAGAAGTTAATTTAGCTGTTAAACATTTATTTAACGCGTTGAAGTCCGCTACATGATCACAGACTCTAGTAAACCTAATAAATTGTGAAATGTATACACCATAAGAAGCACGGCGAGAAACGTCACCATCCAAAAACGGAAAATTTACTATCATGTCAAAATCAAAGTCATCGCGTTTATCATAAATTTTAGAAGAAACAAATCCATTTACAATAGAAGGATGTAAATCCAAAAAGGGGGCTTCGGTAACTGTGGTGTTTGCTTTATTCAACTGTAGTTCAGGTGGATAAATTTGATTGACCATGCCTTCAAAATAAGGATTGTCAATGTTCAAAAGGTCATCGAGGTACCTAGAAGTCGAATTAAAAGCCTCGATAACATCAAGTTATTTCATAAAATATTGCATAAAATACCTGGGTGTAACTATCACAAATGATTTGAAATGGAATACTCATATTTCCAGTGTTTGTACAAAGGCTAACAGAACTCTCGGATTCTTGAGAAGAAATTTGTATTCTTGTCCCCCAGATGTGAAAGAAGCAGCTTATAAAGGACTGGTGCGGCCGGTCTTGGAATATGGAAGCTCAGTTTGGGACCCTCACACTCATGGCCTCCAGGAAGAACTGGAAAAGGTCCAAAATCGTGCGGCAAGGTTTGTGACGGGAAATTATGTTTTTGAAACTGGGAGCATGACTGGCATTTTAGGTCAACTGAAATGGGAATCTCTTAAGAAAAGGAGGAAGGATAGTAGACTTATATTGCTATACAAAGGTCTAAAGGGTAAAACCAGAATATACCCACAGATGACCTTATCCCAAAGAATAGGCGTTGTAGAAATCAACACTCTTTGGCTTTTCAGATACCTTCAGCTAGCAAAGAAGCGTACAAAAGTAGTTTCATTCCACAGACTATCAGGGACTGGAATGACCTCCCTGATTCACTTGTCTCCTCTGCTGAAATGTCTGATGACTGTGTGTCCAAGTTCGCTTCACTCGTACGTTCAAGGGACTTATTTCTCCACCATCCGAACCCCCTGGTGAAATAATGTCATTTGGCGTGTCACCAGTAAACTATTCAGATTCAGATTCAGATCAACAGTTGTCGTGGTTAAGAGAATCCATGAAATCTCTTTCGTAGCAGTATAAAAATAAATCAGCTACGAGAGGGGCGCATTTTTTACTCATCGAAATTCCATGAATTTGTCTGTATAACTTGGTTCCGAATCTAATATAAATATAATCCAGGAGATAGGATAATCCATCGCATACATTCTGACGTGACCAAAGTGCACATCGACTTTGGCCAGAGGAAGCGAAAATAGTCCCTCCGCCACCACAGGCCAAACAAAGCGGACCATCTTCAGTAGCCTTGTTTTTCTCCAGATCTATCCGTATTCCTTATTTTGAAAACACGTGTCCACTAGGGTCGGTTTAAGTTTCAGATTGTGATGTTTGTGATGGGCGAATGCTGTATCGAGACATTCACTGTGCTTCTCAAATACTGACAAGATGATAATCACATAATCTTGCTAGAAACAACAGTTTCGATCTGGTTTAGTTGTCTCGAGTTCCTTTCCATTAGCCGTTGTTAGTTAAAGGTCGCATTACACAATCTGAATGGCATCCATTCATAACGAAGGTTCCAAACTAAGCTAACACTATTAACCATATTTCTTTGTTGTCTGCAGCACAGGATAAAATCAATGCATTTGTGACGGGATAGCCTCCCTTGGAAATTTGCAAATTTCAAACTCGAGACTTTGTAAATCGAGTAAGTGTTGGGTATATAGCGCAGTAAACCACCCTTGGTGGATGAGCATGCTTTTCCACTGACGGGGTTTGCTGTGGCTTGGTTCGGCTTTCGTTACATTTGGTGGCAGCGCTGGGATAATGACAACTGCAAGAACGGAGTTGCCTTGCCCATGTAGTCCCCAGGCCAAGACTCGGGACGAGTCTTCTCGGAGGGGGAAGTAATGTGACGGGATAGCCTTCCTTAGAAATATGCAAATTTCAAACTCGAAAATACTGGACAGAGAGACTTCGCCAAGAAGCAGGTGAAAAGTCAACTTTACAGTACTGTAATACTACAGGTCTTCGGATTGGTCAAACCCACCCAGTTTCAGGGGAAACAATAGTAGAATTAGCGACTCAAAGCTGAAAATCGTTTGATTTTACTAGTTTTGTAGGCTATTTTATGTTTTTACTGGAAGTTTTTTACTGCTCGCTAAAATAAAAAAAGTATCACACGATTAACACCAAATAATGCAGCTACATAGGTGAATTACAAAATCCACAATCACTTAGCCCTTTGTTTAAATGCAACTAATGCTGTCACGGAAATGGAGCGAGGTCACGAAGTGCAGGTTTGCTAGACAGTGCAAATAGAAAATATGGCAATAAGACTTTGACACGTACAGCCCCTTAAATGTTTATTTTTCGGTACACGTTTTTGATCAAGCCTTTCCTGGAGCATGTCTTATATTAGGTATTGCTGGATTGTAGGTGTCTACAGACAAATGATTTGTTTTCTCCTTGATTAGCGCATTTAGGACTGCGGCGACTTGAATGAAATGACATAATCAGTGGCTATAAAAAAAGCAGAGCTAGTGAATATGCCATTCAGATATGCCTTAGTAGTAAAATTTCTCCTAAAGGATCCGGTGCCAGATACTCTGATCACAGCCGGTGCCAAAAAATCACAACTTCAGGCGTGCTCCGAAAGGATCCGTTTCTACATGACTTTCTGGTGATGGTTAATATTTTACTTTTTGTAAGCGAATTAGTGTATTTTGATTGAGTTTTACTGTGTACTAGTACAAGAAATATATTTTATATTGTATTTCGAAGACATTTCGTTGCAAATATCTTCATTTGCGATTAAACAAGCGGTTTTGAGTGCAGCCTGTACTGTCGCATTCTTAAACAATGGTACTTATTTCATTTAAATCGGCGAAAACAAAGAAGCACATTGCGAATTTTCGCTTCAGCTACCAAATTCAATCTGTTGTGCATTACGTGGACTATTTATCTGAGGATATCACCCAAGGGTTGTTTATGTTTCTAGCGTCTAAACGCCTTCGTCTACCAATTTCCTCTGAAAGGAACCGTCCCTTCCTCCGAAAGGAACGGGAAACGCATATTTCCTCTGAAAGGATCCGTTTTGGTTACCTACCGTGGGACACTGTACAATCTACTAGATTAGATGTTCTTTGTGGTATTGTGAAATGCCGAATTTTGACAGGGACATATATAGTGCAAACCATCCGTTCCAAAGGTACAAGTAGGCAAAGATCAGGAAAAGGCGCAACCAGAGAAAGATTCCCACTCCAAAAACCGAGGTGGGAAAAAACCAAAGTAACAACCAGGCACCTATACCATAAAAACATTTCGCAAGCCGAATGAGCAGCTATTTTCCCAATAGGTGGCCACTCAGTTACCTTAACTTAACTAAAATATGAAAACATACATAAGGCGCCAACAGCACAAAAAAAATTTTAACACCAAGACATGAAACAAAAAGAACCACTACAGAAGTATCGACTTGGAACGATCAGTAACACAAAGTTACTGGCGGGTTTAAATCGATTTTACATGGCCATAACCTCACCCTCAGCTTCTGCAGTGGTTCATAACATTTAGTTAGTTCTTCGGTCCTCGTGGTGAATCTCTAACTAGTCAATGAATCATCAAGAACAAACAAATAAATCATGATAAACATCCTGATGAATCAAATACCAGGACTCACAGATTCAGTAAGCTGCCCGACGATGGAGATCCCTGGGCGCCGAATAACTTACTAACTCCGGAGCAAAAGAAAAACATCAGTTGGACCCCGGTGGGCCAAGCAACAGACAAGAAGCTCCGGCCCCAACCAACTAAATTGAATTAAGTCGGGGCCATCATAGAGTCTGACGCCCAAGTTTAATCAATACCAAGTGAACTCTACCTGTCCATTATGTTTCATTGAGGATGAAGATATTGTTCACATGCTACTACGATGCTCTGTATTACACTCAGTAAGGAAGGAACCTTATAGTGTGCTAAAGGACTATATAATAAGTAAAACTGATCCAGACTTCTGGAGAACTGTTTTTCCTACTAAGACTAGTTTAACAAAACTCATAATAGACTGTGGTCAGCTAACAGAACTTCAAACTGTGAGGGGAATCGATCTTTCTACCGTTGAGAGGATCACAAGAAATTTGTGTTTTGCTGTGCACTCGGAGAGACTTAAGAAATTAAATGAGGGGTGAAGATCTAAGAGATATTTGAAAATATAATGCCACTAACATCAAGAAATGTCAATGCTGCATTTATGTATGTACATATTCCGATGGTGGAGGGTATTCCTTAATAATATGCAGATACTTCAGAGACATTTGTACCACGTAATGTGGGTGCTCCCAGCGGTTGGAGGATAAGACGTTCCAAAAGAAAGAAAAGAAAGACTCGAAACTTTGTGAATCGAGTAAGTGTTGGGTATATAGCGCAGTAAACCAACATTGGTGGATGAGCATGCTTTTCCACTGACGGGGTTTGCTGTGGCTTGGTTCGGCTTTCGTTACACATTTAACTGTCTTCCCTCCAATTCCATAGCTCAAGAATGTGCCTTTAAGGAGTTTATATGGAGAAGTGTCAAATGCTTTTACAAAATCCCAAATAAATGAGGCTTGGTTCAGTAGGGAGGTAGGCAATATCCCATAACCGTCCAAAATATCCCATATCCCAAAATTAATTTAATTGGTATCCCAAAATAAATTCCAATATCCCATATCCCAAAATTCCTGAATATCCCATATCCCAAAATAAAAAACACAAGTATCCCTGTATCCCTTAAAAAACAGGCCAATACAAGCCTCATAAATCTATCTTCCTAAGACTTTGGCCTAATCGCCTATCACTGTTCCTAACTGAGTTTCAAAGTTATGGGATTTCCCGAATGCATGTTGCCTGTCTGACAAAAGTTTATGTTCACCCAAACATGTCACATGAGTCATTTTATTTGAACATAATTATATGTTCCACACCCCCAAGGAGGGGATACTCTGAAATTTTCTGGATATGTAGGTGAGGCTGACTTTTTGGGGGTCAAATCTTTTATTTTCAGTAGGCTATTTTTTGACTGTGCTCGAAATTACGGAGATTTTTTAGGTTGGCCTATCAGTCCAGATAATTTTTGGGGGTTGGGGAGCTAATGCTGGGGCCGAACATATGTATACGCAAAAGTTCAGAGTATCCCCGTACATGTAGGTTCCACAAGTTGCAAGGAAACAGATACAAACCGATATTTCGTTAGGTAGGAGCGGAACGACTCAATTCGCTTTTCAGTGTTGTCCCAAAGAAAATTGCAGTTGCGGTTGTAATTTCCAGGAAAATAACGCGGGAAGGTTACGTTTCTTACAGGTTGTCAACACACACACACACACACACACACACACACACAGGAGCCTGGTTTACATATTTTGACATTTCCCCCACCCCCTACAATTCTTCTATATGTTCAATACAAGTCCTGTTTTTGGTTGATTAAGCTGGTCTCCAATCATTTCTTTGACTGGTCAGCCGTCAAAATGAAGTATCATACCCTGTGGTTCATTTTGCCAAAATAATAAATCAGTTATCAAAATAATAAATCAGTTATCAAAAATTAATTTTGACGGCTGACCCGCCAGACTAATCATTTCTTTATCTTTGCACTATGAACTGATAAAAACTGTTGATCTATCACAAAAATCACTTCTTAACACCATGAATATACATGTAGATATAAACAATTCTCGATTTACTAAAAAAAAAGACGGTCCAGCTATTTGGAAATGTGTTTATTTTCATAAAAACAGTTCTTAAAAGTTATTTTTGTGACAGATCAAAAGTTTAGGTATTGGTTCATTGGTTCATCGCGCAATCACTGATTTTCAATAAGTAGGTCCAACCAAGGACACTCCATCGAGAGGACGACACACTCTGATTATTTTGCCCTTTATCTACTGTGACATGATTTTGGACCGAAACGACCCGTTGCCCCGCGTGATCCGGCAAACGAGCGGTAGTTTCAAAATTAGAATTAATTGAATGGAATTATCTTCTCTGAGCCAGTAAGTAGAACCTTTTAACAATTAAATCCATTTACCAGATTAAAGGCCTTTTAATTATCTTTCATCTGACATATTTATCTTTCCCCTAATTATCACATTACAGGTAATTTTAGTGGTTTTCTTTACCCTTATTTTGTTTCTATTTTTGTCCTTAAAATGCCGTTATGGCGACCAATTTTCACACAGTCGTCATAAATCGGAACCGATTACTTAGATATAAGCTGCGTGCTATTAGTAAGTATAATATTTATGAAAAGCAGATACATCAAAGTTTCGAAAAATTTATATAAGAGTTTGATATTTTGAAATGTGTAGTAGTAAACTTATTAGAAATTACAAAGTCTGCGTGACAAAATGGCGGACCGTTTTTAGAAAACGAAAATCAATGGTGGCGCTTTTGGAACACTTTACAGCTTTATTTGAGCTTTCTACCAATAATTATTTTGTTTACTTTGTATGTTAAAGGCAAATCTTCAAGTTAACATATGCAAAGCCTAAGTTCAAGCTATACTGTCAGTTTGTCAGGACGGATTTTTCCGGGAAATTTACGGCTCATAAATTTGTTTTAGGGGTTTCTTTTTCCTACATTTTTTCCTAAATTGAAAAGTTTTCGTTTAACAATTGGTTCTAAAACTGTCTGTTATGATGATGGTAGACTTTGTGCACTTAATTTTCTTTACTTATCAGTTTGAATGCAACCAATCTTTGGAGTTATTTAATAAAAACTCGAACAGGTATGATTTATCTCATTTCAAAATGGCGACAATATCGACTGCTGCGGCTTAGCGGACAGGTAAAATGGGCATAGTACATAGTCAATATTTCATGAGCGATTTCCATTGAGTGTGTCGTCCTCTCGATAGAGTGTCCTTGGTCCAACTAACGTTCTTGGTATTTTCTGACACAAAATAGCTAGGATAGACGATCTTAGTGTCCTATAATTTGGCAAAGGTAATAGTACACAAACACAGAAAAAATGGGGTTTCTGCCTCCTGATTTGTTCTTTTTACATACATGTATCAAAATGTGTCGATATTTAAACCTTCATTACTGTCGCCAAGACAAAACTCAGAACATATCTGTTTAAAATCTTCTAGTAAATGGAAACTTATATACAGTTTTATATGTTTTTAATATCTGCTATAAGTATTCTAGTTAATGAATTATTTATTTGTTAAGTCGGTGTGCAAACAATGCAATGGTAGCCATTCACCTTTTTACATGTTGCCGGAAAATGATGTTTGTATAAAACCTGCATGATTGCTATATGCAACATACTGTGACAGATATTTATTATACGTGTCAAACAACCTTTGTTAACTTCAAAGTGACCACTAAACTAGACCACGTTGCCATATTAACATATTTTCCATATAAAGGCATTGTCTACGTGTTAGCTTCTGCTGGAATTAGCCTACTATGTTTCAAAAGTAAATAGATAAAACTTTCGAGACTACAAGCATAGAGCTAGGTAAGGTCCACATGCTGTTTACAACATACACAGCGTCTTTGTACATGCTTTTCCAGTATTTTTAAGCCAGACACTGACAGCATATTTTGTAAAACAACCAGTTACATGTATTTCAAAGGCGGTTTTAAACCTTTGAGATTTAAACTTTCGTTGCCGAAATATGTCATGGCATACAATAAATCGGGATTATATTTAAAATAGGTCTACATATGTCTCAATATAAGGCATCATGTGAAAGTACCTACCCTTGCCGACTAGAAAACCTGACAACGCGACCTGTGAAAGTAGACATAGCAACAGATTTTGGTTTCCCCTTTGAGGAAAAGTAGGTAAAATAGTGTTATTGATAGAAATAGAGCAATCAAGAAGAAGAGCATCGATCCTGTATGTTTTTCTATCTATATGTAGCGAATGACATTTTTCAGTGAGATGCAAAACATAGGGCATGCATCATTTTCCCTCCAATGCTATACTAAAGCACATCAACTACAGTAAACCTTCGTTACTGGTCGGTAACGAAAGTTTTAACAGCAGTTTTTCGGGCTTTTGGCTTCTGGAGGTGTTTCTGTTGTCGCCATTAATTCAAAAAAATAAATCATATCAGAAAACAAATTTATTGAAGGCTTTTATTTGCATTATTTTTAGTTCAATGGCGTATGAATGCACATGTATCGAAATATACATGGGATCTGCGACGTTTGTATCAAAACAGTTCTGTAAAGACAACGTTGTACTAAATTAGTACTTAATCTAGCAGGAGAGTGTGTATGGATCATTTCAGCATACTTTCAGTGAATCATGAACCCAGACATAACACATGATATCCATAACAATGACAATAGATAAAATTGAAAAGATGAAATCTTCGTTACCATATTTCAGGCATGTTAAGTGTCTCTTACTTTGTTCCAGATGATTAAACATTTTGTCACAAATCAAGAAGACGGATGTGTGTGTATTATGTTTAAACTGGCTTCCAAACACCTACTTTTAACTGAACTGTACCAGGCATAGCATGATCCTTAAACCTTCGTTATAAACATTCGTTACGAAAACGAAATTGTCAAACTAGGATCCACATGCTATATATTTTCAACTTCTTTTGTGTTATATTATATTTTGAAGCACTCTTATTCAAAGTTAAGTGTTGTAATCAACATAACTTAAGTGTTTGGTTAGTACGAGGATCCCTCAAAATCTATCAAAATCTTAGTTATATTTGAGCCGCATCGTGAGAAAACCGGTCTTCGGGGTTTCCGACCAGGTGCGACACAAATCGGTCTGTACAGTCACAGGAGCAGGTTAGATACTTGAAATTTTGGCTATGAGTAGAAGAGGAATTATACTATCCGAGTAGCGAAAACAAAGGCGCTGATCAGCTTCGCGGTTACCGCGAAGCTGATCTGCGCCTTTGTTTTCGCCTAGGCAAAAATCCGGTTTTCTCACGATGCGGCTCATTTAGCAGTGCTGGGATAAACTTAGATTCATGGAGCGCTGATAGTATAACACAACTCAAAGAGATAACGGCACAAGATATGGAACGGTAAACTGTTTTGTTCTTCAGCCATGATTATTTTTACACTCCTCATTCAGTTGTAATTTAAACTTTAAGTTTATGCAAATTTGTTAGCCAAATCAAAGAATTTGTGTATAATAATGGGGAAGATTTTAGGCCCTTGTGTACACGTTAAGGTTTTGGAGATTCAAAACTTCAAATCATTTTTGATTTTATCATTTTTCTTACAAAGTCTTTCCACCATCACAATACCGATTTTCAAGGATGGTATCTAATTATACAATACCAGATAGATAGGGTACGGAGTATCGAAGGTTTTCCCTTGGACAAAATTGCCATTTTATCACATAAATTTGAATGGATATAGCAAAAAATCTAGAAAAGTGTTGCATTCAGAATTTTAGGACATAGTTTCTAAATGGTTGACCTTTAGAAGATAAAATGTATAAAAGAAAGATATTCTCAAAAGTTGAAAATCGGATATTTGTTTTATGCAGTTGGACCTACTTATTGAAAATCAGTGAATGCTAAAATAAGGCTGGAAGATTTACAGATACATGTAGTACCAAAAATAGGACTTTTATAGGATATACATGTGTGTTGCGGTGGGTGGGAAAGTATTGTATTGTTGATATATATACAAACAGCCAACCAGGCTCTTGTGGTTGTCAAAACAGCGAGATAAAATAACAAGTTTGTATGTTATTTCAGTATGGTGGTGCTCCCCAATTTGATAGAAACTATGTGTTATCATTTTCTGTCGATCCAGATCTTCAGCTGTTGTTTACACAGTAGAGTAAGGGGACATGATTTCGCACAGGGCATGGCACAACAAAATGACTTTGCATTTTTAGCTCACCTGAGCCGTCAGGCTCACAAGGTGAGCTTATAGTATACCCATGCTCCGTCGTCCGTCCGTCCGTCCGTCGTCCGTCCGTCCGTCGTCCACCATTTTCAAAGATCTTCTTCTCTGAAACAGCTTGGCCAATCAAAGCCAAATTTTACATGAAGCATCTATGGGAAGGGGGAACCAATGTGTATGTAAATAATCCAGGTCACATGACCAAGATGGCCGCCATGCCCATATATGGTAAAAACCCTTCAAAAATCTTCTTCTCCGGAACCACTGGACCGATGTCAACCAAACTTGGCATGAAGCATCAATGACTCAAGTACTACAATGTGTATATAAATCATGACCTTGCGGTGACCTTGACCTATTTTACGGCAAGGTCAACATAGGTCGCCTTTGCATTTGAATGGGAAAAATTGTTAAATTGTCATTTAAAGGAAAAATCTTGCAGAAAATGAGCAGTAGGACTGAATATTAATGATTCTGAAAAAAATTGGGCACCAGGGGCTCATCCGCCCCCACCCCGGGGCAATATACATGTATATTATCATAATATTCAAACATCTTCTTCTCTGAAACCGCTTGGCCAATCAAAGCCAAATTTTACATGAAGCATCTATGGGAAGGGGGAACCAATGTGTATATAAATAATCCAGGTCACATGACCAAGATGGCCGCCATGCCCATATATGGTAAAACCCCTTCAAAAACTCTCTTCTCCGGAACCACTGGACCGATTTCAATGAAACTTGGCATGAAGCATCGATGACTTTAGTACTACAACGTATATGTAAATCATGACCTTGTGATGACCTTGACCTGTTTTACGGCAAGGTCAACATAGGTAGCGTATGCATTTTAATGGGTAAAATTGTTAAATTGTCATTTAAAGGAAAAAACTTGCAAAAAATGAGCAGTAGGACTGAATTTTAATGATTCTGAAAAAAAAAAAATTGGGCCCCAGGGCCTCATCTCTGAAGCATTAAGAAACAGAGGTCTACAAAATTTGTATAAATCATGACACTGGGATGACCTTGACCTATTTCACCGCAAGGTCAACTTAGATCGCCCATGCATTTGAATGGAGATAATTGTTAAAATGTCATTTGAAGGACTAAACTTGCAGTTAATTGGCAAATGGACTGAATTTTTATGATTTGAAAAAGACATTGACTCCAGGAGTTATTCTGACCCTGCCTTAGGGTTATATACATGCATTGTACCATTCTAGTCTAACAAGTTTATTGGTACATGTATATATCTCAGGTCTCAGGTGAGCGTTTACAGGACCATTGGTCCTCTGGTAATATGTTTGGTGGTGTTTAGAATGTTTAATCCGATAAAAGCATTCATTTGGCATACATGGTGTCACTGGAATGTTGCATGCAATTTGGTACCATAATTTGATTTTTAGCTCACCTGAGCCGTTAGGCTCACAAGGTGAGCTTATAGGATGGCCATGATCCGGCGTCCGTCCGTCGTCCGTCCATCCGTCGTCCACCCGTCGTCCACCATTTTCAAAGATCTTCTTCTCTGAAACCGCTTGGCCAATCAAAGCCAAATTTTATATGAAGCATCTATAGGAAGGGAGAACCAATGTGTTTATAAATAATCCAGGTCACATGACCAAGATGGCCGCCATGCCCATATATGGTAAAAACCCTTCAAAATTCTTCTTCTCCGGTACTACCGGACCGATTTCAACGAAACTCGGCATGAAGCATTGGGGACTAGAGTACTACAATGTGTGGTATAAATTATTACCTTTGGATGACCTTGACCTATTTTACGGCAAGGTCAACATAGGTCGCCCATGCATTTGAATGGGGAAAATTGTTAAAATGTCATTTGAAAGGCAAATCTTGCAGGAAATGGGCAAATGGACTGAAGGTAGGTAATTCTGAAAAAAATTTGGACCCCAGGGGTTGGTCTGCCCCCACCCCGAGGCAATATACATGTATATTATATAAAAATATTCAAAGATCTTCTTCTCTGAAACCACTAGGCCAATCAAAGCCAAATTTTATAGGAAGCATCTATGGGAAGGGGGAATCAATGTGTTTATAAATAATCCAGGTCACATGACCAAGATGGCCGCCATGCCCATATATGGTAAAAACCGTTTAAAATTCTTCTTCTCCTGAACCAATGGACCAATTTCAACAAAACTTGGCATGAACCATCAGGGCCTGAAGTACTACAATGTATATATAAATTATGACCTTTGGATGACCTTGACCTATTTTACAGCAAGGTCAACATAGGTCGCCAATGCACTTGAATGGGGAAAACTTTTAAAATGTCATTTAAAGTGAAAGTCTTACAGGAAATGGGCAGTAGGACTGAATATTAATGATTCTGAAAAAAATTGGACCCCAGGGGCTCATTTGCCCCAGCCCCGGGGCATTATACATGTATATTACCGTAATATTCAAACATCTTCTCCTCTGAAACTGCATGGCCAATCAAAGCCAAATTTCATGTAAAGCATCTTTAGAATGGGGGAATCAATGTGTATATAAATGTATTTGAATGGGTAAACTGTTAAAATGTCATTTGAAGGGAATGTATAGACAGTATATTGATTATTCTGAAAAAATAATGGCCCAAGGGCTTCACCTGCCCCTATACTGGGACTATTTTTTATGACATTCGTATATACAGCAGATCTTGGGTGAGCGTTTACAGGACCATTGGTCCTCTGGTTCAAGTCTTAGAATTTTTGGGCCATGTCGAATTTGTCGATTACAATGAAAACTCCTATGGTTTAAAGACGAGTGGGGAAGCAAAAATAATAACTCATTTACATTAATATTGTCTTTTATTAGCTATTGAAGTCACCTCGGTCGTCCCCGTTTACGTTTACGTGTACGTCCGCGTCACACTTTCGGTTAAAGTTTTTTATAAGTCTATATCTCTTGACCATGTTGATGGATCAAGTTGATACTTTGCATGTTGCTAGATATTGGTCTGAAGTTTTACGCAGTACCATTATGACCCACCCTGGGTGACCTTGAGGTCAAGGTCACGGACTTAGAAATTTTGTGTTTGTTTTTGGTTAAAGTTTTTGTAAGTCTATATCTCTTGACCATATTGATGGATTGAGTTGATACTTTGCATGTTGCTAGATATTGGTCTGAAGTTTTACGCAGTACCATCATGACCCACCCTGGGTGACCTTGAGGTCAAGGTCACGGACTTAGAAATTTTGTGTTTAAGTTTTTGGTTAAAGTTTTTGTAAGTCTACATCTCTTGACCATATTGATAGATTGAGTTGATACTTTGCATGTTGCTAGATATTGGTCTGAAGTTTTACGCAGTACCATCATGACCCACCCCGGGTGACCTTGAGGTCAAGGTCACGGACTTAGAAATTTTGTGTTTAAGTTTTTGGTCAAAGTTTTTGTAAGTCTATATCTCTTGACCATATTGATGGATTGAGTTGATACTTTGCATGTTGCTAGATATTGGTCTGAAGTTTTATGCAGTACCATCATGACCTACCCTGGGTGACCTTGAGGTCAAGGTCAAAGACTTAGAAATTTTGTGTTAAATTTTTTGGTTAAAGTCTAAATCTCTTGAACATGTTGATGTATAAAGTTGATACTTGCATGTTGATAGATATTGGTCTCAGGTTTTATGCTGTACATCACAACTCACCTGGATGACCTTGAGGTCAGGGTCACGGACTTGGAAGTTTTGTGTTTAAGTTTTGGTTAATGTTTTTATAAGTCTATATCTCTTGAACATGTAGATTGATCAAGTCGATACTTTGCATTGGTCTGAAGTTTTATGTTGTACCATCATGACCCAACTGAGTGACCTTGAGGTCAAGGTCATGGGTCATAGATTTTAACAGATGTAGTGGCAAAGCACAAGTCAGGCGAGCTACGCTGTCCTGCGACAGCTCTTATTTTTAAATGGAATATTTAAATACTTAAATGAGTTAGAAGAAGAAAAGTTTACTCTAACAACCAAGAAAGGGAGATAATTTTAAATGTTTTAATAACTTGATTCAGTTATCATTTTGATAACCTGTTTAGGTTTCGTCCCTGACTGTTAACATTTTAAACAAACCTTTATGTCTTCTAAGAAATCTTGGCACTATACAGTTACAAAAAGTTATATTTTTGAACAACGCTGAACATTTAATTTAAGTGGGACTCCTGAAAAATATGCTAATTGGAAAAACAACAAGTAGCCCAAGGGTAACGATCGCTCACCTGAGAGTCAACAAGTACAGTCACTGGACAAAGTGTTTTTTTTTTTTGAAGATCTGATCAAAATTGAAGACGCTTGAGTGGCCAAAACACTAAAAATTGACTTTTCAAATCATCAAGGGCAGCTAACTCCGCATTCCAGGGTCGAATCTGGCTCAAATTCGAACTCATCCAAGATGTTATGGTTATCTTTGTTACTTCCAAGAATGAAGAAGATCCGATCAAAATTGAAGGCGCTAGAGTGGCCACAACACAAAATATTGATTTTTTAAACACTCAAGGGCAGATAATTCTGCAGTCAGAGGTAGGATCTGGTCAAAATTCGAACTCATCCGAGATGTTATGGATGTCCTTGTTAAAAATAATAAAGAATAAAGAAGATAAAAAAATGAAGGCACTAGAGTGGCTACAACACTAAATATTGATTTTTCACACAGTCAAGGGCAGATAACTCTGCAGTCAAGGGTCAGATCTGGCTGAAAATTGAACTCATCCGAGATGTTATGGCTATCCTTGTAACTTCCAAGTATGAAGAAGAACTGATCAAAATTGAAGGCGCTAGAGTGGCCACAACACAAAATAAGGATTTTTCAAACACTCAAGGGCAGCTAACTCCACAGTCAGAGGTCAGATCTAGCTGAAATTCGAACACATCTGAGATATTATAGTTGTCCTTGTTACCTGCAAGAACGAAGAAGTGATATTTCTATTTACAGTTAAAATTTGGCATACATTTTGATATTATCTTACACTATTGCAATGTGTGGAAATACTAGCGTCTCCTACGAATTCAATTTTCCTTTATTCGAAATCAGTAATCACGGTAATCGTTCTTCCGCTAAAGAGCCGAACCACCGACATGGCCTTTGGCTTCTTGAAATCAATTACGTACCCCGTATCTCTGTGATCTGATTGTCCGAGTTTAAACATGTGATTGGAAATAATAAGTCTGTGTTATTGGTAGGCTTGTGAACCTCGACCCCAACGCCATTGTTTAATCAATTAAAACCGATCATTATCAGATTAACAAATCGACAATTGAAAAGGATCGGCTTTCGATAATATTATATAATAGTATCTTTGTCAGTCATAATTGTTCCGAAATACAACCAAATATATCAAATATCGTGCAAGTGTAAAAAGTGAAATATTTTAGGTTCAATATGAGTCAATATATATTTTTGCAACCATTTCAAGGGGTTAGTTGTTAAAAATTCAAACATCTCAAATAGGAAAGTGACATTAATAAATAAGTTTATGGATCTCTCCCCCGTGTATAACACTATTCGGTGACCCTTAAAAGATATCTAATTTGCATATTCATGAATTTTAATGAAAACAGTAAAAATGACAGAAAATCGTTAAAAATCAATAAATAAACTAAATTTGAGGTCGAAACTATCATTGTGACACTTTGTTATTGAACCAATGATACCATATGACAAATTTATTGATGTCATGGGCCAAAATGACAATTTTCTTATTTGCATATTCATGAATATTAATAGAAAATGTCGAAAATCGAGGAAAAACGAGGGATAAACTCTAGCAATGTCAAGGTTTTGGATGGGTTACAAGATCTACCTTGCATCCCTGAAACCAATGTTCATGGCTGCCAGTGTGTTCAGAAGGACCATCTAAATGCCATAAAATATTGTCCTCAACGATGGACACATTTGCATGATGTAATATTATATAGTTTCCGCATCCACCCCTACTGTGATTCTAAAGAATAGGGTGTACTCACAAAAATATTCATATACGAACAAAAGCGTGCTCTAAAATACTATAATGGGTTTGGTTGTGATGCATGGACTGATCAATTTAACCGTAATACCTATTTTTCAAATCATTGATATTGCTCATTCATGAAAATGAATGAAACACACAAGAAATCAGAGAAAAAGGGGGTATACATACAAAGTCACTTAAACCATAGCTGTTCACAAACCTAGGATGCTGAAAGAAGTGTAAAATGAATGCTATGGCAATGTTCTATGACCCTTAAGTCTCAAATAAGAATTATCTTATTTTTTTCAGTTTCATGAATTTTCATGAAAACTTCATAAATTTGAATAAAAAAATGGAAAAAATTTAACCGTCAAACCTAAAAAATGGTGTGTATCTCGGCAACCAAAAGCCCTTACACACTGAAAATGGCATGAATTGATTGCCAGGACATTAGTATACCATCCTGTACTACAATATATAAGTCAATTGATTTTTTGTATTATGAACATTAACAAAACCTTTCGAATTTAGATGGAAATTACGGAAAAATTAAGGTGGTATACATAGAAAATCACATGTATCTTGGCTACTGACTGACCTAGAGAGCTATACTTGATATCAAATAATTGCTAGTACAATGTTCTATAACAATATTATCCGATGTTTAAATCACCAGCTTCTTTTATTAGAATGATATTAATGAGGGAAACATCAACGAAAAATGAAGGGGTACACCAACAAAATTGAATATATTTCGACTACCAATGGCTGTAGAGATCTCAAAATGACATCAATAATAGCTAGGACAATATTGTATTATCATGTATTCAGATAAACAAGGGTACACTTGCTGGCAACCAAGATTCAATTAAATTTATTAGAGCACAAGCTTCAATTTTCTGTTAATAGTACACTTTTCATACATTTTATTCAGTACTCACAAAAATTAAAAGAAAAAAAGTGTGATTAGGCTATCAGACTGCATGACATAATTGCATCTTCCTAGCATTCTATTGGTACCATTTCAGCATATATGGCAATTGTCAGCTGAGATATATGCAATTGTGTTGGTATATCACTTCATTTTTCGTTAATTTTTCTCTTATTCTTAGTGATCTCATTAATACCTATACAACAAAAGTCACTATTTATTTATATAACAGGTAATATGGTTATAGAATATTGTCCTATAGCACTCTAGGTCTATCAGTAGCCAAAATTCATGTGATTTTCTATGTAAACTGCCTTAATTTTTCCGTAACTTTCCTCTAAATTCAAAAGGTTTTGTTAATATTCATGAAATAAAAAATTGAATGACTAACATATTGTAGTACAGGATGGTATAATATTGCCCTAGCAACCGTTTAATGCCATTTTTAGCATGTTAGGGCTTTTGCTTGCTGAGAAAAGCATCATTTTTTATGTTTGCCTGTTAAATTTTTCACATTTTCATTCCTATTTATGAAGTTTCCATTAAAATTCATGAAATTGAAAATAAGATCATGCTTATATATGAGACATAAGAGTCAGAATACATAGCCATAGCATTTATTTGATAGTTCTTTTAGCATCCTGGGTTTGTAACAGCTCTGCTTTTAGTGATTTTGTACGTATACCCCCTATTTCATCTAAGATTTTTCTCCGATTTCTTGTGTGTTTTATTTTTTTCATGAATAAGCAAAATCAATGATTTGAATAATAGGTATTAAGGTTAAATTGCTAAGTCCATGCATCATTATATGACCAATTATAATATTCTAGAGCATGCTATTGTTTGTATATGAATACTTTTACGAGTACACCCTATTCTTTAGGATCACACAAGGGGTGGATGTGGAAACTATATAATTTTTTTAAAATCATGCAAATGTGTTCATTGTTGAGGACATGATGTACAGGATAACATACGGACTCATCGACATTCCAGGACCAGCCTTCCTGCATCCCTCAACACTGAGAACCAGAGGCAACACACTACGCTACCTTGTGCCCTACAGCAGGACAGACGCCTACCGGCACTCATTCTTTCCATCTGCCATAAGACTGTGGAACCAGCTGCCGGAGTGTGTTGTGATTACCCCAACTCTTTATGCCTTCAAGTTGGGGCTGGCCAGCAGTGATTAATCAGCAACTATGTACAGTCTGTTTTCATCCTATTTTTAACCAGCACTTTGTTGACCACACCTCACGACGTCCTTGTACATAGTTCACCACAGTGCGAAGATGCTTCAGAGAAGGCCATGCACTTTATAGGAAGAAGAAGAAGAAGAAGAAGACAATATTTTATGGCATTAAGATGGTCCCTCTGACCACACTGGCAGCCATGAAAATTGGTTTCAGGGATACAAGATAGATCTTATAACCCATCCAAAACTTGCAATGGCTTTAGTTAATCTCCGTTTTTCTTTAATTTTCTATATTTTATTAGTATTCATGAATATGCAAATGAGATATTTTTCATTTAGGCACATGACATCAATACATTTGTCATATGCTATTACTGGTTAAATTACAAAGTGCCACAGTTATAGTTTCGACCTCAAATTAGTTTATTTATTGACTTTTCATGATTTTTCTGTCATTTTTTTTTAATATTTTCATTAAAATTCATGAATATGCAAATTAAATATCTTGTATTTCTTACCATATGATGAAAGGGCAATGTCTAAGCTTTAAAATGTGACCAAGTTCAGTGGTAATGAATTTTGTATGCACACATCCATGCTCCATTTTTTTAAATGACCTAAATTAATTTTCAAATGTTCAAATGTGAAAAAATACCGCTGATTTTGAGAATCTTCCGAAACCCAAATAAAACTGAATCATTCCATATTTTGGACAAAGGAAGTGCGGTTTGTTGGATACAAAGACAAGTGCGGTTTGTATTGTTGGATACAAAGACAATGTTGAAATTTGCAGACAGTTTGAACCGAAAAGACAAAGGCATAAATGTACAGGTTATTATGCTGAAAGTTTCTTTTTTACTGGCTTAACTTATACTTTGTTCTCTTGTTTTTTACTAGAAAAATCAGCTTTTTGATGAATGTTCAATAATAGGGGAATATGGGCCACCTTGTGTTTTCTTCAAATATTTTACTCAAGACTCATGTTTGACAAAAAGTAATAACATTTTGTTATTCCCTGGCTATCCATCCTAAATTATCGAAATCATTTTTACATTCATTCCTAAGCTGGTGTTTTTGGAAAGGTTAAATTAATGAACCCAAATAAAACAGCCTGTGAAAATTTTGCCCTTAAAATGTTTAAGTTAACACTTAAGAACCAATAAAAGGATTAATGATATTTATATAGAACAAAGTTTCACGTAAAATTAACCTAATACACCATTTTTAGAAGATGATGCAAATGGTCATTTGCATGAGCTATTTTTCAGTGTTGGAAAATTTCTCCATTGACATAACCGTCGTGTCTGGGGTAATATGGACCATCAATTTCCCAATGTAAATTTTCCTTTTGGGGTAGTATGGACCATCTAAGAATTTTGTCTCAAACTCTTTCTGAAAGTAATACACTGAACATTTGATACCACATGTCTTTAGAACTTTAACTTTTGCACTTGCGTGATATATTTTAAGCTATCTTTGAAAATAGATTGTTTACAAGTGAAGTTTATAAGCAAAATGTACATGTTTTGAAATCTGTGACATTTTTTTTGCGAATGTCCGTTTTGTAAGTTTGTCAAGGTGTTTTGAATTTTGATGCGAAATATTTTTCCAGTGAATTTGTTTCGTGAACATCTATGTTTATTTTATGCTAAATAGACTTTTAAATAGAAGTTTAAATTTTATTTTCCGAATTTATATGTTGACATCGTCAGCATTTTAAAGTTGTGGTCAATATTACCCCAGTAGAGTGGTCAATATTACCTCAAATGTTTGGGGTAATTTGGACCACCCAGTGGGTGTGTTTATCGTAATACGCAACAAAAACTAGCATACAAAATGATGTAAATTTTATATGGTTTACAGATGCCTGCCTCAAAATAGACACGGTATACAATAATAACGTAAATAGCCTGTGGTTGAACTGATTCGTTTTGTGCTTAAGCGGTCCATATTCCCCCAAAATTACCCTATATATTACTTGATGTAACGTGTGTTTGATAAACAGACATATTTGACATCTATTTGTTGAAATTGTATAAACTATAAAAGTTTGATATTTGGAAGAGGCAAAAACGTTCAAATGCAGGTAGTATTGGCCGTATTGCGCAATTTTGGGTACTGAATCCTCATCAGTGACCCTTTATAAAGTCTGCAGACTCTCTGGCTGTATTGGAATTGCTGTGTTGCTCTGTGTTATACAATGAAACTCATAAAATCAAAGCATATAAGAAATAAATATCCTTTCCTCGAAATATTGTCCCTGATGTAACGATTTCTGTCCCTGATGTAACACTTTTCACCGTTACATCACGGACCGTTACATCAGGGACATATTTTAGATAAATCACCTGCAAATTGCTTCCAATATACTTGTGTGTTCATTGTTATGGTGAAATGTTTACACAACCACTAAACACGTTTTATGAATAGTACCTACATATTGTCGCTTGAAACAAATAACCAGTAGAGGCTGTTACATCAGGGAACTATTACAAATATACTCACTCACCTGAAAGTTGTAATTATTATTTTTTCAGATCTACTCTATAGATGTGTCATCATGGCAGTCAGCCATATTTAATTTCAATGTAGCTCTTCAAAATGCAGATAGATGTTCCACCTTTACCAAGGGGAGTCACTTTGTACTTGGTATTTTTAGATAAATTGTTACATCAGGGACAAAATGCTAGGTACAAAGTTTGAACACGTAAATTTAGTATTAAAACCATGGATACTTGCTATCAAAATGTATTATGTCGTGCATGAATGATTGAATAAAGATGGAGTAGTATTTAGAACAACCACCTTAGCAAAAAAATCATTGAATCAGAGACAGATATAAAAAAAATCATTTTGCAGACAACGAAAATATGCCATTTTAGACACTTTGAGTAACAATTTTTTTATATTTGCTAGCACTTTAACGATTTTGTTTTGGCTGACCATACTCACCTCGATTCACACCACATTCCAAGCATAAAACATTTACCAGAAGTAAACGGTTTTCAGAAAAAACGTACCCGGACAGGATTTGGTTACGAAAAAATATATTGACTCAGATACAAATTAAATCAATTTTACTCATATCTTTGTTTGAAAATCTGATCACAAAGTGTGCACCACATTTTTGCTAGTTTTCTGTGAGAATTTGGGCTGTTTCTGTGCCCAATGACTTATTCATTTTCTCTGACTAAAGTTTTTTCTCTGAAGCATTTTCGCACCACAGCATTTATAGTGTAGACATTGTGAAAGTCTATTTCACTTTCTTTAAATACAAAAAGAACAGACCTGGCTGACTTCATTTTGCATGCTTTACTTTTTACTTTTTATTATAAAGCAAAAAATCAAGATAATTTGCATGTCTGAAAGTTGCCATCTGTTTTAGTGTCATTTATACAGGATATCATCTGACAGATTTATATGATTTAAAATCAAGTTGTGACAGCATAACAAACAGCACATGCAAATGTTGTATCATTTTTCTTGTGGGGATTATACAGACATATTTTAA
This sequence comes from Rugalucina vietnamica, assembly GCA_964017185.1. Taxonomy (NCBI): domain Eukaryota; kingdom Metazoa; phylum Mollusca; class Bivalvia; order Lucinida; family Lucinidae; genus Rugalucina; species Rugalucina vietnamica. The sequence continues at coordinate 50,408,654 of OZ024878.1, read as the reverse complement.
AATAAACAAACAAGAGTTAATGTCTGTTGTTTGTAAACAATATTATGCTTTGAATTTCTGCATATGGTATAAAATGGCATTTTCAGGTGTGGAAAGTATCCTCAACATCCTGAATCAACATTGCTTCTAATTGAAATGTTATTGTGACTAGACTGGCTTGGAAAAATTAAACAAGAAGAATTAAAAAACCTTTTACTAAATTTTAATCTACAAAAATTCCTAGCTAGAGACAACTCTTTTATACTGTGGTCTTATATAGCTGCAACTGTTATAATTTCATAACTATAAATGCAACTACATTTTACTGAACTAAATTTTGTAAATAATTCCTATCTATCTTCTGATACTGAGTCGATCAATTTCTGATCATCACCCCAGGTGTGGAGTGGGTGGCTAAATTTAGAATTTAATTTTTAGCTCGACTGCACGAAGTGCATAGAGCTATTGCAGTCACCCCGGTCGTCCACGTTCCCGTGCGCGTGCGCGTCACACTTGCGTTAAAGTTTTCTAGAAGTTCATATCTTGACAACCACTCATCAGAAAGCATTCATACTTGGACCATAGATACCCTGTAGGGTTAGCTTTCATTCCATGGCATCGGGCCCCTGGGTCCAGGCCAGGGGGTGGGGCTGGAGGTTAAAATCTAGAACACCTTCAAAACGCAATTCTTATGTTAAAGTTTTCTAGAAGTCCTTGTCTTGACAACCACTCATCAGAAAGCATTGATACTTGGGCCATTGACACCCTGTAGGGTCGGCTTTCATTCCATGGCATCAGATCCCTGGGTCCATGCCAGGGGGTGGGGCTAGAGGTTAAAATCTAGAACACCATTAATAATAATGGCTTTTCTGTGATATAGTATTCTAGAAGTCTATATCTTTAAAACTTTTTATCAGAGGGCTTTCATACTTGGACCATAGGCACCCTGTAGGGTTGAGTTTCATTCCATGGCATCGGGCCCCTGGGTCCATGCCTGTGGGGTGGGGCTGGAGGTTAAAAACTAGAACACTAAAAAATAGATGTACTGCTGTGTAACTTTTACAAGGAGGCATAGCTTGACAACAACTTATCATAAAGCATTCATACTTCATACACTTTAGGTTCCATGACATCGGACCTCTGGGTCGGAGTCAGGGGGGCGGGGCTAGAGGTCAAAATCTAGAACTCCCCGATTTTTTTTCTTTTTATTTCTTAATAGAAACAACTTAGGAGGATGGTTGGTCATTCATCTTTTGACTTTGTGACACTGACTTGTGTGTCATGACGGTAAGGGTCGGTTGACCTACTTTCCATGGTTCAGTGATTTTGCCTTATATCTTGACACTCAATTAGTATATTTTCTTACTTCTTTCAGATTATGAGTTAGTACGACCAGGCCTTTGACCCCAATATACTTATAGGTCACTGTGACCTAATTTCACGGTTCAGTGATTTTGCCTTATATCTTGACACTCAATTAGTATATTTTCATACTTTTTTCAGATTATGAGTGAGTATGACCAGACCTTTGACCCCAATATACTTATAGGTCACTGTGACCTAATTTCACGGTTCAGTGATTTTGCCTTATATCTTGGTACTCAAATGGTTTATGAACAAACTTCTTTCAAATTATGTTTGCGTATGACAAGACCTTTGACCCTGAAGTCGTCCTAGGTCACTGTGACCTAATTTCACGGTTCAGTGATTTTGCCTTATATCTTGACACTCGATTAGTATATTTTCATACTTTTTTCAGATTATGAGTGAGTATGACCAGACCTTTGACCCCAATATACTTACAGGTCACTCGGTTCAGTGATTTTTGCCTTATATCTCGGTTCTCAAATGGTTTATGAACAAACTTCTTTCAAAGTATGTTTGCGTATGACATGACCTTTGACCCTGAAGTAGTCCTAGGTCACTGTGACCTAATTTCACGGTTCAGTGATTTTGCCTTGTATCTTGACACTCAATTAGTATATTTTCATACTTTTTTCAGATTATGAGTGAGTATGACCAGACCTTTGACCCCAATATACTTATAGGTCACTGTGACCTAATTTCACGGTTCAGTGACTTTGCCTTATAACTCGGCACTCAAGTGGTTTATGAACAAACTTCTTTCACACTATGTTTGCGTATGACAAAACCTTTGACCCTAAAGTAGTCCTAGGTCAATATAACCTAATTTCATGGTTCAGTGATTTTCCTTTATATCTTGGCACTCAATTGGTATATGAACATACTTCTTTCACAATATGTATGAGTATGACAAGACCTTTGACCGTAAAGTATTCCTGGGTCACTGTGACCTAATTTCATGGTTCAGTGATTTTGCCTTATATCTCGACACTCAGTTGGTATTTTTTCATATTTCCTTCTGATTATGAATGAGTATGACCACACCTTTAACCCAAACATACTTATAGGTCACTATGACCTAATTTCATGGTTCAGTGATTTTGCTTTATATCTCAACACTGAATGGGTATATGATCATTTTTCTTTCACATTATGAGTAAGTATCACTAGACCTTTGACCCTGCAATACATTTGTACTTATAGGTCAGTGTGACCTTTTTTCATGGTTCAGTGATTTTGCCTTGTGTCTTGGCACTCAGTTGGTATATGAACACACTTCTTTCACAATATGAGTGAGACCTTTAAATCTTAGGTAGTTATTGTTAACTTTCATGGTTCAGTGATTTTGCCTTATTGCATCAAGGAGCATAATGCTTTTGGTTACTGGTCGGGTTTGGCCTTATGTTTGACAAAGGTCAGAAGCAGTCGAGCACGCTGTCCTGCGACAGCTCTTATTTCGAATGGCGAAAAAAACTTTAGGGTCGGCGAATTTTTTTAGGTAGGGTCGGGAAACCGGAAGCACAGCTATTTTTTTAATAGGCCTTATTTGAATTATCTGACTTAACATACTATAAAGTTTATAAAATTAGAATCAACAGTACAAAGCATTTACCTTTAGCTAAAAATAAAGGTGTGTGAAGCCATGTCCCCTAACAGAACTTTGTAAAACTACGCCAATCTGTCGGGCGCAAGATTGCACATGCATCGAATGACGTATCACCGTACAGAGCAACAGATAATTTTTCCAGTAATTGGGTTTTTAACTCCACCAAATGATGATTAATTGGGTGAAATCAGAATTCTTGTTCAGAAATTGTGTGACGTTACCTCAAGAAAAAAAAATGCAATTGAGTGAAATTTGTCAAGTCATTGATAAAAGCCTTCTATTGTTAGATCCAAGCCTGTATGCAAAATGGGTGCGAGATGACTTAGCACGAGTTGACACTATGTTCCAGCACAAGACACGCGCGACTAATAGTGTACTAGGATGGAAAAAACATATATCGTGATTTTTTCCCTGCGTACTGCATGTATACGAGATATTAAAGATCATTGAATTTTCGCCGAGGATACATGATTTTCAACCATAAGGGTCCGTTAAAAATGGGGGCAAATTCTCTACTTTTGTTTTGATTATTTTGCACACCGCTTTGCACACCGCCAGTGTTCTGGTTAAAATGCCGATAAAAACACCACCACCAAACTGTACATGTAATATGGGATACCGTACTTAATACACATTCTAATAGCTGATAATGGGGTGATCCAATATAGGAAGGCATAATGTAATGATCATAGAATTGGGTTTTAATTGTGAGGAGATTTTAAACACACACTGTTTTGATTGTAAACAACCGATACGCCTGGCAGAAACTCTCAATGGCCTGTCAAGAAAATTGTAGCATACTTTATACGTAGAGTTTTGCTTTCACGATATGGGTAAAATACGCAGATACGCAGCTTATCTATTCCTCTGCCGTAGCATCAGAAAATGTATGGAATTTTATGACAAACTTGTAAGTAAGTTAAAGTGATTTGCAGTGACCTCAAGAAAAGCTTAAATAGTGTGCGAAATCATGTCCGCTTACTCTAGCATTCCGAATGTGTCACACAGCTTCAGTTTCATGCGTGTACTTAGTGAGAAAAAATGTTTCCATTTACACATCACCATTTCAAACACAAACTCACTTTGAAAAACGAAATCTTGCTCACCTGCATGTGGCATACTGGTTTAAGAGAGATTAAATTGTAGACAGATGATGTTTCATAAGAAAAGTCCATGATTCCCTGCTTTAAATCCAAAATTGTGTGAGATTTACTCATTCATCTTACGCATTTGCTCTCAGTTTTGGGGTGCTGGGCTCAGCCAGTCAGAAAGCAGCTCTAATGACACGCACCCTGACGTGGTCATCAAGGTCAAGTTTGTAGGCACTCACTATGTGTTAACCTTGTGTAATCTTTTTATTCGATTGGGAATTGTTTTGATCAAATACAACCATCAAGGTCCGCAATGGAATATAGCGGAGTGAGGTTTGGCAACTAATTTTGTCCTAAATGTAATTTCCCTAGTTGCAAAACCTCACTCCACAACATTCTGTTGTGGACCTTGATGGTTTGATTTGATCAAAATAATTTCTGATTTAATTTAGAAATTTTACACATGAATGACAGGTGGTGAGTGCATCCAAACTTGACCTTGACTTCATGGCGTGCGCCTCGACATCACGATGCATGCTTTGACGTCGTGTCTCCAGAGCTGCTTTCTGATTGCCTGAACTCAGTGCCCCAAAAAGGAGTGCAAACACGCTAGCTGAATTATGGATTATGGATTTAAAGCAGGAAATCCAAGATTTTTCTCATGAAACATCATCTGGCGACAAAATTTAATAATCTCTTCATCCAGTATGCGAAGTGCAGGTGAGCACAATATCTTTTTTCTCAGTGATTTTCATGTTGGAAATTGTGATGTGTAAAGTGAAACATTTTTTTCCATTAAGCTCACACATGGAACTGAGGCTTTTTGACACATTTGGAATGCTGCTGTATATACATGGAGACAGTAAACAACAGCTGAAGGTCTGGGTCTATAATTTCCCTTACACAAATTCATGGTTTCATAAAGCTAATGTCCTTGCCATGAAATCTATGAAAATAGGCTAAAACACTGATAGTCTAGAGTTTGTTCATTGACGGCCAGGCACCAGTGGCTTTTTCTTTCATTTCAGAGAGAATCTGAGAGATTTTGAAAAATGTATAGAATTTACATTTTCTGGAGTTTCCCTCATGATCAGTAAGGCACCACATGTATGCAGCATTTTCAAGTTGCTTCCTGGTCTGGAAATATATACCCCCAGTATCCCACTTTTATACTGAAAAATTTGGGGTCTGCAGGGGTATACAACTTTTCTTTATTTTTGCTCCAAAACATAGATTGCAGAGGCGGTTCAAACATGTACCCAAAATCAATGCTTGGAGCGAAAATGTTAAAAATATCTGTTATCAAAATTTTTATAATGAATTTTCAATTTTTACAGCAGAAAAAAATCTCCATATGAATGCTAGCAGTGGCAGTAAGTCCAGGAGAGGGAAGAAAAAGAGGAGGAGGGAAGATGAATCATCTGAAGAAGAAAGTTTATCTGTGAATGCCAGTTTAAGAGATGAGGTAAAACATGTACCAGTAAGTTTATCTGTGGATGTCAGCTTAAGAGATGAGGTAAAACATGTACCAGTAAGTTTGTCTGTGGATGCCAGCTTAAGAGATGAGGTAAAACATGTACCAGTAAGTTTGTCTGTGGATGTCAGTTTAAGAGATGAGGTAAAACATGTACCAGTAAGTTTGTCTGCGAATGTCAGCTAAAGAGATGAGGTAAAACATGTACCAGTAAGTTTGTCTGTTGATGTCAGCTTAAGAGATGAGGTAAAACATGTACCAGTAAGTTTGTCTGTTGATGTCAGTTTAAGAGATGAGGTAAAACATGTACCAGTAAGTTTGTCTGTGGATGTCAACTTAAGAGATGAGGTAAAACATGTATCAGTAAGTTTGTCTGTTGATGTCAGCTTAAGAGATGAGGTAAAACATGTACCAGTTAGTTTGTCTGTGAATGCCAGCTTAAGAGATGAGGTAAAACATGTACCAGTCAGTTTGTCTGTGGATTCCAGCTTAAGAGATGAGGTAAAACATGTACCAGTAAGTTTGTCTGTGGATGTCAGTTTAAGAGATGAGGTAAAACATGTACCAGTAAGTTTGTCTGTGGATGTCAACTTAAGAGATGAGGTAAAACATGTACCAGTAAGTTTGTCTGTGGATGTCAACTTAAGAGATGAGGTAAAACATGTACCAGTAAAAAGGTACAAGTAGGCAAAGATCAGGAAAAGGTGCAATCAGAAAAAGATTCCCACTCCAAAAACCGAGGTGGGAAGAAACCAAAATAACAATCAGGTACTTTATACCATGAAATATATCGTAAGCCGAATGAGCAGCTATTTTCCCAACAGGTGGCCACTCAGTTACCTTAACTTAACTAAAAATATGAAAACATACATAAGGCGCCAACAGCACAAAAAAAATTCAAACACCAAGACACAAAACAAAAAGAACCACCACAGAAGTATCAACTTGGAACGATCAGTAACACAGTAAGTTTGTCTGTGAATGTCAACTTAAGAGATGAGGAAAAACATGTACCAGTCAGTTTGTCTGTGAATGTCAGCTTAAGAGATGAGGTAAAACATGTACCAGTAAGTTTGTCTGTGGATGTCAGCTAAAGAGATGAGGTAAAACATGTACCAGTAAGTTTGTCTGTGAATGTCAACTTAAGAGATGAGGTAAAACATGTACCAGTCAGTTTGTCTGTGAATGTACCAGTCAGTTTGTCTGTGGATGTCAGCTAAAGAGATGAGGTAAAACATGTACCAGTAAGTTTGTCTGTGGATGTCAGCTTAAGAGATGAGGTAAAACATGTACCAGTAAGTTTGTCTGCGAATGTCAGCTAAAGAGATGAGGTAAAACATGTACCAGTAAGTTTGTCTGTGGATGTCAGCTTAAGAGATGAGGTAAAACATGTACCAGTAAGTTTGTCTGTGGATGCCAGCTTAAGAGATGAGGTAAAACATGTACCAGTAAGTTTGTCTGTGGATGCCAGCTTAAGAGATGAGGTAAAACATGTACCAGTAAGTTTGTCTGTGAATGTCAGCTTAAGAGATGAGGTAAAACATGTACCAGTAAGTTTGTCTGTGAATGTCAGCTTAAGAGATGAGGTAAAACATGTACCAGTGAGTTTGTCTGTGAATGTCAACTTAAGAGATGAGGTAAAACATATACCAGTAAGTTTATCTGTGAATGTCAACTGAAGAGGTGAGGTAAAACATGTACCAGTAAGTTTATCTGTGAATGTCAACTGAAGAGATGAGGTAAAACATGTACCAGTAAGTTTGTCTGTGAATGTCAACTTAAGAGATGAGGTAAAACATGTACCAGTCAGTTTGTCTGTGGATGTCAGCTTAAGAGATGAGGTAAAACATATACCAGTAAGTTTGTCTGTGGATGTCAGCTTAAGAGATGAGGTAAAACATGTACCAGTAAGTTTGTCTGTGGATGTCAGTTTAAGATATGAGGTAAAACATGTACCAGTAAGTTTGTCTGTGGATGTCAGCTTAAGAGATGAGGTAAAACATGTACCAGTCAGTTTGTCTGTGGATGTCAGCTTAAGAGATGAGGTAAAACATATACCAGTAAGTTTGTCTGTGGATGTCAGCTTAAGAGATGAGGTAAAACATGTACCAGTTAGTTTGTCTGTGGATGTCAGCTTAAGAGATGAGGTAAAACATGTACCAGTAAGTTTGTCTGTGGATATCAACTTAAGAGATGAGGTAAAACATGTACCAGTAAGTTTGTCTGTGGATGTCAGCTTAAGAGATGAGGTAAAACATGTACCAGTAAGTTTGTCTGTGGATGTCAGCTTAAGAGATGAGGTAAAACATGTACTAGTAAGTTTGTCTGTGGATGTCAGCTTAACATGTATGTACCAGTCAGAGACTTTCTGATTCTTTGATGATTCTAGAGATTATGCTGTACCTAATGTGTTAATTCCAAGGGATCTAGTATTCTGATCTGACTTACGGACTCACATGCAGTTGTGCCCTCCCCCTGAGGTCAACTTAAGAGATGAGGTAAAACATGTACCAGTAAGTTTGTCTGTGAATGTCAGTTTAAGAGATGAGGTAAAACATGTACCAGTAAGTTTGTCTGTGAATGTCAGTTTAAAAGATGAGGTAAAACATGTACCAGTAAGTTTGTCTGTGGATGTCAGTTTAAGAGATAAGGTAAAACATGTACTGGTAAGATTATCTGTGGATGTCAGCTTAAGAGGTGAGGTAAAACATATACCAGTAAGTTTGTCTGTGGATGCCAGCTTAAGAGATGAGGTAAAACATGTACCAGTAAGTTTGTCTGTGGATGCCAGCTTAAGAGATGAGGTAAAACATGTACCAGTAAGTTTATCTGTGAATGTCAGCTTAAAAGGTGAGGTAAAACATGTACCAGTAAGTTTATCTGTGAATGTCAACTTAAGAGATGAGGTAAAACATGTACCAGTAAGTTTGTCTGTTGATGTCAGTTTAAGAGATGAGGTAAAACATGTACCAGTAAGTTTGTCTGTAGATGTCAGTTTAAGAGATGAGGTAAAACATGTACCAGTTAGTTTGTCTGTTGATGTCAGTTTAAGAGATGAGGTAAAACATGTACCAGTAAGTTTGTCTGTGAATGTCAACTTAAGAGATGAGGTAAAACATATACCAGTAAGTTTGTCTGTGAATGTCAACTGAAGAGGTGAGGTAAAACATGTATCAGTAAGTTTGTCTGTGGATGTCAGTTTAATATATGAGGTAAAACATGTACCAGTCAGTTTGTCTGTGGATGTCAGCTAAAGGGATGAGGTAAAACATGTACCAGTAAGTTTGTCTGTGGATGTCAGCTTAAGAGATGAGGTAAAACATGTACCAGTAAGTTTGTCTGCGAATGTCAGCTAAAGAGATGAGGTAAAACATGTACCAGTAAGTTTGTCTGTGGATGTCAGTTTAAGAGATGAGGTAAAACATGTACCAGTAAGTTTGTCTGTGAATGCCAGCTTAAGAGATGAGGTAAAACATGTACCAGTAAGTTTGTCTGTGAATGTCAGCTTAAGAGATGAGGTAAAACATGTACCAGTAAGTTTGTCTGTGAATGTCAACTTAAGAGATGAGGTAAAACATATACCAGTAAGTTTATCTGTGAATGTCAACTGAAGAGGTGAGGTAAAACATGTACCAGTAAGTTTATCTGTGAATGTCAACTGAAGAGATGAGGTAAAACATGTACCAGTAAGTTTGTCTGTGGATGTCAGTTTAATATATGAGGTAAAACATGTACCAGTCAGTTTGTCTGTGGATGTCAGCTAAAGAGATGAGGTAAAACATGTACCAGTAAGTTTGTCTGTGGATGTCAGCTTAAGAGATGAGGTAAAACATATACCAGTAAGTTTGTCTGCGAATGTCAGCTAAAGAGATGAGGTAAAACATGTACCAGTAAGTTTGTCTGCGAATGTCAACTTAAGAGATGAGGTAAAACATGTACCAGTAAGTTTGTCTGTAGATGTCAGCTAAAGAGATGAGGTTAAACATGTACCAGTAAGTTTGTCTGTGAATGTCAACTTAAGAGATGAGGTAAAACATGTACCAGTAAGTTTGTCTGTGGATGTCAGTTTAAGATATGAGGTAAAACATGTACCAGTAAGTTTGTCTGTGAATGTCAGCTAAAGAGATGAGGTAAAACATGTACCAGTAAGTTTGTCTGTGGATGTCAGTTGAAGAGATGAGGTAAAACATGTACCAGTAAGTTTGTCTGTGGATATCAACTTAAGAGATGAGGTAAAACATGTACCAGTAAGTTTGTCTGTGGATGTCAGTTTAAGAGATGAGGTAAAACATGTACCAGTAAGTTTGTCTGTGGATGTCGGTTTAAGAGATGAGGTAAAACATGTACCAGTAAGTTTGTCTGTGAATGTCAGCTAAAGAGATGAGGTAAAACATGTACCAGTCAGTTTGTCTGTGGATATCAACTTAAGAGATGAGGTAAAACATGTACCAGTAAGTTTGTCTGTGGATGTCAGTTTAAGAGATGAGGTAAAACATGTACCAGTAAGTTTGTCTGTGGATGTCAGTTTAAGAGATGAGGTAAAACATGTACCAGTCAGTTTGTCTGTGGATTCCAGCTTAAGAGATGAGGTAAAACATGTACCATTCAGTTTGTCTGTGGATGTCAGTTTAAGAGATGAGGTAAAACATGTACCAGTAAGTTTGTCTGTGGATGTCAGCTTAAGAGATGAGGTAAAACATGTACCAGTAAGTTTGTCTGTGGATGTCAGCTTAAGAGATGAGGTAAAACATGTACCAGTAAGTTTGTCTGTGGATGTCAGCTTAAGAGATGAGGTAAAACATGTACTAGTAAGTTTGTCTGTGGATGCCAGCTTAAGAGATGAGGTAAAACATGTACCAGTAAGTTTGTCTGTGGATGTCAGCTTAAGAGATGAGGTAAAACATGTACCAGTTAGTTTGTCTGTGAATGTCAGTTTAAGAGATGAGGTAAAACATGTACCAGTAAGTTTGTCTGTGGATGCCAGCTTAAGAGATGAGGTAAAACATGTACCAGTAAGTTTGTCTGTGGATGCCAGCTTAAGAGATGAGGTAAAACATGTACCAGTAAGTTTGTCTGTGGATGTCAGCTTAAGAGATGAGGTAAAACATGTACCAGTCAGTTTGTCTGTGAATGTCAGCTTAAGAGATGAGGTAAAACATGTACCAGTAAGTTTGTCTGTGGATGTCAGCTTAAGAGATGAGGTAAAACATGTACCAGTAAGTTTGTCTGTGAATGTCAGTTTAAGAGATGAGGTAAAACATGTACCAGTTAGTTTATCTGTGGATGTCAGCTTAAGAGATGAGGTAAAACATGTACCAGTAAGTTTATCTGTGGATGTCAGTTTAAGAGATGAGGTAAAACATGTACCAGTAAGTTTATCTGTGGATGTCAGTTTAAGAGATGAGGTAAAACATGTACCAGTAAGTTTGTCTGTGAATGTCAACTGAAGAGGTGAGGTAAAACATGTACCAGTAAGTTTGTCTGTGGATGTCAACTTAAGAGATGAGGTAAAACATGTACCAGTAAGTTTGTCTGTTGATGTCAGTTTAAGAGATGAGGTAAAACATGTACCAGTAAGTTTGTCTGTGGATGTCAGTTTAAGAGATGAGGTAAAACATGTACCAGTAAGTTTGTCTGTGGATGTCAGCTTAAGAGATGAGGTAAAACATGTACCAGTAAGTTTGTCTGTGGATGTCAACTTAAGAGATGAGGTAAAACATATACCAGTAAGTTTATCTGTGAATGTCAACTGAAGAGGTGAGGTAAAACATGTATCAGTAAGTTTGTCTGTGGATGTCAGCTTAAGAGATGAGGTAAAACATGTACCAGTAAGTTTATCTGTGGATGTCAGCTTAAGAGATGAGGTAAAACATATACCAGTAAGTTTGTCTGTGGATGTCAGCTTAAGAGATGAGGTAAAACATGTATCAGTAAGTTTGTCTGTGGATGCCAGCTTAAGAGATGAGGTAAAACATATACCAGTAAGTTTGTCTGTGGATGTCAGCTTAAGAGATGAGGTAGAACATGTACCAGTAAGTTGTCTGTGGATGCCAGCTTAAGAGATGAGGTAAAACATGTACCAGTAAGTTTGTCTGTGGATGTCAGCTAAAGAGATGAGGTAAAACATGTACCAGTAAGTTTGTCTGTGGATGTCAGCTTAAGAGATGAGGTAAAACATATACCAGTAAGTTTGTCTGTGGATGTCAGCTTAAGAGATGAGGTAAAACATGTACTAGTAAGTTTGTCTGTGGATGTCAGCTTAACATGTATGTACCAGTCAGAGACTTTCTGATTCTTTGATGATTCTAGAGATTATGCTGTACCTAATGTGTTAATTCCAAGGGATCTAGTATTCTGATCTGACTTACGGACTCACATGCAGTTGTGCCCTCCCCCTGCCCCGCCCCCCCCCCCCCCCCCCCCCCACACACACACACACACAGTCTTTGTCCTTAAGTAAAACATATTAATGATATTTCCTCATTATCGCGGAGCTGGAGTAGTTCACAGCTGATCTGCATGTTTGTTTTCACTACACAGATAGCACATTTCCTCATCTACTTGTTTCCAAAATTTCAAGCTTCTTGCCATTTTTTGTAGCTTCACAGGCCAGTTTGTGTCAGACCTGGTAAGAAACCCTGAAAGCTGGTTTTCTTGTGTCATGGCTCTATGAATCACTGTATTGCTTATTTGGTTTCATTCACTGTTGTAGGAAGCCCGTGCTTCTGACGGTCACAAAAAAGATGACAGCAACAATAATAATGCTTACATGAGAGAAGATGTAAGCTCAAGTCAGTAAGTTGGAATTTGTGGCATTAAGAAAACAATATACAGAGATTTGTAAAAAATGAAAAGGACCAGTCTCCATAAGGGGGTTTTGGTGGTACCTGAATATTTGAATAATATTTTGGTAGCATATAGCCACATAAAGGGGGGCATGCACTGGTGGAAAGTTTGAGTTGAACAGGCTTTTGGTTTGGTAGTTATGGGAAATTAAAGTGGGTGGGGTAATTCCATACCTGTTTTACCCGAAGGAGAAAATCATCAATTTTCATTATTTTTATAAAGTATGGGCAAAACGTTTTATCATACAATGAAAGGGCATTGATCACATAGTAGATTGGTATGAGGATTAATTATGTGCCCCTAAAAAGTACCGAAAAATATTACATTGATACCAGGTCTTGAATTTTGAGTATTTTTTATCGACCAACTTTGCCAAAAACATGACCACGTCTCTACAAAGCTTTATAATCCAACCATATTTTGAGGAAATATTGTACAATGCTTGGGTAATGCAGAATTATGGGGATTTTTGTGCAGATCAGATAATTAATGAGTTATGTGCCCTTGAATGCCAGAATCTGACATGAAAATGTAAAAATGTGTAAGTTTTTGGTTAAAGTTTCACTAGTTGTGTATATCCCATGAATCAACCAACACAAGCCATTCATATTTGAATTATAGGTACCCTATAGAGTTTGCTTTCTTTCCATGACTGCGGACCCCAGGGTCCATGCCCGGGGATAGGGCTAAAGGTCAAAATCTAGGTCACCTTTAAAATGTGTTGTTTTCAATGTTAATGTTTCTTCTCTAACTCCATATCTTAAAACAAATCATAGGAATGTGCTCTTATTTGGATCATATACATGTATGCCCTGTAGGGTTTGCTTTCATTGCATGGCACCATATCCTAGGTACCATCTCCAGGGTTGGGGCTACAGGTCAAAATCTAGGACACGAACAATTTTTATAAGTCTATAACATGACATCTACAGTCTAGACAAAAAGAATTCATACGTAGACCATAGATACCTTGTAAAGTTCGGACTCGAGAGTCCATGTGTGGGGATGGGGCTAGAGGTCAAAATCTAGACCTTCTCAAAAATGTATTTTTTATACTTTTCCAAACAGATAGGTCTTAAGATCCTTGGTTTGATGCTCCTTTATAATTGGCCTGTAGAATTTGATGAAAGACCCATAGTCAGATCTATATGCTCATGTTCATTCAGCTGATCGAGGGAAGACTGGCATATTTCAGATGAATCCATTGTCAAATGGTGCGTCGTTTGTCCGACTTATTGCCTGTGACTTTTTGATGCAGCCTATTGGGTGACTATGTTTGACGAAAGTGCATGGAATAACATGCATACTCTTGAGTAATGTTAAGAAAAGGGTACAATTAGGCAACGATCAGGAAAAGGCGCAATCAGAAAGAGAATCCCTCTCTAAAAACAGAGGTGGGGAAAAATTAGCAATCAGGCCCTTATACATGTACCATGCAAACATATCGTAAACCGAATTAGGCTATTTTCCCAATAGGTGGCCACTCAGTTACCTAACCTTAACTTAAAATATAAAAACAACAGCACAAAAAATTTAACACCAAGACATAAGACAATAAGAACCAACACAGAAGTATCGCCTTGGAACGGTCAGTAATATATAAAATTCCTGGCGGGCTTAAATGGATGTTACAGGTATCTAACCTCACCCTCAGCACAACATTAAGAACCTGCTCTATGTGTTTGGCTAATATAGATAATCCTATTCCTAACTCAGCATTTCAAGCAGAATAAACATTTAACTCTCATATCAATGAACTAGAAAAAAGTATTTTTGAGGCACAAATTGCCTTGAGAGGCATGTATAACCCCGGCTCGAGGCCCTTCCCTCCCTCCCCTCGCCCACCCAATCCCTGATCTCTTCCAGACATGTTCACCCCTGACACACTGAAACTCAATTCCCAAATCAAAGAGAGAACCCTCAACAAGTACATTTTAGAAATGTATATTTGCAATTAGCACTTTGCCTTCAACCATGGGGGAGTGTGGTAGAATGACAGATCCATTTTAGAGCAATATACAGAGATATCTTGTAGACTCATTCTGTGACTTGAGGGTCAGGTCCTTGGTCCTCGATGGAAAATGAAAATAGAATGTCATTCTTCAATAATAATAATAATAATAATAATAATAATAATAATATGATAATGATAATAATATAAGATGCCCTAGATCTTGACCTCTAGCCCTACACTGGGCATGGATCCTAGTGTCTGATTTCATAGTAACAAAGCAAACATAATGGAGTACCTATGGTCCAAGTATGAATGATTTCTGAACATGGTTTTCAAGAAAAGTAAAGAAAATACAATTTTAAGAAGTTCTAGATTTTGACCTCTAGCCCCATCCTCACACATGGACCATGGAGTCCGAATTTTACAGGGTATCTATAGTTTAAGTATTATTTGTCTTTTACTAGACTGTGGATGTCATGATATAGACTTACAGAAAATTGTTCATGATAAAATTGCACTGTATATATTATAAAGGTATCCTAAATTTTGACCTGTAGCCCCACCCCTGGAGATGGTACCTAGGACATGGTGCCATGAAATAAAATATGATATAAATAAGAACACATTCCTATGATTGTTTTTAAGATATGGAGTTAGAGAAGAAACATTAACATTGTAAACAACACATTTTAAAGGTGACTTAGATTTTGACCTTTAGCCCTATCCCTGGGCATGGACCCTGGGGTCCGAACTAATGGAAAGAAAGCAAACCCTTTACGGTACCTATCATGAGCCTAATATGAATGGTTTGTGATGGTTGATTCATGAGATATACACAACTAGTGAAACTTTAACCAAAAACTTACACATTTTTACATTTTCATGTCAGATTCTGGCATTCAAGGGCACATAACTCATTAATTAACTAAGCTACACAAAAATCCCCATAATTCTGCAATACCCAAGCATTGTACAATATTTCCTCAAAATATGGTTGGATTATAAAGCTTTGTAGAGACGTGGTCATGTTTTTGGCAAAGTTGGTCGATAAGAAATATTCAAAATTCAAGACCTGGTATCAATGTAATATTTTTCGGTACTTTTTAGGGGCACATAATTAATCCTCATACCAATCTACTATGTGACCAATGCCCTTTCATTGTATGATAAAACTTTTTGCCCACACTTTATAAAAATAATGAAAATTGATGATTTTCTCCTTCAGGTAAAACAGGTATGGAATTACCCCACCCACTTAAATTTCCCATAACTACCATACCAAAAGCCCGTTCAACTCAAACTTTCCACCAGTGCATGCCCCCTTTATGCGGCTATATGCTACCAAAATATTATTCAAATATTCAGGTACCACCAAAACCCCCTTATGGAGACTGGTCCTTTTCAGCAGAAAAAATTATTTTTTTATTTTTGCTAAAAACATACATTGAGGGTACACATTAGAACCGCCTCGCCGAACAAAAATAAGAAAAATAGGTAAACCCCTGCAATATACCCCAATTTTGCTATGTAAAAGAGTGGTATAAGGGGGTATGTATTACATGGATGTTATCCTGATGTAATGTGTTGTATGTTTCTATATATTTGTGTCCTTGTTGTTTTGGTATTTGACATTTGATTATGTCATTTCTTGAGTATTTTAAAATTTACGTTTACTTTGTAGGCTTGTTCATAATAAAGTTACCCTGCCAGTTGGTAAGCTCAGAAAAAGGTCGAACTCGGGACTGGTTGTGGTTGGAGAGGATGGACAAACGAGAGAGAAAACAAAACTAGAGAAAAACAATGACAATTTCCATGTTACAATGAAAGGGAAACAACCTATTAGTAAAAGTATGGATGAATCGCCAA
Organism: Rugalucina vietnamica; assembly: GCA_964017185.1. Lineage (NCBI taxonomy): Eukaryota > Metazoa > Mollusca > Bivalvia > Lucinida > Lucinidae > Rugalucina > Rugalucina vietnamica. Next base: position 50,392,473 of record OZ024878.1, on the reverse strand, counting down.
AAGCATCTACTAGCAGCAATGATGTTTCAAATAATGTTGATGAAAATGAAACAGAAAATGTGTGCTCTATCTGCAGAGCGCTAGGCAAGACTTCAGTTTCAATTTCCTACTGTATTGAATGTCAGGAAAATTTGTGCGAATCATGTAAAAACATTCATCTGGTGTCAAAGCTTTCCAAACTTCACAATGTTATTGACAGAAAGAAATCGCAAGAAGGGGAAGCACATTCAAATAAGTTATTCAAACTGTTGTCAGAGTACACACATTGTACGAAACACCCTGAAAACGTTCTAGAATTTTATTGCGAGGAAGACAACAAATTCCTTTGTGTGACATGTTATGTAGCGCACATTAAACAATGTCAGCATGTTCAAGAAATTAAGCAAATATCTGATCATCAGGAATCAGCAAGGGTTGACATTTGTATACTGGTAGACGACATAATGAATTTTTCTCAGTTCACGGAACAGATAACAGAGAAGCTAAATACGTTCAAAGAGACTGACTCACATGAAAAAGCTGACATAAGGTCTCATTTAAACGGGATTAGATCAACTATGAATAAACTTTTAGACAGTTTGGAAAGCAACATACAATCGCAGCATAAGACATTACAGAAGCAGAATCGAAAACAACAGTCTAAACTTCAGAATCAACTTAATGAAACCAGGGATGTGCTGAAAAGGAATTTAAGTCTAATCGAGGAACTTTTAAAAATTGGGTCTGACAGGCAGCTCTTTGTAGCTTTCCATAAAATCAGTCGGGAACTCAAAGAATATGAATTGATGATCGCTGAAAAATGCAAGTCCTTTACAAACAATATGTGTAGGATTAGTGAAAGTCTGAGCTTAAGTGTTCAATTGTCTATGAATTCTAATAACTCAGAAAGCCTTGCTAAGATAGAATCCATAAAATCTAGTCCCAATTTCCCTTTATATAAGGGTGGGAATTGGTATAGTGTGGAAAAATTGCAAACAAAAACAGTTAAGACGAGGCATGATCTATATTATGGACCATTTTACTCATGTGTGCTTTATGCAACAAACAACAATATTTTGCTGATTGACAGTCGAAATGGACGGTGTTACCTTATTAATGAACAGTGGGAAATGATAGCCACAAGGAGTTTTATGCCGTCGGAAAGTGAGGATGTTGATTTTAAACGAATGCCATCATCCGCAACAGTTTTGCCTAATGGTGTGCTTGTAGTCAGTGTTCCTGAGGAAAAGAAAATATATTTCCTGGATAGTGAGAATCTGGCTAAACTTGGGTGTTTGAATACAAAATATAAGCCAAGAAATATTCACGCTTTGAGTAATGGAGACATCGCAGTCACATGGGATGATCCTGTAGCCTTTGGGATAATTTCGTCAGAGATTGTAGTCTCGCAGTGGTTGGTTCCAAATAAATTGAAGGTGTTACATAAAGTCTACATGACGGAGGACAAAAATGGTCGACCTTTCAATCAATTTGATTCCATGGCAGTAGACAATTGGAGATCATGTGTAGTGCAGTCGTGCAAAGATGATTCAGTTGTGTACTGCTTTGATTTCGAAGGAAATCCAAAGTTTTGCTACAGGACTCCTGACCTCCAACAACCGAATGGTTTAGCTATCGACAAACAGGGATTCATATACATATGTGACGAAGTGGCGTCATGTATACATGTGTTAAATGCGGACGGTGGTTTGCTTCAGATAATCAAGGAAGGTTGTCCTCCTAGTCCAATAGCCATAGGAATAGATTCAGATGGACTACAGTTTGCTGTCTCTAACTCAGGATTTGGATTTGCAGGATGTGATATTACATTTTTCAGAATCATGAACATGTAACATGAAAATTATCAAGTTGGGGTTTTTCCATTCAGAAGACTGGATCACTAGTGATGCTCTTTCATGTTGTTTTTTGTTAGTTTCTTATGTTCAGCTCTAAGTTGAGTCATGCATTTGTTCTATCTATAAGTGTACATGATGTGCTTAAAGTGTATGTGGTTGAGTTCATTTGGATTAATTACAAGACAAATGGATAAATTAGTCACTCAACTTCCTAAACCATTGTCAATGGTTGGTCTTCAGAAACACCAAGATTATTGTTGGATAAACAAAAAAAGGTGCCCGATGAAGGGCGGATGATGAACGGAAGCTGGATGGCTGCCTATCCTATAAGCTCATGTGAGCCTTTGGCTCAGGTGAGCTAAAAAGAGCTTTGGTTGTGAACTGATGTTATTTCAATGACTGACTCAGTGGTGAGCTGATAATAGAGGATTCATCAGATGTCTGTCTTTGGCTCTCTCTCTCTGTTTGGGTCTTTGGGTGCATAAATACTTTCAAACAATGAATATCTCAAATAGTTGGCCAAGTAAAAAAAACAACAATACATGTACTTAATTTAACAGCCAATTAGGCACTTATACAAAGAGAAAATATTGCAAGTTGAGTAACTATTTCCCTAAATGTGGCCACTCAGTTTTCTGAACCTAACTAGATACATGTATGTCAGGTATATGAATATGCACATAAAAAGCGCAATCAGCACACAAAATCGGCACCAAAACGTGAAGCAAATAGAACCACAACAGAAATACCACCTTGGATGGGTGAGGATGATTAGCTGGACCTTTGACTACAAATGATTTTTTTTTTTCAATTCAGTTTTACATTCTTTTCAAGATAATATATGAGAAAAACCACCTGCACACCCGCAAGCAGAACATGGCTTGTCTCACATGTGGCCAGAACAGGGCTTAAACCCACACCACACACAGCTGTGAGATGATCGAGAGATTTAGAAACAACGCTCTTAACCGCTCGGCCACGGGGGCCACCGACTACAAATGATGTCTCCACTTCATTGTGAAAACTTGCTCATGTAAGCAGATTTTTTTCTAAGTTGTAAATATTGAAAAATATCAGTAGATGTTATTTTATATTTTACTTATTTTTGCTCAAAACATAGATTTTGGTACATGTTATACTGCGTTTACACTATGTTCCCGGCGGTCCCGGCAGCCCCGTTTGCTAGAAACGTAGCGTGCCGTGGAGTTTTGGTAATACATTTCTCTGATTTTCAAGATCTATTATGTTTTGTTACGTTTTCTTACGTTGTATTACGATATCCGTAACAAGCTGTGGTAGTGATAAGCTGGTGTGTCACGGAGGCGATAAGGTACGTTACGGTTATCCACGGTCTATCACGATTATTAGCACGTTCTATTACGGCCTGTTACGTTCTGTTGCGGTCAGTTGCGTTTTTACCAAGGCGTAACACGTTTTTTCGGTCTGCCAAGGTCAGCTACGGACGAAACGTAGACACCATACAATATGAAGCACATTTTTTTTTCCTTTTGTATACGAATAAGTCCTTTGAAATAATAACAACCGCGCTCCTCAACATTCGACTGCAGAGTTGATTAAGAAAGTTTGTGATTGTAATTCTTCTTCAATTGCAGAGTGTAGCATATGATCTGTATTGTTAACTATAGTGACTGCTCCAATATGAAGGAACTTGTCCCCATGATATGCCATTTTATAGCTATAAACTTCACACGCCTTGATAACCGTAACAGAACGTGACATACGTAGTAGAACGGGGTGAACACCGTCAAAGACCGTAACGCACCGTAACTTAACGCAACAAAACGTGTTCAGTATTCCGAAGGAAACAGGACGAAACGTGAGACGACCGTGATCAAACGCAACACAACATGGAAGATCCGTAGCTTGCCGGGCTACTCACTAGCTTCCTGTTGCACTACGGACCACCTCCACGTTTCGCTACATACTGTTACGTTCTGTCACGGTGTGCTACGTTCAGCCCGTTTCATCACGGCCCATTACGTTTCTCATTTCCGCCGTGACTGCGGTGGCAGATTTTTAAACTGTCAAAAAATTTGTCACGGTGTCCACGGTTATCCCGGCGTGCTACGTTTGCCTATCCCGTTCCCCTGCGTTGCCTCACGATTATCCCGTTTTGCTTACGGTTGTCTGAAACGTGGCCGCCGTGACCGCCGGGAACCTAGTGTAAACGCAGTATTAGAACCGTCTCGCCAAGACGGTTGTCTAACAAGTTATGGATCGAAAATAAGAAAAATAGGTATACCCTTGTAAACCCCAGTTTAAAAGGGGATATGGATTTCACAGACATGTTTTCCTGGTGTTTTCTTCAATTCTGTTGTTACTATGAGCAGTTGTCAGTTAATGGTGCAATAATGTGTACTAAGTACTGGTAAACTGCATGTGCCCAGGAACAGTTAGGATTAAAAATATACTTAACCTGAAGCATGACATTGTATTTTACTGTAATTGTCAAGCATGGCAAACAAACTTATCATCTTGTGACACAGCTCAACACCACAGGGGTGTAATGACACAATTTTATTTTTATATTTTTATTTGATACAATACTACATAATAGCCTATTTCCTTTTATGGATATACAAAAAGCTAATAGCACCGACTGTATGGCCGACAAAAGAGTCATTTAAATTTTCTAAGCTTCTTTTCTTCTCTTCCATTTAGAATTCAAAATATTCTGTGCCATTAAAATGACTAAAGCCAGGCAATTATGAATCAAACTAGTAAAAGAAATTCAATTGTAATTTCTCCAAAACTTGTGCCACTGTATACACATTTGTTGTAAATAATATTCTTTTGAAGCAATTCTGTAAAAAAAGTAAAATTGACAAAAAATAAATATCAAAAGACTATGAATGTTTTTTCTTGGCATAGTTATGTCTCCCCCCTTCAGGTTTGGGAGACATATTGTTTTTCCCCGTGCGTCCGTCCGTTCGTCTGTCTGTCCATCACAAATCGTGTCCGCTCTATAACTTGAAAACTAAAAAATTTTCAATGAAACTTGGTACACTTATTAAGCATGATCAGACGATGTGTCGTGCACAAGAACCATAACTCTGGCTTGAGTATTTTGAGTTATTTCCCTTTGATTATTTTCCATACAATTTCGTGTCGGCTCTATAACTCAAAAACTGTAAGAGATATTTCATTGAAACTTGGTACACTTATAAAGCACGATGAGATGATGTGTCGTGCTAAAGAACCATAACTCTTGCTTGCATATCTTTGGAGTAATTTCCCTTTGATTATTTTCCATACAATTTCGTGTCAGCTCTATAACTTGAAAACCGTAAGAGAAATTTCAGTGAAACTTGGTACACTTATAAAGCACGATGAGACGATGTGTCATGCACAAGAATTGTAACTCTTGCTTTCATATCTTTGGAGTTATTTCCCTTTGATTATTTTTCCATACAATTTCATGTCCGCTCTATAACTTGAAAACCATAAGAAATATTTCAATGAAACTTGGTACACTTATAAAGCACGATGAGATGATATGTCATGCTAAAGAACCATAACTCTTGCTTGCATATCTTTGGAGTTATTTCCCTTTGATTATTTTTCATACAATTTTGTGTCTGCTCTATAACTAAAAAACCATTTGAGATTTTTCAATGAAACATGGTACACTTATAAAGCATGATGAGACGATGTGTCATGCACAAGAATCATTACTCTTGCTTTCATATCTTTAGAGTTATTAGCTCACCTGAGCCGAAGGCTCACAAGGTGAGCTTATAGTATAGTAGTCAAGCTGGCGTCCGTGTGTCGTCCGTCATCGTCGTCAACATTTTCAAACGACTTCTCCTCTGAAGCTGCCAGGCCGAATCTTTTCATATTTCACATAAAGCATCTACAAGTGGGGGGAACGAATATTTGTGTTTTTTATTTCGATCGGATAAGAACTCTGGTTGCTATGGCAACTTGAAGTTTTCATTGACTTGTATGGAGAAAAAGTGGAAATTAGCATTTTCTGTTGTCAGGCTGGGGATATTTGAATTTTGTTTTTACATAAATGTTTATTGAGTAGTCCTTCACGTTTAAGGCAACTTTTGTAAAAATCACTTTATTCGTTTTTAGCTCACCTGAGCCGAAGGCTCACAAGGTGAGCTTATAGGATGGCCATGATCCGGCGTCCGTCCGTCCGTCATCCGTCGTCCACAATTTTAAAGATCTTCTTCTCTGAAACCGCTTTGTTAATCAAGTTGAAATTTTATGTGGAGCCTCCTTGGGTAGTGGCATTGAAATATTGTTCGCGATATTTTGGTCACATGACCAAGATGGCCACCACGCCCATATATGGTAAAAACCACTCAAAAATTTTCTTTTCCAGAACCGGTGGGCCGATTTCTACGAAACTTGGTATGTAGCATCGGGGAATTCAGCCCATCATAGTTTGATAAAATGATGACCCTTGGATGACCTTGACCTATTTTACGGCAAGGTCAAATTCAAAAACATAGGCTTTTACATGGGAAAAAGTGAAAACTATGGATTTTTAGCTCACCTGAGCCGTAAGGCTCACAAGGTGAGCTTATAGGATGGCCATGATCCGGCGTACATCCGTTGTCCGTCGTCCGTCCGTCCGTCCGTCGTCATCCACCATTTTCAAAGATCTTCATCTCTGAATGAAACCGCTTTGCCAATCAAAGCCAAATTTTTTATGAAGCATCTATAGGAAGGGGGAACCAATGTGATTATAAATAATCCAGGTCACATGACCAAGATGGCCGCCATGCCCATATATGGTAAAACCCTTCAAAATTCTTTTTCTCCGGTACCACTGGACCGATTTCAACGAAACTTGGCATGAAGCATCAGGGACTAGAGTACTACAATGTGTTTATAAATTATGACCTTTGGATGACCTTGACCTATTTTAGGGCAAGGTCAACATGGGTCACCCATGCATTTGAATGGGGAAAATTGTTAAAAAGTCATTTGAAAGGCAAATCTTGCAGGAAATGGGCAAATGGACTTAAGGTAGGTAATTCTGAAAAAAAATTGGACCCCAGGGGTTGGTCTGCCCCCACCCAGGGGCAATATACATGTATATTACAAAAATATTCAAAGATCTTCTTCTCTGAAACCACTTGGCCAATCAAAGCCCAATTTTATAGGAAGCATCTTTGGGAAGGGAGAATCAAGGTGTTTATAAATAATCCAGGTCACATGACCAAGATGGCCGCCATGTCCATATATGGTAAAGATCCTTTAAAATTCTTCTTCTCCTGAACCAATGGACCGATTTCAACAAAACTTGGCATGTAGCATCAGGGTATGAAGTACTACGATGTGTTTATAAATCATGACCTTTGGATGACCTTGACCTATTTTACAGCAAGGTCAACATAGGTCGCCCATGCATTTGAATGGGGAAAACTTTTAAAGTGTCATTTAAAGTGAAAGTCTTGCAGGAAATGGGCAGTAGGACTGAATATTAATGATTCTGAAACAAATTGGACCCCAGGGGCTCATTTGCCCCAGCCCGGGGCATTATACATGTATATCTCCATAATATTCAAACACTTCTCCTCTGAAACTGCTTGGCCAATCAAAGCCAAATTTCATGTGAAGCATCTATAGAATAGGGGAATCAATGTGTATATAAATAATCAAGGTCACATGACCAAGATGGCCACCATGCCCATATATGGTATAAACCCTTCAAAATTCTTCTTCTCCGGAACCGGTGGACCGATTTTGAAGAAACTTGGCATGAAGCATTGATGACTCAAGTACTACAATGTATGTATAAATCATGACTCTGTGATGACCTTGACCTATTTTAAGGTAAGGTCAACATGGGTTGCCTATGAATTTGAATGGGTAAACTGTTAAAATGTCATTTGAAGGGAAAAACTTGTATGGACAGTATATTGGTTATTTTGAAAAAAAAAATGGCCCAAGGGCTTCATCTGCCCCTATACTGGGACTATTTTCTATAACATTGGTATATACAGCAGATGTCAGGTGAGCGTTTACAGGACCATTGGTCCTCTGGTTTGAAAACTATTGCAGCCTGAGGCCTGAAAATTCGTAGATGCATACAACTAATGGAGTAGATGAAGGTATGTGATAAATTTAGGTCAAGGTCATCTCTTGACCTTGGCCAGTCTGTTGTCCATACACACTTTTCAAAGATCTTCTCTGAAACTGCTTGTCCAATCAAAGTGAAATTTTATGTGGAGCATCCATGGGTAGGGGGAACGAAAGTTTGATCGCAAAATTCGGGTCACATGAACAAGATGGCCGCCACGCCCATATATGGTAAAAACCTCTCAAAAATCTTCTTCAGAACCGGCAGGCCGGTTTTTCACGAAACGGTATGTAACATTTGGGACTCCAGCCCATCATAGTTTGATCATTTGATGACCGTGATCTATTTTACGGCAAGGTCAATTTTGGAAACATAGGCTTTTACATGGGAAAAGGCGAAAACAATGGATATTTTGGAAACTGTTGCAGCCTGAGACCTGAAAGTTGCTAGATGCAGACAACTAATGGAGTCAATGAAGGTAAGTAATTAATGAAGGCCGAGGTCATGTCTTGACCTTGACCCAAGGTCATTTAAATATCAAAATTAAAATTATGGTTTTCTCAGCAATCACTGGGTTTGGAAACTATTGCAGCCTGAGACCGGAAAGTTTGCAGATGCCGACAACTTATGAAGTCAATAAAGGTGTGTGAGTATTCAAGGTCAAGGTCATTTCATGATGACTTAATACTCCAAGATCAGGCTTCAGGTGAGCATTCCCTGGACCAATGGTCCTCTGGTGTTGCTATAGCAACATAAAGGGTAAATTTTCTAAAAAAATATTCAAAAATCTTCTTCTCAGGAGCCGTATGGGGGATGAAGCTGAAATTTAGCATAAATGCTTAAGACATTAGCCTGTACAAAGTTTGTGTTTTTTATTGTCTTTGTCCAACTACTTTTGTTGCTATGGTAACTTGAAGTTTCCATTGACTTATAAGGCAAAAAGTGGAAATTTGCAATTTCTGCCGTTTCATTGAGGATATTGAAATTTTGTTTTTACATAAATATTTATTGAGTAGTCCTCCCCGTTTAAGGCAACTTTTGTCGAAATCGCTTTATTCGTTTGGTTCCTATAGCAACGTAAAGGGTAAATTTTCGAAAAAATATTCAAAAATTTTCTTCTCAGAATCTGTAAGGCGGATGAAGCTGAAACTTTGCATACATGCTTATGATAGTTTGTGTTTTTTATTGTCCTTGTCCCACTACTTTGGTTGCTATGGCAACTTAAAGTTTCCATTGACTTATAAGACGAAAAGCGGAAAATTGCAATTTTTTGAAAACTATTGCAGCCTGAGACCTGAAAAATGGTAGATGCAAACAACTAATGGAGTAGATGAAGGTATGTGATTAATTTAGGCCAAGGTCATCTCTTGACCTTGAAGGGTCTGTCATCCATTAACACTTTTCAAAGATCTTCTTCTCTGAAACCGCTTGGCCAATCAAAGTGAAATTTTATGTGATGCATCCCTGTGTAGTGGGGACGAAAATTTGATCACGAAATCTGAGTCACATGACCAAGATGGCCGCCAGGCCCATATATGGTAAAAACCACTCAAAAATCTTCTTCTCCAGAACGGGCAGGCCGATTTTCACGAAACTTTGTATGTAACATTTGGGACTCCAGACCATCGTAGTTTGATCAAATAATGACCCTAGGATGACCTTGACCTATTTTACGTCAAGGTCAATTTTGGAAACAGGCTTTTACATAGGAAAAAGTGAAAAATATGGGTTTTTTTGAAAACTATTGCAGCCTGAGACCTGAAAAGTGGTTGATGCAAAACAACTAATGAAAGTATGTGATTTATTTAGGTCAAGGTCATCTCTTGACCTTGGCTGATCTGTCGTCTATACACACTTTTCAAAGATCTTCTCTGAAACCGCATGGCCAATCAAACTGAAATTTTATGTGGAGCATCCCTGGGTAGGGGTAACGAAAGTTTGATCCCGAAATCTAGGTCACATGACCAAGATGGCCGCCGCGCCCATATATGGTAAAAACCTCTAAAAAATCTTCTCCAGAACCGGCAGGCTGATTTTCAAGAAACTTGGTATGTAGCATTTGGGACTCCAGCCCATCATAGTTTGATAAATGATGACCCTAGGATGACCTTGACCTATTTTACGGCAAGGTCAATTTTGGAAACATAGGCTTTTACATGGGAAAAAGTGAAAACAATGGATATTTTGTAAACTAAATGCAGTCTGAGACCCTAAAAGTGGTAGATGCAGACAACTATTAGAGTAGATGAAGGTATGTGATTAATTTAGGTCAAGGTCAATTTTGGAAACATAGGCAAACATGGAAACATGGGGAAAAGTGACAACTAGGTCTCAGGTAAGTGTTTACAGGACCAATGATTCTATGGTAACTATTGCAGCGATAGACCTGAAACATTACCAAGATGGCCGTCATACCCATTTAGGGTAAAAAAAGAGAAAAACATTCACTTTGTCCAGTGACTGTACTTGTTGACTCTCAGGTGAGCGATCATTGCCCTTGGGCTACTTGTTTCCCTTTGATTATTTTCCATACAATTTCGTGCCCGCTCTATAACTTGAAAACCGAAAGAGATATTTCAATGAAACTTGGTACACTTATAAAACAGAATGACAGGATATGTGATGCACAAGAACTATAACTCTTGCTTGCATATTTTGGACATGCACGTAGAAAGTGGGGAGACATCAGTTTTCACATAGAAAACAAATTCTAGTTCTTTTCTTGGCATAGTTCCTCTCTTCATGTAAACTAAGGGATCATGGGTTAGATCCTGGGCTACTCTAGACATTAAAATGAGGTATCTTCTCTTTCAGTCAGGGAAACTGGTCAAATAGCCTGATCTTGCTAAGATAGCTGTTTAGCGTGAAGTTGTTGAAAATGGTGGAATTAAGATCATAGAATTCCACAATCTTGGAATTAGTCGATCTTGTTAATAGTAAGCAAGGCCTTCTGCATTGTTTGAATGTCAGCCGATGTGAACAGCTGATATCTATGGCCATTTATGATACAACAACATTGTGGAAAACACTCGATGAGTTTCCCCGACTGCTTTATAACCTCAGCTGCATTTAACACCAAAAATGCTGTAGAGACTTGGGCCATTTTGGTGGCATTGATCTGTTTGATTTGTAATGTCAAAGCAAATGACAAAGTTAGCTCAGACTCTTCCCTCAAAGCTTGGCATCCATGAAAAATCTTTGAAATTCCGTACTGCCCATTCCAAGGTGGTTCTGCTGTGATTTATCTTCTTTTATTCTTTATATGAGCCGCCTCGTGGGAAAACCAACAATGTGGTTTCCGAACAGGTCTGACACAAACCGGCCTGTACAGCTACAGATCGTGAGAAGCAGGCTAGAAGCTTGAAATTTTGGAGTTAAGTAGAGGAGGAATTGTACTATCCGAGTAGCGAAAACAAAGGCGCTGATCAGCTTCGCGGTTACCGCGAAGCTGATCTGCGCCTTTGTTTTCGCCTATGCAGATTGTTAGTTTTCCCATGAGGCGGCTCATATTCTGTCTACATCTCTATTGTACACATACACCTCAACCTCTTTATAACACTATTGTTGGGGTCCAAGACAATTTCCGTGATAACTATCCAATCTGTGTAATAACGAGAGTAAAATATACAGATATATAGCAAATTAGACTATTTGGGGTCCATGGATGGTCCGTGTTATATCCAAAACCGTGCTGTAATGAACCGTGTTATAAAGAGGTCCAGGTGTAATTGTCTTTTTGCATATATGAAAAACAAACAGAAACAGATTAGTGTTTTTGTTTTTCACTTCATTTATAGGTCATTTCCACTTCTTCTTAAATGCGAAATTTCAAGATTCTGTGACTGTTCAGACTGGTATGTGTCAGACATGGTCAGAAACTGTAGATTGATTCTGAAGTGGTGTCATAAGAATACATTATGAAAACTTGCCCATGCAATAAAAAGAGATTTATGAGCTTTAAAAAACAAAAAAATGTTTAGCTGAAAATTTTTTGAGATTTGGCTGATTTTTGCTCAAAACATAGATTCTGGGTACATGTTAGAACCGCCTCACTAGAAACATCCATGAATGAGTACCCACAATCTATGTTTTGGAGCAAAAATGAGAAAAATAGGTATACCCGCCGCATACCCCAGTTTTGTTATTTAAAAGTGAGATTCAGGGGGGTATACATTACACGGACATGTTTTCCTGATGAGAAGACTGCTGGAGTACTGATTCTGGGTTGAGAATGATGGTTTCCTGGCACTTCCTTTGTGATAAAGGATTTTGATTTTTCTGTTTTACAAATGGCCCTGATAGTTTAGATTCCATTTCCACTGACTGCATGTTATGGGATGCTTTATAATTGAGTCCTCCGTAAAACCACCCATCATTAATATTCATTTTTATATTGACCATTCAAATCTGCACATTAGCTAACGGTCAATGACGGTTAGACAACACGTGGGTTAGACAAACAAATCAACACATGCTTTTTACAGGTAAATACAGGTGCAAAAACACAATGTTTGTCTAAGGAAATAGGGGTGGGCGTGGCTATACCTTGCTGGCGGAGGAGTCAATTATTTAGGGAGCACGGTGGCATAGTGATAGAGCGTCAGACTCTGAATCGAGAGGTCCTGGGATCAAACTCCACAGGAGTCACTGTGTTGTGTCCTTGAGCAAGACACATTAACTCCCTACAGTACTGGTTAAACCCAGGAAGAGTTGGCTCAGTCCCGACATGACTGAAAAATTGTTGACTGGGACGTTAAGCCTCAATAAAACAAACAATAATTATTTGAATGAGCAAAATGTTTTATAATACTTCAGTAGTATTGGCTACATCAGGAAAACATGTCCGTGTAATGTATACCCCCTTGAACCCCACTTTTATATAACAAAACTGGGGTATGCAGGGGTATACCAATTTTTCTTATTTTTGCTCCAAAACATAGATTGTGGGTACTCGTTAGAACCGCCTCGCCGAGGCGGTTCTAACGTGTACCCACAATCTATGTTTTGAGCAAAAATAAGAAAAATATCCACATTTTTTTGATAAAATTTTCAATTTTACAGCTGAAAAAAATCTCTGTATTATGCATGGGCAAGTTTTCGTAAAGAACACCCAAGAAGTGATGGCTCTGTCCCACCATGACTGAAAAATTGTTGACTGTGATGTTAAACCAAACAGCAAACAAGACACAATTTGAGCTGTGTCACGAGAAAACTGGTTTTCGGGTTTTCCAACCAGGTTCGACACAAAACGGCCTGTACAGTCACAGAAACAGTTTAGAATTGTTATTTCTGATTTAGAAGAGGAATAGAGAAAACAAAGGCGCTGATCAGCTGTGTAGTTACTACACAGCTGATCTGCGTCTTTGTATTACGCAACAATCAGGTTTTCACATGACAGCTCATGTTGAAGGGGGTAGTTGTACATTTAAAATACATAATACATATTGTTTTTGCACGAATCTTGATGTTTACTCCCAATGATAAACTATTGTGCAATTTTCGATCATATTAGCATTCCAGTGATATTACATTATGCCATCGGATAATGGTTAGAACCTGTTCAATAGCAGAGTAGATTCAATACAATCGAGCTGCGACATGAAAAAACTGGTCTTCGGTGTTTCGGATCAGGTCTGACACAAACCGGTCTGTACTGTCAAAGAAAAGGGCTAGAAACTTGAATTTTTGGGTATAAGAAGAAAAGGAATTGTATTGTCCACGTAGCAAAAACAAAGGTGCTGATCAGCTGTGTAGTTACTGCACTGTGCCTTTGTTTTCACATAAGCAATATTTCAAAGAGACCAAAAATGTACGGGGCATTTATCCACTTAATGTAATCTCAATTTGTATTCACACTCAATATTGGTAAAAGATCATTTTTACCTTGAAAATTAAGGTATTTCTATATAGCAGAACTAGGAACCTATAAATTTGGCCGCATCATGAGAAAACTAGCAACATGGTTTCCAACTGGTTCGACTCAAACTGGCCTGTGCAGCTACAGAAGATGGCTAGCATATTGAAATTTTGAATTTAAGTAGAAGAGGGATTGTACTACCTGTGTAGCGAAAACAAAGTTGCTGATCTGAGTCTTTGTTTTCGCATATGCAAATTGTTGGTTTTCTGATGCGGCGGCTCAATCGAGGCATTGTAAATTGCTTTCGAAATTTAAGTATGGATTAAATTGGCTTTAAGATCACTGTTAATACATAGGGTACAGTCAGATAGGACAGTGTTGTGACACTATTTTCGATTTTCGATTTTCTTTGAGAGAAAAAAAAAAGTGCTTTCAAAGTTTGGATTATATTTATTTGGAAATTTTATTTGTTTTTCTGTATTTTAATATTTGAGTGAGAAAGATTGTGGATTTCTTATTGGATTAGAATTCTCATAAAATTTGGATATTGTAATCAATGAAAATGTCCTAAAATATGTAAGTTTAGTTAGTTTACTCCATATTTAGACCAATAAATTTTGCTAATGGCAGTATTTTCCTCTAAATTTGGCATTTTTGAACTTAAAGAAGATTTCAAACAAAATTATAAAATGTAACAGAGCTGTTAGACATTGATAATTTTTATTTATATAGGACTTAATAATTGGTTCTGTTATCAGTAAGAGTAAATAAGGAACATACAAGTCGATCTGCAATCTGCATAAGGGAAAACAAAGACGCAGATCAGCTGATCAGCACCTTTGTTTTTGCTACACGGATAGTACACTTCCTCTTCTTTTTAAATCAGAAATTTCAAGCTTCCAGCCTGTGTCTGTGACTGTACAGCCTGATGTGTCGGACCTGTTTGGAAACCACAACATTGGTTTTCCCACAAGGCGGCTCAAATGAGGTTGTAATTCACACTGGCTATCCAGAGACAACCAATGCGTGGGGGTGTCTCTGGATAAACAGTGTGAATTACAAAAGCAGAAATAAGGGCTACAAATTCTCGTCTTGGAACAACATTTGAGCCACCTTGTGGGAAAACCAACAATGTGGTTTCCGAACAGGTCCGACACAAACCAGCCTGTACAAGCACAGAAAAGAGCTAGAAGCTTGAAATTTCGGTTTTAATTAGAAGAGGAATTGTACTATCCAAGTAGCGAAAACAAAGGCGCTGATCAGCTTCGCGGTTACCGCGAAGCTGATCTGCGCCTTTGTTTTCGCATATGCAGATTGTTGGTTTTCCCACGAGGTGGCTCATTTAATGGTTTAATCAGAATGTGGCAAGTTGTTCTAAAACAAGAATTTTCCAAAACAGGTATTTATTCCAAGTTGTGGCTTATTTATTTCATATGAGCCGCGACGCGAGAAAACCGGTCTTCGGGATTTCCGACCAGGTCCGACATAAACCGGGCTGTACAGTCACAGAAGCAGGCTAGAAGCTTGAAATTTCATTTCGGATATAAGAAGAAGAAGAGGAAATATACTATCCATGTAGCGAAAAAAAAGGCGCTGATCAGCTTCGCGGTTACCGCGAAGCTGATCTGCGCCTTTGTTTTCGCATAGGCAAAAATCCGGTTTTCTCACGATGCGGCTTTTATATGTTTGTTTGTTTTCAGTCATACCTGTTGTCATTTTGATGGGGTCTTTTTCAGATCTGTACAACAATTACAAAACAGTTTAACCCTGGGAAATGTATTTGGGGAGGAAGAGGAGTCAGTGATCTAGCATTTTTATTTTAAAGATAATACTTGAAACAAAATATAGCGGTCATTTATAATTTTCATTTTATAAGTTTTATGGAAAATGTTTATATGGAACGGTTTCCAATGTATTTCTTATGCTATCTGTATATAACAATTGTTCTGATAAAGTTTGATCAATCTGAAGATTCTCAAGGGTATTGATTACCACCATTTTATCAGTAATTAAACTGTTTGAAAGTGAATATAAATAGCATAATTAGCATTCATCAATCGATCATTGAACATGGTTAGAATCAGTTTTATCTTATCATTTTCGTTTGAGAAGAATAGATTTGTTGATTTACATGTACCTTTCTTGATTTTTCTTGTTTTGATTTGTTGATTTACCTTTCTTGATTTTTCTTGAGATACAAGGTAGTCTTGTATACCCCTCCCCACATAAAAACAAACAAAAAAAAAAAACAAAAAAAAAAACAAAAAAAAAAACAAAAAAAAAACATGACAAGTTAGCTTTGTATACAGTAGGAAAGAAACTTCCCCACCCTCCCACAAGAAAAGGGGGGAAAAGAGTTTTCTTTTAACATGTTGAACATCATCTCAACATTCAGAATATAAGTTCGTGCAGTGTGATCAGGTCCCGAGGTTATAAAACTTTTTTTCATGCTCAGCTGAGACTAGAATTTATCCTGTCAGTCAATGTTAAAATGCACACAATTTAAATGTTAAAATGCCAACAATTGTTGGGATTTAAACATTTATCAGCAGGATAAATTACAGACTTTGGCATTCTAAACCTTCATTTTCAATATATATGTGTGCTATTTTGGTATTTATGAGCAGTTGAAATTTCCTGCTCAGCTGAGTTGAGCATGAAAAAAGTTTTACAACCTCTGGACCTGTCATAGGGAAATTAGATTTTGTTTTGTAAATAATTCATAAACTATTAAGCTCTTTGGTCAATTTTCTATTCTGTTCAGACATGGGACATAAAGTTTTATTAATGTCTGGTTGGTAATAAAACTTATTAAATGTTTAAGAAGATTATTGTTGTTTAGCAATATATATCAAGGGCTTTCCATTTTGTATTAATGATTTATTTTGTATGAATTCATACGCAAATCTTTGTTGGACAGGTTCAGCTGCATTGTTAAATAGCCATACATCTAAGTTACAGTTAGGAAAGATGACCTTCTCATCATATTTTATGAATGATTAATCTATTGATTTTATGGTCAAACAAATAATCAAGGAAGTTTTAGATAAAGTTTGATCTTAAATTTCAAAATTTCAGTGTTAATTAAGGACTAGTCCTAAGGATGCTTTTGTCTCTAGAACTGCTGTATTCATTCTGATTAATGCACATGCTACAAAAAAATGCACACCCTGGTCTTTTCCGAAAAACTTAAGGGCACAATGTTCGACTAGCCTATTGGTATTTTACCCCAATTTGGAACATTTGAAGTGACATCATCATCATGGATACCTTATTTAATTAACATAGCTTTAAGTTATTTTGAAAGGTTAAGAATGGATACAGTATTATCATCTTTCATCAGATCTAGGCCTGTCCCCCACCTACCCCGACACACTCGCATACACAGCTTTTCAAATTCAGTATTTTGCTGAAACATATAAAGTTTTTAGCGAGAAAAAAACAATCCTATTTATACATGTATTTTATTTTTTTCAAGAGATATTTATATTGGAAACAGAACACAATGGTTCAAAACCTTTGCTACCTATGTATGGACTATAGGACTTTAATTCCTCAATGTATAATATTTGCATAAGCCACTTTATCCATATTGTCATATTTGTTTGCCAATAAGCAAATATTTTCAGATTGTATTAAATATACATGTATACCTATTTATACATCTTGAATGCAAAAAAACTTCTAGTTTTGTAAAATTCTCTAAAACACATTATGTACACATCAGTTTACTATTTTGAGCCAAAGTATGCTTACTATCAACTGCAAAATTATTTGGCAAACCAGCTCACCAGAAAAGAAAAGCAGTCGTAGTAAGCTGTGAGCTGAAAACGGTGTTTTTGATGATGATGATGATGATGATGATGATGATGATGATGATGATGATGATGATGATGATGATGAATTGATGGTGGTTGCAATAATAGTGGTGATGATGATAATGATCTAGTTCAGTTGCATGAATTTTTTCCTATCATATATCCATTGTTTGTTTGAAAGTATTCAGGCTCGATGCACGACATTTCGTCGAAAATGTGTTTTGTCGAAAATTTTGTACATTCAAAAATTTTCACGGCAAAATTTTGAGATTTATTCCATAGAAGACTAGCCATTATGTCCACATTTTGAGCCACCAACCACTTGGGTTAGGGTAAAGGTCGGGGCATGGGGACATTTTTCGACAGATATAATTTTCGATGAAATGTCGCGGAAGCAATCAGGCTAATTGTATAAACAAGCTCAAAGACTGTTCAAATGACCTATCTATCTCAGTAGCTATGACTCTCTTTCCTGTTGTTATGTCCCATATTGCACCACATTCATTCGAGATTATCTGCTGTGGTTGGAAGGTCGGTGGCTATTGCATTTAATTGTAGCACTCGCATAACATTCCTTTTATCTATTTTCGCAGCATTCAGTTCATAATTATGATTTTAATGACAGACATCTAGATATTGATCTTGTTTTCTTGTATTTTTTTCATGTTTCTAGCTCAGTGAGGTCCACAGGGAAGATAAGCACTACTAAGCATTACTAAATATGCTTACTCTCGTCAAATAAAGTAAATTAGTATTATATGTCAACCACATTATCACCCTATCTTTGGGGTTCATAGACACAGACCATGTTATAAGGGAAACCGTATTATAGTGAGATTACTTACTTTAAACTAAAAACATAAAAAATAATTAGTTTAGGAGCGATGACAAGGCCATATTATAATGAAAACCACATTATAGTGAGGCGTGTTATAATGATGTTGAACTGTATTATTTTCATTTTAGATGAAAGTAGGTGTGGGGAGCAAACATGAAGGTTCACTGGGAAGGGGTGGTGCTAGGACTACTTTTTGGCCTCCACTTGGTATGGGCCTGGTCGGGTGATGCCTATTGGAATGACAGATATAGCGGCGATGGAATATCATATGACACAAGTAAGAATAATACAATACAAGGTTTGAATAGATACGTTTTATAGAACAATCGTATGCCCAAGGAAACATTTTTGGGGACTACTCACTGTGGATGTGGTAAGATCATGATTAGAATGACAGAATTTCTTAATGAATTCCATAAGCATACCATGAAAACTGCTTGACATACATACCCAAAGGGAAATTTGGAGTTTTGGGAGCAGAGATGCTATCATGCTTGCACAACTTTTTTGCCTCCATCTTGTGTGGAGATAGTTTGGTGATGTATATTGAAATGTTAGATGCCATGCTAATGGATTAGCATATGACACTCCTTAGTATGTTACAAAAATGGACTTTTTTTCACTAGGTCAGTTGATTTGTCACAAAGCAGGTCACTTAATGAGTTTTTGATCAATATTATTCTACAGTCTTTGGTGTTTAAATTAACCCATATTTGACAAATGGATTTTCCCATTATTATGATTAGGATGAGTCCACTTTCTTTTATAGGGGCGTCAGGAGTGATTTTTAAATTTAATTCAATTTTTCGATGAAAATTCTATAAGCAAACAGAATAGCCCCAGATGGGATGCCGCATTCTGCGGCGTCACATCTGGGGCTATCCTGTTTGCCTATGTCCCATAAAAGGGGCCCCAGGCTTAAATGAGTTAATGTAAATGTTAGAATACTTTCAGAAAGGAATTGGGTCAATCAGAAGTGTCAATATTCACATTAGAATATATTTTAATGCTATTACTACATTAAGTAAATGGCTTAAATAATGTAAAAATACAATCCATTGTAAAACATCAGGGAAACATGGCCATGCAATGAATACCCCCTTAAACCCCACTTTTATGTAGAAAAAACTGAGGTTTGCAAGGGTATACCTATTTTTCTTATTTTTGCGCCAAAACATAGATTGTGGGTACTTGTTAGAACCGCCTCAACGTGTACCCACAATCTATGTTTTGAGCAAAAGTAAGAAAAATATCAAAATTTTTCAGCTGATGATAATCAATTTTTAAAGCTAAAAAAATCTGTTAACTGCATGGGCAAGTTTTCGTAATGGTTGGTATGAATGTCAGGTGTTACTGTGAGCCATATTTAAAAATATTTTCCATTTGAAGCAAGATATCATATCCTTTTTCAGACCAAGGAGAATTTTTCCTCTAGTCTCATGTAGGACTGAGGTTGATGGAGCTTTGCTGTAAAGCAGAAAATGTTACTTAACTGCATTCATTACGAAAACTTGCCTGTGCAATAAACAGAGATTTTGATTTTTAAAATTTGAAAGTTTTTTTTTCTATTTTTTTTTTTTTTTTAATTTTTGCTCAAAACATAGATTGTGGGGATCCACAGTCTATGTTTTGAGCAATAATAAGAAAAATATCAAACTTTTTCTGATGAAAAATTTCAATTTTTAAAGCTCAAAAAATCACTTTATTGGCATACTGCATGGGCAAGTTTTAGTAATGTTGTTCAGGTCAGGGCAACCTGTAACCATCCATCATGTTCGAATTTTTGACTTTGTGGGAATCTCAAAAGCCATATTTTGTAGTATAAAAAGCAACATATAATATTGCACCTTACTTCACATGATAATTTTCTTTTTACAGCCGATAAAGAAAATGGCCTGTTCTCACATGATGGCAGCCTTCGTGATCCCTACATGTTGGCAAATTCGGAGTTCTCAGGAACAGCATGTACTGGCTGTGTCTGTGATGATACCTTGAAGATCGTGAAAAGCTGTACAGGGCCAGACGTGTAAGTATCTGGTCAAGACAGGGTATGGGTCTATGAAAGATTTGCATGCTCAATTTGAGCGTGGCATTGGTAATTTCTATGATACTTGTTCTTAGGAACAGCATCTACAAGATGTAACATTATATGATGTTGCTTTGTAAAGCTGTGCAGGGTCAACTGTTTACATAAGAATTACATGCTTAATATAATTTAGCATGAAGATGCAATATGATTGAGCATGAAATTTGATGATGCTTTGTAGATTGTGTTAAGCTGTACAAGGTCTAGTACTTTAGGTGTACTAACAGGTCAGGTCAGTTTAACTGCTACTGTAACATGTAATCAGTACTACCTGTTGTCATGCGGTGCAGATGGGGCTCGTTAGCCTTGGAAGGCAACTCATCTAGGAGTTAAGCTAGTTCTCTACACAAAAATCTAGCTGGGCAGGGGGAACTCATTAGTCTTGGCTGACAGTCCTCCTAGGAGTTTACAGGTCTCTAAACAAAACCTAAGGAAGGGTAGATGGAGCTCTTCAGCTGTGGCCAGCAATTCATCTAGGAGAAGGAAACTCCAAAATCAAACCTGTGTGTCTGGATATGCCTAGTCCAGATATGCAAAGACTGTTTCGGTAGATGGAGCGGAAGAAATCACCTGATTCAACGGTTCAGAAAGCGATACAGCAACATGTTGTGGAACATGCAGAGCGTGACAAGGCACTAAAGATGTTACGGTCATCCACTGCATCCAAACCCAACTCCAGACGTCTTGACCTGTGTCTTGCCTCTGGGCGCAGCTGGGCGAGGACTAGAGAGTGAGGTTGACGTTGCGCACCTCTTCCTCACTATAATCCAATTTCATAGCGCATGTCATCTTATTTCTCAACACACAAGCACTTGCATACACAACAATTTCATCACACTTGCACCCACATACCTACAAAGTCCTGTGGCGATGGGCGAGTGGCGAAGCAGCAGGTGTAGGACACACTGGGAGCTGTAGTTGCAGACCTGCACACAGGCGGCTCAGTTCTAATGGTCGCTTTCTGTGAGGAGAAGCAGTAAGCAGAATTCGGCAGTCGGCTGAGCGACTGAGCAGACCTATTTAGGACCGCACTGCTCACCCCCTGTAGCATGGGGAAGGGGCTAGAAAAGGTGCCCTAAACAATTGCCTGCTTCAAACCCCCTGGCTGGTTAACCGGGATCAGCGGGGATCCCCTTAAGCTGTCGAAATACAAAGAAAAAAGCTAGAGTAATTCCCTTACGGATTGGCGCATGGAATGTGCGTACTTTAATGGACAATGCTGGGTCAGATAGACCACAGCGTAGAACGGCCCTTGTGGGCAGAGAACTTGGGAGGTATGATATACAGATAGCTGCATTGAGTGAGACTCGGTTCGCAGATGTTGGGGAGATCAAAGAAGTTGGTGCTGGATACACCTTCTTCTGGAGTGGACGCAAAAGTGAAGAGAGGCGTGAAGCAGGAGTTGGCTTTGCCATCAAAACAGAACTTGTTGGTAAGCTGTCAGGATTGCCAAAAGGCATTAATGACGGTCTAATGACATTGAGACTTCCTCTGTCAGGCAATAAACATGCAACTATTGTCAGTGCTTATGCACCCACAATGACCAATCCAGATGAGGTCAAGGACAAGTTCTATGATGACCTAGACAATGTTATTTCTGCAACACCCCGCACAGACAAGCTTATCCTTCTGGGCGACTTTAATGCCAGAGTGGGTACAGACCACCAGACCTGGGAAGGAGTTATAGGTCCAGAAGGGGTTGGAAAGTGCAACAGCAATGGTCTCTTGCTTCTCAGGAAGTGTGCTGAACATGACCTTCTAATAACCAACACAGTCTTCCGTCTACCTAATAGGAACAAAACATCCTGGATGCATCCCCGTTCCAAACACTGGCATCTCATAGACTATGTCATAGTGCGGAGAACAGACAGGCAGGATGTTAAAGTGACAAAGACTATGTGTGGTGCAGACTGCTGGACAGATCATAGACTGGTTGTCAGCAAACTCAACCTAAGAATACAGCCTGCGAGGCGACCTCAAGGCAAGAAAGCTCCTAAGAGACTGGATGTCTCAAAGCTGAATAAAGACAGCATGAGACAAGATTTCTTAACAGACATTTGCAACCAACTGGATGCAATGAATCTCAGTTCAGAGGACCCCGAAGAAAACTGGACAGTTTTCCATAAAACAGTTCATTCTTCAGCTGCAAGCACCTTAGGCCATCCATCTCGCAAACATCAAGACTGGTTTGATGAGAATGATGACGAAATTCAGAGGCTTCTTGAAGAAAAGCACCGATTGCACAAGGCACATCAAGATGATACTAGCTCAGTATTAAAGAAAGCAGCCTACAGCAACATTTGTAAGACAGTCCCGACCAAGCTTAGGCACATGCAAGATTCCTGGCTGAGGAAGAAAACAGAAGAAATTCAGTCTTTTGCGGATAGAAAGGACATGAAGAAATTTCATGATGCACTGAAAACCATTTATGGTCCAAAGAGTTCTGGAGCCACCACATTGCTCAGTGCAGATGGAAACACTCTTCTCACAGGTAAAGAAGCTATCTTGGAAAGGTGGGCAGAACACTTCAATAGTGTGCTTAATCGACCATCAAGCATCAATGAGGATGCAATCGACAGACTTCCACAGATAGAGTGCAATGTTCTGTTAGATGAATTTCCTACCGTTACGGAAACAAGAAAAGCAGTTCAACAACTATCATCTGGCAAAGCCCCAGGTGCAGATGCAATTTCTGCCGAAGTTTACAAGGCTGGGGGGCTACCCATGGCAGAGAAACTGACAGAGTTGTTTCACTGTATGTGGAGAAAGGAGGCTATCCCACAAGAATTTAAGGATGCATCCATAATCCACCTATACAAGCGGAAAGGAAATCCTCAAGTCTGTGACAATCACAGAGGCATCTCCCTCCTATCAATTGCTGGGAAGATACTTGCAAAAATTCTGTTGAATCGTCTGAATGTTCATCTTGATCAGATGGGACTTATCCCAGAAAGTCAATGTGGATTCAGAAAAGACAGAGGGACAATAGACATGATATTCACAGCAAGACAGCTTCAGGAGAAATGCCAAGAACAGAATGTAGATCTATACATGACGTTTGTTGACCTCACCAAAGCTTTTGACACTGTTAGTCATGATGGACTCTGGAAAATCATGGCCAAGTTTGGCTGTCCACCCAGATTCATAGCAATGGTGCGGCAGTTTCATGATGGCATGCAGGCACGTGTGCAAAATGATGGAGAGTTCTCTGAACCATTTGAAGTAACAAATGGGGTCAAACAAGGCTGTGTTCTGGCACCAACACTGTTCAGCATGATGTTTTCTGCCATGCTTATGGATGCTTTTCAGGACAGTGACACTGGTTTTCCAATCAGGTACCGTTTTGATGGCAACATATTCAACCTCAGAAGGTTGCAAGCCAAAACTAAGGTCCAGACTGATGTGCTAGATGAGCTCCTCTATGCAGATGATATGGATAAGAATGCCAGCACAGAGGCAAAAATGCAAAGAGCCATGGATCAAGTCTCACAGTCATGTGATAACTATGATCTCACAATCAGCACAAAAAAGACAGAGGTTGTACACCAACCAGCGCCCGGAAAGCCATATAATGAACCAACCATCACTGTGAATGGGCAAAAACTGAAAGTTGTTGACAAGTTCACCTACCTGGGAAGCACTCTCTCCAGAGCAGTGCATATTGATGATGAGATCACTGCCAGAATTGCAAAGGCTAGTGTGGCATTCGGACGACTCCGTGCAAATGTCTGGGAGCGAAATGGAATCAAGCTTGACACCAAGCTGAAAGTCTACAAGGCTGTGGTACTGCCAACCCTCTTGTATGCATGTGAGACCTGGACAGTATACCAACGCCATGCAAAGAGACTTAACCATTTCCACTTAAGCTGTTTGAGAAAGTTGTTAAAAATCAAGTGGCAGGACAAGATTCCAGACACAGAGGTCCTGACGAAAGCAGGGATGCAAAGCATGCATACAGTCTTAAAGCTAGCACAGCTAAGATGGACTGGCCATGTTATAAGAATGCCTGATGCGCGACTTCCAAAGAAAGTTTTCTATGGAGAACTACAGGAGGGAAAGCGCTCTCAAGGTGGCCAGAAGAAACGCTACAAAGACACCCTCAAAGCCTCTCTGAAGGATTTCGAAATACCAATGGGGTCCTGGGAACAGACTGCACCGGAGCGATCAAAGTGGCGAGGTCTCATCAACAAAGGAGCAGCTCTTTATGAAAAGAAGAGAATCTGTGAAGCTGAAAGAAAGCGAAGAGAGCGCAAAGCCAAAACAAATGTGCCACCATCAGACTCTATGACATTGACTTGCTCTACTTGCAACCGACAGTTTAGAGCCAGAATTGGCCTAGTCAGCCATCAAAGAACTCACCAACACACATCAGCACTATTCAAGAAATAATGATGGTCTTTCTCATTAGTGAGAGACGAACTATCACAAGGTCTATACCCTGTTAGTTTCCAGTCAAGACATGGGACTATGAATGATTTTTGTGCTCAGTTCTATATGATTTAGCACAAAAATCACTATTTGCCATCTAACTAAACTGCTCAGAAAGGGCATGTACTGTTGTTTCTTCCATGACACTGAAGGTCATCCAAAGCTGTACAAGGCCAGCTGTATTCAGTCAAGGAATAGGCCCGTGCTCAGTTGAATTGAGCATGAAATCACTATTTGCCAACTAAATCAAAATATATAGGAACAGTATTCACAGGCTGTCTAACTATATGATGTTGCCTTGAAGGCCATTCAAAGCAGGGCAGGGCCAACTGTGGAAGTATTCAGACATGGGTCTACAAATGATTTTCATGCTCAATTATATTGAGCATGAACTTTGTACTTACTAGTATTGAGTCTGTTGTTATAGGAGTTATAAGACTACCTTCTGCGCTCCCAGAAGCCTATATTTGAGCTATTATTGCAAAACATTTTGTTTGTATAAAACCTTAAGCATGAAAAAATATATGGATACAATTTTAATTGTAAAGTAGATTGATCTGTGTAAATACAATTTGTTAACATGCTGTATGAAAAAGCCTATCTTTGAGGTTTCCAACAAGGTCTAGATTATAGAGGCCCTACCAGGGGGGATCTTTGCTCCCTGCTCCCTGAAAAAAATTGACCCTTCTCCCCAGCTCCCTGATTTGTTTTTCCTCAGCTCCCTGAAAGTTTTCTTCTTTTGCTCCCTAAATCACTGCTTGCTCCCCAGATCCCTTAAGATATTTGCTAGTGCTCCCCAGCTCCCTGAAAATAAATGACCCTTCTCCCTGAATCCCCAAAACCCCTGGTAGGGCCTCATTATACCAGCCTGTACTGTTACATAAGAAAAAGAGAAGTTTGAAATTTTACTGTCTATGAAAGGAAAAACAAAGGCACTGATCAGCTGTGCATTTGTTTTTGCAAATGCAAAATAGGGTTTTCTCATGATATTGCTCATATAATAAGGACTATGATTGCCTTGCTTTTGAGAATTTTAATGCATTGAACGACCTTGTTTTGAGAAATTTTATGAAAAATGATATTCTAATTTGAACAAGATTTTTTACACCATTATATTTCTACAAGTTCCATTATGTTTCTTTTGAATTATAGACTTCATTAAATTGCCAGTCAGTTGAAGGAATTGTTAGCAATATTATGAGAAAACCTGTCTCGGTCCAAGACAAAATTAAGGAAGACTATTTAATGGAACCTTAAGTTGGAATTTGGAATGTAATGCATATCTGTATTGCTAAAAAATGTGATGATTAACTGAGCAGTTATCCTGCTGCCAATTTAGGCCTGTGTTTTGCATTTGCAAGGTTCAGGTTTTCTTACGATTCAGCTGAATCAGTTTTGTCATACATGTAATATAAAAAAGTTGATTTGAGTACTGAAATGAACACAGAAATTTAAATAATATGTTTATTCAGTAAAAGAAGAATGTAAATTTATTTTCTGTAGCTATCCATTTACAGTAGATAAATCACAAAAGCTGGCTTTTGAGAGCATGCATCTAACCTTTTTCACATATTTATACCCCGGCATTTATGCCGATGGGGTATATAGTTTTCGTCTTTCAGTTTGTCCATTCATTTGTTCGTTCGTTGGTTCATCTGTTAGTTAGTTCAGTACAATTTGTGTCAAAGTTTTTGATAAAGGTATATCTCATGCACCAATGGTCAGAAACCATTCATGTTTGGACCATAGGTACCCTATAGGGTTTGCTTTGTTTCCATGAGTTTGAGCACCAGGGTCCATGCCCAGGGGTGGGGCTAGAGATCAAAATCTAGGTCACCTTTGGATTGTGTCAAAGTTTTTGGTTCAAGTTTCTCTAGTGATGTTTATCTGATACAGAAACTATTCAGGTTTGGACCATAGGAACCCTATAGGGTTTGCTTTGTTCCCATGAATTTGAGCCCCAGGGTCCTTGCCCGGGTGTGGGGCTTGAGGTTAAAAACTAGAACACTGTAAAAATGGCTAAAGTAAGAAATGAGCCCCCTCATGAGAAAACCAACAGTTTGCATATGCGAAAACAAAGACGCAGATCAGGTTTGTGGTTACCTCGTAGCTGATCAACGCCTTTATTTTCGCTACTCAGAGCGTACAATCCCTATTCTTTTTAAATCAGAAATTTCATGCTTCGAGCTGCCTTCTGTGGCTGTACAGCCCGGTTTGTGTCAGACCTGTTCGGAAACCACATTGTCAGTTTTCCCATGAGGCGGCTCAAACGAAGGATCAGGAGTGGATGCAATTAAACTTAAATCATAGACATCAGGCAGGAAAGCACAAAAGCACAAAAGTTTCCAGCAGCAGGCTTGAAAAGCAAGATGACTAATGTCTGTTTCGTAGTGTGTGATAATGGTTTTCTTCAGATATTTTACAACTGTTCAAATGTAGAAGAAATATTTTCTTGGCACAATTTAGCATCTAGTTTGTCGCAATATGTGCAGCAAAAATTTTGAAAATCGGTTGACAAATAACAAAGTTATGGTCAAAAACATTTTTGAATAGGGATTTCCTGTACAAAAATCTCATGGAAGGGAGGTAAATATTTTCCCGCAAAAATTTTAAATTCTAGCTATTTAATTATGATTGCTCAAAATTATTATAAATTGTTACAAATGTCATACCTGAGACAAAATCTTCATGACCAGGTAAAAATTATTGAAAACTATGCATTTCCACGATCATCGATTATCTCCCTTGCCAATGCAAAATCCCTATGCAAAATTCATTTTGGCCATAAAAAACTTTATTTGTTCACCGATTTTAAAAATTTTTGTAGGTCCTATTAGGACAAACTAAGATCAAGATTTTGACATGAAAATATTTTTTCTGTCGTCCCCCATACAAAAATTTTCTGCGAAAAACCATTATCAGAGGCAAGTATTTAGACAGTAGCTCTTTCCCAGTAATGTGGCCACCTGTCTAATATCAACAAAACAGTAAAGGTAACAAGCACAACAGAGAGGCTTACAGAATACACAAAAGATTTATCATAGCAGATACTGTAAATCCGCGTGACTTTTATTTTGCGAATTTTCTATTTCCAAATCAATAGCGAGTTCTTGAATTCGCGAGTGAGTGTCCATGTATTCTATAAAGTTTATAGTGACTCTTTATTAGCGAGAACTTTGAATTCGCGAGGCAACCACTTGGCAAATATTATTGAAAATTAAGTTCTCGCGAATATTTCTGGATCTACAGTACTTGGATGACAAAGTTGCCACTTTGGGAGGCAAACTGGCAGACTGCGACTGCACTATGATGATGGGACGGCACTGGAAGACCGGAGGAGCATTTGAAATTTTGTCTTTTTCTATTCTGATAGTGTATAGTAACAATTTTGATCAGGAATCAGGCAGAATTATGAATAGCTATAGGTCTTGCAAGATGAAAGCAAGGGTCATGTTTGATTGCAATATAAAAATGTTTTCTGTATTTCAGGTTAATAAAAGGGAAAGAGTTTCCAAACATCACTGCAGGGACCTTTGAAGATACAGTCACTACCATGTAAGTAAAGAGTTTGTGAAATGTTGATACTTTAACTCATTTAAGCCTGGCATCCCTTTTATGGGACATAGGCAAACAGAATAGCCCCAGATGTGACGCCGCAGAACGCGGCGTCCCATCTGAGGCTATTCTGTTTGCTTAGAGAATTTTCATCGAAAAATGAGATAAAAAATAAAAATCACTCCTAACACCCCTAAAAATGAAAGTGGACTCATCCAATTGATAATGATGGGAGAATCCATTCGTCAAATATGGGTTAATGTACCAGTCATTTCTGACTACACCCTTCCCCATCACCTACTTTGAAGGGTTTTGGATAGCAGGGCCAAAGTGTGGGGCAATTGCATTTCAATTATTCCGGTATCGCAACGTAAAAGATGGGGTTTTGACAGCAGGATCCTTACCCCCAGTGATATTTTCTATTGCAAAGGGCAGGACAAAGAGCAAAATTTTGACCTCCAGTTTGTTGCCCGGGCGCTGAAAACTGAAAGATCATTATCCCTGCCTTTATATGATCTTATATGAGCTGCGTCATAAGAAAACCGGATTTTTGCCTATGCGAAAACAAAGGCGCAGACCAGCTTCTGCGAAGCTGATCGGCGCCTTTGTTTTCGCTACTCGGATAGTACAATTCCTCTTCTTCTTAAATCCCAAATCTAAAGCCTTTAGCCTTCTTCTATGACGGTACAGGCTTGTTTGTGTCATACCTGGTCGAAAATCCCGAAGACCGGTTTTCTTGCGTTGCGGCTCATATGTACATGGGGGAGCCATGGTATGAAATAACTTGTGCCTGATATTACATGTACTATAATTTTCATTTTTCATTTGACGTTAGTCTGTTTTAGGGAGTTTAAGTAAACAGATCTTTTACTTCTTTGAGCAATGCTTATTTGATCAAATGACCCCTGTGACACATGACTATACCTTACACTGTGCTGTGTTGATTTTTGTTTTGGGTGTGAAACAGCTGTAGACTGTAATAAAAAGCCAAAACGTATTTATTTTACTTTCATTTTTCAGAAAAATCCTAAGTTGCACAGGCTTTGAATTTTTTGAAGAGAGAACCTTTGAAAACCTTACAAGCCTAACATCTTTGTAAGTATCAACAATTTTAGGTTTCAAAATTTGGAATCCTAATTTAATGTGATAGCTCCTATCATTTCTTCCTTAGGAAAGATTCAAGCTCAAGTATGACATAGAGGCTTTACAGGTTATATGAAAAAAGCCTCGGTTTAAAGCTATTCAGTCTGTGTTTGGTGATGATTGTTTGAACTGGAAAAATGTGTTGTGTTTTTCTGTGGGCACAAAACAAAAAGATTTGGAATTTTTTGAGCATCAAGCAGCTCATGTCGTGAAAGGCTTTATAAGCATTTACGTGTATCAATATTCATATATTTTTAGCTCACCTGAGCGGAAGGCTCACAAGGTGAGCTTATAAGATGGCCATGATCCGGCGTCCGTCCTTCGTCCATCGTCGTCCACAATTTCAAAGATCTTCTTCTCTGAAACCGCTTGGCCGATCTAGTTGAAATTTTATGTGGAGCCTCCTTGGGTAGTGGCATTGAAATATTGTTCGCGATATCTTGGTCACATGACCAAGATGGCCGCCAAGCCCATATATGGTAAAAACCACTCAAAAATCTTCTCCAGAATCGGTGGGCCGATTTCCACGAAACTTGGTATGTAGCATTTGGGACTCCAGCCCATCATAGTTTGACAAAATGATGACCCTTGGATGACCTTGACCTATTTTGCGGCCAGGTCAATTTTGTAAACATAGGCTTTTACATGGGAAAAAGTAAAAAATATGGATTTTTTGAAAGCTATTGCAGCCTGAGGCCTGAAAAGTGGTAGATGCAAACACTAATGGAGTAAATGAAGGTATGTGATTAATTTAGGTCAAGGTCATCTCTTGACCTTGGCCAGTCTGTCGTCCATACACACTTTTCAAAAATCTTCTTCTCTGAAACTGCTTGGCCAATCAAAGTGAAATTTTATGTAAAGCATCCATGGGTAGGGGAGACGAAAGTTTGATCTCCAAATCCAGGTCACATGACCAAGATGGCCGCACACCCATATATGGTAAAAACCACTCAAAAATCTTCTTCTCCAGAACCGGCAGGTCGATTTTCATGAAACTTGGTATGTAGCATTTGGGGCTCCAGCCCATCATAGTTTGATCAAATGATGACCATAGGATGACCTTGACCTATTTTACGGCAATGTCAATTTTGGAAACATAGGCTTTTACATGGGAAAAGTGAAACTATGGATTTTTTTTAAAACTATTGCAGCCTGAGACCTGAAAAGTGGTAGATGCAAACAACTAATGGTGTAGATGAAGGTATGTGATTAATTTAGGTCAAGGTCATCTCTTGACCTTGGCCAGTCTGTCGTCCATACACACTTTTCAAAGATCTTCTTCACTGAAACTGCTTGGCCAATCAAAGTGAAATTTTATGTGGAGCGTCCATGAGTAGGGGGAAGGAAAGTTTGATCGCGAACTCCGGGTCACATGACCAAGATGGCCGCCATGCCCAAATATAGTTAAAAAACACTAAAAAATCTTCTTCTCCAGAACCGGCTGGCAGATTTTTGCGAAACTTGGTATGTAGCATTTGGGACTCCAGCCCATCATAGTTTGTTGAAATGATGACCCTAAGATGACCTTGACCTATTTTACGGCAAGGTCAATTTTGGAAACATAGGCTTTTACATGGGAAAAGGCGAAAACAATGGATATTTCGGAAACTGTTGCAGCCTGAGACCTGAAAGTTGCTAGATGCAGACAACTAATGGAGTCAATGAAGGTAAGAAATTAATGAAGGCCAAGGTCATTTGTTGACCTTGACCCCAGGTCATTTAAATATCAAAATTAAAATTATGGTTTTCTCAGAAATCACTAGGTTTGGAAACTATTGCAGCCTGAGACATGAAACTTGGCAGATGCAGACAACTTATGAAGTCAATAAAGGTGTGTGAGTATTCAAGGTCAAGGTCATTTCATGATGACTTAATACTCCAAGATCAGGCTTCAGGTGAGCATTCTCAGGACCAATGGTCCTATGGTTCTCTTGCTGATGGATAGGTCATTATACCCTTGTAAATATCACATTGTTTTATTGGCATGAATTTAAACTTAAATTGAGAAAAATGATAACCAGGAAGTTTGATCTAGTATTGATTATTTGCCAACCCTACTGATATGACACTGTATTTAACATTGATAAATTGATTGATTTTGACCTGTCCTTAGATCGTTTTACTTCTGTACTTACATGTAAATGGCTGATTTTTGTTTTATTTATTTGAGCCACAGCATCCGAAAATCAACAATTTGCATATGCGAAAACAAAGGCGCCAAGCTGATCAGCGCCTTTGTTTTCGCTACACAGATAGTACAATGCATCATTTTCTTAAATCTGAAATTTCGAGCTTCTAGCCTGCTTCTGTGACTGTACAAGCTGGTTTGTGTCGGACCTGCCTTGTCAGAAACCCAAATTGCTGGTTTTATCATGCGAAGGCTCATTTTAAACTGAATAAGCCATCACAAGATAAAATTAAATGGTCTGTCTATCCATGATGGCAAATTGGTCAGCACAGGTTCTGCCCAGTGTTCAGTTTGGTCGTAAAGAATAAATAGCTTGCTCTGACTCTGAGTGGGGCTTGCAAGATTTTTGTCCAAACTAACTTTGAAACTGAATTATTATTAAGCATACTGAGCTTATCTATGTGGTATTATAGCTATGGATGTGAAGTACTTGTAGTGTAATTACGTGACATGACTTTTGTATATTTCAGAATTGTACAGGATACACCGCTCAATCATGTTCCTGATGTCTCAAATACTGCGTTGCAAGTTCTGTAAGTATCCACAGAATTAAATGTGCTCAGTTCAACTGAGCATGAAATTTATCATGCTCATAAATATGAAATGGCATTTTTAGCTCACCTGAGCCGAAGGCTCACAGGTGAGCTTATAGGATAGGCAGGCATCCGTCGTCCGTCGTCGTCGTCCGTCGTCGTCCGTCCACAATTTCAAAGAAGAATATTTCTGAAGCTAGTAGGCCGATCTTGATCAAATTTAATGTGAACCATAATTGGGTTGGGGGATTGATGGCATTAGGTTTTGGAGCAGATTGTATCAAAATTGTGGTTTCCATGGCAACAGATAGGTCCCATAGACTTACAATGGGAAAAACTAAAAAAAATCTTCTTCTCTGAAACCACTAGGCCCACAGCTTTGATATTTGGTATGTAGCAATGGCTAATGGTCCTCTACATAAATTATGCCATTCATGCCCCTGGGGTCAAATTTGGCCATGCCCCGGGGGCTCGATAGTCTCCATAGACTTACTATGGGAAAAAATTAAAAAATCTTCTTCTCCGTCTGAAACCACAGGGCCCACAGCTTTGATATTTGGTATGTGGCAATGGCTAATGGTCCTCTACATAAATTGTGCCAGCCATACCCCTGGGGTCAAATTTGGCCACGCCCCGGGGGTGGATAGTCTCCATAGACTTACAGTTGGAAAAACTAAAAAAATCTTCTTCTGTGAAACCACTAGGCCCACAGCTTTGATATTTGGTATGTAGCAATGGCTAATGGTCCTCTACATAAATTGTGCCATTCATGCCCCTGGGGTCAAATTTGGCCACGCCCCGGGGGGTCGATAGTCTCCATAGACTTACTATGGGAAAAAAATTAAAAAATCTTCTTCTCTGAAACCACAGGGCCCACAGCTTTGATATTTGGTATGTGGCAATGGCTAATGGTCCTCTACATAAATTGTGCCAGCCATGCCCCTGGGGTCAAATTTGGCCACGCCCCGGGGGTGGATAGTCTCCATAGACTTACAAATGGAAAAACTAAAAAAAAATCTTCTTCTCTGAAACCACTAGGCCCACAGCTTTGATATTTGGTATGTAGCAATGGCTAATGGTCCTCTACATAAATTATGCCATTCATGCCCCTGGGGTCAAATTTGGCCACGCCCCGGGGGTTGATAGTCTCCATAGACTTACTATGGGAAAAAAATTCAAAAATCTTCTTCTCTGAAACCACAGGGCCCACAGCTTTGATATTTTGTATGTGGCAATGGCTAATGCTCCTCTACATAAATTGTGCCAATCATGTCCCCGGGGTCAAATTTGGCCACGCCCCGGGGGTCGATAGTCTCCATAGACCTACAATAGGAAAAACTAAAAAAATCTTCTTCTCTGAAACCACTAGGCCCACAGCTTTGATATTTGGTATGTAGCAATGGCTAATGGTCCTCTACATAAATTGTGCCATTCATGCCCCTGGGGTCAAATTTGGCCAGGTCCCGGAGGTTGATAGTCTCAATAAACTTGCTATGGGAAAAAAATAAAAAAATCTTCTTCTCTGAAACCACAGGGCACACAGCTTTGATATTTTGTATGTGGCAATGGCTAATGGTCCTCTACATAAATTGTGCCAGCCATGCCCCTGGGGTCAAATTTGGCCACACCCCGGGGGTAGATAGTCTCCATAGACTTACAATGGGAAAAACTAAAAAAAACTTCTTCTCTGAAACCAAAAGGCCCAGAGCTTCTATATTTTGTATGTAGTAATGTTTGGTAGTCCCCATTATAAATTGTGCTAGTCATGCCCCTGGGTCAAATTTGGCCATGCCCCGGGGGTCAATAGTGTCCATGCATAGACTTTCATTGGTCGATTCTCAATTAATTTAAATCTCATGAGCTTACAATGTGATAATCTCTCAGGTGAGCTACAGGACCAATGGTCCTCTAGTAACATTTTATTACCTAGTGTAGACTATGGACTGAGGCATACAAATGTCCTTTACTTCTAAAAGTAAAGTTAAGCATCATAAATTTACATTTTCATTGCAATTTCTTAGATGAAAGTCTCTCAGTATTTCCCTCATTTCCCTATGAAAACTATTAAAGACACATGGTCTTTAAAATCTTAATTTCAAGCCTTAATTGATAAAATCCACAGAACCACTACACCGCACTTACAAATGCCTGTCTTCCAGCAATCTGGCCGGTAACCAGATCAAGATGCACACAGAAAACTACAACATGAAAACAAGATGGGCACTGCCAGATACCATCACCCATTTGTAAGTACTTTTCACATTTAGCATTTTATGCTCCTAAATTCTTTTAATCAATTTCAAATATTTGTGTATATGGTTTTTGCTTTTCTTTTTCTTTTTTAAAATGTATCATTAAGGCGATAAATTGTATTCAAAAGCTTTGTTTGGAAATATGCATCTTTGGATATATACAATCGGAAGTTTTGTGTTGCTCAGACGTTAAACATGATTTCCAACTATAAATACCTAGATACTTTGGTCATACCATTTACCTCACCTTAATTTTTGCTGTGCATTTACAGGGCCCTGATGTTGAACCAGATATATTGGCTTCCGCCATCAGGATGGATAGAGGGACCAAACCTTAAAATTGTGTAAGTTTATCAATGGGATTGTGTAAGTTCCTGTTGATGTTTCCTGATGAAAGTAGGTCTCCAACAATATGTCCAGTCACATACTAGGATATTGTGCAAATACTTTGACCATGCTGGTTAATCTCTGATATAGATGATCAGACTGCTTTTGGAAAACAAAGTGTTTAAAATAATGTGACTCTATGATGCCACATGCTCCACATGGCACTGGAAAAATGTTAAAAATAGGTTCCCCTTTTCTAGTGTTTACAAAACATCATGTGAGGTCAACAGGCAAGGTCAAAGTATTTGCACTATACCATTTTTTCACATCTGTTAGAGAATTGTTGTTGTGTATTTCTTGTAAGGAAATTAGCAGCTTAACATGTTACCTCAACTGTTGACTGTTCGTTAGCTGTCTGGTAGTTGTACAGTCATGACTGGCTGACCAGACACAAATGGAATAAGTACATGATGTGAACACATAACCTCCGGACAAGCATACAAAAACATAGCTAACATTCATCTCACGATCATCTTTTCCTATGGTATCCATTCACAAATTATTCAAAACTTGCCATAGGATAAGGGATTAAACAGACATCACATGCCAAGGAATGCATTCTTCAAATGAGCAGGAGAAATACTTTAGCAAATGAACACCAATGGACTGAAAATTTTACTGTTCATTAGGTGTGTTTTAGTGCTGTTGTTGAAATGTGACTGAAGCTATAGAGTTTAATGACATAACGACATTGTCTGAAACATTTTGTTTGTTTGTATCATGACTGGTTTAAATGACTGAATTTCTTATTCTGGGAAAGTTAAACATGACATGATGGCATAGTTTAAAACCATCTCTTTTGTATTGGTTACTTTTCAATTAAAATCATCTTCTTCATTTGTATATTTCTCTCATTTTCATTTTGACAGGAGTGTGAGCAACAATGCATTGTTCCAGATTGATCCAAAGATATTTGGAAATATTCCAAAACTCACATACATGTAAGTAAACTGACCTTAATGTTTTCTTCTGGTAGCTTTCAAAATCAAGATTTAATTGATTAGAAGTCGATCAGTCAATGCTTAAATTGAAGTCCATGCTTAAATTGAAGTCAACAGTTTAAATCAAGTCGCTTTTCATTGCCTAGATACCTGTAGTTGTTAATTACATATCTGAGCATTTTAATTTTATTTTCAGAAAAATCAAAGTTTAAGGCTACCCTTCAACTCAAAGACGTGGATAAATCACAGAAAGAAATTGTCAATTACAAATAAACTTTTTATATCAAACAAAATTATTTAACATATAACTTTGTTTTTCAGAGGTTTTGATGGCAATGTTATCAAGAGAATCACAAAGAGAAGCTTGGCCCCTCTAGCTTCAGCTCCTGAGTTCTACCATTTGTAAGTTAATAGTCCTGCAAGTATTAACATTAAAAACACGCCCATTTTCCATGTTGTAAAAAGTGAAAATTTTCAGTAGAGAATTTTTGATATTTTTCTTACTTTTGCTCAACATAGATTGTGGGTACACGTTAGAACCGCCTTGCTGAAGCGGTTCTTAATGAGTACCCACATTCTATGTTTTGGAGCAAAAATAAGAAACAGTCATACCCCTGCATACCCCAGTTTTGCAATATAAAAGTGGGGTATAAGGGGTATAAAGTACTTGAACTTGTTATCCTGATGCAGTTAGCGGTTGGCTCACATAATTATTTACCATGAAAATTTCTATATATTGAAATATAGAACCAAAATCTGTACATGCATTTGTATTTAAATTAATCCAAAAGACCCAGAAAAAACAGCAGATGAACAATAATATATGCAAACTTTATTTATATCAAGCAATTTGTTTCTCTCAGGAATGTGAGCAATAACTTATTGGACTATGTACAGCGAGAGACATTCAGTCAAATACCAACTCTAAAAATATTGTAAGTACATGTAATTTGGCAATGCTATCACAGTCCATCTTCATGTATTGAATCGACATCAGGTGGGGTTAGTGGCTAAATTTAAAATTGGGCCCCTGCCCATTGGGGCCTCAAGAAATAGATGAGTTTATACACTACTGATTGACCATCTGATTACTGATAAATGGCTCAGGCCTGAGCCTGCCCAGATAAAGTGGTATACAGTTAAACGATCCAAACATATAAGCCTTATTGGTTCACTTGGGTGGTTATTTTTCAAGCACATTTTGTGTGTCATGACATCGTAATGTTTGGTAAAAGGCCCATAAAATGGAGGGGATGTCCTAACATGACCATAGCTGTTGACTGGGACGTTAAGCATCAATTCAAACAAACAAAAAATAGTCAAAAATCTTTTGTAAAACAAGAAATGTCATAATATGTCTTGAAAATGAATAGAGATGAAAATCTTGTAATGGCAATAGACAATAGGGAACTTAACTACTTGATTTTATACATAAAAAGTCAAGATTTTCAGAGTTTTCATCATAAATTAATGGCAAAGAGGCAGCCCCAGTGTTAAGGTTAAAGTTGTTCATGTTTCATCACGATTTGAGCCGCGACTCGAGAAAATGGATCTCCGGGATTTTCAACCAGGTCCGACACAAATCGGCCTATACACACAAAGAAGAAAGCTAGAATTTTGAAAGTTTTGGGATAAGTAGAGGGGGAATTGTACTATCCATGAAGTGAAAAAAAGGCACTGATCAGCTGTGCAGTTAGTGCACAGCTGATCTGAGCCTTTGTTTTTGCATAGGCAAAAATCTGGTTTTCTCATGATGCGGCTCACATGGCACATATGACCAATTTTTCCTCCTCCATTTTCAGAGAGCTTCACCAGAATTCTTTCAGCACCATTGATGTAAACACGATGTCCAACATGCCAAATCTGGTCCATCTGTAAGTAAACCATATTTTATATGATTGAAACTACATGAAGTTTTATCTTATAACACAGAACTGATCACATTACTGTATTCATTTTATTTAGTGCACAATAAATTCTTTACGAGAAACATGTACATAAACGCACTCAGTCCAACGAGCTTATCGGTATTTTTCACCTGTTTTGTTACCCTATGTATAGAAAGATATTTTACTAGATGTTTTGGAGGCAATCACAAAGTGTGCTAAATGGAACAAATGCAGTATGTTATATTTGAGTGGAATAACATCATGGCGTGAATACGAGACGACAACACATTTCATTACTTGCAGAAATTATGGCTTATGTGACAACAGAGCAATTTTTCGGTAAAATTAAAACCCTATTTTAAAGGTTGTATAAGCAGAATAATAGTCCATTTAGTATAACATTACTATTTTCTCCGTATATTACTTCAGAGATTTGAACAACAATGACCTAGAACATTTGCCGAGCCGATCGTTTGAGAATCTGCCGATGTTGAAAGAATTTCGTCTCCATTCTCAGAAAACAGCCATGAAATCCATTGCCTATGATGCTTGGACAAACATTTATCCAGAATTGATTGACATGTGAGTAACATTTTCTGGCTAAAATAGCATGACATTGTGAGTACATGTATTATTCCAACAAATGTATTATGAGAAACTTTTTCTGAGAAATATGACCTCAGTAACTTTTTCTGCTGCATGATTAGTGTGTAACTTTTTAAGAAATGTAAGGTTTTATGTTAATAGTGTAACTCTTGAACAACTTTATTTTTGTAAATGAGCCTGTGCGTGAGAAATCCAACAATTTGGGTTCCGAACAGGTCTCACACAAACCGAGCTGTACAGTCACAGAAGATGGTTAGAGGCTGGAAATTTTGGATTTAGAAAGTAGAGGAATTGTACTATCCATGTAGCATAAACAAAGGCAATGATCAGCTTCGTGGTTACTGAGAAGCTGATCTGCGCCTTTGTTTTCGCCTATGCAGATTGTTGGTTTTCCCATGCAGCGGCTCAAATATGATGTGACCATGGTAACAAGATGTGAAGGAGTGGCTCCATCTTGAGTGAAAAGTTGTTGACAGGGAAGATAAGCATCAATACAAACAAATTGTAACATATTTCAGCTTTGTGAGTGACAATGAACTACCGACATTCCCCCATCAAGTTATGGAGAGAGAAAACTACCCAGCATTAGAAAGAATGTAAGTTTGATAGTTTAAGTGGATAACTTCATCAGGCACAGCATTAATCTTAATTTGGCAAATAATGATATTCAAAATTTGGGGATGACAGTATACAAAATTTCGTGGAAAAAATTAATAAAAATTTATTGGACAATGGTATTCATTGGTACGAGGGGTGATCGGAAAGTACGTATAAAAATGCTCTCATTTCTTTAGCTTTTATTATTTCGAGATAAAATTTCATCACAGTATGCAGCAATATATATGCATTTATTTCATTGCAACAAAGCATTCATAATACGCACACGTGCGTTGCAGCTGTTGTTATGGGAACACCGCCTAACGCTATGCGGCGCAACATAACGTCGAAGCTTTATTCTTTCAAAATGCTTCTTAGTTCAAAGTATTGTAACACCAGTTTTGATTGCGAATGCCCACATTTTATTTAATACTTAATATCTGAAACGTACACGGCATATGTTTGTGAAGTTTCGAGGGTTTTTAGCGAATGGATTTGTCTCTAGAGTTTTACAAATACCGACCCTGTCAGATAGACAAATTAAACTGTTAAGATTTTCGACAATATTGCATTTTCGCGAAGTAATTTTTTAAAAGTATATAGGGATTTACTGCAATGTCGAAACGTTTTTTATTCTTGACATTGTCTCTACTAGTTATGGTTTATGCCATTCTTTTTATCTTTTCGTTGAATTTCGGCCAGAAAACAAGGTGTTGAATTTAACTTTACAAAATGAAATGGAAGTTCTAGCATATTTAAGGCTTACCTGTTTAATTCAATTTCACCTTATTAGTAGACAAAGCATCAGAATGCCGTATATTTTCGAAAAATGGTCAACCAATGTTAGAAAATTATTTCTCGTGAAAAAATGTCGACCAACTTTCCCAAACCCCAAAATACGCTAAAAAAGTCAACCCAGGGGTACAGGTGCGCCGGGTCACGTGACGTGACGTCATTATGCTGTCTCGTGCATGAACGTCTGACGTCATTGTTTTAAAATGACAGTGGCATTCAATTACAAAAGGATCAATGTTTATTCTTACTACATTTTGTATCAATCGGTTGACGCAAACTGATTTTACAGCATTTTTATACATACTTTCCGATCACCCCTCGTAAATAACATTTGAGAATAACAATTTTATCAAAACTTGGGTAATACAAATATTCAAAATTTTTGGGATTGCCATATTCAAAATCATGGGGTTAACAGTGTGCAAAATTTGGGATAGCATATTTTCTTGCTAAAATGGGCATTGGATGTGGATTTATTCATTTGACGATCAATTTAACTCATTTAAGCCTGGCATCCCTTTTATGGGACATAGGCAAACAGAATAGCCCCAGATGTGACGCCGCAGAACGCGGCGTCCCATCTGGGGCTATTCTGTTTGCTTAAAGAATTTTCACCGAAAAATTGAATGAAATTTAAAAATCACTCCTGACACCCCTAAAAATGAAAGTGGACTCACCCAAATGACAAAGAATGGAAAATTCATTCGTCAGATATGGGTTAATCATACAATTTTTCTACAATTTTTATTTCAGCCATGCCGACAACAACCTAATAGAGAATGCCACAGAATACGGATCAGAAGCTTTTGGACCTTCTTTCAAAGCCTTGTACAAACAGAGCCTCGCTAATTTCAAACATGCATTCACACAGTATCTAAATGTCCATACATTGTGAGTGATTTAGAATAACTTTGTCATCACGAAAATATGTCTGTGCAATATATACCCCCTTGAACCCCACTTTAATATAACAAAACTGGGGTATGCAGGGGTATACTTTTTTTTCTTATTTTTGCTCCAAAACATAGATTGTGGGTACTCAATAGAACTGCCTCGCCGAGGCAGTTCTAACGTGTACCCACAATCTATGTTTTGAGCAAAAATAAGAAAAATATCAAAGTTTTTTCTGCTGAAAATTTTCATATTTTATAGCCATAAAAATCTCTGTTTTTTGCATGGGCATGTTTTCGTAATGTTTTTATCTAACTTGAATTCCAAAACCTGAATAGATAGAACACTTATTCAAAGTATTTTTCTAAAATTGATTTCATTGGGTTTGCTTTTAATTCAACATATGAATTTGGACTATGTAGTGGTAAGCTGCCTTTTTGAAGTGTGCCCAGGTAAAGTTCAAGTAAACCGCATTCAAAGTACAGCACTTTGTTAAGCCGTTTTAGTATAAGTCTATAAAATCCTTATACAAAATTTATATTGAACCATCCCCCTATTTTTACAGATATCTGCATGGTAATTTGATAACCAACATATCGAACACAGACTTTTGCAATATGACAAGCCTAACTAATCTCTACCTGTCGAGTAATCGTCTTACTGAAGAGGGAATAGACGATGATGCGCTTGCTTGTGTTGCTACGCTAGAGTACCTGTAAGTAGTTCCTGACATATCTTGTGTTACTATGCTTTAATAAATACACTGTAAGTAGTTCCTGACATATCTTGTGCTACTACGCTTGAATAAATACACTGTAAGTAGTTCCTGACATATCTTGTGTTGCTACACTTGAATACCTGTAAGTAGTTCCTGACATATCTTGTAATACTACTCTTTAATAAATAGTCCTGAAGTTTGCTGGGATAAATAGTTCCGAAGTTTATGTAGGCAAATCAGCAAACTTTACTGTTACAAATGATAGAGGCTTTGTGGGATGCAACGAGACTAGCTAGACTTTTAACAATCAGACATGTATTAAAGTGGTTTCCAAGTACCGGTAGTTTGATTTAGATGATGTTCTTGCTCGTGTTACAACACTAGTCCCTGTTCGCAGTTCCTTTGTGTTTTATAAGAAATGTAACAAATATAGCAAATTGTCTGCTAATTATGAAGGTGCCATAGAATTGCAACATTTTATGGAAAATGAGAATGTCATATGTGCGATTATCCAAAACAATGCTGGTAACCAACCAAATCTTGCATCAGATCTTATTGCATAGCTCGATTTTGACCTCACACACGTCAAAAGATGGATTTGTATACTTAGTAGCACATAAAGGATATTCAGATAGTAGCAGTACAAATACTTATTGTGTGTTCCACCAAAGTGTAGCGGAAAACCTGTGGCATTTCATACTAATTTACCTTTCACATGGTACTAAGTAGACTCGTCGATCTTTTGACATGTATGAGGTCAAAATCCAGCTATACTTCTTTACCTTAAGGAAGATATTAAACAAACAGTGATCTATTAACACTTTCACTGCCATGCCTCTCAAAAACTCAATATCTCACTGCCAAGCATGTATTTATTTTATTGTTTTTATTGATTTATTAATCAGTTTATTAATTATTATATTTTAAGATATATGCGCATATCATATATCACTAAAAAGGGCTTTTTACGCTGAAAAATCTGTTACACAATACATTTACCTCCCTTTAATACGTTTTTCTATAACCCGGGACATACCGGTATACCCGTAAAACGACTACAGTCGTCGGTGGCAGTGAACGGTAAAAACGACTACAGTCGTCGGTGGCAGTGAATGAGTTAAAAGCCAACCTTCAAACATATACTGAATCTGGTTGATCGAAAATTTTCAGGACTGTTGAGAGCAATTACATCCAGTATATTCCACGAGCGTTCACAGGAAGTGATGTCATGCCGGCGATACAGACACTCATTATGAACAGCAACAAAGTTACGTTTCTGGAGTCAGGGATATTTGCTAATCACACAACATTAACAAGGCTGTAAGTATGGATTGTTTGAATTTCAGAGCAGTTGATCTATGAGATTTATCGACTGCGGATAGTTGTTACATTGTTACAAAATAATTCATATTGGTAGGCAGAATCTCTTTTCAAAGACATATTGTTTCAGGTGCCCTTACATTTGAGCCACCACATGGGAAAACCAACAATCTGCTTAGGCGAAAACAAAGGCGCAGATCAGGACTGATCAGCGCCTTTGTTTTCGCTACTCGGGTAGTACAATTCCTCTTGTACTTAAATCAGAAATTTCAAGATTCTAGCTTTATTCTGTGCTTGTACAGGTCGGTTTGTGTCGGACCTGGTCGGAAACCACGTTGGTTTTCCCACAAGGCACCTCTTTTATTAGCTCACCTGAGCCGAAGGCTCACTGGTGAACTTATACAGTACAGTCCAGGGGGATTTTCACCAGCCCGCCCACAGGGAGTGGGCTGCAAGAAAAAGGATTAAAATTTTAATATCCACCGCGGAAACGCCCTAGTCGGCGGGATTGCGGAGTTTCCGCGGCGGGGTAAAGAAGAGAAATTTTATCGTCCGCACTTACCTGTATTTTTTGTCTCTAACTTTCCACCGCGGACCCGCGGTGGAATGAGGATGAATAAGGAAAGTGGGCGGGGCTTGTTTGCAATTTATTATAATGCATACTTGTACTTAGACCCGTGTTTAAATCTAATTCGATTATTATTTTTCTTTCATGTATCTTAATTAAAAATACATGTTTTACGATCATAAAGTGTAAATGCATTTCGGTCACGAAAATCCCAGATTCTGCATGGTTGTAGAATCACTTCAGTGAAAGATATAAGATATGGTACGACGCACACACACCTAAAGGCAAACAGAGAGAGAGAGAGAGAGAGAGAGAGAGAGAGAGAGAGAGAGAGAGAGAGAGAGAGAGAGAGAGATTGCATTATCTAGAAAACAGCTCTCTTTTTTGTCATTTATTCTAAGTTCTTTTCATCTTTGATAGACAAAAGAAGTTTCGG
This sequence comes from Rugalucina vietnamica, assembly GCA_964017185.1. Lineage (NCBI taxonomy): Eukaryota > Metazoa > Mollusca > Bivalvia > Lucinida > Lucinidae > Rugalucina > Rugalucina vietnamica. The sequence continues at coordinate 50,348,731 of OZ024878.1, read as the reverse complement.
CAAATTGTAATTGTGGGGTTGGTCCTTTACTCTACTGATTGGCTTTCACCCTTAGGAGCAATTAAAATTTATAATTAAGCCGGTCCATCTGTTTACCTGTCAATCATTATGACATCATTACTTTTCATTGGAAATCCTCCGCAAACCCGCGGTGGAATTATACAGGTAACGGGAGGATCCTCCGCGGATCTGCCGCGGTGGGATTAAAATATTCGGCAGTGGGATTATAAGCGGACAGGTGAGTGGGATTGCGGGGGGGGCTCAGTGAAATCGTCCGTGGGGGTGGGTGGGCTGGTGAAAATCCCCCTGGACTGTACTGTAGTATACCCATGCTCCGTCGTCCTTCGTGGTCGTTGTCGTTGTCGTCGTTGTTCACACTTTTCAATCATCTTCTTCTCTGAAACCGCTTGGCCAATCAATTTCAAATTTCATGTGGAGCATCCTTAGGAAGGGGGAACGAAAGTTTGTATAAATGGTCCAGATAACATGACCAAGATGGCCCCCATGGATATAAATAGCAAAAACCTTAAAAAATCTTCTCCAGAACCAGAAGGCCTATGATTTTTAAGCTAAGCATGAAGCATCAAGCAATGGAGCTCTACAAAATTTGTATAAATCATGACCCTTTGATGACCTTGACCTATTTTACGGCAAGGTCAACTTAGGTCACTAATGCATTTGAATGGGAAAAATTAGTAAAATGTAATTACATGAGGGGAAACTTGCTGGAAGTATGCAAACTGACAGAAAATTTATGTTTATGAAAAAATTTTGACACCAGGGGGTTGTCTGCCCCTGCCCCGGGGTTATATACATGTATATGACCATAATATTCAAACATCTATTTCTCTCAAACGGCTAGTCTAATTAAAGCCAAACTTTATATGGAGCATCGTTAGGAAGAGGGAATGAAAATTTGTATAAAAGGTCAAGGTCACATGACCAAGATGGCTGCCACGGCTATAAATAGCAAAATTCTTTAAAAAGATCTTTTTCTACAGAACCAGAAGGCCTCTGATTTTGAAACTTGGCATGAAGCAGCAGGCAATAGAGCTCTACAAAGTTTGTAGAAATCATGACCCTGGGATGACCTAGACCTGTTTTATGGCAAGGTCAACTTAGGTCACTAATGCATTTGAATGGGAAAAATTAGTAAAATGTAATAAAATGGGGGGGGGGGGACTTGCTGGGGGTATGCAAATAGACAGAAGATTTATGTTTATGAGAAAGATTTTGACCCCAGGGGGTGTATGATCAAAATATTCAAACATCATCTTCTCTGAAACTGCATGGCCAATTAAAGCCAAACTTTATGTGGAGCATCGTTAGAAAGGGAGAATGAAAATTTATATAAAAGGTCAAGATCACATGACCGAGATGGCCGCCATGGCTATAAATAGCAAAAACCTTTAAAAATCTTCTTCTCCAGAATCAGAAGGCCTATGATTTTTTAACTTGGCATGAAGCATCAAAGAATAGAGGTTTACAAAATTTGTATAAATTATGACCCTGGGATGACCTTAACCTATTTTACGGCAAGGTCAACTTAGGTCGCCCATGCATTTGAATGGGGAAAATTGTTAAAATGTCATTTGAAGGGCAAAACTTGCAGTAAATTGGCAAATGGACTGTATTTTCATGATTTGAAAATACATTGACTCCAGAGGTTATTCTGACCCTACCCTCGGGCTATATACATGCATATTACCATTGTAGGCAAACAAGTTTATTGGTATATATCTCAGGTCTCAGGTGAGCGTTTTTAGGACCATTGGTCTTCTTGTCATTTTAATAAATGGATCTCTTGATTGAATTTTTTCAGTGAGCTGGACAATAATGGTATCATAGCCATAGAAGATGGGGCTTTTCCTGATAGCATACAGACATTGTAAGTAATCATCATCATCATCATCATCATCATCATCATCATCATCATCATCATCATCATCATCATCATCATCATCATCATCATCATCATCATCATCATCATCATCATCAAATTCCTTATGTAGACCTATGAATAAAAGAAAATCAAATTGTTGGTTACCAGCAAAACTGCCATCCAGATTTTACCTAACTGTTTACAGTAGATATAAAACATCAAAACAAACAAAATAAATAGGAAATAATAATCTATAATTTACTATTTGTCTTTTAATTATTTCTTCAGAGAACTAGACAACAACGAGTTCCGATTTCTCCACGAACATCCATTCGCCAACCTACCAAACCTGGCAATACTACATCTGGGAAACAACCATATCAACTATATACCGCTGACAGCATTTGAGAATGCTACGTCATTAAGAGAAATGTGAGTATGCTTGCTACTTCTTTATATGAATCACGTCATGAGGAAACCAGATTTTTGCATGTGCGAAAATAAAGCTGCAGATCAGCCATGTAGTAACTGCTTGCATTTGTTTTCGCTACAGGGATAGTACAGGTCCTGTTCTTCTTAAATCCAAAATTTCAAGCTTCTAGCCTTATTTTACAACTGTGCAGACCAGGTTGTGTTCATATAAACTTACTATAAGTTTTGAATCAAAAATAAGAAAGATTGTATACCCTTGTAGACCCCAGTTTTCCTATATAAAAGTGGTGTTAAAGGGGACTAACATTTCATGGACATGCTTTCTTGATGTTATTTCAGCCATATGTATGGTAACAACATACCCCAGCTGAGGCAGGCACATTTTGCCAACTGCCCGTTGAGCGGCAATATTCTGTTCGGCAGCAACGATATTGGATGGATTGAAGACGGGACATTTGATCATCTTACTTCAGTGACCAGTCTGTAAGTTGAATCTATGAACTTATGTCATACTTAGTATAAAAGGCAATTAACTAATATAAGCCTGGCATCCTTTTTATGGGACATATGCAAACAGCATAGCCCCAGATGAGAACGCGGCGTCCCATCTGGGGCTATTCTGTTTGCACAGTCATTTCATCGAAAAACTACTCCTTACACCCCTAAAATGAAAATGGACTCACCCAGTTGATAACAATTGGAGAATCCATTCGTCAAATATGGGTTAAATCAAAAGGAAAATGCAGCAACAAATGAAAATTAGAAAAAAAAAAGAAAATAAAATATAAGAACAACATAAATGGACCTTGTCTATTTGTCTATTTTAGTTAAATATTTTGCGATTAAAGTGGCAACTGTTTGTTTTGAAAAATTTAAGCCGGGTGGGGGTAGGGGGTATTAGGCCTCGTTTTTTGAGCACAGGAATCAAGAGGCACCAGAATCTGGCACCACATTGTCATCGGGTGTCTCCATCCGAACAAGATCAAAACGTTGTTGACTGGGTAGTCAACAATTCTGCAAGCGACCAGAATGTTTAACTACAATCCAAACTTGCATTTCTTTTTTTTCTCCACTTTTCAGTGATTTATCCAACAACAAACTGACCATGATACCAACTGGCGGTGATTTTGAGGACTTCAGTGTCGGCAGTAATCTTGCCTTGTCCAGCAATAGGATCAACTATATACCAACTAATGCATTCAAGAATCTAAATGTGGGCCAAAATCTGTGAGTATTCTATATTCCAGTGAAGCTATTTGATTTCATGAAAATAGGATTAACTTGATACCAACTAATGCATTCAAGAGTCTAAATGTGGGCCAAAATCCCAGCGGGCACATGACGTCAGAATGACGTCACATCGACGTCGATGTGACGTCATTCTGACGTCATGTGCCCGCTGGGATCTGTGAGTATTCCATACTGCAGTGAAGCAATTTGATTTTAAGATTGAAATTTTGGCAAGAAAGAAAGAGAAAATGGCACAAATAATTTGAGATAAAATGCCATGTTCTCTGAAATGGTGAAATTAAATTGTTCTGCACGTACAAATGACAAAAATAAATCTCTTGTGAGTGTTGCTATGCCAAAAACTTGTTGTACACTTCAACCTTATCATAACACCTCTCATTATATAGTGGTTTTCATTATAACACAGTCATGTCATGGCTCCCAAATCGATCATTTTGCTATATGTCTAAGTAAGTAACCGCATTATAACACAGTTTCACTTATAACAAGGTCTGATTTTATGGACCTCAAAGATAGTGTTATAATGAGGTTGCTATGTAAATGGACAATTATAATCTTACTTGTATTCTGTTACAGGCAACCTTATAACCAGAGTAGAATCACAAGCTTTTGATGCAGTATCAGCGAGAAATATAATTGTTCTGCACATACAAATTCTGGACAAAAAAATCTGCAAGTCTCTATTGAGAATTGTTGTGCCAACATCTTGTTGAACACTTCAATCACAATATAACACACCTCATTATAAAGTGGTTTACAATATAACACAGCCATGTCATGGCTCCCAAATTGATCAATTTGCTATATGTCTAAGTAAGTAACCTCATTATAACACAGTTTCACTTATAACAAGGTCTGCTTTTATGGACCCCAAAGGTAGCGTTATAATGAGGTTGCACTGTACATGGACAATAAAGTTTAATACAGGTCAACCTCATTATAACGCTATCTTTGGGGTCCATGGAAACAGACCGTGTTATAAGTGAACCGTGTTATAATGAGGTTATTTACAATAGATGTATAACAAAATAATTAATTTGGGAGCCATGACATGGCCGTGTTATATTGAAAACCGCACTATAGTGAGGTGCGTTATAATGAGGTTGAACTGTACCTGTATTCTGTTACAGGCAACTATCAGACAACCTTATTACCCGTGTAGAATCGAGAGCGTTTGATACCGTATCAACAAGAAACATTGACCTACAAGGCAATCCACTGAGGGAGCTGTGGACTAATTCTTTTAAGGATGTAACGCTGACGAATGACTTATTTCTGAATGGGTTGGAATTTACGAAAGTTCGGCCACAATGCTTGAATGGAGTGTCGGCAATGAATATTTATATGCAAGATGGGGCGATAACGACGATCGAGCCAGAGGCGTTCTATGATGTTACTGTATCACTGGATATGTAAGTGATTCTAATTATACTTACTCACTGCCACATAACAAAACAAACAATTCCAGGGCCCAGTTGTTCAAAACTTCGTTAACTTGACATTATCGTTAAGCCCTCAATTTGTTGACTATATATCAACTTCAAAAGCAAATACACTGCTATTTTTTGTTGAAAAAATGTGAGAATCCTTTGCAGTGCAAAGGATTCTCACATTTTTTCAACAAAACGTAACAGTGTATTTGTAATATTGCCATTTGAAATCTTAACAAATCGTTAACTTACGAAATCGTTCATTTTGAACATCTGGCCCCTGTGTTCCCAACACAAACCAGATTGTAGAGCCACAGAAAATAGTGAGATGCTTGAAACTGTATATTTCAGAAGAAGAGGGAACGTTCTATCCATGTGGTGAAAACAAAGGTGCTGATCAGCTGTACGGATTTAATGAAAAACTTACCCATGCAATAAACAGAGATTTTTTTATTGAGGCAGTTCTAATGAGTACCCACAACCTATGTTTAGGAGCAAAAATAAAAAAAAGGTATACACTGTACACCCCGTTTTATTTGAGCCTGTGCATGAGAAGACCAACAATTCGGGTTCTAACCAGGTCCGACACAAACCAGACTGTACAGTGACAGCATAAAGCTAGACGCTTGAAACTTTGGATATAAGTAGGAGAGGAATAATACTATCTGTGTGGCAAAAACAAAGGCGCTGATCAGCTGTGCAGTTACTGCACAGCTGATCTGCGTCTTTGTTTTCGCATATGCAAATCATTGGTTTTCCCATACGAAGATTCATTTTATAAAAGTGGGGTTCAATATAATGGTATAGTTGTCATGGATATGTTATGCTGATGCTTTGTAATCCATCTCTTTTTGCAGGGATCTACAAAATAACAACCTCGGCACCATAGACGGACCATTATTCGGGGGCGCTTCTGACATCGGCGAAGATCTATTTCTCCAGAATAACAACCTGTCCAGTATACGGTCGGATGCCTTCGACAGCGTCACACTGTCGTATATATGGTTATCGGATAACCGGCTTACGGTTTTCCCGGATGCACTGACCTCGCAGAATCCAAGTAGAATGTAAGTGCGGAAATCCAGATAAAAGGAAAACTGATAGTTTCAAACGTTTGAGAGAACTTGATTTTCGTGACTTTGCTGCCTTGTCTTTGTTGCCTTGTAAATTTCAAGTCTCAATAATTATGAATTGAGCCTCAGCATGGGAAAACCAACATTATGCATATGCAAAAACAAAGACAATGAGCGACAGTCAGCTCACCAAGATTATGGATGTCTAGATTACAAAATAATATGAATGTATGATGTTTTCTAGAGTCTGTTAGTCTTTATTTGACCAGATTATTTCAGTTATTCTGTGAGTTATAACCAATTTACTATATAAACCCTACAGACGTCATTGTTCTAAAAATAACGTCATAGTTGCGTAATGTATTTCTGCATGCTAGTAGAGCTTACAAAACTCGATGCATTTGCTTAAAACTGTTTAAGCACTGATCAGAACCTATTGTTAAGATCTTACAGACAATCTGTCATAATTATTTTGTCTATTTTTATGATGATGCGGTTGCTATGGTTTCCATTTAACGACAGATATAGGAAAATTATGTGTATTGTGGGCTAAAACAAGGGCAGATAACTCAAAATATTGAAAATAAGTATGTTTTAAAACTCATTTATTTGGTAGCCCAGTGTTCAAAGATTACAAATACAGTGTTTTTTCTATAACATATATTACATCATTTTTCAGCTTTTTGCTGCTTTCTACTAGTAATGTCAGAATGTCCGAAGGTACATTTTCTCGCGTTGTGGCCCGTATGTCATTTTTCTAGATATCTAGATTGAAAAATGATTTAATATTTTTTCCAGGTACCTAGAGATAAAAAATATATGAGCTGCCTCATGAAAAAACCAACATATATGAAACCAAAGGTGCAGATCAGCTTCTCAATAACCCGAGGCTGATCAGCACCTCTGTTTTCTGTACATGGATAGTACAATTTCTCTTCTTCCTAAATCCAAAATTTCAAGCTTCTGGCCTTTTTCTGAGACTGCACAGACCGGTTTATGTCGGACCTGGTCGGAAACCCCGAAGACCGGTTTTCTCCCGTCGCGGCTCATATTTAATGATGCTATATTTTCCAGATATCTAGACAACAATCTCCTAGAGCTTATTCCTGATGGCTCATTGACAGGAATGAATAATCTTAAGCGTCTCGACATGAGCGACAACCAACTCACTGAGATTACTGATGGAATGTTTGATGATTTGACTGCGCTCACATACTTGTAAGTTGGTTTTTCATCTTCAGATTTGACTTTTTGCTGGTGTTTGGCTGGTGTTTGTGCAGGTAGAAGTTTCTCTCAGATTGTGGTTTGAATCTTAAATTCTATTCATGCCTCATACACTATCAAACATTGGCTGTGCCATACCGAAACTGTTTGATAGTTACAAAGTAAAAACAAATTGAAATATAGAAAATCTTATAATAATCAGTCTATGACCATTTCTTAGCAAGGCAATAAAACCATATTCACTTCATGAATACCCCCTTAAACCCCACTTTTATATATTAAAACTGCAGGGTATGCCTATTTTTTAGCTCACCTGAACCGAAGGCTCACAAGGTGAGCTTATAGGATGGCCATGATCCGGCGTCCGTCCGTCCGTCGTCCGTCCGTCCGTCGTCCACAATTTCAAAGATCTTCTTCTCTGAAACCGCTTGGCCGATCTTGTTGAAATTTTATGTGGAGCCTTCTTGGGTAGTGGCATTTCAAGTTTGATCGCGAAATTCAGGTCACATGACCAAGATGGCCGCCACGCCCATATATGGTAAAAACCCTTCAAAAATCTTCTTCTCCAGAACCGGTGGGCCGATTTCCACGAAACTTGGTATGTAGCATCGGGGACTTCAGCCCATCATAGTTTGATAAAATGATGACCCTTGGATGACCTTGACCTATTTTACGGCAAGGTCAAATTTGGAAACATAGGCTTTTACATGGGATAAAGTGAAAACTATGGATTTTTTTGAAAACTATTGCAGCCTGAGGCCTGAAAAGTGGTAGATGCAAACAACTAATGGAGTAGATGAAGGTATGTGATTAATATAGGTCAAGGTCATATCTTGACCTTGGCCAGTCTGTTGTCCATACACACTTTTCAAAGATCTTCTTCTCTGAAACTGCTTGGCCAATCAAAGTGAAATTTTATGTGGAGCATCCATGGGTAGGAGAGACGAAAGTTTGATCGCGAAATCCAGGTCACATGACCAAGATGGCGGCCACGCCCATATATGGTAAAAACCACTCAAAAATCTTCTTCTCCAGAACCGGTGGGCCGATTTCCACGAAACTTGGTATGTAGCATCAAGGACCTCAGCCCATCATAGTTTGTTGAAATGATGACCCTATGATGACCTTAACCTATTTTACGGCAAGGTCAAATTTGGAAACATAGGCTTTTACATGGGAAAAAGTGAAAACTATGGATTTTTTGAAAACTATTGCAGCCTGAGGCCTGAAAAGTGGTAGATGCAAACAACTAATGGAGTAGATGAAGGTATGTGATTAATATAGGTCAAGGTCATCTCTTGACCTTGGCCAGTCTGTTGTCCATACACACTTTTCAAAGATCTTCTTCTCTGAAACTGCACGGCCAATCAAAGTGAAATTTTATGTGGAGCATCCATGGGTAGGGGAGACGAAAGTTTGATCTCAAAATCCAGGTCACATGACCAAGATGGCCGCCACGCCCATATATGGTAAAAACCACTCAAAAATCTTCTTTTCCAGAACTGGTAAGCCGATTTCCACGAAACTTGGTATGTAGCATCGGGGACTTCAGCCCATCATAGTTTGATAAAATGATGACCCTTGGATGACCTTGACCTATTTTACGGCAAGGTCAAATTTGGAAACATAGGCTTTTACATAGGAAAAAGTGAAAACTATGGAATGTTTTGAAAACTGTTGCAGCCTGAGGCCTGAAAAGTGGTAGATGCAAACAACTTATAGAGTAGATGAAGGTATGTGATTAATATAGGTCAAGGTCATCTCTTGACCTTGGCCAGTCTGTTGTCCATACACACTTTTCAAAGATCTTCTTCTCTGAAACTGCTTGGTCAATCAAAGTGAAATTTTATGTGGAGCATCCATGGGTAGGGGAGACGAAAGTTTGATCGCGAAATCCAGGTCACATGACCAAGATGGCGGCCACGCCCATATATGGTAAAAACCACTCAAAAATCTTCTTCTCCAGAACCGGCAGGCCGATTTCCACGAAACTTGGTATGTAGCATCAAGGACCTCAGCCCATCATAGTTTGATAAAATGATGACCCTTGGATGACCTTGACCTATTTTACGGCAAGGTCAAATTTGGAAACATAGGCTTTTACATGGGAAAAAGTGAAAACTATGGATTTTTTGAAAACTATTGCAGCCTGAGGCCTGAAAAGTGGTAGATGCAAACAACTAATGGAGTAGATGAAGGTATGTGATTAATATAGGTCAAGGTCATCTCTTGACCTTGACCAGTCTGTTGTCCATACACACTTTACAAAGATCTTCTTCTCTGAAACTGCGCGGCCAATCAAAGTGAAATTTTATGTGGAGCATCCATTGGTAGGGGAGACGAAAGTTTGATCGCGAAATCCAGGTCACATGACCAAGATGGCCGCCACGCCCATATATGGTTAAAACCACTCAAAAATCTTCTTCTCCAGAACCGGTGGGCCGATTTCCACGAAACTTTGTATGTAGCATCAAGGACCTCAGCCCATCATAGTTTGATAAAATGATGACCCTTGGATGACCTTGACCTATTTTACGACAAGGTCAAATTTGGAAACATAGGCTTTTACATAGGTAAAAGTGAAAACTATGGATTTTTTTAAAACTATTGCAGCCTGAGGCCTGAAAAGTGGTAGATGCAAACAACTAATGGAGTAGATGAAGGTATGTGTTTAATATAGGTCAAGGTCATCTCTTGACCTTGGCCAGTCTGTTGTCCATACACACTTTTCAAAGATCTTCTTCTCTGAAACTGCTTGGCAAATCAAAGTGAAATTTTATGTGGAGCATCCATGGGTAGGGGAGACGAAAGTTTGATCGCGAAATCCAGGTCATATGACCAAGATGGCGGCCACGCCCATTTATGGTAAAAACCTTTCAAAAATCTTCTTCTCCAGAACCGGCAAGCCAATTTTCATGAAACTTGGTATGTAGCATTTGGGACTCCAGCCCATCATAGTATGTTGAAATGATGACCCTATGATGACCTTGACCTATTTTACGGCAAGGTCAATTTTGGAAACATAGGCTTTCACATGGGAAAAGGCCAAAACAAACTGTTGCAGCCTGAGACCTGAAAGTTGCTAGATGCAGACAACTAATGGTGTCAATGAAGGTAAGTAATTAATGAAGGCCAAGGTCATGTCTTGACCTTGGCCCAATGTCATTTAAATATCAAAATTAAAATTATGGTTTTCTCAGAAATCACTGGGTTTGGAAACTATTGCAGCCAGAGACCTGAAACTTTGCAGATGCAGACAACTTATGAAGTGAATAAAGGTGTGTGAGTATTCAAGGTCATGGTCATTTCTTTATGACTTAATACTCCAAGATCAGGCTTCAGGTGAGCGTTCTCAGGACCAATGGTCCTCTGGTCTTATTTTTGCTAGAAGCATTTTTCAGCAAAAATAAGAAAAATAGCAAAATTTTTCTACTGAAAATTCTAATTTTTTACAGCTTTAAAAGTCTCAGTATATTGCAAGGGTGTGTTTTCATAATGGGTAGATTAGCATTCAAACTAAATATCTCATCCTCATAAGATATTGGGATTACCATATTGGGATATGAAACAAATTAAGCTCAGTACCTCATTTTCTATTGTTTCACAGGTACCTTGACAGCAATCAACTAGAAACAATTGAAGCTGGTGTCTTTGACAACATGGGAAGTCTGTTCCACTTCACCGCAGCCAATAACATGCTCACCCACATCCCTGCTTTTGGAACACACAACAACTTGCAATATGTGGCTTATGGCTCAAATGACATCGAGACCATCGCAGCTAACACCTTCGCTAATGCTCCTAATCTGGCCTCTCTGTGAGTAGTAGAATGACTTTTTTCTCTTTCTTGTTTTTATTATGTGATCTTTTGGAAGGAGTGATTATGGTGGAAGTTTGGTCTATTTGACAGCAGCCAATACTAACCCATATTCTAGCATTTGGAATGCTAAACAACTTACAACATGTGGCTTACAGCTCCGATGACATCGAGACCATTGTGGCTAACGCTTTTGTTACTGCTCAGTCTCAGTTACACTCACAAATAGACTCACAGATAGACTAGAGTCTATCTGTGAGTGTGAAGATGAACACTGAAATGAGCCAATATGGCGAAGATTTTCGCTGAATCGCCCTGTGACTCAATCTCTGTTCATATTACCTTTCTTGTTGGTGCGATGTTAAACGCAAGCTCAACAACAATTCTATGAGCCGCCTCGTGGGAAAACCGGTCTTCGGGGTTTCCGACCAGGTCCGACACAAACCGGCCTGTACAAGCTCAGAAAAGAGCTAGAAGCTTGAAATTTCGGATTTAAGTAGAAGAGGAATTGTACTATCCGAGTAGCGAAAACAAAGGCGCTGATCAGCTTCGCGGTTACCGCGAAGCTGATCTGCGCCTTTGTTTTCGCATAGGCCAAATTCCCGTTTTCTCACGATGCGGCTCCTATAATCTTGGCTGATTTAGGCTTAAAAACCACACTGGAGCTAAGATTGTTTGATATAACAGGTATTTTACATTAACCCATATTTGACAAATGGATTCTCCCATCGTTATCATTTGGGTTAGTCCACTTTCATTTTTAGGGCGTCAGTGATTTATAAATTTTATTCAATTTTTCGATGAAAATTCTCTAAGCAAACAGAATAGCCTCCGATTGGATTCCGTGTTCTGCGGTGTCACGTGGGGCTGTTCTGTTTGCCTATGTCCCATAAAAGGAATGGCAGGCTTAAATGAGCTAAGAAAAACACACCACATTTGATATCCAGATTTTCCTTAAGTACCTGTCACATATGAACGGATAGCGCCACCGGACGCCAAACGGATAGAAATTTAGCAAAATATTTTTATCCGGTGGTGGAAATAGTCTTTATACGAACGGACGCTATCGCTAAACGTGTGAGAAACACATGAGAAATGCATAAACCGCACGAGTAACGGGTGAGTAACGAATATGAAACGGACATATACCGGATAACAAACGCATATTACCAAATGAGTAACGAATGTGTACCGTACAAAACGAATATGAACCGCACGAGGAACGGACAAAACGTTCTTCTAACAGTCAATGAACGTATATCACCTGTCATGTGCAAATTGAGTATAAAAATCAGTTATAGATATACCCCCACGTTGATTCAGAAATTGACAACTTTTCTTGTTTTGAACAATCGTCACTGTCAAGGAATGGACAGCTGGATGTTTATATAATGTGTTAGTTATGAGTATAAATATTTACTCTGTATATAAACTTTCCCGATCTGCCTGACACGCAAGTGTCACTCTTATACACGACAGCCCGTGATATTTTACTCTAAAGATATCTTATATTTAAGCATAAATTCCAAGTTGTCGTCTCACTTGAAAGTCTTAAAATAGAATTAACAAATCATCTTATGTTTACGAAATGTGGACACAATTGCTTTGATTTTATACATCATCATTTCCTATCCGTTACTCGAACGTTTTATACGTTTCTTGTCCGTTTAGTGTCCAGTTGTCGTCCGTTTCATCCGTTGCATGTCCGGTAGTTGTTCTTTCGCGGCTTCGGTAGACCAGCCGACTGAACGGTTATGAACCGGATAAGTACCGGACGTAGAACGGACAAGTACCGGATAAAACGCACACCAACGGATAGCTAACATTCGTCTAACAGACATTTTTATCCGGTGGCGTCCGTTCCAAGTTTTGAGCATATTCAAAATTTGTCACCGGATAACAACGGACAAGGAACGTATAAACCGGACGAGGAACGGACAAGAAACGGATGAGAAACAGACACCAACGGACAGGAAAAAACTGTATTTTTACTATCCATTAGTCGTCCAGTCGTGTTATCCGTTGATGTGTGACTGGTACTTTAAGTTGTAAAAATAGAAAAAAAAAGTCTTATTTTTTTTTATCTAAAAAATAGACTTTGGGTACTAAATAGAATCGTTTTGGCGAGGGGGTTCTAATGTGTACCCACAATCAATATTTTTGTGCAAAACTATTGAAAATGTAAATTTCAGTTGAAACTTTCATGAAAAATCTCTGTTCATATGATAGGCTTGATTTGAGCCGCCTCATGGGAAAACCAACAATCTGCATAGGCGAAAACAAAGACGCAGATCAGCTTCGCGGTAACCGCGAAGCTGATCAGCGCCTTTGTTTTCGCTACTCGGATAGTACAATTCCTCTTCTACTTAAATCCGAAATTTCAAGCTTCTAGCTCTTTTTTGTAGCTGTACAGCCCAGTTTGTGTCGGACCTGTTCAAAAACCACATTGTTGGTTTTCCCACGAGGCGGCTCATTTCTTTATGACAGGTACCTAGGTAACAATCCTCTGGGCTGCTACTGTCAACTGATTGATCAGATCCAGACCATCGACTCGGCGGTCAAGTCCGGGGAGTGCCAGTACCCTGCTGCGGCAGCAGGGGTCACGCTCGATATTGGCACGGCGGGGGCGACAGCTTACTTTGCCAATGTGGAGGCTGTTGATCCTACCATATTTCAATGCAGTAAGATATAACCTCATATAAATTTCCTGTTAAATTTCCACGTGCTGGAGTGTGAAAATACTTACTAACATCCTGCTCTAATTCAGACTAATTTTACCATGGGTGATGATGTCACTGTCATGAGAAGGATGTCTCTAACATAATAAATGTTGCATACCAGTTAATAGTCAATTTTGCTATAAAATCGCTGATAAATTCTGGTTTAATTTCATTTTATCTTTTCTCATTAGCCGGAGAGAATCTTGGTGGCTCGGCTAACTCGGGAACTGAGATAGAAGTTACGTGGGATCAGCCGACCTGGCAGTATGTGGAGACCAATCTAACGCTAACATCACCTGACCTTGCTGGGGCAGTGTAAGTGGCTTTAATAATATTAAAGTAATGAACATTGTTTTCTTTGTATTGGCATTTACTTGGCAGGAGATGTTTGTTTGATGTGTACTGTTGTATGTTGCAATTATTTTATTTGCCTATGCGAAAACAAAGACACAGAACATTTATTTTCGTCTCATGGTCAGTACAGTCCATCCCTTTTCTTAAATCTAGAATTTCAAGCTTCTAGCGTTCTGTGACTGACCGACTACAAATCTATCTTCTGTCAGACCAGGTGGGACACCTCGAAGAGTTAGACCGATTTTCTGGTGAGGCTGCTCTAGTATTATAACAAAAGAATATTCAATTACAATAGGGTTAGTCATATTCAAATGTTGATTTTATATAAAATTTGTTCCAGTAATGAAACAAATAATTCAACAAATAATTCAACAATTGACGTATCTACAGGGTAAGCTGTGTTCCTGAAAGAAATAACAAAAAACAAATTGTGACAATTAACACTACCTCCTGAACAACCGTCTAAGTTATGAAGATATGATCCACGCCAAGGGAAATCTTGTTTTTTTTTCATCGAAAGCATAGATGCTGATCAGTTGCCTGACTTAATTGCAACAAATCATTACGGAAACATTTCGGTTTGCAGAAACTATACCATAATTGATCTCATTTCGATTGTATTTTTGCATTAATTACACTTGTTGTCCATAAAATCATGTATTTTGAGTATCTGGTATGATCACCTCATTGATTTGATGAAAACAGATACCCACAATATATATGATTTCATCGATTAATATTAAAAATTGATAATTTCATACCTACCCCTGATTTCCCCCATTTTTACTATATGTAAGGTGCAAATCTGGGGTAGCTTTCATACGGAGATATTTCCATGATGTGAATTTTCTCTTGGTTTGAAAAATCTAACTAAAAGTTGGATTCATTTACACGGCTGTTTACAGGTTTCTGATGAATTCAAGAGCATATAATTATATCACTACCATTCTATCCCCATGTTCCACATTTGTTTACATTTTGTGTGCAGTTTAACTATGGTTTTGTTTTGCATTCATTTCACAGACATTCCCCACCCCCTTCATTTGATGTTGATTTACATTTGAGCCGCATCGTGAGAAAACGGGATTATTGCCTATGCGAAAACAAAGTCGCAGATCAGCTTCGCGGTAACCGCGAAGCTGATCAGCGCCTTTGTTTTCGCTACTCGGATAGTACAATTCCTCTTCTACTTAAATCCGAAATTTCAAGCTTCTAGCTCTTTTCTGAGCTTGTACAGGCCGGTTTGTGTCGGACCTGGTCGGAAACCCCGAAGACCGGTTTTCTCGCGTCGAGGCTCATTTGATGTGGTTTCCTGCAATCAAGTGCACATGACTCGTTTTACAGCAGTTTTACTTCAATCATCAGTAATAGTATTGACAATTTTTTAATGAATTTGCAGATTTTTTGCCTTTTCTCGCTGTTGAACAATTTTCAGGTCAATTTTCATTGTTGGTAAAGAGATTAATATGATGAAGATAAAACAAACAAAACAAAGCAAAAAAGAAAAGCAATGTGATGCCGTAAAATTCTTAAATGCACCATTAACATTTCAGTACTAACTCAAGTATGGAAACAAATTCTGTATATTAATTTTATTTGGCAATATTTTTAAATCATTCAATATCTTTGACATATTTTTCTAAATCAATGTTTGCCAATATTTTGCAATTTTTTTTCTAAATCAACATTTTGTGAATTTTTCTAAATTAACATTTTTCTTATTAGACTTTTTGATTTGCAAATGTTTCCACATCAGCGTTTTACTACTATTAATATCCACACTATTTCACCATTCCAATTATATCTTTCAGTTCCTATGAGGTAACTTGCATCAGCGTGTCGGCGTCCACCCTCACGGGTACCGTCTCAGACACAGATGCTTCTGCAGGATCGCCGAGCTTCTCCAAGACGTTCACCTCAACAGATGGGGTGGTTGCCGGGACAACATACGAATGTTCAGTGAAACTTACGAAAGATGGTTACACCAGCGCCAAGAGTCCACCGGTTATTATAATAACACCTGATGCGGCAGGTTGGTTGTTATGAGTAGATTATTTTAGCATGGGGAACCAACTGTTAATCGTGATTATTGATGCAACGTGGAATGTTAATGCATGCTTATATGAAGTTTCGTATGCGTCGGCAATATTGTTACGAATGCGACGTTCCACATCCTCTGCCCTTGAACGGTAAGTAGCACATGTTTTGCTCTCGCGAAAATAAACAAAGCCGAGTTTACAAAATCAGCGTCCACTATGATCTGCAAAATTCTTCTATGTTCCCACTTGAAGTCAATTGGAATACTTAAGGTACTTGTGTTTTTCAGCTAATGGTTTATAAAGTTGACCTGTAGATACAATTTTGCCACGGAAACTCATTACATCCTTAAATTCCTTTTGTTTTTCTTTGTCTTGGTCGTAAATTAAAAGGTATAACACAGTCCTGTGGGTGTCTTTATTGAAATATGCATCCAAACGGCTTTGTAAATGCGCATTTATCTACTGAGCGTGAAAAACAGTAAGATAAGCATCTGTTGTATGCATCGATTTAATATGCGACACAGAAATGCATCGTGGAAGAATGAGACCGATGATTCCGGCAGTAAAATAAAATCAGGCTGCCCTGAGTGCTCCTATTTTTCCTATTTTTTCCTATATTTTCAGGGCTTCCTATTTTTTCCTATATTTTGATCCCAAATCCTATATTTTTCCATCAAATTCCTATATTTTTCAAAATGCTGCAGATAATAATGAAATATCAAGGAAAAATCATGGAATTTTGGTTTGAAATGCCAGTTTTGATGTCTTTGGCATTCATTTTTTTCCTCGCTCGCTTCGCTTGCTCGTAACTTGATAAATAAAGTATTTTTTATTCATCAGAAAACAAGATAATCCCGTGAAGTAAGTTACTTCTACAACTTGAGTAGGTTTTAAAATAATGGATGACACACCTATACCAAAATTACACCAGTAAGATTTGCCTTCTTGCTGCTATATGTTAATATTTATGGTTTTCAATGCTATAAAAAAGCCATTTTAGGCCGATAATTTCCTATTTTTCTCCTATTTTTTGGACATAAACTTCCTATTTTTTGAAGCCCAATATATACTTAAGGAATAAAGAAACGCAACAAATACTTTGGGTTACTAAAACATGCTCTGTAATGCAAGTTTGTGGTATAACTGAGCTTCTTATATGAACACAATATCTAAACGTCAAATTGCAACAGGTTGAGCCACAATGTCGGTTACCTATGCTTAATGGAATACACGTAACCACACTGACCTACAGTAGCACACCCTGTAACCATGATCAGTAAATGTCAAATTTGAAATAAAAACCAATATTTTGTTTCCAAAAACCCTAAAAGTGATTGCAGATGTAATCATTGATAAGTTGGTAACATTTGGGTATGTTATGCGACGTTTAACGTCACCAACGTCAATCGAAAAAATGAGTCAAAATCCAGTAAAATTTCCTTCGGCATGCGATATATTCTATAAAATGGTTATTTACGTAAACATTATGACATTTGTACTTCAGACGTCACTAGAACGTCCATTATAACGTCAAAATCAAACATCCTGCATTTTAAAGACTCTCATTATGTTTTTCAAATTTTCTGATTGAAAGAATGATCAATTGCCAAACGTTTGATTACAGTGTGTAAATCTAGTGTTTACTCAAAACATTTAATCCGTTTCGCTCCTTTACATAACGTGATATTCTGATTAACAAACGTCAAAACAAACGCTCCGATGATCCATTTCTACGGTACCTGAGACGTCACTGTTGATAAGAAAGCACGTCGTGTCGTATGTTGGTTCGATATATACCGTTTAGGTACAAATAGGCAAAATCGAATAATTTAAATGACGTTCATAACTCATTTTTCGTTATTGTAAACTTCACCTTTCCGTTAACAAGATTTAACGCAACATGGGACGGCACCTAAGTATACAATGATCCTTGTCTTTATTGCACATTATCAAGTCGACGTCACGTAGCCCACATGCAAAGAATTAGTCATCTTCCCCTTCGCCCCGTCGTTTACGTCACAATTTGCGTTTTTCATAGTTTTTGACGTTTTATTGTTAATTTTGTCAATAAAATGACGTTTTCTCATTTCATCTTGTGCAAAAAGTAGACAGTATGTCATTTCATAAAAGGATTTCATCAAAATGTTAAATACATACGTAAAAGTTGAAATTTAGTGTGTTGCGTATTTTAATTCCTAAAGTATATATATTTTGTACCAAACTGCACTGGGCAGCCTGTAAAATAGCAAATGTTGCGATATGGAGACAGTGATGCATTTTCTTTAATAAATATTTTTAGATACATGTTAAAGGGGTCAACCATGGTTTTTATACTGTATTATTACTTGCATAGGCTGGAGAAAGTTGTTTGAGCCAGAGGCCGAGGGTTCAAAGTGCTCCCGAAGACTCTTCTAATGTTAATGCAATGAAATAACCATAGTTGATCGCTCTTCTTGTATAGCACACCATTCAATGGAAAACTGCCTCACAACCGCACCTAAAAACCGCATAAACCCCTTTAATTCTGTTGTTTTTCCCCTGCTTACCAGAAATGCATGGAGCCACCCATATTCAATTATAAAATTATTTGGTTTAGCCTTAGATTCATTTAATGTAAGGAAACATATGAGCTCTGTCACTGATATGTCCGAAAATGATTTGCTGTTTCGAGGCAGGAATAAATCAGTTGTGTCACTCGAATGTTGACAAAGCTGAATCAGAAACCCCACTCTGTGACCTCATTCAAAATAAAAGTGGTATATGCTTTGAAGCTCACTCAACGAAGTGCATGTAGTCCATGCACTCCATGCAATATTTCGCTTGATAAAGGCACTCGTTATGCTTCTGCGTGTACGTAAATAACTTTTGAAAGAGCACAACAAAAATGCTAATTCTTCCATGACCCATACTAGTAGTACATACCTTCCTCTTCGATGCATACAAAAGATGCTTATCTTAATGTTTTTCACGCTCAGTAAATAAATGTGCATTTACAAAGCCTTTTGGATACATATTTCAATAAAGACACCCACAGTACTGTGTTATACTTCTTAGTTTACGACCAAGACAAAGAAAAACAAAAGGACTTTAAGAATGTAGTGAGTTTCCGTGGCAAAATAGTATCTACATGTCAACTTTATAAACCATTAGCTGAAAAAGACAAGTGCCGTAAGTATTCCAATTGACTCCAAGTGGGAACATAGAAGAATTTTGCAGATCATAGTGGACGCTGATTTTGCAAACTCGGCTTTGTTTATTTTCACGAGAGCAAAACATGTGCTACTTACGGTCCAAGGGCAGAGGATGTGGAACGTCGCATTCGTAACGAGCTTGCCGACGCATACGAAACTTCATAATAGCATGCATTAACATTCCACGTCGCATCAATAATCACGATTAACAGTTGGTTCATCGTGTTTAGGGTATTATTATGTTTTGGTCAAGACCTTAGGTCACAGTCATCAATTTTCGAGCATGAAAGGCGCTGCTAACTTGGTGTTAGGTTGTTATGGTCTCGCATTGTGGTGGAAACAGGAAAACCCAAGAAAAACGCAGAATTTTGATACTTGACCACTACCCTGCTGCATGCTTGTACTGTGCTCATAATAGAGATGTGGTCGCAGCAGCAGCCATTTTAGTGTGTTGACTACACTATGCTATGCTGGCTGCAAGTGTTTTTGTGATATGAGCCGCCCCATAGTAAAATAATAGTACGTCAGCGGCTACGTACAATTCCTCTTCTACTTAAATCCAAAATTTCAAGCTTCTAGCTCTTTTCTGTGACCGTACAGCCTGATTTTAGTCAAGGGGCTAGAAATTTGAAAATTCGATCCGCACAACTTACCCGCCAGAAAAGGTTTGACTGTATAGACGATAAGAATTATCCTTCTACAACATTTCTAGGCACGTCGTACGGTCAGATTGTGGTAGCAATTTTTCAGTAGCAAGTGTTTTGTACAACCACCTTATTTTGTAACTGTTTAAGAAAAAGTGTGACATATGTATAAAGAATTTTATATAAATGATTCTTAAACTCGTTCTTTACTGCTAAAAACTTGTTTGCACACCTATGCGACTACGGGGACATATGTTTACGTCTAGAAACACATCCATGTATTATTTATGCCACATCTATGCAGTCCTAATTACCCCACCCATCCAGTTATACACAAAAATACGAATGCATGTATTTTACCCCGGGTGCCAATTTGATCAACCTTGCAACCCCCAGGACAATTTTTTATGGTAGCCAAATCATTCATTAGGACCCCCGAAATGCAAAGAAATTTTGTCCTCAACGATAAACTTGTTTACACTATGTAAAAATGGATAGGTTAAACGCGATTCTTGACCATGGGGGTGTACATACAAAATTGGTCAGATATATGCTGTTACTTATTCCAAAACATTGCAATTGGTCTCATTTAAAAGCTTAGACATAGTCTTTTCATCTTATGGTAAGTAAGGCATGTTATCTAATTTGCATATTCATGAATTTTATTGAAAACATTAAAAAGACAGAAAAATCGTAAAAAATCCATAAATAAACTTCTTTCAGGCCCAAACTATTATTGTGACACTTTGTTCTTGAACCAGTAATATCATATGACAATTTTATCGATGCCATGTGCCTAAATGAAAATTATCTCATTTACATATTCATGAATATAAATGTCAAAAATAGAGGGAAAATGAGGAAAGAGACTATAGCCATTGCAAAGTTTTAGATAGGTTATAAGATCTGTCTTGCATCCCTGAAACAAAGTCTCATGGCTGCCAGTGTGGTCAGGGCGACTATCTCAATGCCATAAAATATTGTCCTCAACACTGAACACATTTACATGATAAAAATTACATAGTTTCCACACCCACCCCTAGTGTGATTCTAAAGAATAAGGTAGACTCACAAAATACGCATATACCAAAAATAGCATGCTCTAAAATACTATAATTGGTCTGATAGTGATGCATGGACCAAGCAATTTAACCTTAAAATCTAGTATTCTAGTTGAATTTGCTTATTCGTGAAAATTAATAAAGCACATAAGAAATCGAAGAAAAATATTCATAAAAAATGGAGTATACGAGTCAATATATTTTTTCGTAACCAAATCCTGTCCGGGTACGTTTTTTCTGAAAACCGTTTACTTCTGGTAAATGTTTTATGCTTGGAATGTGGTGTGAATCGAGGTGAGTATGGGTCATCCAAAACAAAATCGTTAAAGTGCTAGCAAATATAAAAAATTGTTACTCAAAGTGTCTAAAATGGCATATTTTCGCTGTCTGCAAAATGATTTTTTTTATATCTGTCTCCGATTCAATGATTTTTTGCTAAGGTGGTTGTTCTAAATAATACTCCATCTTTATTCAATCATTCATGCACGACATAATACATTTTGATAGCAAGTATCCATGGTTTTAATACTAGATTTATGTGTTCAAACTTTGTACCTAGCATTTTGTCCCTGATGTAACAATTTATCTAAAAATACCAAGTACAAGGTGACTCCCCTTGGTAAAGGTGGAACATCTATCTGCATTTTGAAGAGCTACATTGAAATTAAATATGGCTGACTGCCATGATGACACATCTATAGAGTAGATCTGAAAAAATAATAATTACAATTTTCAGGTGAGTGAGTATATTTGTAATAGTTCCCTGATGTAACAGCCTCTACTGGTTATTTGTTTCAAGCGACAATATGTAGGTACTATACATAAAACGTGTTTAGTGGTTGTGTAAACATTTCACCATAACAATGAACACACAAGTATATTGGAAGCAATTTACAGGTGATTTATCTAAAATATGTCCCTGATGTAACGGTCCGTGATGTAACGGTGAAAAGTGTTACATCAGGGACAGAAATCGTTACATCAGGGACAATATTTCGAGGAAAGGATATTTATTTCTTATATGCTTTGATTTTATGAGTTTCATTGTATAACAGAGAGCAACACAGCAATTCCAATACAGCCAGAGAGTCTGCAGACTTTATAAAGGGTCACTGATGAGGATTCAGTACCCAAAATTGCACAATACGGCCAATACTACCTGCATTTGAACGTTTTTGCTACTTCCAAATATCAAACTTTTATAGTTTATACAATTTCAACAAATAGATGTCAAATATGTCTGTTTATCAAACACACGTTACATCAAGTAATATATAGGGTAATTTGGGGGAATATGGACCGCTTAAGCACAAAACGAATCAGTTCAACCACAGGCTATTAACGTTATTATTGTATATCGTGTCTATTTTTAGGCAGGCATCTGTAAACCATTTTAATATAAATTTTACATCATTTTGTATGCTAGTTTTTAGTTGCGTATTACGATAAACACATCCACTGGGTGGTCCAAATTACCCCAAACATTTGAGGTAATATGGACCACTCTTCTGGGGTAATACGGACCACAACTTTAAAATGCTGACGATGTCAACATATAAGTTCGGAAAACAAAATGTAAACTTCTATTTAAAAGTCTATTTAGCATAAAATAAACATAGATGTTCACGAAACAAATTCACTGGAAAAACATTTCGCATCAAAAATCAAAACACCTTGACAAACTTACAAAACGGACATTCGCAAAAATGTCACAGATTTCAAAATATGTACACTTTGCTTATAAACTTCACTTGTTAAACAATCTATTTTCAAAGATAGCTTAAAACATATCACGCAAGTGCAAAAGTTAAAATTCTAAAGACATGTGGTATCAAATGTTCAGTGTATCACTTTCAGAAAGAGTTTGAGACAAAATTCTTAGATGGTCCATATTACCCCAAAAGGAAAATTTACATTGGGAAATTGATGGTCCAATTATTACCCCAGACACGACGGTTATGTCAATGGAGAAATTTTCCAAAACTGAAAAATAGCTCATGCAAATGACCATTTGCATCATCTTCTAAAAATGGTGTATTAGGTTAATTTTACGTGAAACTTGGTTCTATATAAATATCATTAATCTTTTTATTGGTTCTTAAGTGTAAACTAAAACATTTTAAGGGCACGATTTTCACAGGCTGTTTAATTGGGGTTCATTAATTTAACCTGTCCGAAAACACCAGCTTGGGTATGAATGTAAAAATGATTTCGATAATTTAGGATGGATAGCCAGGGAACAACAAAATGTTATTACTTTTTGTCAAACATGAGTCTTGAGTAAAATATTTGAAGAAAACACAGGGTGGCCCATATTCCACAATTGTCCATATTACCCCAAATTACATCTTAAGGAAATCAAAAAGCTGATTTTTTTTAGTAAAAAACAAGAGAACAAAGTATACGTTAAGCCAGTAAAAAAGAAACTTTCAGCATAATAACCTGTACATTTATGCCTTTGTCTTTTCGGTTCAAACTGTCTGCAAATTTCAACATTGTCTTTGTATCCAACAAACCGCACTTCCTTTGTCCAAAACATGGAATGATTCAGTTTTATTTGGGTTTCGGAAGATTCTCAAAATCAGCGGTATTTTTTCGCATTTGAACATTTGAAAATTAATTTAGCTCATTTAAAAAATGGAGCATGGATGTGTGCATACAAAATTCATTACCACTGAACTTGGTCACATTTTAAAGCTTAGACATTGCCATTTCATCATATGGTAAGAAATACAAGATATTTAATTTGCATATTCATGAATTTTAATGAAAATATTAAAAAAAATGACAGAAAAATCATGAAAAGTCAATAAATAAACTATTTGAGGTCGAAACTATAATTGTGGCACTTTGTAATTTAAAGAGTAATAGCATAGGACAAATGTATTGATTTCATGTGCCTAAATTAAAATTATCTCATTTGCATATTCATGAATATTAATAAAATATCGAAAATTAAAGAAAAACGTAGATTAACTAAAGCCATTGCAAGTTTTGGATGGGTTATAAGATCTATCTTGTATCCCTGAAACCAATTTTCATGGCTGCCAGTGTGGTCTTAATGCCATAAAATATTGTCCTCAACAATGAACACATTTGCATTATGTAAAAAAAAATATATAGTTTCCACATCTACCCCTTGTGTGATCCTAAAGAACAGGGTGTACTCGTAAAAGTATTCTATACAAACAATAGCATGCTCTAGAATATTATAATTGGTCTGATAATGATGCATGGACTTAGCAATTTAACCTTAATGCCTATTATTCAAATCATTAATTTCGCTTATTCATGAAAAAAAAAATAAAACACACAAGAAATCGGAGAAAACTGTTAGATGAAATAGGGGTATACGTACAAAATCAATCACTAAAAGCAGAGCTGTTACAAACCCAGGATGCTAAAAGAACTATCAAATAAATGCTATGGTTATGTACTCTGACTCTAATGTCTCATATATAAGCATGATCTTATTTTCAATTTCATGAATTTTAATGGAAACTTCATAAATAGGAATGAAAAAGTGAAAAATTTAACCGGCAAACATAAAAATGATGCTTTTCTCAGCAAGCAAAAGCCCTAACATGCTAAAAATGGCATTGAATGGTTGCTTGGGCAATATTAAATCCATCCTGTACTACAATATGTTAGTCATTCAATTTTTTATTTCATGAATATTAACAAAACCTGTTGAATTTAGATGAAAGTTACGGAAATATTAAGGCAGTTTACATAGAAAATCACATGAATTTTGGCTACTGATAGACCTAGAGTGCTATAGGACAATATTCTATAACCATATTACCTGTTATATAAATAAGTAGTGACTTTTGTTGTATGGGTATTAATGAGATTGCTAAGAATAAGAGAAAAATTAATGAAAAATGAAGTGATATACCAACACAATTGCATATATCTCAGCTGCCAATTGCCATATGTGCTGCAATGGTACCAATAGAATGCTAGGATGATGCAATTATGTCATGCAGTCTGATCACACTTTTTTTTAATTTTTGAGAGTACTGAATAAAATGTATGAAAAGTGTAATATTAACAGAAAATTGAAGCTTGTGCTCTAATAAATTTAATTGAATCTTGGTTGCCTGCAAGTGTACCCTTGTTTATCTGAATACATGATAATACAATATTGTCCTAGCTATTATTGATGTCATTTTGATATCTCTACAGCCATTGGTAGTCGAAATATATTCAATTTTGTTGGTGTACCCCTTCATTTTTCGTTGATGTTTCCCTTATTTATATAAATCTCATTAATATCATTCCAATAGAAGAAGCTGGTGATTTAAATATCGGATTATATAGTTATAGAACATTGTCCTAGCAATTATTTGATACCAAGTATAGCTCTAGGTCAGTCAGTAGCCAAGATACATGTGATTTTCTATGTATACCACCTTATTTTTTCCGTAATTTCCATCTAAATTCGAACGGTTTTGTTAATATTCATAATACAAAAAATCAATTGACTTATATATTGTAGTACAGGATGATATACTAATGTCCTGGCAATCAATTCATGCCATTTTCATCGTGTAAGGGCTTTTGGTTGCCGAGATACACACCATTTTTTAGGTTTGCCGGTTAAATTTTTTCCATTTTTTTTCATTCAAATTTATGAAGTTTTCATGAAAACTGAAAAAATAAGATCATTCTTATATGAGACTTTAGGGTTATAGAACACTGCCATAGCATTCATTTTATACTTCTTTCAGCATCCTAGGTTTGTGAACAGCTATGGTTTAAGTGACTTTGTATGTATACCCCCATTTTTCTCTGATTTCTTGTGTGTTTCGTTCATTTTCATGAATACGCAATATCAATGATTTGAAAAATAGGTATTACGGTTAACTTTGATCAGTCCATGCATCACAACCAAACCCATTATAGTATTTTAGAGCACGCTTTTGTTCGTATATGAATATTTTTGTGAGTACACCCTATTCTTTAGAATCACAGTAGGGGTGGATGCGGAAACTATATAATTTTACATCATGCAAATGTGTCCATCGTTGAGGACAATATTTTATGGCATTTAGATGGTCCTTTTGAACACACTGGCAGCCATGAACATTGGTGTCAGGGATGCAAGGTAGATCTTGTAACCCATCCAAAACCTTGAAATTGCTAGAGTTTATCCCTCGTTTTTCCTCGATTTTCGACATTTTCTATTAATATTCATGAATATGCAAATAAGATAATTGTCATTTTGGCCCATGACATCAATAGATTTGTCATATGGTATTATTGGTTCAATAAAAAAGTGTCACAATGATAGTTTCGACCTCAAATTTAGTTTATTTATTGATTTTTAACGATTTTCTGTCATTTTTACTGTTTTCATTAAAATTCATGAATATGCAAATTAGATATCTTTTAAGGGTCACCGAATAGTGTTCTACACGGGGGAGAGATCCATAAACTTGTTTATTAATGTCACTTTCCTATTTGAGATGTTTGAATTTTTAACAACTAACCCCTTGAAATGGTTGCAAAAATATATATTGACTCATACATACCAAATCACTTGTACTGATATTTCGTCTCTCACTAATGAGAAAGACCATCATTATTTCTTGAATAGTGCTGATGTGTGTTGGTGAGTTCTTTGATGGCTGACTAGGCCAATTCTGGCTCTAAACTGTCGGTTGCAAGTAGAGCAAGTCAATGTCATAGAGTCTGATGGTGGCACATTTGTTTTGGCTTTGCGCTCTCTTCGCTTTCTTTCAGCTTCACAGATTCTCTTCTTTTCATAAAGAGCTGCTCCTTTGTTGATGAGACCTCGCCACTTTGATCGCTCCTGTGCAGTCTGTTCCCAGGACCCCATTGGTATTTCGAAATCCTTCAGAGAGGCTTTGAGGGTGTCTTTGTAGCGTTTCTTCTGGCCACCTTGAGAGCGCTTTCCCTCCTGTAGTTCTCCATAGAAAACTTTCTTTGGAAGTCGCGCATCAGGCATTCTTATAACATGGCCAGTCCATCTTAGCTGTGCTAGCTTTAAGACTGTATGCATGCTTTGCATCCCTGCTTTCCTCAGGACCTCTGTGTCTGGAATCTTGTCCTGCCACTTGATTTTTAACAACTTTCTCAAACAGCTTAAGTGGAAATGGTTAAGTCTCTTTGCATGGCGTTGGTATACTGTCCAGGTCTCACATGCATACAAGAGGGTTGGCAGTACCACAGCCTTGTAGACTTTCAGCTTGGTGTCAAGCTTGATTCCATTTTGCTCCCAGACATTTGCACGGAGTCGTCCGAATGCCACACTAGCCTTTGTAATTCTGGCAGTGATCTCATCATCAATATGCACTGCTCTGGAGAGAGTGCTTCCTAGGTAGGTGAACTTGTCAACAACTTTCAGTTTTTGCCCATTCACAGTGATGGTTGGTTCATTATATGGCTTTCCGGGCGCTGGTTGGTGTACAACCTCTGTCTTTTTTGTGCTGATTGTGAGATCATAGTTATCACATGACTGTGAGACTTGATCCATGGCTCTTTGCATTTTTGCCTCTGTGCTGGCATTCTTATCCATATCATCTGCATAGAGGAGCTCATCTAGCACATCAGTCTGGACCTTAGTTTTGGCTTGCAACCTTCTGAGGTTGAATATGTTGCCATCAAAACGGTACCTGATTGGAAAACCAGTGTCACTGTCCTGAAAAGCATCCATAAGCATGGCAGAAAACATCATGCTGAACAGTGTTGGTGCCAGAACACAGCCTTGTTTGACCCCATTTGTTACTTCAAATGGTTCAGAGAACTCTCCATCATTTTGCACACGTGCCTGCATGCCATCATGAAACTGCCGCACCATTGCTATGAATCTGGGTGGACAGCCAAACTTGGCCATGATTTTCCAGAGTCCATCACGACTAACAGTGTCAAAAGCTTTGGTGAGGTCAACAAACGTCATGTATAGATCTACATTCTGTTCTTGGCATTTCTCCTGAAAGCTGTCTTGCTGTGAAGATCATGTCTATTGTCCCTCTGTCTTTTCTGAATCCACATTGACTTTCTGGGATAAGTCCCGTCTGATCAAGATGAACATTCAGACGATTCAACAGAATTTTTGCAAGTATCTTCCCAGCAATTGATAGGAGGGAGATGCCTCTGTGATTGTCACAGACTTGAGGATTTCCTTTCCGCTTGTATAGGTGGATTATGGATGCATCCTTAAATTCTTGTGGGATAGCCTCCTTTCTCCACATACAGTGAAACAACTATGTCAGTTTCTCTGCCATGGGTAGCCCCCCAGCCTTGTAAACTTCGGCAGTAATTGCATCTGCACCTGGGGCTTTGCCAGATGATAGTTGTTGAACTGCTTTTCTTGTTTCCGTAACGGTAGGAAATTCATCTAATTCATCACTTGTACTAGAGCTGTTAACAAACCAAAAATGCCGAGAGAAGTATCAAATGAATGCTATGGCAATGTACTATGACTCTAAAGCATGATCTGAGTTACAATTTCATAGATTGTAATGAAAACATCATAAATAGGAATGAAAAAGTGGAAAAATTAAACGGGTAAATCTACAAAATGACTTGTATCTCGGCAACCAAAATTTTTTACATGCTAAACAAGGCATCATATGGTTGCTAGGGCAATAGTTTACCATCATGTACTACAATATATGCCATTTGAACTTTTGTTTTATGAATATCATCAGACCCTTTCGAATTGAGATGAAAATTACGGACCAAATAAGGCGGTATACATAGAAATTCACACATATCCTGTATACTGATAGACCTATAGAGCTATAATTGGTATCAAATGATTGCTAGGCCAATGTTCTATAACCATATACATCTAATACATAAATCATCAGTGATTTTAAATGTATGGGTATTAATGAGATCTTTATAAACAAGAGAAAAATCAACAAAAAGGAAGGGGTATACCAGGTCCATATCTCAGCTGTCAATTTCCTTAGAGCGCTGAAAATGGTGCAAATAGAAAGCAAAGATAATGCACTATTACCATTAAGTCTGATAGCCTGACCATAAGTTTTTAAATTTTGTAAATGTTACATAAAATTTCGAAAATTTGTAGTTTTAGCAGAAAATTGAAGCATATGCGCCAACAAAATTTATTGATTCTTGGTTACCAGCATGCATTCCCTGTATATCTCAATATATGGCAATATTGAATTGTCCTAGCTATGAAATGATGCCATTTTGAGTTCTCTACAGCTATTGGAGGTCGAGATATAAGCCATTTTGTTGGTATACCCCCTTCGTTTTTCGATTATTTTCACTTATTTAATCCATACAAAAGAAATATCTTGTAATTTATATATCAGATTATAGTTATAGAATATTGTCCTAGCAATCATTTGATACAAATTATAACTCGCTAGGTCTATCAGTAGCGAAAATATATGTGATTTTCTATGTATACCATCTTAGTTTTCCGTAATTTTCGTCTTGATTCGAAAGTTTTGTTAATATTAATGAGACAAAGAAAATCAAATGACATAGCTTGTAGCACAGGGTGGTATGATATTGTCCTAGCAATCAATTGATGCCCTTTTCAGCATGTTATGGCTTTTGGTTGCCGAGATACAAGTCATTTTGTAGGTTTACCCGTTAAATTGTTCCACCTTTTTATTCCTATTTATAAAGATTTCATTTATATTCATGAAATTGAAACTCAGATCATGCTAATATCAAGTTTAGGGTCATAATACATTGGCATAGTTTCATTTGATACTTCTTTCAGCATCCTGGGTTTGATAACAGCTCTGGTACAAGTAATTTTGTAGTATACCCCCTACTTTTCAAGATTTTTCTCCCATTCCTCGTGTGTTACATTAATTATGTGTTTCGTACCGTATGTGTTTCATTCATTCTCATGAATAAGCAAATTTAACGATTTGAATAGTAGGTATGAAGGTAAAATTGCTAGGTCCATGCATTCCTATGAGACCATAGTATTCTAGAGCATGCTGTTGTTGGTACATGGTTATTTTTGTAAGTACATCCTATTCTTTAGAATCACACTGCACTAGGGATGGGTGTTGAAACTATGAAATTTTATATCATGCAAAAACGCAAATGTGTACATTCTTGAGGATAATATTGAATGGCATTAGATGGTCCCTCTGACCACGCTGACAGCCATGAGAATTGATTTCAGGGATGCAAGATAGATCTTCACTACTGCCAGATCAACCATGAATCAGCCATGAAAACTCATGGCTTGAGCCATTAACATCACCCATTAAAAGCGACATTGTGATGGGCATTAATAAACCATTAAAATGCCATTAAAATGACATTAAATTACCATTAATGGGAGAGGTATGGCCATTAAAGAAGTCATTCATGGCCATAAATGGACAAATGCGATCATTAATTTTTCAGGGTTAATTACTAGGGAAATAATGACCATTACAAAAATGTATACTCATGGGCATTAATTTTTTGATGGTAGCCATTAATTTTTTAATGGTTGCCATGATTTTTTTATAATTTCTAAAGTCATGACCCATTACTATTTTTCATGGCATAATTTAATGGGCAGTGGCCATTAAAAGCGACATTGTGATGGGCATGAGTTTGGATTAATGGGAAAGAGATTTTTTCCACTGTTTTACCATGCCCATTATCCAAATAAATTTAATGGGCATTAAAAATAAAATGGCAAGTTAATGGTCAAAATATCTGCCTGGAAATGGCCATGAAAATGTAATTGTATTTTTTTCATAGCAAAACCATGCCCATTACAGTAAACCCCTTAAATATTGTTAATGGGCATTAATTTTCTAATGGCCAAATAATGGGGAAAAATCCCGGGCATTGAAAATTGTAATGCCCATTATTCTAATGCCCATTAAACCCCTTAAATATTGTTAATGGGCATTAATTTTCTAATGGCCAAACAATGGGGAAAAATCCCGGGCATTGAAAATTTTAATGCCCATTATTCTAATGCCCATTAATCCAAATCATGCCCATTACCGTAACCCTACAATGTGGTTAATGGGTGGGGGGACAGGTCCAGTAATGGGTCGAAAATAATGGCAACAAAAAAAATAATGGCCATTATGAAATGGGGGAAGGGACTGTTATAGGCCATTAATCTAGACCATGTCCATAGGCTGTGCAGTGTAGACCCTGACAAGAGCCCTGAATCAAGAATTACTGTTGAATCATATTATGGCTTTCATGCACATTATTGCTAGACTTAATGTTATGTTAACATGGTGAAAGAGCTATCAAGAGCTTAGGTATTGATAAAGAGCAAGGAGTCATATAAGCAAATTGCTACTGAGAACAACCAACACAGTTGCAATCAATAAAGGGATGGGATGGGTTTGCTGCCATCTATTTGGTTGTTTCAATGGCCTGTTTGCATTGGAAGGATGTACCCAGAAAGTGTCTCTGAAATGTCTCTGAAATGAAATTCAGGCCAGAATATGGAATCTCACAACCCCAACCCCAATCAGACACATCTGCAGTATGATAAATAAGAGCAACATGTACAAATGTTCATATTTTAGCAAATTAGCATCAAAGTTCTTCTAAAATGCTTAAGCCTGCAAGGCAGCAAGTGTAACAATCTCGTTTTACAAGTCCTAGCTTATATCAATTTATCTTTCCAGAAATGTTCATTGAATTTCATTCCGCACAATTTTCTACATAAGCTTTGCCTTGACCATTTTCCATCAATGTTTTTGCAGTTTTCTCTTCCTGTTAGCATCTCTTAGCCTGTCTGCAGTTTATTCTTCAAGTTTCTTGTTTGTAGGCATTCTGATGCCTTAGATATTTGAAGATTTGTTCAGACTAGATATCTGTTTACTTTCTAAAATTATATGAAACAGGAAAAGGAAGTGAGGTCAGAGGGCATGGGATTATGGGTAATCAGTAAGCATCTTTCATGGGTGATTGCTTGGCTTGAATAAATGTTCATGGTAGTTAATAAATAAATGTTCATGGTAGTTAATGGGCATGAATCAAAATGAAAGAAGTTAAAACCTTTATGGATTTTATTCATCCCCATTACAAACAAAGTTAATGCCCATGAATGATCTAATTCAGAATTCCAATTATACTATTAATGGCCATAATTAATCGTCAAGAGTTTTTTAGCAACTTTTATAATGGCCATTATTTGTTACTGTTTGGTATTTAGTGGCCATCATTAGTGGGTGATTGATGGGCATGAATAAATTGTCATGGTAGTTAATGAGCATGAATCAAAATCAAAGAAGTTGAAACTTTCCTCAGTATTTCTTTCGTCCCCATTACAAACAAAGTGAATGCCCATGAATGGTCTAATTCAGAATTCAATGATATATTAATGGCCATAATTAATCATCAAGAGTTTTTTAATGCCAATGATTTTAGCAACTTTCATAATGGCCATTATTTGTTTCTGTTTGGTATTTAATGGCCATCATCAGTTGGTGATTGATGGGCATGAATAAATGTTCATGGTAGTTAATGGGCACAAATCATAATGAAAGAAGTTGAAACTTTTCTCAGTATTTCTTTCATCCCCATTACAAACAAAGTTATTGCCTCATGAATGGCCTGATTCAGAATTCAATGATATATTTATGGCCATGATTAATCGCCATATGTTTTTAATGCCAATGACTTTTAGCAATCTTTATTATGGCCATTATTTGTTACTTTTTTGTATTTAATGGCCATCATTCATTGGTGGATTGATGGGCATGAATAAATGTTCATGGTAGTTGATGGGCATGAATAAAGCTAAAACAAGAAGTAATGGCTCATTACTTTTTTAATGCCTATACTTTTATGCCGCAACATTATATTAATCTGCATTCCATGTCTTTGTAATGGTAAAATCTTGAATTAATGGCCATAAGTGAGCATTTTAATGGCTGAAGGTTTTACCCATTAATTTTTTTCTGCAAAGACTAATGGCTCCTTTTAATGGTTTTTGGTATATTCATGGGTCATTAATGGTATTTTAACAGGATTTTAATGGTACCCTTTTGCAGTAATGCTTGTAACCCATCCAAAACCTTGCAATGACCATAGTTTTCCCTCTTTATTAATATTCATGAATGAGATCATTTTTATTAAGGCCCATATAATCAATAAATTTGTCAATTGATTTTTCTGGGCCAATAACAAAGTGACACAATCATGATAGTTTGGGCCTGAAATTAGTTTACTTGTGGATTTTAACGATTTTTCTGTCTTTTTTAAAATTTTCATTAAATTTCATGAATATGCAAGAAAGATAATTTACATTATTCATCATACCATGAAAGGGTTATGTCTTACCGTTCAACTGAGACCAGGTTCAGTGGTCTAGGATAAGTAATAGTGGAGACATGACCAATTTTGTATGTACACGTCATGTTTAAGAAGCATGTTAACGGTTGCCATGGAAACCATGCGTTTTTTGTTTTCATAGTGCAAACGAGTTTATCTTTTAAAACAAAACTTCTTTGCATTTCTTAAGTCCCAATGAACAATGCTGTAATGATGTAAATTAAAAAAAAAGAAAACTAAAACAAAAGAACAACCGCCAACGACTACCACTGGGGGGGGGGGGGTGGGGGGGTAACATAACCCCATACTAGAGATAATTTTCAATCTAATATACTGTTTAAACAATTAGTGTTCTACTTGATAGTAATATTACGCTATTGTTTGAGTGTAAAGTATAATTCTGAAAAGATATTTGTTCAGAAAATATCAGAACGGGAGCACCAGGCGCATTTTCCTCTGATTTCTGCCTATTACAAAAACTACGTTGGGTAGGCGTAAAGATTTCGTCCTAGGTAAAAACTGCTACCACAATTTGACCGTACGACGTGCCTAGAAATGATGTAGAAGGTTCAAATATTACATATCCACCGTCAAACTTTTTCTGGGAGGTAAGTTGTGCCAGCTCAAAAACTAAGGCAGGTACAGAAAACAGCCCCTGGTCTATTTATGTCAGACCTGTTCGGAAACCATATTGTTGGTTTTCTCACAAGACGGCTCATATGTTGTTTGGCTTTGTACAGATTATTAGCGCCTTTGTTTCATAGAAATACAAAAGTTATTTTTGTGCAGCTTATTATGCTTGTGAAATGATGCTTGATATCTTTCATTGCTTGTGAGTTTTTCTCCCTGAAATTTCTGTTAAAAGGCAAGTAGTTGCTGTGGTTTTGCAGACATGTTGGCTTTTCATTTTTTATGCCATCTGATATACTTAAAAATTATTTTATGTTAAAATTATTTTATGTTATGTTTCTCATTAGGAGGAGGTGGTAATGGTACAGGTTTGTACCAAGGCACATTATATATCGTTATGTTTTATTTTCAGATTTTAATTTTTGAGCGGGTTTTTATTTGTTTTTCCCTATAAATACATGCTGTACATTGTATATTGTACTAACAAATTTGTATTTATTGTTTTGATATTTTTGTCTCTGATTGCATGGTTGCATATTTATTAGGCCAACCTTTAAAAGTGCTTTTATTTCTGTTTACCAGCCTAAATTGACAGGCTGGGTCTGTTGATAGGACTATGTTTTTTACTCACATTTTCAGAAAAGCTCACTGTTGTCTAGTAAGACTTAGACTATTATAAAAAATCAATAAATAAAAGTTAAAAAAGAGCAAAAAAAAATATTTGATAGGGGACAAAATGATGGGTCGGTTGGTAAACAACAAACCAAAAATATTTTTAAGGTCAGCCTTTCCACTGATTGATTTCCTTTTCAGATTTTAACATTGGAGTGGGTTCATAAGTTTTGAAATATTGTTTATACATGTAATTTGTATATTAACAAAAATGGAATATTTTTGTGGCAGAGGTTTGTATTGAGTAATATTTATTATTGCATAAATACCCATGTCACAAGATATTAACAGCCGTTTATTAATGGTGAGAAAGCCATGCATTAGTATTGCAATACATGTGCGCACATGCTGTTAATACATGACTTTTACTTGAGCTTGTTACCGGGCGCCACACAAAGCACATGCTAATAATGAGAAACTGAAGTCCGCCTGAAACGAGCATAAAAACGAAAGCTCATCATGGAAACATCTCCGTATGGAACTTAACCCCTTCAAACCTATACTCATATAGTTAAATTGAGGTTTGACATGGTCAAGAGAAAAAAATCAATATAGCTGTTTTCTATTGTCTGGGAAAAGTTTCTATTGTGTGGGCAAACTCTGTGGTTTTATCAATCGCTGAAAGGCGATGTCGTATTGATTAAACAAACTACCTAAATACACTCATTGAGCTCTATTTTTAGATGCACACAGATAAAATCTATTTTAGGAGATATGGTCAGATTTACACCTGGATTCGCAGATGATTTGATGTTTGATACGGAGACAGGATATCCTTACAATTAGTTGCGTAAATTTTAGTGTGCGTGCATGTGTGTGTGTGAGCGCAAAATAAATTAATTGACTAAGGTCATGTTATTATTCCAGGGAAAATAAGTTGTGCCGACTCTTTGGGAGCAACGTGGGTGTTTGCATCTGCGTGTTCGCAGACCTGCGTGCGTGCGTATAGGCATGCGTGTTTTCGTGTGTGCATACGTGCGTGCACGCGGGCTTGTGTGTGTGTGTGTGTGTGTGTGTGTGTGTGTGTGTGTGTGTGTGTGTGTGTGTGTGTGTGTGTGTGTGTGTGTGAGAGAGAGAGACAGAGAGAGAGTATGTGTTTACTGAAGGTTTATATTCAGCTTTAGAAGTTCTTAACAAAAAGGGAAACTATGCCTAAACGAAACATCTATAGGGCTTTGTTGATCTCTGCCCAGTAGCATGTCTAATGATAGAATTTACATTTTGATATTGACGAGATATGTTACGAGGAGCCAGCTGGTTCGAAATCGCTCATTACCCTTGTTCAGGTGAAGACAAGAAAGGAACTTTAATACAATCACAGCAAATGCCTTTCTGCTTAAATGATTAGCTTTGTATTCAAAGTGTTTTGTTTGAAGAGGCTTAATGTCGTCAAAAATTTAGGCGTAAAAGATAACCCGATGAGCAAATTCAAAGCCACATTTGAGCCGCCTCATGAGAAAACAAACAATCTGCATATGCGAACTGATCAGCGACTTTGTTTTAGCTCGACGGATAGTAAAGCTGTTCTTCTTAAATCCGAAATTTCCCGCTTCTAGCTCTTTTCTGTGACTACAGCCTGGTTTGTGTCCAACCTGATCGGAAACAACATTGTTGGTTTTCTCCTGAGAAGGCTCATTTCCTTTTTACGCCGCTGTGCGTGATACGGTAAAACAAACTTCGATGGTTATTAACCATCACTTAATCCGACCGTGATGATATACGTCACCAAATGCAAATTTTGAAAGGTTTAATACCCCCCAAAGATATTTTGGTGCGAATTTGATATTATCATGAAAATTCAGTCACATGACGACATCGTTCCTTCCTAGTAACGTCACTTATTCCGGTGTTTAAAGTGGCGTCAAAGAGTTGGTTACGTGGTCTGTGCAGAAAATTGTCAGTTTGTCAGTTTCTGGTTAAACATCCTAGTCAACGTTTCTTCAGTCATGTCTGGACAGAGACATCGCTTCTAGGGTATTCTAACCAGTATCAATCATTGGAAGTTAATGTTCAATGACATAATCCGGTTTCAGTGGTGATCGAAACTACGACGTCTTGATGTGGAGTTCGACGGGATAACCACTAGGCAACTGCAATCCTTTAAATCGCCATCGATACACGTATATACAATAATGATATAAAAATGTCATGTCTGATAGAGACTTTAGTTATGTATTCATCGTTTTAGAATTTAAGAATGTTCATGAAGATTAAAGTTGCGACCGACCATCTTTCCTAATTGGTGGTCACGACAGTGTCCGTTTTTTACGCCGCTGTGCGTGATACGGTAAAACAAACTTCGATGTGCATTGACCATCACTTAATCCGATGGTTATTGACCATCACTTCGATGGTTATTGACCATCACTTAATCCTTAAAACTTCGATGGTTATTGACCATCACTTAATCTGGCAAGTCCTAGACAGCTGCTTACTGAATTATCTTTTGTTGATGTTTTCAATTTTACTTGCTTTGCGTTCAGAAAATTAAAATTATCCTGCTCCTATATTTGTGGTCACCCTGTAACCCTCTTATGGTCAAGGGGCAACGCTTCTCATTTCATGTTAAAAGATCTTAGATTATCTTGGCCGCCTGATTTGACAAAACGTTCGCTTCTCGAGACAAAACACCAAAAGGAATGTACTTCATGATTTTTCTGCATCGCTCCTAACATCAATTATGTGATACACTAACAAATAGTAATCTTAGTTTGTCACCGATAGCTTTACCAAGCATAATCTCTGCTGCATTTGCTATCTTTTTGTTCGGGCAAGCATCCGTCTTTAAAAAAAAAAAAAAAAAAAAAAAAATGCGATTCCAAGTATGACTTGTAATCCTATTTAATGACAAATTATTAAAAGCCGACGAATCGAGGAAGCTAACATCTTAAAACTTAAAATCTGCTGAGTGGCCAGGTGTTTTTACAAGTGATGACCTTTAGTCAAAGGACAGAATATATCTACGTTGTAGATTTATAGGGCTGTCACACTATTGCGAATCGACTCGCGAATCAACAGCTTGTCAAGATACGAATGGTACGTCGCACGTACGTCGTACATACGCGAACACACATAGCACATACGCATCAATACGTAGCCCATACTATCATACGCCGAGGTGCTACGTTAATCATGTATGCACTTCGTAGCAATTAAGTGGCAGGTCCAATACGCCGTACATACGTCACGCATACGAAAGCAACGTGGCAGGTACGCCATAGATACGTAGCTCATACTGCTCATACGCCTCACATACGTAGCGGTCAACATGCCACGTAACCGTGGCATTATGTACCACGTACCTTTCATATCTGCTACGTATGTGTGGCGTATGTGTGACGTATGTGTGGCGTATCCTCGACTCTCTTTCCGTTTCTACGGCATATCAGCGACGTACGTGTGGCGTATCTCGCGTATCAACGGCGTATGTGCTACGTATGTGCTATGTACATTTCGCTGCTTTTGAGTATGTGTGACTTGTGTCCCTCACCATACTCATGTAGCACCGTGTGGGGATTCAACCAATCAGTAATTTGCCACAGCGGTGAGGTGGTCGAATAGTAGCGACATTAATTAAGGGGACGTCAGGGAACAACATGAATGGTAACGTTACTGAATCGCTTCCGGTCTGGCATCCGGGGTTTTCACACACAACAAAGGATGATCACACGCCAGAGGCAACCAATGCGATTAAGAACAACTAACGCAGTTTAAGTCAATATAAGTTTGTAGTGTGTAAATACCTGTCTGGGAACAATTTACCACGAATCATGTTGATCCGTGGTATCATGTTGATCCGTGGTAAAAAAAAAAATGTTTCCTGGCAGGAATGCCTCCTAATGTCGCTTATTGATTTCATTGGCGTTGGTGTTTGTTCCCAGTCGCGTTGAATGATGTCTCTGGAAAACCGGTGTGGTCACCGCAGTGTAAGCATAATATTCTGGGATGGTGAAATGTCTGTGACTAGATACCACACATAGTAAGCGTTTTTCTGCGTTCATACCAGACCATAAGCTAATTCGCAAAAACTTGTCCGGATCAACATGAGCAGCAACACAAGATCAAACTGTTAGTTCACGTAACTTTATCTGGATGATTTTGATCCTTATCATGTGCAGCCAGACATATCAAAGAGATCTTCACGGTATACGCTAGACCTACAGATCTATCACAGTTTAAGCCACTGACCATCTTCTGTATCTGTACATCCCCAAGACAGGTTTTCTCACGAGGCGGAACTTACGGTAAATGACCAATTAGTTCGAACACCCTAGCAGTTCGCACACCAAAAATTATCTTGGAAATGGTCCCTAAAAATTGCTCGAACAGTTTTTTTTTCAAGGATCTAAATTTCCAATACGTCCTACACAAGAAAATTGGTGTGTTTGTAAAATCAAAACCAACAAATACGTTTTTTTTTTTTTTTTTTTTTTTTTTTTTTTTTTTTTTTATGACACAAGGTTCTTTTTTTTAAAGAACAGAAGCTTTCTTTTCTCGAACGGACGGACCAAATAAAAATATCTCCTATAAAATGCATGAAGACTTGCTGAATTCTCCAGCTTTTTTAATCTGCTTAGTAGCTTCCACGATTGTTCTATTGTTCTAAAACTTGAGAGTCAGCTGGTAAATTTTGTGCGTAGCAAAAGCACTGAAATGCATCCCAATATTTAAGTAAAAAGTTGTTGCATTTTTATATGAAAGGCACCTTAGTTAGAACTGGGTTACAATCAATTTTTAGAGGAAGTTGTAATGACACACTTTTTAAGAAAGGTCATTTGTCCCCAGCAGTTAAGCGCTGTGCCAAGGTCTTGACTTTGTCCGTGATTTATTTCTTTCAGCAACATGGTTTATCACTAAACCACTTTACGATTGTTATCAAAAAATTAATTGCAAATAGAACCTACAGTATTTATAGCTGTCGCTTTACAAGGTTGTGTATTGATCATAATCTTCCTTTAATTGAGCGCACCTGTTGAATAGTACCAAAATTGAACATGGTGACCTGAATTATGTACACTTGATCTTTTGACCCAAGTTCATTGTGAAAAGAGGTGTTACCAAGTTGCGTGACTCATGTTGACATGGAGACGTCTGCATGCTTCATAAGAATGATTAATATGATGTATACTTGTGTTAGCGCAAATTTTATCTTTGTTGGGAAAAACACCAAAAACCAAAGGAATGTGCTCCTGGTAACATAGCTGTGTGTGGCTTTTGTCTTGGATGGAATTGTACCCTCTGCGTCAAGAGAAATAGTTTTACCAGCAAAAGCAAAACCATATCAGCTGATCGCCATTGGCCTCAGAATTCACTCATTGTTGTGCGTGCCATATCAGGAGATCTATGTAGTAAGAAAGGGCCATGTGGTGCTATTTGGGGAATATTCGTTCTTGGCAATACCTCATGTCATTATAGCTTCATGCGTAGTGTTAGACTACGAATCGAAAACCAACAGGCGGCACCGTGTTGTGGCCTTGAGCAAAACACATTAACTCCCTACAGAAATGGTTAAAACCAGGAAGCGTTGGCATGTCACGACATGACTGAAAAATTGATGACTGGGGCGTGTTAAGCCTCAATAAAATCGGACAAGCCTGCTGTCTATTTATAGAAATGTAAAAACCAATATTTCAATGTATTTTAGTACACACATGACTGGATAAATATAACGTATCGCGCGGTGGCAAAATCAATTTTATACTGTCACTATGCAATCGGTCCGATAGGACAGATTTCCCACCCAATTCGAATCCACTATAATTGTTGTAATTATGTAATTTAAAATTCAAAAATGCTTAATTCTAACAAAAATCAATATAATAAACCATCATTTTATGATAAGCAAGGTAAATGTTAGATTAAAATTTAGTTCATAAATATATATTTAATATTTTATCAAAAGAAATTCCCAAGTAATCATGGAGAAGTTTCCGTAATGTTTACGCTTGCGAAAATGTTATGAGGTTGTAAAATATAATACACCATTATTTCTTTTGTTTCTGCAGAATTTATGCAGTAATAGTGATCAAAAATGATTTTGTCATTCATTAACATTCGCTAGGTCCCGAGGTGAGTGTTGAAAACTGAGGGTGTAGCCCGAGGTTTTCAACACTCCCCTGGGGACCTAGCGAATGCTAATAAATGGAAAATCATGTTTAATCCCTATATTATTGTTTTATTTTGTTTTCAGTTTTTTTTGTTTTTTTTTTCGAAACCATACTATGTGTAATAACATTTCTGTTTTCTTTATTGAGTATTTTTCTCAGATTATATTTTGTTTGTTTTTTTGTTTAAAACAACATGTATCAAGGTTTCTGGTATATATTATATTGTTTGTTTTTTCTCAGATTTGTTTATTTGATTGGTTTTATAAACAAATTGTTAATCGTATTCCCTTTGTGATTCAATTTGTCAGAAGTTCTTTAAAAGCAGATCAAAGTTTCACTCAGTGCACTCTTGTTGTTAAATTATGTTTCAGCTCGCTGTCAAGAAACAAACATGCAACATCGGGAGTGCAGTGGCGTAGTGCTAGAGCGTCGGACTCCAAATTGAGAGGTCCTGGGTTTGATCCCGACAGGTGTCACCATGTTGTGATTTTGAGCAAGACACATTAACTCCTACAGTACTGTTTAAACCCAGGAAGTGTTGGCGTCATCCAGACATGACTGAAAAATTGTTGACTGGGACGTTAAGCCTCAATACAAACAAACAAACATGCAACATACATTTTTGTTCCATAACTGCAAAAAACTTTCAATAGCTTTTTATCTGATCCCTGAGAACACTTCAAGAATTTCATTGTTGGGAAGTGTTCTAAATGTAGACAAATGTTTTAAAGAAAGCACAATTGCGAAATAATGACCCAGCATGCTGCGTATGATAGACTAAGTTCAAAAAGTTTTTCTTATATATGAACAAAGCAATATGTGATTTCCAAAGTTAGGTGCAGTTTGAATGCGCTACCTATCCCATGACGTATACACATATGATAGCAAACACAGACTTTGTTTCCCAATACTGGAGCTGCAGTTCCAATAAAGATGGAAAAAAACAACATTTTTGTTCCTATAAGCACACATGCTCAAATAAAGACACCCCCAAGTTGTTTCCTAAAAAACTTGAGATAAGTGCATATCATTTCTCTGGGAAGTTCTGTAAAAAGTCTTATTTTCTCTGCATTTTTTCACAGGTACTCCAACAACTGCTGGACCAAATGATATCGAGCTCGACGTCTTGTACTACGACTTCAGCAAAGCACATACTGACTTTGACGACATTGGATACATCTCCGTCAGCAATCCGACCTACGTTGCAAGCCCATACGGAGCGTGGATGTCAATTTCTAGCACCCCGGCTACCGATACATTCAGCGAATGGTACCGGTATAATGCGGGCATTAATCATGAGATAAATGATACAATGATTCTGGTGCATCAGACTGGGACTATTAAAAGGTAAATTATTTTAGTCAAATTTTTTGTTTATAATGCATCGATTCTAAATGTCAGCATAGTAAAGAGGTCTTATAAATAGTTATTTTAATAGCTACTGACCAAATCAAGGCAACACCTTCTGTTATGGCAGTACAATTTGTAAAGTGTTATATTTTGCTTGTTCATTTTACTAAGATACATGTAATACTGCATAACAATGGCATAGAACAATGTCACGAAGCATCAATAAAATGGATGTCACAAGCAAGCTTTGCAGTGCGTTGTACAAGACCTCAACACAGTCTAAATGTACAAATTATCTGGACCCAGTTGTTCAAAGCATCGTTAGCTTAACGATATCGTTAAGACATAAATTTGTTAAGCAAATATCAGCTAAAGTAACAAATACACTGTTATTTTTTGTTGAAAAAATGTGAGAATCCTTTGCAGTGCAAAGGATTCTCACATTTTTTCAACAAAAAATAACAGTGTATTTGTAATATTAATGTTTGAAATTTTAACGAAACGTTAACTAACGACGTCGTTAGTTTTGAACAACTGGCTCCTGTTTTTTAACCATTTGTTTTTCTTCCAGATACTCTTCCAGTTCATTTTTCCCTGTGGATGGACAAGGTTACATGGCTGAAAACCAGCTAGATTGCTCTAACACATATCACAATTTTGGGTAAGTTTAGAGTCTGAAAATGAAAAAAAAATCTTTTTTATGGTAAAATGCAGGTACAGGTCAACATCATTATAATGCTATCTTTGGGGTCCATGGAAACAGACCGTGTTATAAGTGAACCATGTTATAATGAGGTTATTTACAATAGATATATAACAAAATGATTAATTTGGGAGCCATGACATGGCCGTGTTATATTGAAAACCGCACTATAGTGAGGCACATTATAATGTGGTTGAACTGTATCTACAAGATTTCTTTTTCCTAGTGGATAGATTGAGCTACATTGCAGAAACTCTGTTAGACTTATACATACCACAACATAAGGAAAATAAGTAAATTGACTAAACTTTGTTTGCTTATAAACGGGTAAATTGAGATGCGCATAAAAAATGAATTTTTGTAATAGCACATTCCATCAACAAGATAAGGGGATTTTGTTATTGAAACTGCAAAAAAAAACAACCCCAAACATCTGACGTCATATGTTTCAGTATTTTGTTCCATCAACAGGTTTACAAGTGTAATAAGGACAGGCTTGGTATTCAACGGTACTGAGAAAATCACAGTAGGGGGTGGAGAAGGGCTGTGGCTATATATCAACAAGGTCCTGGTGGTTGAGATTGTGTCAACGGGGTCAGGGTCAAAGGTGTGTCACAAGATTGACCTTTCACCTGCAGCAGTTTCAGGTAAGTTCGTTACAGACAGGTATGTTGGTAGGGGTGGGTCAAGTCCCTTATAGACAGGTATATGGGGACAGGGGGATGGTGGGAGGGGAAGGTCTGTGGCTATACATCAACAAAGTACTGGTGGTAGAGATAGTGTCAACGGGGTCGGGTTCA
The DNA here is from genome assembly GCA_964017185.1 of Rugalucina vietnamica. Taxonomy (NCBI): domain Eukaryota; kingdom Metazoa; phylum Mollusca; class Bivalvia; order Lucinida; family Lucinidae; genus Rugalucina; species Rugalucina vietnamica. Next base: position 50,305,081 of record OZ024878.1, on the reverse strand, counting down.
TAGGTGTGTCACATTGATCTCTCACCTGCTGCAGTTTCAGGTAAGTTCCTTACAGTCAGGAGTCTTGAGTAGGGTATGGGGTTGAGTTGGTGCGCAAGATGAGTGTCTATGAAGATTTAGTAATGAAAATATGAATTTTTCTTCCACTGATTCATTGATAGCCGTTGTCAGTTAATGACAAAATAGTGTGCATTAAGCACTGGTAATATGCCTGTAGTAAAATGTAACAGTAAGCAATGGCCAGGAACTGGTACAATAAGAACCAATATCACACCCAAAAGACCAAGGTGGAAAAAACTATATTAACAATCAGGCACTGAAACAAAGAGAACATAGCATAAGCTGTCGGAGGGAGCTGCTATTTCCCTTAAGGTAGTCTCTCAGTTACCCAAACTAAATATATGAATAGTCACAAAAAAGGGCAAACAACACATAAACTCAACACCACAACAGAAAACAAATAGAACCACAACAAAAGTGCCCCCTTGGAGCAGTTAGTAAATGAAAAATTACTTGAGGGCTTAAACCACTTTTTCTTGGATACAACCTCATCCTTTGTTTCTTGGCTTGCCCAGGAACAGAGTGGCTATATGAAAGCCCAACATGAACTACAGCCCCTTTCACTCGAGTTTGCCGTTTGAGCATTTGCGTCACACAAGAAGACCATGTGTTCCGAAGATCTGAGTTTCTTTTCATGTTGTCCTCAAAGACATTTGGATTGATTGATCTGCTGATTTGAGTGACAGTTTCAAACTAAATGACCTTTGAAAACGGCAAACTCGAGTGAAATTTTTAACTTCCTATGTGGAAGTTTTGCCATGTAGATACCGATCAGGTAACTGCTAAAATTGATAAAATTCTGCTTTTGTCTCTTTCCTGTTACAATTGTGTGTTCTTAATATGCATTGTATATGTTGTGCAAAGAATTTTGAAATAAAAATGTGCTTTAACCAAGCAATTACAATGTTTTTATCAGAAGAGGTGACATCATTACCTAAAGATAAATGCTGAATAGATTTTAAGAACACTGGCACCTGGGACACTGTTTCAGTTCTAAAATAGAATAAAAAGTTACCTGATTTACAAACAAACGGCAAACTCGAGTGAACAAATTTGACTGACCTAAATGCTCAAACAGCAAACTCAAATGAAAGGGGCTGTATTCTGTTGATTAATTACATTATACATTTACATACTGTAAGTTCAGAAATTTTCGCGCGACTTTTATTTCACAAATTTTCTATTTTCGAATTATTAGTGAGTTCTTGAATTAGCGAGCAAGTACTCCTACAGCTTATATTACCTTTTTATTTGCAAGAACTTTGAATTTACGAGGTAGCAAATTCGTGAATATTAGCGAAAAATTAAGTTCTCTCGAAGATTTCCGAATTTGCAGTAAACAAGTCATGATGCGGCTTATTTATTAACAGGTGGAGGAACCATAATTCCTGAAGCAGGGGTTATTTCTGGTGGAGTTTGTACAAGCTTAACTCCCTTGACAACAGGAGCTACTCTTGAATTGGAGGTAATGTAATGCAGTTGTAAAATTTTGAAGCTGTAAGGTGGGACACTGGTAAAAAATGTCATTCCACCATACTCCTCAAAAATAGTGCAATTGAAAATTTCATCCACATGTGTTTTATGCTGTATTGTGAGCACATTTCCTGCATTCTGTGTAAAAAAATGTCACATTTACTACAAAGTATCACCAGAATGCGACATGTTAGTGCACAAATCACCAATGACTTTATCTCATTGGAAGCTTCTCTGTGTAAATCGACCCTGCTAAAATCCAGACCATTCTAGAGGGTAATATTCATCCCTAGGTATATTGCAAATTGGAATTCCTGGAAAATCGAGATGGTCAAACCCCCTTCGTATTGGCACCTTTGGGTAGGGATGTGATTTACTTGAGGTAGAGAAGACTTTTTTTGGGGTCGTGCAATGTTGGGTACTAGCTTATAATGTCACAAATAGATGAAGTTTGCATTATGGCCTATGGGAATTTTTTTACCAGTGTTGCATCGTTGGATTGATTCTGTGGAAATTTTCTGTATCTTAAATCATACTTATGGCACTTGTATATCTATATATCATATGTCGAGTTTCTTGCTAGGGTTGTGAAAAGCAACAGGTTGAAATGAATTAAAACTTTGTTTTGTAAAAAAGTTTTAGTTCATACTAAGTTTTGAGTGGTTATGAGGGCTGATATTTCATTACCACGCTAAACCATTCTATCATCTCACCGCTGTGTCTGATGTGGGTTCTAGCCCCACACAGGGCACTTGTGAGACAAGCCAAGTTCTGCTTGCAGATGTGCCAGGTTTGTTTCTCGAGGTTCACCGGTTTTCCCCCACCTGCTGATAGGCCTGTCTCATATGAGCTGCAATAATCTTAAAAGGGACGTAAAACAGAATAAAAAAAAAAAAGCAAGGAAAAGAAAAACAACTAAGTTTTGATGAATAAAGCCTCTCTCTTGACAGTGAAAACACTTTAATACAATTACCCAATCAAATACAAACAACACCACTGCAGTTAAAAGTAAATGTTCCAAAGTTCTATATCTTAATGACATGCTTTATGTGTATTTTAGGTTGGAGAGATCTACCATTTTGACCTGTTCCATGCCGAGACCAAAATGTGCACGTCAGAATTCCTGTTCGAGGTGGAGGACACGGCCTTCATGACTGACCCGATGACCCAGTTGCCACTCGACTACACAGTGACGATAGATGAGGATTTTTATGTGGACGATATTGTCGAGACGTTAATTTTGACTGATGTATTTTCAGTTGGACCTTACGATATAACACTTTATTCAGGTATTGTTTTCTTATAGACTTGGGGCTGACTGATTGTTCAAACTTTTTTCAATACAGAATCCAAGAATTTGCTTTAACATATGAATTTTCTGTTATTGAGTGAATAATGTCATGTAATAAATGAGCCTCATCACAAGAAAACCGGATTTTTGCCTATGCGAAAACAAAGACACAGATCAGCTTCACAGTGACTGCGAAGCTGATCAGCGCCTTTGTATTCACTACACAGATAGTACAATCTCTCTTCTTCTTAAATCTGAAAGTTCAAGCTTCTAGCCTGTGTCTGTGACTGTACAGGCGGGTTCATGTCGGAGCTGGTCGGAACTCCCGAAGACCAGTTTTCTCATGTCGCAGCTCAAATAGGAAATGCTCACATGTATTACTGTTGAGGAGTTTGTAACATCATGTAACAATGACTGTAGCAATAATGTTATTTTTTAGTGAAAATATTTCCACTTTGAATAAGCAATGAAATCCCATTTTAAAGGTCATGTAATAAAAAGGCTTGTTGAATAAATTTCAAATGAAATGACCACATGTGTTGGATTCTCTATCTAAGATTACATTATTCATGGCAGGTAACGAGTATCGCCAGTTTGAGATCAAAGAAGACACAGCAGGCAACCAGTTCACAGCGCCAGCTCCTGTTACGCCGACCTACATAACTGTCACGGATATGGATGGGGTTTCATGGACATATGTCGGTGAGTAAAAGTTTGATCAGTTTCACGAGTATCCCAAATTAAAAATCAAGGATTTACATGTACGAGTAGCACAGCATCAGCTCTTCTAACACCAACCTTCATAACTGTAATGTATATGGATGGGTTCAGTTGGCAATATAGCGGCCCCCGCGGCCGAATGGTTATAGTGGCCCCCGTGGCCGAGCAGGGTCACTCAATCATCTGAGGGCTGTGTCTGAAGTGGGTTCCAGCCCTGCACTGGCCACATGTGAGACAAGCCAAGTTCTGCTTGCGGGTGTGCCAGGTGGTTATTCTGGGGGTTCTCCCATTTTAGCTCACCTACTGATTGGCCCGTCTCATATGAGCTGAAATAATCTTGAAATGGACATAAAACTGAATTAAAAAAAAAAAAAAAAAAGCTGGCAATATGTTGATGTGTAGTAACGTTGTTTAAACTTTATTGTGATTAAAAACAAAATACTGAATCTAGATTCTATAATACCAACTTCTATAACAGTGATATGGCATTGAGTAATATTTTGATGATTTAAAACGAGAATGTGTTGTTCAAATCCAAAAGGATATACAAAGTGGCACAGTAGTTCAGTTGGTAACAATGACGGACATGGTCAGATTCACATGGCAGTTTGTCAATGAGTAATGGTTTTGATAAACCTCTTGCAAAAAATGTTCATCGTCATATGGAACCACAAATCGGCAGAGCAGCCTGGGTAATTTTATTTGCTAGCTTGATTTCTTTAGAGTCCTTAAATAATTTACAAGCTGCTACATAGCCTCTTAAAGTTAACAACGCCAGCATGTGTCTTGCTTGATTGGATAAGGAATGACAGGCTATTTTTTCCCCTTCAAAGTTTGCTTCATACAATTGTTCATATTTGATTTTTAAAGAAAATCATGTTTTATGTGGAGAAATTTTATCTAAACGGTGCTTAAAATTTGACATATAGCAGACTTAAACTGTATTCGATTTTATCTTTGTTTATCATTTTTTATGCTTGCTGAATTATTTTGATGTTTAATTATACTTCAATTAACTCCTTTAAGCCTGGCATCCTCTTTATGGGACATAGGCAAACAGCATTGCCCCAGATGTGACGCCGCAGAATGCGGCGTCCCATCTGCGGCTATTCTGTTTGCACAGAGAAATTTCATCAAAAAATGAGGTAAAAAATATAAATCACAAATAACAACCCTAAAAATGAAAGTTGACTCACCCAAATGATAATGTTTGGAGAATCAATTTGTCAGATATTGGTTAAGTTCCATTTTCTTTCGCATATATTACAGAATGTACATCCGTGACCAACCTAACCCTTACCAGCAATGCTGCAGATGAGACATTCGCTATATCAACAACCACGGCACTCTTCACGCTGAAATCTGAGCTGGATTACGAGGCAGTAAAAGCGTATTATTTCCTGATGACGGTCATAGACCAAGGGACGTCACTCACTGGGTCTATTGCATTGAGGGTAAGACTTTTATTCTTGTCAAGAAATAAATATTCTCCCACGCTTTAGCTGTTTATATAAATGGTGGTCAGGAATTGCAGATTTACATTTAATGTTATTTGTAGCTGACTCTTTAAATGATGAGGAAAAGGCAAATTGTTGTGGTCATTTTTTCTATCAGCAATCAAGATGTTTCGTTTTTACATGTATTCATCTATTTTTTACCACATGGGAAAACCAACAATCTGCATATGCGAAAACAAAGGCGCGGATCAGCTTCGCAGTAACTGCGAAGCTGATCAGCGCCTTTGTTTTCGCTACTCGGATAGTACAATTTCTCCTCTACTTAACTCCAAAATTTCAAGCTTCTAGCCTGCTTCTGTAGCAGTTCAGGCCGGTTTGTGTCAAACCTGTTCAGAAACCACATTGTTGGTTTTCCCACGAGGTGGCTCAAGTATAAACTTCTATAAGTGTTAAATGATTACATAATTAACCTTGACCTATTTTCTGAAGTAAACCAAATGATCATGTATAATTTGTTGCAATAGTGACATATTTTTCCAATGTGACCTAATTGTATTATGACTTTGACCTACTTTCAGGTACCTATAGCGGATGTCAATGACAACTGTCCCCAGCTGTCCCCTTTATCAGTGACCTTGACCCCATTACCTGTCCTAGTTGTTGAGCCTTTGGTGACCTTCACTGCTACTGATGCCGACTCGGGAGAAAATGCCAACATTCACTATGTGGTGACACAAGTCACAGCTGAGTAAGTGTTTCTGTAAATATTTTTTCTCTGACCTTGACCCCATTACTTGTCCTAGTCAAGGACACTTTGGTGACCTTTACTGCTACCGATGCTGACACAGGATAGATGCCAACATCCACTATGTGATTACACACCGGGTGACAGATGAGTGAATTTTTCTATGAATAGTTTATCGCTGACCTTGAAACATTACCTGTCCTGGTCAAGGCCATTTAGGTGACTTTTGCAACTACAGATACTGACATAGAAGAAAATGCCAAACATTCACAATGTGGTGTCACAAGTGACTGCTGAGCAAGTGTTTTTATGAATAGTTTATCCCTGACCTTGATCCCATTACCTGTCCTGGTCAAGGCCACATTGGTGTCTTTAGCTCACCTGAGCCGAAGGCTCACAGGTGAGCTTATAGGATAGGCAGGCACCTGGCGTCCGTCCGTCGTCGTCGTCCGTCCGTCGTCCACCATTTTCAAAGATCTTCTTCTCTGAAACCACTTGGCCAATCAAAGCCATATTTTATATGAAGCATCTATAGGAAGGGGGAACCAATGTATGTATAAACATTCCAGGTCACATGACCAAGATGGCCGCCATGCCCATATTAATAAAACCTTTAAAAATCTTCTTCTCCAGAACCCAAAGGCCTAGGATCTTGAAACTTGGCATGTAGCATAAGGGACTCAAGGTCCACAATGTATATATAAATAATGACCCTGTGATGACCTTGACTTATTTTACGGCAAGGTCAACATAGGTTGCCAATGCATTTGAATGGGGAAAACTTTTAAAATGTCATTTAAAGTGAACATCTTGCAGGAAATGGGCAGTAGGACTGAATATTAATGATTCTGAAAAAAAAATGGACCCAAGGGGCTCATATGCCCCCACCCCGGGGCAATATACATGTATATCTCCATAATATTCAAACATCTTCTCCTCTGAAACTGCATGGCCAATCAAAGCCAAATTTTATGTGAAGCATCTATAGGATGGGGGAACCAATGTGTATATAAATAATCCAGGTCACATGACCAAGATGGCTGCCAAGCCCATATATGGTAAAAACCCTTCAAAAATCTTCTCCTCCGGAACCGGTTGACCGATTTCAATGAAACTTGTCATGAAGTATCGATGACTCAAGTACTACAATGTGTATATAAATTATGACCCTGTGATGACCTTGACCTATTTTACGGCAAGGTCAACATAGGTCGCCAATGCATTTGAATGGGGAAAACTTTTGAAATGTCATTTAAAGTGACAGTCTTGCAGGAAATGCACAGTAGGACTGAATATTAATGATTCTGAAAAAGATTGGTCCCCAGGAGCTTCTATGCCCCCACCCCGTGGCAGTATACATGTATATTTCCATAATATTCAAACATCTTCTCCTCTGAAACCACATGGCCAATCAAAGCCAAATTTTATGCGAAGCATCTATAGGATGGGGTAACCAATGTGTATATAAATAATCCAGGTCACATGACCAAGATGGCCGCCATGCCTATATATGGTAAAAACCCTTCAAAAATCTTCTCCTCCGGAACCGGTGGACTGATTTCAAAGAAACTTGGCATGAAGCATTGATGGCTAAAGTACTACAATGTATATATAAATCGTGACCCTGTGGTGACCTTGACCTATTTGACGACAAGGTCAATATAGGTTGCCAATGCATTTGAATGGGGAAAAATGTTAACATGTCATTTAAAGGGAATAAATAAAATAGAAATTGGCAAATGGACAGAATATTGATTATTCTGAAAAAAAAATGGCCCAAGGGCTTCATCTGCCCCTGCACTGGGGCTAAATACCATAATATTCAAACATGTTTATTGGCATATGTAGCAGATCTCAGGTGAGCGTTTACAGGACCATTGGTCCTCTGGTTTACAACTACCATAATTGCAGACTTAGAAGAAAATGACAACATTCACTAAGTGGCATCAGGGAAGTGTAATATACAAGGAATAAGCTCAGAGCGACTTCAAACGCCCCATCATTGTAACCGCCAGTTTATCACCTACTTGACATAAATTGATAAGTACTTGTGATAATTGCGCAATATTGCATTGTTTTCCGTCATCCAGTATCGAAAATCTCTTATCTGGCCGAAACAGCAACCTGTCACGCTTTTATTTGCATAATTTATATATTCATTTTAATAAATAAATATGAATTTACGATATTTAAAACATGTTTGCCCAGTATGGTTTCATTTGTATTGATCAAGGCAGATCCGAAAGCATTCCTTGAAGATTATCCATGAAAATACACGATTTTAGGTCATTCTTGCACTTAAAATGGTACATGTTTAGAGTTTTTGTCAATGTAATATGAATGGAATGTGCATGCTAACTACAAGTATTCCGAGTCTGGGAGGCCTATTCAGGAACAGTATGGCTAGGAAAACTGGCCGTCATGACATGACTATAACCGTTGATGTGGTACGTTTAAACTGTAAAACAATATAAGTATATGAAAAGCAAATATCCTACGAAACAATTTAGATTAACATGTTAACAGAACATACCAAATATACCTTCTCGAAGACGCTTATTGACTGCAAACTTAGTTTTGTAGTGAAGATTTTCATGAGAAAAATGTTTTAAGCACGAGATTCCCGCTACAAGCACATGTCTCATAGTGGCGGTTTAAGACAAAAAGTTTATACTGCCCATGCAAACTATACTTTATGTTACATTTAAATTTTAGCATTTTTCTCGCTTCAGAAGCAACCAAATGGGCTTGCTGTTATAAAAAAAATGCTATCGTTAAACAATGGCAAATGGTTTTATCGTTGATGAACTCGCAAATTTAATTAAAATTTTCAGCATGTGCGCATCTGTGCGCACTGAAGGCACTATCACTGTTGTTGACGTAACATATTCTTCTTAAATACAAGCCTACTTTCATTTTCCGGACTTAACCGGAAAGCCTCCAAAACTTGATATTAAATTGAGTTAAATTTTCATTTGCGCACATGAACAAATACTTTGAAACGCTGTTGCGTCAGTATCTGTCGGCCGATTTCGGCGATAAAAAGTCTGCGTGACGCAGATTTACACCCCGCTTTTCAATATGATCATGTGCATTCTTAATAAATTGTCCACTTTAACAAAATTAAGAAAATCAACACGTGCCTTACTCGTTAAATTAGTGGCTACGCGATAAGATTCTATCTTTTGTCCAGGTAGCGCGGTTACGATGATGGGGTTCAAGGTTATCAAATTGATTAGCACCTCTCTACGCAGTCCCCGTTGAGTTTCTACGTGGCCTAATTTGTGCTAATTGATACAATTAGTCTGTACTTATTCCTCCTCTCTTACACTTCCCTGGTGGCATTCACAAAGAAAAAAAAATAAAACATTTCCTGTCATTTTGTTTCAGTCCACCTGTCAACTACATGACAAACTTGAGCTTATACTATGACATATACCCCAACTACACAGCACTCAACTTTGAGGTCATTGCAGTCGACAACGGAACAACCAGGCTTGGAATGGCCGCCAGTCTGAGTGTTAATGTCAGTAATACATGTTTGATGGATGTGGAATATGGTGCAATAGATTACAGGTTTATTGTGGATGATGCAACCGGAGAAATGGTTCTGAGGATTCCTAAATATTGGGTCTACTTGTTTGGTGAGTCAGATATATCAGTTGTACTTGTTTTGCTAACTTGCAATTGTGTGTAAGAATCCAGGCTAGTTGTTTGTTATGGGTAAGATAAACTAAGAGTACTTGTTTATTAGATTAATTCATGCCATCTTTTTCAGGAATGGGTTCTTATAGTCTTGTAGTTATGTACACTTTGTACACAACATCATATTCTGACAAGTGGGCTTGTAAACTGTATTTGCCTAAATGTCCCTATTGAAAAAGATACTACACAAAATCTTTTGATGCATGTATTTTACATACAGTTTTTCTAGTCAATAAAATGTTATTTTACTCTACAGAATGTGATTTTATTTCACAGACTGTAAGAACCAAGTGGGTCTAGAGATTGGTAATGTACTGGACTTCCAGATGAGTGCATCATCTTCATTTGATCCAGAGAAAACGGGGCCGGGACGAGCAAGAGTCAACAACTCAGAGAGTAAGTAGGCTGAGCTATTTTGGATGTTTTTAAAATACTGATTATCTGTGAACACAAGTTTTGTAGAATGGCTTTTACATGAAAGCAAAGAGTGTAAGAATCAGGTTGGCAGTCTTGTGCAGCCAGTGCTCATGCAAAGGGGTAAATGTTTGTTGCATTTTAAGAATCAGGATTTGATTAATATTCCAATTGAAATGAGCTGCCATGCAAGAAAACCGGTCTTCGTGGTTGCTGACCAGATCCTAGACAAACCGGCCTGTAAAGTCACAGAATATGATAAGAAGCTTGAAATTTTGGATTTAGGATGAAGAGGAATTGTACTATTCGAGTAGCGAAAACAAAGGCGCTGATCAGCTGTGCAGTTACTGCACAGCTGATCTGTGCCTTTGTTTTCGCATAGGCATAAATCTGGTTTTCTCATGATGCGGCTCAAATATGAAATGTGTAAGTCTTGCATACCAGGTCAATTTGTTGAAAAGTTTTTCACTCATGTAAAGATTGTTAGGTTGTAGGATATTTAAAAAAAAAGTTATTTCAGAAGGTGTTTTGTGCATTAGTAAACAGGTGAGTATATATAGTGCAGTGGTGATGTTGAAATTTATGCTTGCTACTGTGTATGAACTAGTCTTTAATTGACTTTTGTCAAAAACATTTGTGCCTCCGCATGAGAAAACCAACAATCTGGGTCTCTGACTAGGTCCAACACAAACCGACCTGTACAAGTACAGAAGATGGCTAGAGTCAGGAAATTGGATTTAGAAAGTTGGAGAACTGTACTATCTGTGTAGCAAAACAAAGGCGCTGATCAGCTTCGCAGTAACTGCGAAGCTGATCTGCGCCTTTGTTTTTGCCCATGCAGATTGTTGGTTTTCCCATGACGGTGGATCATTTGTGATTTTCTGTAGTGGCATAGATTTACAACCATTGGGTTGCAGCATGTTTCATAAATTTAATGAAATTACCCTTGAAATGAAATTTTTTAGGTAAAATAATTAAAAAAAGGAAGTTTCTTTGGACATAAATGGGTGTGGTACATGTATTGATGTGTATTGCAGTTTTATCAGGTAAAGCTAGCTGTATTTTGTTACAAATCTAATTATTTTGTATGATAGTTGGTGAAATGGTTAATCACACATTTTAAAGGGCAATTTGGTGTGTATATGAAAGAGTTTGGAGTAGGGGTAGAAATGTGAATCAGGTTTGCACATGAAGTAAGGAGGTTGATGGTTATATAGTAAATAACAACCCCATGACCAAAAATAAATGGGTTTATTCTTTGACTAGTTGGAGATTCACTACGAGGACTGAACAACTAACTAAATGTGATGAACCACTGCAGAAGCTGATGGTGAGGTTAGGATCCTTTAAAACTGGTTTTAGCCCGCCAGTAATTTTATATTACTGATCGTTCCAAGGCGATACTTCTGTGGTGGTTCTTAATGTTTTATGTCTTGGTGTTTAAAATTTTTGTGCTGTTGGCGCCTTATGTATGTTATCATATTTTTAGCTCACCTGAGCCGAAGGCTCACAGGTGAGCTTAAAGTATACCCATGCTCCGGCGTCCGGCGTTGGCTTCTTCGTCGTCTTTGTTGTTGTCCACACTTTTCAAACATCTTCTCCTCTGAAACCGCTTGGCCAATCAAAGCCAAACTTCATGTGGAGCATCCTTAGGAAGGGGGAACGAAAGTTTGTATAAATAGTCCAGGTCACATGACCAAGATGGCCGCCATGGCTATAAATAGCAAAACCCTTTAAAAATCTTCTTCTCCAGAACCAGAAGACCTATGATTTTGAAACTTGGCATGAAGCATCAGGCAATCAAGCTCTACAAAGTTTATATAAATCATGACCCTAGGATGACCTTGACCTATTTTACGGCAAGGTCAACATAGGTCGCCCATGCATTTGAATGGGAAAAATTGTTAAAATATGATTTGAAGGGCAAAACTTGCAGGAAATGGGCAAATGGACAGAATATTTATGTTCATGAGAAAATTTTGTTCCCTGGGGGTTGCCTGCCCCTGCCCCGGGGCCATATATATGTGTATATGACCATAATGTTCAAACTTCTTCTCCTCTGAAATCGCTCGGCCAATCAAAGCCAAACTTTAAATGGAGCATCGTTAGGAAGGGGCAATGAAAGTTTGTATAAATGGTCATGGTCACATGACCAAGATGGCTGCCATGGCTATAAATAGCAAAAACCTTTAAAAATCTTCTTCTTCAGAACCAGAAGGCCTATGATTTCGAAACTTGGCATGAAGCATCTTGGAATGGAGCTCTACAAAGTTTATATAAATCATGACCCTGGGATGACCCTGGGATGACCTTGACCTATTTTACGGCAAGGTCAACTTAGGTTGCCCATGCATTTGAATGGGAAAAAATAGGAAAATGTCATTTTATGTCAGAAAGCTTGCTAGGAATTAGCAAATGGACAGAAGATTTATGTTTATGAAAATATTTTTGTCCCTGAATGTTGTATGCCCCTGCCCCAGGGCTATATACATGTATATGACCAAAATATTCAAACATCTTTTTTTCTGGAAACAGCTTGGCCAATCAAAGCCAAACTTTATTCGGAGCAAAATTAGGAATGGAGAATGAAAGTATACATAAATAGTCAAGGTCACATGACCAAGATGGCCACCATGGCTATAAATAACAAAAACCTTTAAAAATCTTCTTCTCCAGAACCAGAAGGCCTATGATTTTGAAACTTGGCATGAAGTATCAAGGAATGGAGGTCTACAAAATTTATATAAATCATGACCCTGGGATGACCTTGACATATTTTAGGGCAAGGTCAACTTAGGTTGCCTATGCATTTGAATGGAGAAAATTGTTAAAATGTCATTTGAAGGGCAAAACTTGCAGTCAATTGGCAAATGGACTGAATTTTTATGATTTGAAAAAGACATTGACTCCAGGGGTTATTCTGACCCTGCCCTTGGGTTATATTTATATACATGCATATTACCATTCTAGTCAAACAAGTTTATTGGTAGATATTTATATATATATATATATCTCAGGTCTCAGGTGACCGTTTACAGGACCATTGGTCCTCTGGTTAGTTAAGTTTAGGTAACTGAGTGGCCACCTATTTGGAAAATAGCTGCTCATTTGGCTTACTAAATGTTTTCATGGTATAAGTACCTTATTGTTACTTTGGATTTTTCCCGCCTTGGTTTTTGGAGTTGGAATCTTTTTCTGATTGCGCCTTTTCCTGATCCTTGCCTACTTGTACCTTTTTATCACGCCAGGATAAGTAAATTGATGCAATGGCGAGGTTCTACCGAGACATTTCAGCAGTTTACGATCCGAGCGTGATAAACCTGTTTATTTTTGGTCATTGGGTTGTTATTTACCTAATTATACAACACTTTTCTTATTAACGTCCCAAAACATGGAGTGTGGGTACTCATTAGAACCACCACACTGAGGCAAAAATATTAAAAATATCAAACATTTTCCAATGAAATTTTCATTTTTTTTTACAGCTGAAAAATTCTCTGTATATTGCATGGGCGTGTTTTTGTAATGATAAACTTGTCTCATTTCAGATGCTTTCAGTCAGGCAAAAATATTAAAAATATCAAACATTTTCCAATGAAAGGATCAGGGAAGACTTTATAGGTTTCCCGCCCAAAGTTTGAGTGCTTCTGGCAGCTTCTGTGTTATTTGTATAGAATGTGTGTTGCATTCCCCATAAAATGGAACATTTGATAAATGCAACAACATGATGGAAACCTCTTTGTGTTAAATACCTGCAGTATAAATCTGTGTCAAAGGGGGAGGGGGTCAGATTTTTTCAAAAAATTATTTTGTCAGAAAACATATTTTTTGCCATAGCTTTTTAAGAAAATACTACAATATGCTTATTGCAACCTAAAATTTAGGGTAGAAACGATTTATACACGAATAATAGGTATGTCATCTTCAGCAGATTTATAACTATAAATAACACTGTCCATCACTGATGCAAATGCCTGTACATTAAATATGCTATGCAAAATAAATTAAGCAACTTTTATTTTGAAGATTGACTCGGACATATATTTTGTAGACATTACTGAAGTTCTACTGAAAATGGCTTTCATGCATCAAATTACGGTAAGACCAATCGTGTGGTGCTGTAGTGACGTTAGATTTTTAGTCCAAAGAGGCATATCTCAAATTAAACATAAACCATAAAAATTGATAAACATATTTTGTACAGTATATTTATATATGCATTATAACGTGTACACTTGGTGTATACCTGTTAAAATAGAACAGATAGTCTGTTCATTCAGGTAGAACATACATATACAGTATATTTCCATAGCCTTGGTACATTGCAAATAATGGAGCTGAGCCCATTTATCGGTATTTGGGCTTTTTGACAGCCTTCCCCCCCTTGCCCAAACATGACATTTTGATATAATATGCCATTTACAAAAATACAGTTGTGTTCAAAATATTTTGGTTGGGCAAGGGGGGGAACATGGACTTATAGGAAAGTTTCCTATTTCCTATATGCTCCTATATTAAATTCAAAGATTTTGTCAAATTTTTAAAATAGTCACTTATTCACTTACACACATAATTGCATGTCTAAATACAACAGAAACTTACTTTTTGACTGCAAAAAACTTCATTTAAGTGGCTAGAACTTGAGATTTTGAAAATTTCTTGGGCAATCTCACTAAAGAAATCTTCCCTGATCCTTTTCATTTTTTTACAGCTGAAAAAAATATCTGTATATTGCATGGGTGTGTTTTTGTAATGATAAACCTGTCTCATTTCAGATGCTTTCAGTCAGTTGACGGGAGCTTGGATCGCTGGGACTGTAGACACTAACCAGTATGTTGAAATTGACATGACGAAACCATACAAGTTCCGACAGGTGCACATTCAGGGTCGTGACGAGGCTCCGGAGTGGGTGACGACCTTTAAACTTCATTATGATGATGGGTCGGGGACTTTCCTGGAGTATACCGATAGCGGAGGGAACAATGTAAGTCGTTATGTTTGCATTTTACTTATGACTATGCATATAAACTGGTCTGGTCTAGTGAAGATTAAAACTGGTGCATTATTTTCCTTTTCTAATACCTTTTTATGCAGGTGGACGTTTTTATGGCTTATAATCAGGATAAATGGCTTGCATTAGTGATTTAAGTATTAAAATTTCGCCAGTACTTGGTATTTTGATATTTACGAACAGTCTTCTTCTGTGGGGCTGGTACAGTGTTTATTTTGTCTTCCAAGTTTTCGCTCGTAAAACTGACAACATTAATATAGTGACGACAGACCTTAATCCTGCTATTACCCAGAAAATACAAGTTAAACCCCAGTTCTACTTTTATAATGGCTAGTTAAGTGATATAAGCCTGGCATCTTTTTTATGGGACATAGACAAACAGCATAGCCCAAGATGGGACGCCACAGAATGTGACGTCCCATCTGGGCCTATTCTGTTTGCTTAGTGGAACTTTGTTGAGAAATTACATGAAAATTGAAAATCACTCCTGATGAAAGTGGACTCACCCAAATGATAATGATGGGCAATTCCATTTGTGAAAAATGGGTTAAGTGATTATTTTTGTCTTCCAGGTTTTCACCGGCAATACTGACAACGTTAATATAGTGATGGTAGACCTTAATTCCACTATTCTTACCCAGAAAATATGAGTTAAATGCCAGTTCTACTTTCATAATGGCTTTTTTATGGGACATAGGCAAACAGCATAGCCCCAGATGTGACGTCCCATCTAGAGCTATTTTGTTTGCTTAGAGGAATGTTATAGAGAAATGAGATAATTGAAAGTCACTTCTGATGCCCTTAACATTGAAAGTGGACTCACCCAAATGGTAATGATGGTCAAGTTCATTTGTCAAAAATCGGTTAAGTGATTATTTTTTTCTTCCAGGTGTTCAACGGCAATACTGACAACGTTAATGTAGTCACGGTAGATCTTGATCCCGCTATTCTTACCCAGAAAATTCGAGTGAACCCGCAATCCTGGAATGCTGGGAATATCTCCATGAGACTGGAATTCTCGGGTTGTCCACAGGCCGAACAGTTATATTGTAAGTTCATTGATTATACATACAAAACATGCCTATGCAATATACAGTGATTTTTTTTGCTGAAAAGAAAATGAAAATTTTCAGCTGAAAGTTTATTTTTATTTTATTTTTGCTCAAAACATTTATTGTGGGTACATGTTAGAAGCGCCTCAATGAGGCGGTTCTAACGAGTACCCACAATCTATGTTTTGGATCAAAAATAAGAAAAATTGTATACCCTTTAAACCCCAGAATTACTATATAAATGTGGGGTTTAAGGGGATATGCATTACGCGAACATGTTTTCCTATTGTTAAGCTATCAAAATCTTCAAATATTATTTTACGAAAATTAAGGATTTAAGACTAAATTGTTCAAGTAAATATTTGCTTAAAAGTTGAGAGGTACAGCAAATTTAATCTAAAGCCTCATCTTTAACAGTAACTGAACCACAAGCTTGTTGATGTCCAAACCAGTGTCTGTGTCAGCTCTTTGAGCAGTATTGGAGTAAAATTATAATGACTGAGGTTGTAAAAATAGGTGTGTATATAAACAAGGATCAGATAACAATGAAACAGCTTGTGTACATTTGAACAGACGATGTGAGCTGTATCCGTTGCGAGACATCTTACTACTGTGAGGGTGACGGCGAAAAGAAAATGTGTGGTAGATGTGAAAATGCCAGTGAACCTTGTACTAAAGACCCCACAGAGCACAGTTTTGGCCTCGCCTCAGAGTGTACATTTTGTCCTGTTGGCTGGGTAAGTAGTTGAAGGGGGTGGAGCCATGGGTGGGGAGCAAAAGGTATAAGGGGTAGGTATGAGAATACCAATATTCATGTAAGATGGGAAAATCGCTTGTTTTCGTTGTAAGAAAGACCCGACAGAGCAAAGTTTTGGCCTAGCCTCGGAGTGTACATTTTGTCCAGTTGTTTGGGTGAGTAGCTGTATATAATATGAGCCACGACGCGAGGAAACCTGTCTTTAGGGTTCCTAACCAGTTGTGACAAATTGGCCTGTACAGTCACAGAAGAAAGCTAGAATCTTGAATTTTTTAGTATAAGTACTGAGGAGTTGTTGTACTATTGGTGTAGCAAAAACAAAGGCATTGATCAGCTGTGCAGTTACTGTAAATTATCACTGTGGCTCAAAAATACAATTTTTTAAAATGCATTTGTGAAAATAAGATAACAGTTTAAATGCAGTTGCATTTGTAAGAAAACACGAAGTGCAGTTGTAGTTATAAGAAATCAGACTCTAATGAATCCTTGTTTCTGTTTCAGCTGTGCAGTGAAGGGTACGCCACTCCATGTGAAGAGTTCCACTACGTGGAATACTGTAACTCCACTTTCTGCCCCGCCACTTGCACACACTGTGAGCCTGGGTATTCTTGTCTAGATGGCAGACGGTCCATGTGTCAGCCTGGTTATTTCTCTGATGGAAATGTTGGTATGTAGAATACTAAAGCACATTGCCCCCACCCCCCTTCCTGCTGCTTGTTCACACTGCCAGTCAGGGTATTCTTGTCTCGAAGGCGGAGGGTCCATGTGTGTGCCTTGGTATAGAAATAACTTTTATCAGCTCTTTAGCTTTGTGAACAAACACAATTTTTAATCAAATATGTTTGTTCATCTAAATCTTCACCAGTTAATGTTTGTTTTCTGAAACGACTGACAACTAATATGATAAAAATTCTGAACTTTCATCCTTTTAGCACAATGTGAGGCCTGTGCGCCAGGAACCTACCAGAACCAGTCAGGACAGCCCAGCTGCCTTAACTGTGTCGCCGGCTACTTCAGTGCGCAGGGAATGACCAGCTGCAGTCGGTGCGAGCCTGAGGAGTACTCGCTGAACGACGGCAGCGGCTGCGTCACATGCTCTAGTTCCGCCGAATGTCCGTGCCTCCTTGGAGACGCCGGGCCATGTCACAGTATGGATAATTGTCTGAACTATGGTAGTGGGTCCACTGGGTGTGATCCGTGCCCGGTGGGATTTGAGGGAGATGGTGTGACATGCACTGACATTGATGAGGTAATTGCTATGAAACTCTTACATTACGGTTGTTACATGTTTTGTGAACTTAGAGATTGAACGAGTTGGGACAACTTTCATTAAAATGCAAAAAGATAAGAAACTTTTCAATTGAAATTTCATAAAAGCCTTGATTATTAGCCAATGATTTTCAGCCTTCTGGTCATTCTATTTTCGCTACAGTATGATTTTAATTAAATTTTCTTTTCATTTTCTTAAAAAAAAAAAAAAAAAAAAGAATAAAAGAGTGTGCCATTTTCCATATCAACAATTGAACAAGAGGTTCTTTTCTTTCTTTCCAGTGTTATGTAAACGACCCATGTTTTATGTCACGCTGCCTCAACACTGTACCTGGCTTCCAATGTTACGAGTGTCCGGAAGGTTATGTTGGAACATACGAGGATGCATATGCCTGGGAGTTCCATCAACGTGTGTTCGAGTACGGCAATCTGAATTATTCTATACATGCTAATCAGACGTGCAATGACATTGACGAGTGTGCTATAAATAACGGGGGATGTGATCCCATGATGCCTTGCATAAATACTCCCGTAAGTTTTGGTTTGGATTTTAAATTCTGCTTATTTTTTTTCTCGAGCTTTTCATTTTTATCATGTCTAAATCTTGCAATTTTAACCAAATTTGGTTTAAGTTCAGACTTTGCCTTTCTTGAATGAAAAACAACAAGAATAAAAAAAGTCACTATTTATTATGTTGTATAAATTTTGTTAGCAAATGAGCTACATTTTTTCATGATTGTGTTCTGCCATTAAACAAGTTCTTTTTAAGACATGGTATAACTCAATTTTAAATTTCTACTTCATACATGTACAGTCTAACCTGTCTTAAGCAAGCGGCCAAGGGAAATTGCAAAATCGCTTGCTTAAGACAGGTGCTTGCTGAATAGAGGGTCGATTTAGTCAAAGTTTTCAAGATTCTGTTTCGTCCCGGCCAAGGGTACTCATCAGATGGCTTATATGGCTACCATGACAGATTTTATTTTTTCTTTTTCTTTTTTTTTTTTTTTTTTTTTATTTTCTTGTTTTATTTTTTAAAGCAATTTGAATGAAAACAAAGGAAGCCACACCTTTTTCCCAAACACATTTCAATAAACTACCAGATCAGAGCCTCATTGGACAACTTGGTTAATCACACACACAAACACACACGGGCACACATGCTGAAACACGTGACAGCAATTAACGAGACACAATTATCAGGATTATCGGTAAGCATGGCCAATTTGTTGACAATGCTTTGATCATTGTCACCTTATTCAATCGACTTTTCTCACCTTTACGATGACACTATCGAATTTTCGCACCTTTAACGATAGTAAAACAAACGTGCTGATTGGCAATTAACCTCACCTGGCTAATTATGCGGTCAGTGAAGAGCAATAATGCTTCAAACGATCCAAAACTTCTTTTTATGTCGCCGAAAAAATCCCAGCTGGTATGGTTCTCTTTATCCTCTAATTTCAAAGGCAATCAGCATTTAACGCCGGGATACAGTCATAGGCCTTTGCTGGTTACCGCTTTTACAACAATTTTTTTGGAATGAAACCGGTAACCGCACGCCGTGCTCCATTCATCGACTAGGTAAAAAATAAAAAATTTCCTCCAATTTCGGGTGATCGTTTTACCCGAACCATTATTTAAACCATTATTTTGGTCGCCGCACAGCGTAAACGGCTTACACTTTCAGAAACAAACAAAATTGACCGCAAAAAAAAAAAAAAACATGGCCGCTTAAAGTGAAAATTTAGCGATTTGGGACAATTTTTGCTGACCGTTGACCGCGTTTGAGAGGTGCGTGCTGAATAAAGGTGCATTTGCGTTAGAAATCGTTCGGGGGGACCCGGAACTGACCGCTGACTGCAGGGTCACGCTGAATAGAGGTGACCGGATCGGCAGTTTAGACTGTATTCTAAAATTGAAAGACAGTAATTAATTGAAGAAAGATACAAAAAACATCAGAAAAGCAACAATCTGCATGTGCAAAACCAAAGGTGCAGATCAGCTGATCAGCACCTATGTTTTTTGCTACACAGATAGTACTGTCCCTTTTGTTCTTAAATCAGAAATTTCAAGCCTAAAGACTGCTTCTGTGCTGTGCTGTACAGCCTGGTTTGTGTTGGACCTGGTTGGAAACCTAAATTGTTGGTTTTCTCACATGAAGGCTGAAATATTGTTTATGGTGTGTTGTTTGCGTTATTACAGGGAAGTTACTACTGTGATTTCTGTGTGGAGGGGTATATAGGTACCAATGTTACTGGCTGTTACCTGTCCAATTTCTGTCTGTCTGGGGCTCACGACTGTACCCCAGAGGCTAACTGTATATATCTAGGACCAGCACAGTATAGATGTGAGGTAAATATGTTGTAGTGTGTGTCTGTCTGCTGTCTGTCTGTCTGTCTGTCTGTCAGTCAGTCTTTGTCTGTGTGTGTGTGTGTGCTTCTATGGCTCCTGATTGTTATCCATAAGCTAACTGTATATTTCTCGGACCTTCACAATACATATGAGCCACCTCGTGGGAAAACCAACAATGTGGTTTCCGAACAGGTCCGACACAAACCGACCTGTACAGTCACAGAAAAGAGCTAATAGCTTGAAATTGTGGAGTTAAGTAGAGGAGGAATTGTACTATCCGAGTAGCGAAAACAAAGGCGCTGATCAGCTTCGCGGTTACCGCGAAGCTGATCTGCGTCTTTGTTTTTGCCTATGCAGATTGTTGGTTTTCCCATGGGGCGGCTCATATATCAGCTTAAGCATGTCTGTCTGTCTGAGTATATGTCTGTTGGGGGTTCACAACTGTACTGCATATAGGTTTTTTGCTCACTTTATCATGTTTATGTTACAAATTAACCAAAACATGCAGCAGCACAATGGTTGCATTTGGCACATTTATTTATGGTTTATTAGCTCGACTGCACGAAGTGCATAGAGCTATTGCAGTCACCGCGGTCGTCCACGTTCCCGTGCGCGTGCGCGTTCCCGTGCGCGTCACACTTGCGTTAAAGTTTTCTAGAAGTCCATATCTTGACAACCACTCATCAGAAAGCATTCATACTTGGACCATAGATACCCTGTAGGGTTAGCTTTCATTCCATGGCATCGGGCCCCTGGGTCCAGGCCAGGGGGTGGGGCTGGAGGTTAAAATCTAGAACATCTTCAAAAATGGCAATTATTGTGTTAAAGTTTTCTAGAAGTCCATATCTTGACAACCACTCATCAGAAAGCATTGATACTTGGGCCATTGACACCCTGTAGGGTCGGCTTTCATTCCATGGCATCAGATCCCTGGGTCCATGCCAGGGGGTGGGGCTAGAGGTTAAAATCTAGAACACCATTAATGATAATGGCTTTTCTGATATATAGTATTCTAGAAGTCTATATCTTGAAAACTGTTTATCAGAGGGCTTTCATACTCGGACCATAGGTACCCTGAGTTGAGTTTCATTTCATGGCATCGGACCTCTGGGTCCATGCCTGGGGGGTGGGGCTGGAGGTTAAAAACTAGAACAGTGTAAAAAATAGATGTATTGCTATGTAACTTTTACAAGGAGTCCATATCTTGACTACAACTTATCATAAAGCATTCATACTTCATACACTTTAGGTTCCATGACATCGGACCTCTGGGTCGGAGTCAGGGGGGCGGGGCTAGAGGTCAAAATCTAGAACTCCCCGATTTTTTTTTTCTTTTTATTTCTTAATAGAAACAATTATGAAGATGGTTGGTCATTCATCTTTTGACTTTGTGACACTGACTTGTGTGTCATGACGGTAAGGGTCGGTTGACCTACTTTCCATGGTTCAGTGATTTTGCCTTATATCTTGACACTCAATTAGTATATTTTCTTACTTCTTTCAGATTATGAGTGTGTACGACCAGGCCTTTGACCCCATTATACTTATAGGTCACTGTGACCTAATTTCACGGTTCAGTGATTTTGCCTTATATCTTGACACTCAATTAGGATATTTTCATACTTTTTTCAGATTATGAGTGAGTATGACCAGACCTTTGACCCCAATATACTTATAGGTCACTGTGAACTAATTTCACGGTTCAGTGATTTTGCCTTATATCTCGGTACTCAAATGGTTTATGTGTTACAGGGTGGTCTCCCTTGTAGAATACGTTGGTGCAACGTATTAGCGGCATATTAGCGGGTAGTAATATGCAAATTAGAAACTCGAAACTTTGTGATTGGAGTAAGTGTTAGGTATATAGCACAGTAAACCACCCTTGGTGGATGAGCATGCTTTTCCACCGACGGGGTTTCTGTGGCTAGGCTCGGCTGCACGTTACATTTGGTGGCAGCGGTGGGATGATGACAACTTCCAGAACGGAGTTGCCTTACCCATGTAGTCCCCAGGCCAAGACTCGGGGCGAGTCTTCTCGGAGGGGGAAGTAATGTAACGGGATAGTCTCCCTTGTAGAATACGTTGGTGCAACGTATTAGCGGCATATTAGCGGGTAGTAATATGCAAATTAGAAACTCGAAACTTTGTGATTGGAGTAAGTGTTAGGTATATAGCACAGTAAACCACCCTTGGTGGATGAGCATGCTTTTCCACCGACGGGGTTTCTGTGGCTAGGCTCGGCTGCACGTTACATATGAACAAACTTCTTTCAAAGTATGTTTGCGTATGACAAGACCTTTGACCCTGAAGTAGTCATAGGTCACTGTGACCTAATTTCATGGTTCAGTGATTTTGCCTTATATCTTGACACTCAATTAGTATATTTTCATACTTTTTTCAGATTATGAGTGTGTATGACCAGAACTTTGACCCCAATATACTTATAGGTCACTGTGACCTAATTTCACGGTTCAGTGACTTTGCCTTATATCTCAGCACTCAAGTGGTTTATGAACAAACTTCTTTCACACTATGTTTGCGTATGACAAGACCTTTGACCCTAAAGTAGTCCTAGGTCAATATGACCTAATTTCACGGTTCAGTAATTTTCCTTTATATATTGGCACTCGATTGGTATATGGACATACTTCTTTCACGATATGCATGAGTATGACCAGACCTTTGACCCCAATATACTTATAGGTCACTGTGACCTAATTTCATGGTTCAGTGACTTTGCCTTATATCTCAGCACTCAAGTGGTTTATGAACAAACTTCTTTCACACTATATTTGCATATGACAAGACCTTTGACCCTAAAGTAGTCCTAGGTCAATATGACCTAATTTCATGGTTCAATGATTTTCCTTTACATCTGAGCACTCAATTGGTATATGGACATACTTCTTTCACGATATGCATGAGTATGACAAGACCTTTGACTGTAAAGTATTCCTGGGTCACTGTGACCTAATTTCATGGTTCAGTGATTTTGACTTATATCTCGACACTCAGTTGGTATTTTTTCATACTTCTTTCTGATTATGAATGAGTATGACCAGACCTTTAACCCAAACACACTTCGTAATTTCATGGTTCAATGATTTTGCTTTATATCTCAACACTGAATGGGTATATGATCATATTTCTTTCACATTATGAGTGAGTATCACTAGACCTTTGACCCTGAAATACTTATAGGTCAGTGTGACCTTATTTCACGGTTCAGTGATTTTGCCTTGTGTCTTGGCACTCAGTTGGAATATGAACACACTTCTTTCACAATATGAGTGAGACCTCTAAATCTTAGGTAGTTATATTTAACTTTCATGGTTCAGTGATTTTGCCTTATTGCTTCAAGGCAAAAAGATGTTTGAGCATAATGCTTTGGGTTACTGGTCGGGTTTGGCCTTATGTTTGACAAAGGTCAGAAGCAGTCGAGCACGCTGTCCTGCGACAGCTCTTATTTGCAATTTTAACTTATTATATCTAATTTGCATTTATCATATTATTTTAGCAGGAAAAGGTAATAGCATATTTTAAATCTTATACAATTATCATGTGGCATGTTTCAATTAATTGTGGGTACAACACAGGCAATTCAACATTTTTCGTCTAATTTTACTACCTTACAATATAAACTGACCTTGCTTGCAAAATCTGAAATCTCAAGTAAGCCCAAGAACTGATGCAGCTAAGCTGGTTCCTATTAGACCTGTTCAGAAGTTGGGAAGAGAAGTTTTCAGAGTTATTATGGACTTGAGAGGGAATGTTTTACACATATAGTGTTTTCATTTTTTTTTCTATAATTGGTACTGATTCTGTGTTGACTTTATTTACCACACATTGTCTTAACTTTCCTCAAAGTTGTCACTAATTGTTTAAAAAGAAAGAAAAAAAATAGACATGTACAAGCCATGACATGGCTGTAAAAGAAAGATTTTCAGGTGATAATAATTAAATGTATAATTTAAGGGGTGTGCTTGTACAGGTTTTCTAATTTTTGGTGCATTTATGAGGGCATATGTGGTTAATAGAGTGAAAATAGTAATCTTAACATAGGCGTACCGCCCATTACGCACAGTATGCAAGTGCGTAATGTAAAAAGTTAAAAGTAGCTAAAATTATGGTGTTTTTTGTCAATTTTCGATACAAATTTAGCTTTTTTTGCCCTTGGTGCGTATAAATTGAAATTTTCTGGTTACGCCTATGCTTAAAATCATAGGATGATTGCTTTTGGATTCAGTTGACAGACTGAACATTACGAAACCCTGCCCATGCAATATATAGAGATCTTTTTTCAGAAGCAAAAATTGAAAATTTTGTTGGAAAAATTTTGATGCTTTTAACAATTTTGTTCAAAACATTGATTGTGGGTACACGTTAGAACAGCCTCACCGAGGCAGTTCTAATGAGTTTCCACAATCTAAATTTTGGAGCAGAAATAAGAAAAATAGGTATACCCCTCCATACCCCAGTTTTACTATATAAAAGTGGGGTATGAGGGGGGTATACATTTCACGGACATGTTATCCTGATGAAAAGGGATTGCTTGGATTTAGTGGATCATTCCTATAAAAGAAAATCTACGCAGTTATATAGGGCCTCATATTAGCCTATTTTGAAGGTTTATTTTACTGTTTAGTAAATTTTGAATGCCAGACTTCTACTGATTTTCGTTAAAACTTTTGATTACTGATTTGATTATTGGGTAACTCATTGGGATCCCCGTTTACATACGGCAAACCAATTTACTTTGGTGAGCAAGGTTTATTTCTTTTTTAAATAAACTAATTCTCTAAAATGACAATGTTGAGCCCCTGTGTATTACTCTTTCCTAGGCCAGTTTCCTCTATCAGTGAAAATAAATTACCAGGGAAATATGCTATGTGTGGACGAAAAAATAGCTGCTAAATTAAGTTGCATTACAGTATACTTATTGTTTCAAATGCATTTATGCTAATATCTATTCCAGTGTAAACCAGGTTATGCCGGCAATGGTGAAAAATGTGGTCTGGACTCTGACAATGATGGTTTTCCTGATGTCGGTATTTCTTGTGATGAACCAAGTTGTAAAAAGGTAATTTTTACTGGGGCTATGAGAACACACCAGTTATACTGTGAAAAATAATGTGACACAATATTGGAGATTTCATGACATCCGAAATGTGCTTTGATGATGATGATTATGATGATGATGATGATGATGATGATGATGATGATATTATATTTCGGGATATCTGTCCTATTTCAATGTATACCCAACAGCTGCCAAAAAGACACTGATGGTGACTTTTCTGGAGATACTTGTAATGTAGATTGATGATGATGATGATGATGATGATGATGATGATGATGATGATGATGATGATGATGATGATGATGATGATGATGATGATGATGATGATATTATATTTCGGGATAACTGTCCTATTTCAATGTATACCCAACAGCTGCCAAAAAGATACTGATGGTGACTTTTCTGGAGATACTTGTAATGTAGATGTCTGATGATGATGATGATGATGATGTTGATGATGATGATGATGATGATGATGATGATGATGATGATGATGATGATGATGATGATGATGATAATGATGATCTTCTATTTCAGGATAATTGCCCGAGTATATCCAATAGTTACCAAGAAGACACCGATGGGGACTATTCTGGAGATAATTGTGATGTAGATGATGACCAGGATGGGATATATGATGATGAAGTAAGTCAATTAAATGAGCCGCCTGATAAAAAAACAACAGTGTGGTTTTTGAACAGGTCTGACACAAACCAAGCTGTACAGGCACAGAAGATGGCTTGAGGCTGGAAATTTTGGATTTACAAAGTAGAAGAATTGTACTATCCATACAGCAAAATCAAAGGCCCTGATCAGCTTACTAGTTACAGGGATGCTGATTTGCACCTTTGTTTTCGCATATGCAGAATGTTGTTTTCTCATGACACAGCTCAAATATTGTTATTCCTGGTGCAACTAAATTTTCACTTAAGTGGGGGCGTTATGGCCTAGTGGTATATGAGTTGGTCCCGGGGTCGAGAAGGCGAGGGTTTGAAGCCTACTTTCGCTTGGTTGTGACTCTCCATAGTACTAGTTCAAACAAAGCAAGAGTCGGGTTTTTCGCTACAGGACTAGAAATAATAGAATGAGATGTTAAACAACTAAATTAACAAGATTTTCATGTTATTGTTATATAGCAAATCTAAAGTTCTTGAATAGATTTGAGCCAGTGCATGAGAAAACCAGCAATCTGCATATGCGAAAACAAAGGCGCAGATCAGCTTCGCAGTAACTGCGAAGCTGATCAGCGCCTTTGTTTTCGCTACATGGATAGTGCAATTCCTCTACTTTCTAAATCCAAAATTTCAAGCCTCTAACGATCTTCTGTGACTGTACAGCCCGGTTTGTGTCTGGCCTGGTCGGAAACCCAAATTGTTGGTTTTCTCACGCACAGGCTCATTTTGTTTGTAATAGCAATAAAAGCTACATGTAATTGTTTATGAACCCAAACTAAACTGTGCAAACCAATCTCCTTTACAGGATAACTGTCAGTTTGTTAGTACATGTAACTGGGACAAAATGTATCTGGATGGCATCGGTGACGCATGTGTTAATTGTCCGAATATGGCTAACACTAATGCGACTGCATTTGTACCACTCATTTTAACAAAATGTATTGATATTTATTCAATAACTAAACCCATCTCTTTTACTGGATAACTGTCTGTTACTGGATAACTGTCTGAAATATGTCTGAATACAGCCAATGCTGATTGCATCAATTTTTGATAGCCCTTTGAAAGTAAATTCATTCATACCCAGCAAATTTAAGAAATCTAATCTCTTTTTCAGGATAACTGTCAGTTTGTTAGCAACTGGGACCAAGTTGATACAGATCTCGATGGCGTCGGGGATGCGTGCGATAATTGTCCGAATACAGCCAATGCGGATCAGCTTGATACGGACGGGGACGGAGATGGTGATGAGTGTGATTCAGATGACGATGATGATGGTATGTTGTGAAAAATAACTTATGATTAAATAATGATAACTGTTAGAATACGGCCAATGTCAATCAGATTTATATGGATATCAATGGAGATTTTGATGCATATGATGCCTTTGATGATGGTATTATAAGAATCTTATATGGGGTTCTGTTCTAGATGGAAGTTTCCAACCCAAGGGATGACCGTGCTGAGCGGAACCGAGGCTCCGCCGAGGTTCCGCTCAGCACGGTCATCCCGAGGGTTGGAAACTTCCATCTAGAACAGAACACCATATTAGATTCTTTTTCTTGCACAAAAAACCCCAAAATCTGGTTTATTTCAAGGTTTTGCGTGTTTTTTTAGCCTGGGTGAGAACACCTGGGTGAGATGCAATTTTATCACCCAGGCAAAAAGTGTGGCAATTTCTGTCTGGTGTGCAAGAATCAATTTATCTTTTAACCTGAGATACACATACAGATTTTATAGTAAAAAAAGACTAAAAGGACCATTTTGGGTCAGTGCTCTATCAAAGAGTGTTATTAAAATGTTTGGTGGATTTTCTTATAATAAAGGGAAAGAGCACAGGTATGAGTGTAAAAGAAAATATTGATTTTAATCCAGGTACTGCGGATGGTAGTGACAATTGTCCAAAAGTCGCAAACGACCAGACTGACTCAGATGGAGATGGAGTTGGAGATGCGTGTGACAATTGCATCAGTACAAGTAATGCCGCCCAGACTGACACTGATCAAAATGGTGTTGGGGATGCTTGTGATACAGTTGGAGGATCGAATAAGGATGAGTATGTGATAATGTAGCTATCTACCATTATTTGGATGAAACAATTTTATGTTATGAGAAAAAAGAAAAAAATCTTTGCACAAGTATTGCTGACCAGGCTCTGACATTATTATTTGGGGAGAAAATAAAAATGATTGTTTCTTTAACTATTTTTCTTTGATTTGAAAGGCAGTTGCTGGCTATTGGTGGAGGAATGCTCACTAGTTTCTGATAAACTGACTAGACATATGTACATTGTATAACATGCTATTTACAGCAAGTCATTAGCCCATTTCAACCGTCATCAGGAAAACATGTCCATGAAATATATACCCCCTTAAACCCCACTTTTATATAGTAAAACTGGGGTAATGCATGGGTATACCTATTTTTCTTATTTTTGCTCCAAAACGTAGACTGCCTCACCGAGGCGTTTCTAATGTGTACCCACAATCTATGTTTTGAGCAAAAATAAGAAAAATATAAAAAAAAAATTCTACTGAAAATTTTCAGTTTTTACAACTTTAAAAATATATATGACATGGGCTTGTTTTCGTAATAACCAGAGGAACCTCTTTCAGTGGAATCTGATGTGGTAAATTTTCTTGTGAAGATGAACCTGAATCTTTTCATTGTAGGGATGGAGACGGTATATTGGATTTCCTAGACAACTGTCCGTCATACGCTAACGGTGATCAGTCAGATATAGATGGCGATGGGGATGGTGAGTATTATGGGTTGTTGATAAACCTCTGTGGCTATTATTTATGTACATGTATATGTCATAGGTTAATACTGGATTTACTACTTCAAGACAAGTGTCTTTGTGTGCATTTCACAAGTAAATTTCCAATGTGGCTTTCATTTATGTACACATCAAAAGTAAATTTGAGATTTTCTACTGTCTTTGCATTTTAGAGGCAAATTTGAAAATCCAAAGCACAAAGTTTAAAGAGTGAACATGGAAAATATTTTTGTTTTATCAGGTGACCTATGTGATGATGACCTTGATGGTGACGGTGTACCCAACATCGCCGACAACTGTCCGTATTTTAGCAACCCAACTCAGGACGATGTCGACGGCAACGGTGTTGGAGACATTTGCGAGACTGATTCAGACGGTGACGGCGTTCTCGACAAAGACGACACCTGCCCCTTCAATCCAGCAATCAACATGTCCTCGTTTAAGAATTATTTCACGGTCGATATGTATCCAACGTTGACGACAACGTTGCCATCGATGATGGTGAAAGATGACGGTGGTGAAGTGATGCAGACGGCAAATACCGGCATGCCTACTATGCTGATTGGTAGGTGTTCCGACCATATTAAATTGACGCATTTTAAGTCAGATTTTGCATGGGCTATAATGGGAATTGATCTCCATTAAAGACACTTTCTCAATTTGCTCAATATTGCTCAATTGAAGATCATTACATAATAGTGTGACTGTTTCTATCTAGTAGGCCACCTTCGTTTTCATGCAAACCAAATCGTTGCCTTCGTCTGAGAAAAATATAAACTATAAACTTACATAACTGACATAACTATGAACCATTATATGTTTGCACTAGAATATTTAGTGAATACAGTGAAATTGCTCAGGTATGTAATAATGGATCTCATTCATAAACAAAACCCAAAGAAATCATGTTCATCATATGTGACCTTGATTGGCGATTTGGGGCTTTGAATTTCCATTGAGAATTTTGATTAAAATTTTTTTTTATCAGGACCGAAAAATTTATTTGAAAAATCAAAGTTTGGAAAATCAGTCTTAACAATGAACTATGGTGAAAATTTTCGGGACCGACAAATGTCTCAGAAAAATCAGGTAGTTTCGAAAGATTGGTGTACGAGTTATCGATTTTTTACTAGTTCCCTGCAACCTCGATATAAGCCCTTCCAACCTGCTAGTTTCTCAATATGACTGAAAAATTGTGGACTTATTTGAGCCGCCCCATGGGAAAACCAACAATCTGCAATAGCGAAAACAAAGGCACAGATCAGCTTCGCAGTAACTGCGAAGCTGATCAGCGCCTTTGTTTTCGCACCACGGATAGTACAATTCCTCTACTTTCTAAATCCAAAATTTCCAGCCTCTAGCCATCCTTTGAGACTGTACAGGCCGGTTTGTGTCGGGCCTGTTCGGAAACCACATTGTTGGTTTTCCCACGAGCGGCTCATTTTATTACAGGGGACCAGAGTTATGGAGCGATAGAATTTCGCGGTACCTGGTTCGTGACTGAAACCAGTGCCTCTGACTATGTCGGCTGTGTGTTCGGGTACCAGAACAACAGGAAGTTCTATCTCGTCATTTGGAAGGGGGTACATTCCAACTATGGTGTCACAACAACCTACAGAGGAGGGATTAAAGGCATTCAGATTAAGGTGAGTTGATTGTTCAACATTTTTCATTGATCTGAATCTGAATATGGGAGTTTTATTTTATACTTTACAGTGAAACCCAATGTATATCAAAACTTGATAAAATTGGTATTTTCATTGATATGAAATTTCACTGATATCAAATCTCACTGATATCAAAAGTCACTAGTGACTGATATCAGCCTATATCGTCACTGTAATGATGTCATTATTTTTTGGATTACTCTGACGTTTCCATTTACTTGACGTCATTAAATGTGTGTCACTTCAGAAATTCAAACGCCTATAACTCCGTTATTTATGAATGAAAACATAAAGTGTGGGTATTCATTTTCTTAGTTAGAACATAAGGAACAATGTGGTACCAAAATTATTCGTGTTTTCAAAAATTTTTTGTTTTTGCATTTTCACCCCCTACCTTGTGCATTGGAAAATGCCTGTGCATTGTATAAAATAAAAAGAAAATTTGCTTTTTTTCGGTGAATACCAAATATATTTCATCTCGTGAGTTGACAACATAATAATTTTCACTCGTGCTGCGCACTCGTGAAAATTCTGATGTTTTCAACTCACTCGATGAAATATATTTGGTATTCACCTCAAAAAAGCAAATATCCTCTATATACTATATTCAAAATGGGTAGAAAGTGCTTCTAGTATCATATCTGGCAGCTATTTTATTTTTGAAGTTACTTATTTTCATTCACAATGTGTAATAAAATAATGAAACATAACATTTGACAAGAACGTTTTGAATCATTGAAATTGCCGGCAACTTTTTGGATGACCTACCAATTCTGGTGCCATATTTTTGATGACGTCAAAGATCAGTATGGCATTCAAAATGGTGATTTTGTAAACAATTAACAGAATTGCCAGGAAAAGGTTAGCTGGACATAAAATGCCAACTATTATTTAGTGTCAATCCATATTTATCTAAGATTTAACCTGTATTTGCCCAGAAATAGCCTATCAATTATTAGTACCACTAAAACTTGGTCAACCATCATAATTTTGCATTAATAATAAGTTAAAACATCTTTCTCATTCTAGCTGGTAGATTCAAATACAGGACCCTCCCAAACACTTGCTGATGCTATTTGGCATGGTTACACCACGACAGGACAGGTATCCGTCCTGTGGCAAGATCCAACACTGCGGGGCTGGGAACCAAACCTGTCGTACCGCTGGATGGTTAAGCACTATCCTTCCACTGGGTATATCAAGTAAGTTAAATGAAGTTTTCCTTTAGTATTCTGGATATCTTATATCTTATAGTTAAAAGGATATTGAATTTGTGAGGCAACAAATTTGAAAATATTGGCGAAAAATAAGTTTTTGCGAATATTTTCAAATTTTCAGCACTACATATATCTAGAAATGCTGTGCTCTATTAGTGTATATAATGTAGTGGTAAAACATCTGGGCCCAGTTGTTCAAAATTAATGATGTCGTTAGTTAATGATTCGTTAAAATTTCAAACATGAATATTACAAATACACTCTTATTTTTTGTTGAAAAAATGTGAGAATCCTTTGCAATGCAAAGGATTCTCACATTTTTTCAACAAAAAATAAGAGTGTATTTGCTTTTGAAGTTGATATATAGTTAACAAATTGAGGGCTTAACGACAGCGTTAAGCTAACAAAGTTTTGAACAACTGGGCCCTGACCAGCTCGAGATGATAGGGGTCCAAACCCCATTACTGCTTAGTGGTCCTTGATCTGGGCCCAGTTGTTCAAAACTTTGTTAGCTTAACGCTGTTGTTAAGCCCTCAATTTGTTAACTGTATTTCAACTTCAAAAGCAAATACAGTGTTAAAATGTGAGAATTCTTTGCAAAGGATTTTCACATTTTTTCAACAAACTAAGTTTTTCAACAAAAAATAACAGTGTATTTGTAATATTGCCATTTGAAATTTTAACGAAGCACTAACTAATGACATCGTTAATTTTGAACAACTGGCCCTTGAAGCTTTTTAACTACCCAGGAAGCAGTGGTTCTGTTTGTGGGCAGTTGAGCAGGAACACAGCTTTATAACTACTGGGCTGAAAGGTGATCTGTGTTTAAAGGCAAGAAATCTTATGTTTCTTCCTTCTTCTTTACAGTCTACAGGTGTACCAAGGCCCTACCCTGATGGTGGACTCAGGTGACCTCTACGACCCCACAATATCAGGGGGCAGGGTCGGTGTTTTCCAGTTTGGGGAATTCCCAGTTATATGGTCGTATCTGAAGGTTTACTGCTTGGAACACCTCAACCAGGGATTATATCTTGATGGCGTAGATGATTTTGTGGAGTTAGATGATATTCCTACACTGGAAATGGAGGAAAGGTAAAAATAGTTTTCTTTAGCAAATCAGTGCCTTTATCTTCACTACATGAAAAGAATAATATCTCAGTCTATTTCTTTAATACAATCTTCTTAATCTTTGTCAGACTCTTTATACTCTGATTTCGTTAGATATTACTTCACTCAAAATGGTTCTCGGAACAAAAAGGTTGTGTTAGATTAGATGGTATTCCTAGTCGAGAAATGGAAAGACAAGTTTATAAAAAAAAATCTTGATAGGTGTAATCAAAATTATGTTATTGTGATGGGATAGCCTCCCTTTGAAAAATATGTTGGTGCAACGTATTAGCGGCATATTGAGTGCTTGTAATATCGCGAAAATGTTAAGTACATAGCGCAGTAAACCAAACTTGGTGGATGAGCATGCTTTTCCACCGACGGGATTTGCTGCGGCTTGTTTCGGCTGTTCGTTACATTTGGTGGCAGCAGTGGGATAATGACAACTGCCAGACCGGAGTTGCCTTACCCTAGTAGTCCCCAGGCCAAGACTCGGGACGAGTCTTCTCGGAGGGAGAAGTAATGTGACGGGATAGCCTCCCTTTGAAAAATATGGTGCAACGTATTAGCGGCATATTGAGTGCTTGTAATATCGAGAAAGTGTTGAGTATATAGTGCAGTAAACCACCCTTGGTGGATGAACATGCTTTTCCACCGACGGGGTTTGCTGTGGCTTGTTTCGGCTGTTCGTTACATTATGAAAAATACTCTGAGCATACATCCCAGATACCAGCTGGCATCATACATGTTTATAAGGGAAACCATTGGTGGAAATTTTTTCTGCGAGTA
The DNA here is from genome assembly GCA_964017185.1 of Rugalucina vietnamica. Taxonomy (NCBI): domain Eukaryota; kingdom Metazoa; phylum Mollusca; class Bivalvia; order Lucinida; family Lucinidae; genus Rugalucina; species Rugalucina vietnamica. The sequence goes on along the minus strand of OZ024878.1, from coordinate 50,271,462 downwards.
ATGAGATATCAGATTGTAATGTGGCATTAAATGTGTGGTACTGATTCATAATTCTCGACTCACCCAAGGGTTATTGAATGTCATCATAAGGTTGTATACAGTATTATTTGAGCCACCTCATGGGGAAATCAACAAAGTGGTTTCTGAACAGATCGGACACAAACCGGGCTGTACAGAAGATAGCTAGAGACTGGAAATTTTGGATTTAGAAAGTAGAAGAATTGTACTATCCGTGTAGTGAAAACAAAGGTGCTGATCAGCTTCGCAGTTACTGCGAAGCAGATCTGCGTCTTTGTTTTCGCATATGCAGATTGTTGGTTTTCCCATGAGGCGGCTCATTTATATAACCTTTTTCATTAGCTCACCTGAGCCATTAGGCTCACAAGGTGAGCTTATAGGATGGCCATGATCTGGCGTCCGTCGTCGTCGTCCACCATTTTCAAAGATCTTCTTCTCTGAAACCTCTTGGCAAATTAAAGCCAAATTTTATATGAAGCATCTATGGGAAGGGGGAACCAATGTGTTTATAAATAATCCAGGTCACATGACCAAGATGGCCGCCATGCCCATATATGAAGCATCGGGGATTGGAGTACTACAATGTGTTTATAAATTATGACCTTTGGATGACCTTGACCTATTTTACGGCAAGGTCAACATAGGTCGCCCATGCATTTGAATGGGGAAAATTGTTAAAATGTTATTTGAAAGGCAAAACTTGCAGGAAATGGGCAAATGGACTGAAGGTAGGTAATTCTGAAAAAAAATTGGACCACAGGGGTTGGTCTGCCCCCACCCCAGGGCAATATACATGTATATTACAAAAATATTCAAAGATCTTCTTCTCTGAAACCACTTGGCCAATCAAAGCCAAATTTTATAGGAAGCATCTATGGGAAGAGGGAATCAATGTATTTATAAATAATCCAGGTCACATGATCAAGATGGCCGCCATGCCCTTATATGGTAAAAACCCTTCAAAAATCTTCTTCTCCTGAACCAATGGACCGATTTCAACGAAACTTGGCATGAAGCATCGGGGACTGAAGTACTACAATGTGTTTATAAATTATGACCTTTGGATGACCTTGACCTATTTTACGGCAAGGTCAACATAGGTCGGCAATGCATTTGAATGGGGAAAACCTTTAAAATGTCATTTAAAGTGAAAGTCTTGCAGAAAATGGGCAGTAGGACTGACTATTAATGATTCTGAAAAAAATTGGACCCCAGGGGCATATTTGCCCCAACCCCGGGGCTTTATACATGTATATTACCATACTATTCAAACATCTTCTCTGAAACCGCTTGGCCAATCAAAGCCAAATTTCATGTGAAGCATCTATAGAATGGGGGAATCAATGTATATATAGATAATCAAGGTCACATGACGAAGATGGCCGCCATGCCCATATATGGTAAAAACCCTTCAAAAATCTTCTTCTCAGGAACCGGTGGACCTATTTCAAAGAAACTTGGTGTGAAGCATCTATGGCTTAAGTACTACAATGTATACATAAATCATGACCCTGTGATGACCGTGACCCAGTTTATGGCAAGGTCATCATGGGTTGACCATGCATTTAAATGGGGAAAATTGTTAAAATGTCATTTGAAGGGAAAAGCCAGCAGGAAATTGGCAAATGGACAAAATATTGATTATTCTGAAAAAAAAAAAGAAGAAAATGGCCCAAGGGCTTCATCTGCCCCTGCACTGGGGTTAAAAAGGTGAGCGTTTACAGGACCATTGGTCCTCTTGTTTTCACATTTCAGCTTCACCTTTGAGGTTTGGTTGTCGCTCGACACCGGTCACACCGCGGGGCCATACCCAATAGTCTGTAGTGACAATAGTTCTGTCTGTCTCTGGATTGAGGGCGGGGTTGTCAAGGGTCGCTATGGCAACAATGATGTTACCGGGGCAACCAGCTTGACAGCAGGGCAGTGGCATAATATCATCTACAGGCATAGCATTGAAGGTAATTTAGTAAATTTTTTCAGTCTATGGCTGGCTTGCCATTAGTTGGGGCAGATAGTCATTATTTTCCTGGAATTGCAATTTAGGGGTTGCGGATAAATTTCCAGGCATTACGAAAACGTGCCCATGCAATATACAGATATCTTAAAAATTGTAAAAAATGAAAATTTTCAATAGAAAAACTTTGATATTTTTCTTATTTTTGCTCAAAACATAGATTGTGGGTACACGTATGTTTTGCTCAAAACATAGATTGTGGGTTCACGTTAGAACCGCCTCGGTGAGGCGGTTCTAACGAGTACCCACAATCTATGTTTTGGAGCAAAAATAAGAAAAATAGGTATACAGGGGTATACCCCAGTTTTACTATATAAAAGTGGGGATTACGGGGGTATTTATTACACGGACATGTTTTCCTGATGTTTTCAAAGTTACTTATTTCAATGCACAAGGTGTAATAAAATAATGAGTTATTAAAATCTAACAAGAATTTAATGAATCATTGAAATAGGCAGCCACCTATTGTATGAACCATGAATTCTGATGCCTTACGTTTGATGACGTTGAAGATCAATAAGTCATTTCAAATGGTGTCTATATAAACAATAAACATAACTGGCATGAAAGGTGAGCTGGATATAACGATCTATAACGTGTCAAGCATTGTGATGTATCATTCCATATTTATTGAAGACCTACCATACTTCTTTATACTGGGATCCTATGATTTATTAGTACCACGGAAACTGGACCATCCATCATAGAAGTTAAGTTGGGATTCTAGAATGTCAAGATGAAAATTTCCTCTACAAATTGAAAATCAATTATTTTTCATTCCAGATCAGTCAATATCTATTTTTCTGGATGGTGCTCAGGATGGATTAACTACTGGTGTGTCAAGACTCAATTTTGTAAGTTTGACTTGTCGAGAAATTTTGCATTATAATCTACTTTGCAAATGAAAATACAATATCTTGTATAGTACAGTAGCATTTCACTGTTTTCTGGGTTGCAGTACTTTCAACAAATTAAAGCTGTATGTTTACATAAGATTTCTGTGATCTCACATGTGACATTGCATTTATGTGACATTCTCTGAGATTTTTGGTCTTGTGGCGGTACGACGTTGACGTTACAAAACGTGAACTAAAGTTGACGTCACACAACAGCATGCAACGTTAATTGGATTTTTTGTGCACTCAGTCATTAGTTACAAAAAGCCTTAAGACCTTCACAATTTCCAATTCTATAATATTTAGACAACATTCACTGTGAAGGACAACAGAATGGGATACTATAACTTTGTGTTACAAACGTCCAAGGCCAATTAATTACGTTACCAATTAAGAACCCTAAGATGCAAACTGTGGGTGATGCGTGTTTTCTCTATTTTTCTTATTAATCGTAAGCGCTATTTATTAAAGCTTTTGGACATGGATTATTAACATAATAAAAATTGTAAAAATGTTAAAAACTAAATTTCAGACTGACTCCACAAGACCCAAAATGTCAGATACTGTCACATAGTCATGCAGGTTTCAGATCTTGGGCTTAATTGAACATTGCTTGCTTATCTGGCCCACAGCAGTCACATAGCTGTTATTGCAACTCATGCTTTATATTGACATACTTTACTGTTAATTTCAGACACAACTTGCAGCCAATGAGAGCCTAGTTATGTATATTGGCAAAGAAAACACTACTTATTTTAGAGGGACAATAGATGAGGTAACTGATCATTCATTCAAGCCGATCTGTAAATGAGCCCCCTAATGAGAAAACCAACAGTGTGGTTTCCGAACAGGTCAGACACAAACCGAGCTGTACAGTCACAGAAGCAGACGAGAAGCTTGAGATTTCGGATTTAACAAGAAGAGGGATTGTACTATTGTGTAGCGAAAACAAAGGCACTGATCAGCTTCCCAGTTACTGTGAAGCTGATCTGTGCCTTTGTTTTGCATATGCAGATTGTTGTTTTCTCATGCGGCGGTTCAAATCTTATCTCGCACAGGCTAAAATATCATTACGAAAACTTGCCCATTCAATAAATAGTTATTTTTTTAGCTTTAAAAATTGAAAAATTTCAGCTGAAAAATTTTGATATTTTTTCTTATTTTTGCTCAAAACATAGATTGTGGGTACACTTTAGAACCGCCTCGGTGAGGCGGTTCTAACGAGTACCCACAATCTATGTTTTGGAGCAAAAATAAGAAAAATAGATATACCCCTGTAAACCCCAGTTTTTCTTAGATGGTTTTTCTATATAAAAGTGGGGTTTAAGGGGGTAGACGCTTCACGGACATGTTTTCCTGATGTATTTGACATGGTTATTTCAGGAGTTTATGTGTAATTTTCTATCCTTGTGTGCACTAATTAGAACTAATTAGAACAATATTTCGTTACCTTTTGGCTAATTAGAAAGCGTTACCTTTGGGCTGATTAGAAAGATCTTTTGTTACCTTAACTTTAATTTATTTTGAAAAGTGAAGCACATTTATTTCATTTAGAAATAAATCACGTGGCAGACTAGTTAAGAGCGCTGATACTTCATTACCTCACTTAACCATTTGATCATCTCACCGCTGTCTGTTGTGTGGGTTCGAGCCCTACACTGCGCACATGTGAGACCAGCCATGTTCTGCTTGCTGGTGAACCAGGTGGTTTTTCTAATGGTTCTGCCATTTTCACTCCATCTAATTAGCCCGTCTCATATGAGCTGAAATAATCTTGAAAGGGAAGGTAAACTGAATAAAAAAAAATCTTTTTTGAGCTAGAATGAAAGTAATGGTCCAGTTATTCCAGATGCTGGCTCTGACCCTTTGTGACTGAAAACTTGTTGACTGGGATGTTAAACAGCAACTTAGCATAAACATATCATTGTCGTACGTAACTCTTATAATCCTGGCATAGCAAACAGTATAGCCCCAGATGTGACGCCACAGAATGCGGCGTCCCATCTGCGGCTATTCTGTTTGAAGATGGAATAAAATTTTAAAATCACACCTTAAACCCCTAAAAATGATAGTTGGCTGTCCCAATTGATAATGATGGGCGATTCCATCGTCATTAATGGGTTAATATACGAGCCGTCTCGTGGAAAAACCAACAATGTGGTTTCCGAACAGGTTTGACACAAACCGACCTGTACAGTCACAGAAAAGAGCTAGATTCTTGAAATTTCGGATTTAAGAAGAAGAGGAATTGTACTATCCGAGTAGCGAAAACAAAGGCGCTGATCAGCTTCGCGGTTACCGTGAAGCTGATCTGCGCCTTTGTTTTCGCCTATGCACATTGTTGGTTTTCCCATGTGGTGGCTCATACAATGTATTTCAGCTACGATTATATACTGTTGCAATACAAGACTCTGAAATATCCCAACATATCGGCTACGTGACCTTAGAACGACCTGTGTGGAAATACTATGGCAACCTTCACTTTAGAATGGAAGATTCATCAGGAACAACAACTCTGACTAACTCTGGACGGTTGTCGGCGGCAACAGCGACTTTGTCAGGCGGACAGTTTGTTACGGTAAGGAAAGTAAAATGGGAGAAATTACAAGAAACTGATACATTCAGAGCCAAAAAACTGTTCTCAGTTTTTTTAAAACGTTTTAATGTAATAAGTACATGTGTTTATAATAGGAATTTCTGTAACTCAACATGGTTAGCAAATTTTGCATGACAACTAAGAAAATACTGATTCCATTTTTTTCAAAGGTAAAAATAATATTACAAACCTATAACTTATGGTTATTCAGATTATTCATCTAGGCAAGACTGAATAACACTGTCGGGAAACAAACTACGTGTAAGCTATCATTTGCACACACAACGGTGACGTCACAGAGAATTTTAACAGTTCAAACTAAAAGTTTGGAAAATTTGTTTCCCGACACTTGAATGAAATCTATCTGAATTTATTGTAATATACACGCAAGTACATGTATAGCTATATATACAATTTTTTCGATTTTTTTTTTTACTAATTAATTTTTCCTTGTTTTCTTTCAGAGTTACCAACAGTACGAGCAGTTTAAAATCACCTACCCTAACAACAGAAGATAACTCTTGGTTATGAAATTCATCTGAAATAAAATACATTTTAGAAAAACACACAAACACACACAGCACAGTTTCAAAATAGTAAAATATATGCACGAAAATCATTTGTTAGTTGTTTACAATGTATATTTACAGCACAATAGTAAGCAGCCTTCAAAAAAGAGCTGTGTTGGCAAAAGGTATACAAGTAAACATATGCATACATCATATGAGAGACTGCAGGAAATGAGCAGTAAAATTGATTAAAATTCTTACTGTAATGTGCCCATTTTAGAAACAAAAATTCAACATCTTCCTGAAGTAAATCGGGATTTTTCCTAAATGTTCTATAATTTGTTAGCTCACCTGAGCCATTAGGCTCACAAGGTGAGCTTATAGGATGGCCATGATCCAGCGTCCATCCGTCTGTCATTCTCCACCATTTTTAAAGATCTTCAAAGCCACATTTTATATGAAGCATCTATGGGAAGGGGGAACCAATGTGTTTATAAATAATCCAGGTCGCATGACCAAGATGGCCACCATGCCCATATATGGTAAAAACCCTTCAAAAATCTTCTCCAGACCCACTTGACCCATTTCAATGAAACTTGCCATGAAGCATCAAAGACAGTTAGACTAAAGTATTACAATATGTTTATAAATCATGACCCTGTGATAACATTGACCTATTTTACAGCAAGGAATTACTTGCATTGGACCCCAGGGGTCAGTCTACCCCCAACCTTGGGGCTGTATACAGGTAAATTACTAAAAATATTCAAAGATCTTCTCTGAAACTGCATGGCCAATTAAAGCCAAATTTTACATGAAGCATCCACAGGAAAGGGGAACCAATGTATTTATGAATAATCCTGGTCACATGACCAAGATGGCCACCATGCCCATGTATGGTTAAAACCCTCAAAAAATCTTCTTCTCCGGAATTGATGGACTGATTTCAACAAAACTGGGCATTTAGCAGCAGTGACCAGAGTACTTCAATGTATTTATAAATTATATCCCTGGGATGAACTTGACCTATTTTACGACAAGGACAACATAGGTCGCCCATGCATTTGAATGGGGAAAACTGTTAAAATGTCATTTGAAGGTGAAAACTTGCAGGAAAAGGGCAGTAGGACAGAATATCAATGATTTTGAAAACATTTGGACTCCAGGTATTAGTCGGCTCCCACTACGGGGCCATATACATGTATGTTACAAAAATATTCTTAGATCTCCTTCTCTGAAACCACTTAGCCAATCAAAGCCAAACTTTACATGAAGCATCTATAGACAGGTACAATATTATTGTTTACATTATTTGACCTTGACCTCGATGACGTAGTGCGCGTTGCATTGTGGTTAAAACTTTCACTTCCGGGTGGCAAAAACATTTCCGGTTCAATGTTGTTTACATACATTACTGAGTTTAAATTAAAGTAAAATGTGTGCCGCCATCCCAATCAGGGAACAACAATGACATTTAAATACAAAATTACAAATAATTTTTTGCCTTTGGCTCTTTTATAAAGAATTTAAAATTTCTCACACCTTGGGCAAACGATGTTGGATCCGCGCGAACGAAAATATGTATTACTTAGATCATATGACTTATAATTAAATAACAATTTGCGCCATTATGCGGCCACGTCTGCAATCAGACTAAAAAATTCATTCATTATGGAAAAATAAATAAATAAATAAAATGAATAAATAAATAAATAAAAATAGGTAATAAACAATTAAATAAATAATTAGTTCTTGTTCCTTTTTCCGACCTTGTTTGTACCGAGCCTTACATCAATAAAAGTGCGTTTATCTTAGCGCTTTTTATGAAGAATTTTTGCTCCTTTTTCTCCATCTTTTTCATTCTTAAGAATATATTATTAATTAATTATATTTGAATAATCAAATTGAAATATAACTAAGTCCAGTTTAAATAATAACTATTCAAAGGCTATACACATATTGATGATCATAATCAATTTGAAAGAAACGCGGTTTCAGCTACTGAAGACAGTTTTATGACACCTCAAATTACGATGCCCATAATCATGATAGTCGGCTTCTTTAATTATTATTTATTACACCCTCTTCAAAGAAATGACACATTCTTGGGGTACTATATGAATGAAAGGGATTAATGAGTCCCCGGGGCAGCCGTCGAAATGTCATAACAGGTGTTGATATCGCATGGATTAGATCTAGAAAAAGATAATTATGATTCCAGTGTCGTAAATAAAAATGGATACACTTCAAAAAGTTATTATAACTTGTGGATAAATTATATTTATTCCACGGACTGAAAAAAGTGTTAGTGTTTTTATTATTTCACCGCATGATTAAATCGTGTGCTCTTGAGAGAGAGAGCACCCAATATCTAACGGCTTAAGTTTTTTTTTTTTGTTTTTTGTTTTTTTTTTTCGTTTTTTTTTTCATAAAAGTCGTTTTTCATAAAACTTAAACTTGCTTCAAACACGGCTCAAACACGGAAATTATTCAATGTTGATATCTGATTTCTACCGTATAAAAAAAACAACTTTTGATTGACTGAGATGCAAACCTTTTTAATCCCGCACGGGAAGTAAACGCTGAATACTTATAATACTAAACTAAAAACACACATCAATTAATGCGCTAAAATATTTGGAAATGTAATTTGTTATGAACAAGTAATATTTTGACATTATTAGCTCACCTGAGCCGAAGGCTCACAAGGTGAGCTTATAGGATGGCCATGATCCGGCGTCCGTCCGTCCGTCGTCCACAATTTCAAAGATCTTCTTCTCTGAAACCGCTTGGTTGATCTAGTTGAAATTTTATGTGGAGCCTCCATGGGTAGTGGCATTTCAAGTTTGATCGCGAAATCAAGGTCACATGACCAAGATGGCCGCCACGCCCATATATGGTAAAAACCGCTCAAAAATCTTCTTCTCCAGAACCGGTGGGCCGATTTCCACGAAACTTGGTATGTACCATCGGGGACTTCAGCCCATCATAGTTTGATAAAATGATGACCCTTGGATGACCTTGACTTATTTTATGGCAAGGTCAAATTTGGAAACATAGGCTTTTACATGGGAAAAAGTGAAAACTATGGATTTTTTGAAAACTATTGCAGCCTGAGGCCTGAAAAGTGGTAGATGCAAACAACTAATGGAGTAGATGAAGGTATGTGATTAATTTAGGTCAAGGTCATCTCTTGACCTTGGCCAGTCTGTCGTCCATACACACTTTTCAAAGATCTTCTTCTCTGAAACTGCTTGGCCAATCAAAGTGAAATTTTATGTGGAGCATCTATGGGTAGAGGAGACGAAAGTTTGATTGCGAAATTCAGGTCACATGACCAAGATGGCCGCCACGCCCATATATGGTAAAAACCGCTCAAAAATCTTCTTCTCCAGAACCGGTGGGCCGATTTCCACGAAACTTGGTATGTAGCATCGGGGACTTCAGCCCATTATAGTTTGATAAAATGATGACCCTTGGATGACCTTGACCTATTTTACGGCAAGGTCAAATTTGGAAACATAGGCTTTTACATGGGGAAAAAGTGAAAACTATGGATTTTTTGAATACTATTGCAGCCTGAGGCCTGAAAAGTGGTAGATGCAAACAACTAATGGAATAGATGAAGGTATGTGATTAATTTAGGTCAAGGTCATCTCTTGACCTTGGCCAGTCTGTCGTCCATACACACTTTTCAAAGATCTTCTTCTCTGAAACTGCTTGGCCAATCAAAGTGAAATTTTATGTGGAGCATCTATGGGTAGAGGAGACGAAAGTTTGATTCCGAAATCCAGGTCACATGACCAAGATGGCCGCCACGCCCATATATGGTAAAAACCGCTCAAAAATCTTCTTCTCCAGAACCGGTGGGCCGATTTCCACGAAACTTGGTATGTAGCATCGGGGACTTCAGCCCATCATAGTTTGATAAAATGATGACCCTTGGATGACCTTGACCTATTTTACGGCAAGGTCAAATTTGGAAACATAGGCTTTTGCATGGGGAAAAAGTGAAAACTATGGATTTTTTGAATACTATTGCAGCCTGAGGCCTGAAAAGTGGTAGATGCAAACAACTAATGGAGTAGATGAAGGTATGTGATTAATTTAGGTCAAGGTCATCTCTTGACCTTGGCCAGTCTGTCGTCCATACACACTTTTCAAAGATCTTCTTCTCTGAAACTGCTTGGCCAATCAAAGTGAAATTTTATGTGGAGCATCCATGGGTAGGGGAGACGAAAGTTTGATTGCGAAATCTAGGTCACATGACCAAGATGGCCGCCACGCCCATATATGGTAAAAACCACTCAAAAATCTTCTTCTCCAGAACCGGCAGGTTGATTTTCATGAAACTTGGTATGTAGCATTTGGGACTCCAGCCCATCATAATTTGAACAAATGATGACCATAGGATGACCTTGACCTATTTTACGGCAATGTCAATTTTGGAAGCATATGCTTTTACATGGGAAAAAGTGAAAACTATGGATTTTTTGAAAACTATTGCAGCCTGAGGCCTTAAAAGTGGTAGATGCAAACAACAAATGGAGTAGATGAAGGTATGTGATTAATTTAGGTCAAGGTCATCTCTTGACCTTGGCCAGTCTGTCGTCCATACACACTTTTCAAAGATCTTCTTCTCTGAAACTGCTTGGCCAATCAAAGTGAAATTTTATGTGGAGCGTCCATGGGTAGGTGGAACGAAAGTGTGATCGCGAAATTCGGGTCACATGACCAAGATGGCCGCCATGCCCAACTATGGTAAAAACCACTCAAAAATCTTCTCCAGAACCGGCTGGCCGATTTACGCGAAACTTGGTATGTAGCATTTGGGACTCCAGCCCATCATAGTTTGTTGAAATGATACCCTAGGATGACCTTGACCTATTTTACGGCAAGGTCAATTTTGGAAACATTGGCTTTTACATGGGAAAAGGCGAAAACAATGGATATTTTGGAAACTGTTGCAGCCTGAGACCTGAAAGTTGCTAGATGCAGACAACTAATGGAGTCAATGAAGGTAAGTAATTAATGAAGGCCAAGGTCATTTGTTGACCTTGACCCAAGGTCATTTAAATATCAAAATTGAAATTATGGTTTTCTCAGAAATCATTGGGTTTGGAAACTATTGCAGCCTGAGACCTGAAACTTTGCAGATGCAGACAACTTGTGAAGTCAATAAAGGTGTGTGAGTATTCAAGGTCAAGGTCATTTCATGATGACTTAATACTCCAAGATCAGGCTTCAGGTGAGCGTTCTCAGGACCAATGGTCCTCTGGTTTTATATTTGTAATACATCAAAACATTACAATTCATTACACATTCATTGAACTGGGGTCGCGTTTTTGCCACCTGGAAGTGGAAAGAAGTCACGTGAAAGTCACCTGACTTACCTGGATAATATAGACCACGTGGGTTGTGACGTATTGTTTGTATCTGTGTATAGGAGTCTGATGCCTACCACAAGAGCATGGCCCTCCATAAGCAGGGATTTATATTGGTATACTTTAATTTTTCTCCGTTTATAGTCTAAATTGGAAATACACTGAGAGGCACTTTTCTAACGCAATACTTACCTTTCTGGACATAAGTCAAAAATCAATTAATCGTTCTTCATGCAATTTTCACCAAATTTAGTTCATCTATTCTTGTTTACTTTCTGTAATTTTTATAAAAAATGATGTACCATTATGCAATTAATAAGATACTTATATAATATGACTGAAAAACAAAAAGTCACAATAATCCGGTTGAACTGATAACAAATGCAGGTTATTTGGATATCACAGCAATGAAGTTTATCATAGTCAGTTAATATCCTGTGTGTCCAGAATGGTCCTGGACAACACAGGGACACCTCCTCCTCATTTACAAAAAAAAATAATTATTTATTAGTTTCATAACGAATTGAATCCTTGTGTGATGTTTCTCCACTCCTCCACAAGGAGGATCTACTTCACTTACTGCGGATTTGACTTGACTCAGAGTACCATCACAAATGCTTTATTTAGGCTATAATTCAGTAAAGCAATGTTCTAATCATCATCTGAAGATTTTGTCTTTTTGAAATTTCGCAGCTTGTGAAATCAAATTCTATGATATAATATGCCTGTTATTATATGTACTGTTTTGTGATATGTATTAACTAATAACTGTGATAATTACCTTCTTCAAAACACATTTCGCTGGTCGAAATACGTTAGAAAAATGTACATATTCTAATCTGTATTTTGTTTTTGCTATTAAATAATTCATCATTAGCTATTTTTATACAATAAAATCTGTTTAACACACTTGGTTTGTTTTTCTTTTATTTCCCTAGCTCGATATGCATTGTTTCGTTTTGGGTGTTTGCATAGTGATATGTATCGTTTGGTTTTAACCGTACATAACTAAAAATTGCACAAGCTTTGCAACATGTGAAAGATTAATCAGAGATAAATATTTATGAATCTAAAAGAAACAGTTCATTTGACCATATTTATGGGGTGACGTTTGCTATGGATATCCATAATTCATTTGTGGACCTAATGTAACCTAATGTCTATAATTCATTTATGAATATCCTTAATTGAGTCCTCTGTCAAACCACCCATCATTAATATTCATTTTATATTGACCATTCAAATCTGCACATTAGCTAACGGTCAATGACGGTTAGACAACACGTGGGTTAGACAAACAAACCAACACGTGCTTTTTACAGGTAAATATAGGTGCAAAAACACAATGCTTGTCTAATGAAATAGGGGTGGGCGTGGTTATACCTTGCTGGCGGAGGAGTCAATTGAATTAAGGATATCCTAAAATAATTATGGATATCCTAGATAAGTAAGGACATTTATATCCAAAGACACTGAGTAGCTGTGAAGTAACTGCACAGCTGGTTTGGGCCTTTGCTTTCACAAAGGCAACAATCCATTCACGTTTGATGGGGCTCACATGATAAGATACATTTTTAGCTCACCTGAGCCGAAGGCTCACAAGGTGATCTTATAGTAGTCGAGCCGGCGTTCGTGCGTCGTCGTCCGTCGTCGTCAACATTTTCAAACGACTTCTCCTCTGAAGCTGCCAGGCCGAATCTTTTCATATTTCACATATAGCATCTACAGGTGGGGGGAACGAATATTTGTGTTTTTTATTTTGATCGGATAAGAACTCTGGTTGCTATGGCAACTTGAAGTTTCCATTGACTTGTATGGAGAAAAATAGGAAATTGGCATTTTCCGTTGTCAGGTTGGGGATATTTGAATTTTGTTTTTACATAAATGTTTATTGAGTAGTCCTCCACGTTTAAGGCAACTGTAAAAATCACTTTATTCGTTTTGTTGCTATAGCAACATAAAGGATAAATTTTCGAAAAAAATATTCAAAAATCTTCTTCTCAGAAGCCGTATGGGGGATGAAGCTGAAATTTAGCATACATGCGTATGACATTAGTCTGTACAAAGTTTGTGTTTTTTATTGTCTTTGTCCAACTACTTTGGTTGCTATGGTAACTTGAAGTTTCCATTGACTTATAAGGCAAAAGGTGGAAATTTGCAATTTCTGCCGTTTCATTGAGGATATTGAAATTTTGTTTTTACATAAATGTTTATTGAGTAGTCCTCCCCGTTTTAGGCAACTTTTGTCAAAATCGCTTTATTCGTTTGGTTGCTTTAGCAACATAAAGGGTAAATTTTTGAAAAAATAATATTCAAAAATCTTCTTCTCAGAAGCTGTAAGGCGGATGAAGCTGAAACTTTGCATACATGCTTATGATATTACCCTCTACAAAGCTTGTGTTTTTTATTGTCCTTGTCCCACTACTTTGGTTGCTATGGCAACTTAAAGTTTCCATTGACTTATAAGACAAAAAGCAGAAAATTGCAATTTCTGCCATTTCGCTTGAAATATTTGAGTTTTGTTTTTACGTAAATGTTTGTTGACTAGTCCTAGCATCTGTAGGAAATGGGAACCAATGTATATAAAAATAATCCAGGATACACGACCAAGATGGCCGCCATGCGCATATATGGTAAAAACCCTTCAAAAATCTTCTTCTCTGGAACCAGTGGACCGATTTCAACGAAACTTGGCATGAAGCATCTATGGCTCAAGTACTACAATGTATATTCAAATCATCACCCTGGGATGACCTTGACCTATTTTATTACAAGGTCAATTTTGGAAACATTGGCTTTTACATGGGAAAAATTGAAAACTTTTGATTTTATGAAAACTATTGCAGCCTGAGACCGGAAAAGTGGTAGATGCACACAACTAATGGATTAGATGAAGGTATTTGATTAATTTAGGTCAAGGTCATCTCTTGACCTTGGCCGGTCTGTCGTCCATACACACTTTTCAAAGATCATCTTCTCTGAAACGGCTTGGCTAATCAAAGCCAAATTTTATATGAAGCATCTGTAGGAAGTTGGAACCAATGTATATATGAATAATCCAGGATACAGGACCAAGATGGCTGCCATGCCCATATATGGTAAAAACCCTTCAAAAATCTTCTCTGGAACCGGTGGACCTATTTCAATGAAACTTGGCATGAAGCATCTATGACTCAAGTACTACAATGTGTATATAAATCATGGCCCTGCGATGGCATGACCTATTTTACGGCAAGGTCAAGTTTGGAAACATTGGCTTTTACATGGGAAAAAGTGAAAACTATGGATTTTTTGAAAACTATTACAGCCTAAAACCTGAAAAGTGGTAGATGAAAACAACTAATGGATAAGATGAAGGTATATGATTAATTTGGGTCAAGGTCATCTCTTGACTTTGGCCGGTCCGTCGTCCATACACACTTTTCAAACATCTTCTTCTCTTAAACTGATTGGCCAATCAAAGCCAAATTTTAACTACTTTTCTTTAGTCCAGTGACTCTATTTCTTGAAATCTCAGGTGAGCGATCGTTGCCCTTGGGCTACTTGTTACATTAGGCCACATAAGTTGGTTATATCAACATGAACAGCCTATAGTATCTCTATATGTTTAATTGTCTGTTACCACATCTCCATTTATTACGTCCAAACAAGAATTTTATATAATTCGGCAAATAGGTCACTGTATAGGCGGCAACTTTAATATTCATATCTGGGCGTGGTCGGCTAATCCATCTGTTCAAGTAGGGAGATTATAGGAAAGCCGAACTCAGTCAGCCTAGAGTGCTGTCACATATTTACCGTTAGAGATCAGCTACCTCTATTTTGTCCAATCCAGTGAATTAGACAGTCTTATTTCATTCGTACTTTCTAACGGGAAACATGTGAGTTGAATCTTTCAACTGTATACCTTTAGCTTTTACCCAGGTCAAAAGTAGACTATACCCAAAAACGAATTCATGAGGTAAGGCCCATACAGTAACCTAGTTGCCGAATTATACTGTGTCATCAAAAAACAATCAAAATGTACACGGCATCAATGAAAGATACCATTGCTTAAATTTCGATATTTTAAAAAATAGAAACTGTCTATTAAAAAGTTAAAGGGGAACGCAATAGTCAATAACGATAAGATCTATAATCAAAGCAAATATTTTTGTGCAAATTTTGTTCAAATCGGTCAAGGAATAAGTGAGATCTTGGCATTTGATATTTTTGGAACGAAGTGAATTTCGGCCGCCATTTTGAATATTTTATTAGAAACTGCAAAAATAAAAACATTGTATAAATGTTATATTTCAATATTAATACGGCAAAATATGACCAAAATTGATAATGTAGTATACCAAGAGAAGAAAACATTAAAGCTAAAATGTACAGATATACATTAATAGTGTTTTATTAATCTTGATTATGCATATTTAATTAAGGCTTTATGACGTCATAAAGTGAAGTCATAAAGCCTCATGAATATCCAAGATGGCCACCTCATTAAACAGAAATCAGGGAATATTCAAACCAAGATAGCTTTCTTAATTTTCATCCAATTTTGATAAAACTTGTACCAAATTGTTTAGGGAGGTGAGTACTTTTATATCATATTCATTGTACTTCAGCATTGCGTTTCCCTTTAAGTTGCACTTATGATTCTGGTCTACGGCAAGTTAATTTAATGAGATCCACTAGCCCTGGAACTACGATGCACATGATGCACATGCAATTTGTGAATTTCGAAATTTTTGAGAATTAGAAAAAATTATTTTCACATGTGGCCATGCCTGGATATGCCTCTAAGACCCTCATTGAAAACGCTATCAAATTGGTTTATTTTTTTTCCATAGGCGGTTGGAGTAGATGACCTAACTTTTAGGTAGTACCCAAATCTTGCAATTCTCCATGCATTTCAATGAAAGCTCCTGACATTTGTAAAGGACTGCGTATAATCTATTTGGCTGTGATGGTCACCATTTTCAGTAGCAATGATGGATGACACAATATGCTATGAAAATGAATGCTGAAGTTTCTGCAGTTGTCTATTCAAGAGTGAATCAAATATTACCATGTTTTAATTGAACCTAATTAACTGGTTACTTTTCACTGACGCTAAGTATATTATTATGTAAACCATTTCATTTTTCGACAAGTTCGTCTGTTCAGTTGAAATTTGTCTCTTTGCTGCTTCTCTGACTGCTGAGTAGTATAAGGGTCACTTTAGCCCCATTGAGACCAGAAGCTGGTCTTTATCATAAAGGCTGACTTCTGACAGGAAATTTAATTGCTTTTGAGAAGTATAAGGGCCATGTTAGCCCCGATGAGACAAGAAGATGACCAGTTTGATAAAGGATGACTTCTGTCAGGAAATTTAATTGCTTTTGAGTAGTTTAAGGGTCACTTTAGCCCCAAATCAGAAGATGGCCAGTATCATAAAGGCTGACTTCTCTCAGGAAACTTAATTGCTCTTGAGTAGTATAAGGGTTTTTTAGCCCCAGGAACATCAGCAGATGGTCATTTCTTAAATGTTGACTTCTGATGGGGTCAAGTGGGATGAGAAAACAGAGCAAGGTAGTGTCATGTTCTAGAAAATGGTGACCTTCATCATTCTCATCTGCAGGGTATGGTTTCTTGTTCCATGAATACAGATTTTGATGGATCAATATTTGGAAACATGGGGTACAAGATCTAGGTGATGTTGTCTGCCCACCATATAAGTTTGCCAATTGCATGTATCTCAATTGCTACATGACTGAACAAATATTGACTGCGTTGTTGAACCTCAATACAAACAAACATTCAATTGGATGTAGGAATACCTACACAGGGTCTGGAATTTTCATTCATATGGTCAAAATTATTTACACCAGCCTATAGGCAAAATGAATTTGAAATTCATATTCTTTTATGGTGATGCTAACACAATAGAATAGGTTTCATAGCACTAATTCGTAGCACATATATTCATTTTTGAATGAACCTAAAATCATAGACAATACAAGCAGGGGCAAAGTGTCCTTTCTAGCAAGGCTCTAGTTAGACGTAGTCTCTGTTAGTCATTTTACTGCTTTATCACACTGAATCAGATTTAGGATAGTTTAAAACAATCAATATTGTTGTTGTCCCTGTACGATATGATAAGCATGTTTTCAGTCTTATCATAGACTATTCCACATGGATTATGACGCAGACCGTCTTTTTCCTTAAGCAGAACTCTCTCTTCAACCAGGCCTCCCAAGAGAACGCACACTTCTCCCATCCCTCTGGAACATATGAATACATTGCCCTCCATGTCAGTTGTAACGCCGCGCAGACCCTCTTTCCCCAAAAGATGGCGTTTGATATTCACGACACGTTGATCCCAGTTCCCCTTTAGGTGGCGTTGGACAGTATACGCGCCTGTCTCAGCATTCAGGAGTGTTAGTGTGTTCTGCAGACGGTCTGTCACCAATACAGTTGATTTTTCACCATCGCCATAGCAACACACATACCTAGGGTCTTTAAACAGGTATTCTCCATTTTGATCAGTAGACGCTGACCAGAAGGCTTTACCAGTCTGGTCAATCAGCTTCACAGAAGGCGGTTCAGTCCCGGGACACGTTACCACAAACTTATCATTACATCTGCATATTCCCCATACATCGAAGCCTAGCTTCTCCGTCTTTTTTATTGTAAGAACTCCTCCGCTGATATCCACTATAACAAGATTTCGATTGCCATTGGTTACAATAGCTGTGTTGTCATTGGCAACAGCTATATCCCAAGGTTTATCGGGCAGAAACATACCCAATAGTTTACCGGGTAGGGGGACAGCAGACAAGAACTTCATGTCTGGCGCGAACAGTTTCACTTTACTGTGAAAATGATCTACCAAAAGTGTCATGTTATCATTTGTTATTGCAACACCAGTGATATCATTTGGCGCGATAAAATTATCACCACCAACACGTATGTTGAAAGTGTTAAGTTTCGTTGCTTTGATTGGCGGTGCTGAACGGATTGCAGCCAAAGTCCAACTGCTTGCCATGTTGTCCACTTGCTGCTGTTCCGGTTGATCGTAGTTTTGATATTGCTTTGAATCCACTTTGTGCGTGTCGATCAGGTGCAATGAATTACCCGTACTCGTAAGTGTCGTCGATTGGTTACAGATACTAAGGGCTCTGGAAATAGAGGTGTTAGCTGAACAATTTACAAAATGCATTGTCTAGCATCTAAACCATACAATCCCTTATAGACATGCCCATTAAATAGCATAGTAGTATTTTGTGAAAACCTGGCCATTTATTTTGCATAACTTATGATAAAGCAAATTAATGGTACATTCAAACACAATGAATCTCAGATATAATAAACCAGAAAAGACTGTAGAATAACACTGCAATCATGGTCAATCTGCCTTGACACTTGTCAAACCCCAGACACTAAATAATCAGACAGTAAAAAGGAAATGATGAGATAACACACTTTTAAGGCAAGGTCATCTGTTCTGTTAGAAGTGTAGAGATGTATACACTGAAAAAAAGTTATAAGAGGCCACCTCATACTTTTTCATCTAGTTCAGTAAGTAAAATACGATCAATTAAAATTCATGATCATATGAATAAACCAATGTCTAACAGTGGCTCTGTAGGTTTCTGCATTCCAAAATGCGTGATACTTCTCACATAGACGAAGCATGTGTTAAGGTACCCTCATTTCAAAAAGTCACACTTTATTAACATCAAATTAAATGTCATATTATGACGTTGTGTTTTTACATTTTAATTTATTTGAAAGTGCTACTGACTGCCAAGATGCAAGATAAAATTAAGTCAAAAGTGTTGCTGCAATAAGAATCTTCGTGTCTGTTTTGTACATGCAAGAAGACAACAACCTGAATAACAGGAATTCAGCTTTTGTATGCAATTTGCATACCGACTTTGTTCTTCTCCAGTTGCGTTATTATCAGCAGCATGGCATTGAAATTTTCAGCGATTATTTAGGTCAAATACTAGACTCTGATAAACTTTGAAAATTCAAAAAATCGTCCACAAATTTTGTTATTTTGTTCGTTAAAAATTGGCATTGAAACCGGAAGTGTGCGGCAGCCTTGATCTGTTGGTCCTCAAAAATGGTCTCAAACAGTTCAGTCGAGTTGTATTTCTCATTTTCAGGCCTCATCAAGTGAATTTAACAGGGGTCAACATGTTTAAGAGGCACATTTATGAATTTTCCAAAAAATCTCAAAATTGGTGATTCTCAAAAATGCATAAAAATTCTACCATTAGAGAAAATTCGAATGTTTGATGTTTTTCCGAGCCGTAACAACCCCTTTGATGACACCCGTTCCTAATTTCAATAAATGGTGTGATGTATCCATTTTTTTATTTAAAAACATTGCTTTTTGCATTTTTACTCCAAAAACGCTTTTAGTGAAAGAAAATTATTTCTTAACACTTTGGAACTTTACTTCCTTGACAGACACGTCTTCCGGCAAAAAATCGTGCAATTTTGAACATGGCTTAGAAACAAAAAATGAGTTTGAAAAGTGGCCTCTTATAACTTTTTGTCAGTGTATAGGGTCATTATCAAAAAATGGAGCAATCCTTGTCCTTGATGGTTTTCTCGCAAGCGCGATGTCCGAGGTTTGCTTTTTCCATGTATAATATTAGTTTCCGCGGTGCTTTACTAGAACCACACGCGATTTCACGTTTCCGAGAACGTTATTTGCAAAAAAGAGATGCTAGAAGTGCTATTTTATCGATTTTTACCTTGTCCCAGGGTCAGGGTAAGTAGTTTTATTTGTTTCCATTGCAAAAGAAGCTTGACAGAAATCACATTTTCTGTGACCATCTATTGCATAGAATGTTATTGAAGTCAAATTCAAAAATCTAATGATATATAAAGTGCTATTTAAGGGTGGGGCACATATATAGTGTTGTCCCTGGAAAACGTATCAGTGCTGTCACAGTTATTGAAAATCGATTTTGACCAGAGTTGCAAATCATTTTCTCGGATCAAAACAATCGCGTTTTGTAGACGACACCAAGCTGAAGAAGTTACGGTAAAAAACTTTTGAACAAATCGCATTACTCCGTTGCTATACCATAAAGACATGTCAGAATTGGAGTGGGAATTTTACAAGCATCAGTCCTATCACGCGCATTTTGCAGCTTATTGTAAATATCACATACATTTTAAAACCATGACTGAATTTCAACTTAGGGACAGTAAGAATAGACATGCAAAGTTTTCATCCTGCATTCTGTTGTTAGTCATTAGAATTAAATTTCTGTGTGAAACTCAGTACTGTCACGGTCAGTGCTGTCACGGTCGTGACAGTACTGATGCATTTGTGACAGTACTGAGTCGACTTCTGTCAGCAGGTGTAGATTCAAGCAATTTCCTAGACTAAAAGAAGCTAGGTCGCCTTTCATGAGAGGGTCTCAGCTACTAACACCAGCCGCGGCCAGAAGTGGCCAATTTATATCCGCTTGAAAACCATTTGAGGTGTGTGGGGGTGATACAAAACTTCAAATACAATCGTCTCAGCTACGATCAGAAGCAATTTTTTGTTTCACCTGTTTTCAGAGGTGTTTTGTAAAAGTTGTACCCTTGGCTTTGTTTCACTTTTTCCAAAATCTGTAAGTTAAACAGTTTCGGAAAATATATACCTTTTAATCATTCTATGCCACAGAATTCCGTTATGTCCAAAATTCTATTTCATCTTCAAAATCATGAAAAATTAAGAAAGAGGAGGTAACTCCTTACTTAGGAATCGGATTTGGCCGAAACGTAATATAATTAAAGCTGGTGTGTATATCCTGGTTACGAATAAGTTTGAACAGAATCAGATTAATAGCTAGCTAGAAAATAAGAAAACATTGTTTTCACCATTATAACCCTATGGGACCTATCTGTTGCCATGGTAACCAGAGTTTTGATCCATTCCACCCTATATTGTAATAAAAGTTGTGTTCTGATAAAAAGATGCGTCATGTGAAATTTGATGGTTCTGGGTTCATTGGCTTTAGAAATTTGGCACTTTTTGTTGTAGATTTTTTCTCTACGGACAGGACATTTTTGACCAAAATAAAATTTCTGTAATTCTACATTGTCATTGGCGTGGGTATAATATTTTTGTCATGACAATTATCAGTTAATAAGACTCCATTTCCCAATGTAATTTAAACTTCCAGAAGTATGTGACGTCATTGAGAAATGACATCTTACGGACAGGACACTTTTTTGTTACATTGTCCTCAGTAATTTGGGATATAAATATCTATCCAGTGATAAAAGTAAATCACGCTACTGGTTATTTTTACCGATAAGGTATGTCCAAATATTGTTTATAACCCATTGGAAGTAGTATTGGATGTAACAGTCTGACTTATCTGGCAGGTCACTTTTCTCACTTTAAAATACCTCATTTTGGCACATGTCATCAGCTTTAGTAATCATGGCATAACTCAAAAACAAATAGTCATAGCCCATTTAAATAAACGACAGAATAAAGGGGATATGGCCACTTACTAGCCACAGAATATTTTATATGCAAATAAAGTGTCAGTTTCAATCCCCTTACACAATAAAAGAAGCAATTTTCAAGTGAGACAGTATAACACCTGTTTTGGGGGTATTTTTAGCTATTTAAACTTATACTGTGAAAAAATGGCTTGTCCAATCAACATGATTTTTTTAGGCCAGTGAGAATTAATTGATCTTGACACCCTGCAATTCAATTTAAGTATGTTAGTGTTGAAGAATTCGTTACACAACCGCATAACACATTGTAAATTTAAAATTGTCATCTGATCTTAGCTGACCCGAAAATAAAAATCTTCGTCGACCAGGGTATATCCAATTATCCCGCGGGCGGTACTCCAATAATGATATTGAGACAGTATGTGTATGCCCTTTTTGCGTCGTCCATTCCAAATAAGATTACCCCTTTTCAGTATAAAAGAAATTTTAAGCCCCCACTTTATTCAGAAAAATTGCCTTTAAAACGCCATCCTTTTCCTTGAGGGGTACTTCTGGCACGGATGTGCCGTAAAACCTACCAGATTCATATACATGTACCTCGAGGAGGCGGTTGTAACGGGTATCCAAATCTGTTTTGGGTAAAAACAAAAAACAAAACACACACACACACACACAAAAAAAAAAAAAAAAAAAAAAAAAAAAAAAAAAAAAAAAAAAAAACCTTAAAATTTCACATAATACATAACAAATACGAAAACATGCCCATGCAATATACAGAGATTTTGAAAGTTGTTAAAAATGAAAATTTACAGTAGAAAAAAAATGCTGTTTTTCTTATTTTTGCTCCAAAACATAGATTGTGGGTACACAACGGTTAGAACCGCCTCGCGAGGCGGTTCTAACGAGTACCAATAATCTATGTTTTGGAGCAAAAATAAGAAAAATAGGTATACCCCTTCATACCCCAGTTTTATTATTAAAAAGTTGGGTTTGTGGGGGGGAGGGGGTACACATTTCACGGACATGTTTTCCTGATGAGGCAAAATGGAGGCAGTAATATAGTAATATAAAGTTCGAGTAAACAAGTCCCTCAAAAATTGATTGTGTTCTCACAGTAGATCTAATTTATATATTTTCTTCGTTGGGCGTACGCCGATAATGCTACAAGCCCGGTGAGTCACTCGATTGACAACGATCACTGTGACGTGACAGCAAACCGGCGAGCCTCCTCTTTTGGCTGATATCACGTGACTGGCTAATCCAGCCGGTGCAATACTGGCGTCCTGTGAAAAAGTCCTTGAATTTAGGGAGTCTGAATAGCTCAGCGGTATCCTTCCGGAATATCTGAACTACAGTCAATAGACATAATTGTTCGTCACCTTCGGAAAACTCCATAGACTTAAATGTTTTTTTTATCCTGCTTCTCCTGGTCAACATATCTTATTGTTTTTGGTGCCATTTGAAAGGTAAATGAATAAAGCAATAAACAAAGGTCTTTCAATTAATTTCCATGCATGCGTTTTCAAACTACATTTTTTTTAAAAGTAGCGAGAATTAATTTCGCTGAACTTTAAACTTTTGTATTTCAAAAGTGAAAAGTCGATACTTCACCAAATGACCTTCTTTGTTTATTGCTTTATTTATTTAACTTTCCAATGACACCAAAATCATAAAAATGTGTCGACCAGAAGAAGCAGGATAATTTTTATTATAAATGTGAAAATACATTGAAGTCTATTGAGTTTTCCGAAGGTGACAAACAATTATGTCTATTCACTGTACATACGTATTCCGCAGGTTGCGGATTCGCGTCCCGGCATGGACGAATGTATTTTTGAAAAGAAATACAAAGGATATTAATCAAGAAAAAAAGTGGTAACTCCGTCCTGACATGACTGAACGTTATTGACTCGGGTATATTAAACAAACAAAAATATAAGACGCGTGATGAGAAGACATGATTTTGCATATGTGAAAGCAAAAGAGCAGCTCAGCTGCAAGGTAACCTAAATTTGAGGCCCATCCAAGAGTATTAGCTCCAAGGTCACTAAAAGAAAAATGACCTTTCTCCCCCAGCTCCCTTAAATGTTTTCCTTGCTCCCAGCTTCCTAAAACCAAAAATGTTCTTTTAAGCGCCAACTCTCTTCAAATGTTTTCCAGTTCTCCCAAGCTCCCTGAGAACAAGTGGCCCTGCCACCCAGCTCCCTAAAACATGTGACAGGGTCCAAATGTTCCTGCGGTCTTTTGTCGTGAAGAATCCTGGTTGTTTCAGACATGGTCGAAAGGCCCAAAGACACATTTTCTCATGCTGCAGCTTAAAGTGATAAGCTGAATAGTGCTTCTACTGCGCTTTACGTGTTACACTGCGTTTGAACGTGTTGTGTTAGAGCATTGGATCTACGCAAAGGTGTCCCTGGTTCGAGCATCAGCCGAGGCTTCATTGGTTGCTACCTTAAGTCAGTCACTGCCCCGAAGCTCATCAGGTAATGGTCAGAAATTCATCAACTCCGCACACATTGGAATGAAAAAGGCGAGATCGGATAATTATCAGTGCTGTCACGACAGCATCAGTGCTGTCACGATATCAGTGCTGTCATGGTCATAATAATTTAAAATACTAGAAACGCAGCATATGAACATAATTGCTTTTGGTATATAATGATACTATACTGAAATAGTAAACGTTTAGCTGAAATTATTTTTGGATTAATCGTACAAGATTATGTCTATAAAAATAAAGCGCTTCAGAAACAGAACAAATCACAATATGTGCATTTTCATTGGAGCTCTCTCCTTCGTGAATTCATTGAAAGTATTTAAAGCTTGTGTGAATTTTTGTTCGTGACAAGTTATATATACCCCCACTTACAGATTGGGGAAGTCTTATCAAATGAGCGTTTTACGCAAGAAAGTTTGTTCGTGACAGCAGTGATATTTTTTCAAGGGTACCATACAATTAATTAATGCTGGTGCACTATTTGTTCAGTTAAACTTGGCATATTTTATTTCTATATTCTATATGCCCCAGTTAATAAAACTAACCCATTAAAAAAGAAAAAATACAATTATTTTTTTCGTTTTGCCTTTCTGGATTGCTCCATTTTTTGATAATGACCCATATAAAAGTAGTCCGACAATCGGGCTTTCGTTCCGTTCACTTCATTTATTTTGTTGGTCGTGAACTCTACGGACAAAGCTGGAGAGAATGGTACCCGGCTCGGAGGCGGCGGACGACTTGTAGATCTGCAGTTAATATAAAAGGTGTTGAAATTTCCAAAACAAAGTTTTGAATGGCATATTTTATTTCTCCAGCCACATTTTCTAGAATAAATCTACATCATGAATGATGTTTTTTTCTAATTGATAGCCTCAGCTTATAATAATTGAAGAAAAATGTAAAAGTTGGCCATAATCAGAAAATGGTTCAATCAGAAAGAAATTCCCAGGTTGGAAAAACTAAATTGACAATCAGGTCCACGGGGGTTGAACTGGTGTTTTATCTTTTGGTCCGGATTTTCAGTAAGTTATTTGGCGCCCAGGGATCCTCATCGTCGGGCAGCTTACTGAATCTGTGAGTCTTCGTTTTTGATTCATCATGGTGGTTATCATGATTTATTTGTTTGTCCTTAATGATTCATGGACAAATAAGAGATTCACCACGAGGACCGAATAACTAATAAAATGTGAACCACTGCGGAAGCTGAGGGTCCCGGGTCGTTTCGCCCGTGAGTTGTTTCGCCCGTGAGTCGTTTCGCCCGTGAGTCGTTTCGCCCTGGGTCGTTTCGCCCTGGGTCGTTTCGCCCGTGAGTCGTTTCGCCCCTATTTGGTGAGTCGTTTCGCCCTTATTTTTCTACCATGCCCAAATGTGTAATCTGGAGTATTATTTGTTATTTATAACTTAAGGATATGTCTTGGGCTGATCATTCATAACTGGCTTTTGGGTTGCACGCAATCATCAGAGTCATGTTTTATACTTTTACCATTTAAAAATACTGATTATTGGAAAGATGTTACTTGTATGAATAACATTTATGTTCTTAATCCTTTTTTCCATTTAACATTTCAAGAATATCGGCCATCGGTCACCGCCAAAGACACAGCATTCACACATCTCCTTTAATTGATAAACACGATTATTGTCACCTTACGTGTGATTAAAGGCGTAAAATTAATGGATTATCGCATTAATCAATTAACGTGGACAAATATCACTTTTCTGTTAATTATTTGATTAGTTTAGCTGACTGTCGAAATACTAGAATTACCATATCTATCTAAAATGTTTAAATAAAATAATTATGATATTAACAAGATACGTCAAGATACTCATTTTAACCAAACCTACCTACCTACCTACCTATCAACATCTGACATCAACAATAGCAATATCAACAACAACAACAACAACTATAATAATATTAATAATAATAATGGGCGAAACGACTCACGGGCGAAACAACTCACGGGCGAAACGACCCACCTAATAAGGGCGAAACGACCCACCAATAAAACCAGGGCGAAACGACTCAGGGCGAAACGACCCGGCGAAACGACCCACGGGCGAAACGACCCGGATTCCAGCTGAGGGTGAGGTTATGGCCATATAAAACTAGTTTAAGCCCGCCTGAAATTTGACATTACTGATCGTTCTTTTCTGTTTCGGTTCCTATTGCTTTACGTTTTGGTGTTGAATTTTTGTGCTCTTTGCACCTGAAGTGCGTTTTGATATATCTTTAGTTAGGTTTGGGTAACTGAATGGCCACCAATTGGGAAATAGCTGCTCACTCGACTTACGATATTTTTTTCTTAGTTTTAGTATCTGGTTGTCAATTTAGTTTTTTCCTCCTCGGTTTTGGTGTAGGATTTTGTTTCTGATTGTGCCATTTCTTTATCAATGCCTACTTGTACCTCCTTATTCTAAGAGAACATATCGTAAGCCGAATGAGCAGCTATATCCCAATAAGCAGCCTCTCAGTTGGTAACGGGTCGTTTCGGCCGTGAGTTGTTTCGGCCTTGAGTCGTTTTGACCGTGAGTCGTTTTGGCCTGAGCCGTTTCGGCATAGGTCGATTTGGTCCTTGGTTGTTTCTGCCAATTTCGGTGAGTCGTTTCGGCCTGATTTTGTTTTTATTAAATCCTATAATATACTTTATATAAGTTGTTTATCTTAACGAGACTGGTTTACCATGTAGACAGTCTTGAAAGGGTACTTAGGTCTATTAAAACGTTAAAGATCCATTTTAAAATGCGATGGACAAATTACATTGGAAACGATCATTTCCATGGCGTCACGGTTTATATAATGAATAAGCATAAACTTGTTAACACTATGCTGCCTAAATGCACGCCGGTGGGTCGGGCGTCAGATGGCCCCGACTTATAGTTATTTCATTTACTTAGTTGGGACCAGAGCATCTTGTCTATTGCTTGACCTTGTCTATTGCTTGACCTACCGGGGTTCGACTGGTGTTTTTTTCTTGCTGCAGATTTTCAGTGATGTTTTTTTTTGGCGCCCAGGGCTATCAATCGCCGGGCAGCTGATTGTATCTGTGAGTCCTCGTTTTTGATTCATCATGGTGGTTATCATGATTTATTTGTTTGTCCTTGATACACCAAAGCCCAAACGAATGCTGTTGGCAATTAGGTCAGTTTAACGTATAAAAAGAAAACTTATTTTTTGCGTGCAAATTGGAACAAATTCAAAACTATTCGAACACAATGTATAGTTACAGGACTAACGTAAAAAAGTACAAGTAGGCAAAGATCAGGAAAAGGCGCAATCAGAAAAAGACTCCCACTCCAAAAACCAAGGTGGGAAAAAACCAAACTAACAATCAGGTACTTATACCATGAAAACATTTCGTAAGCCGAATGAGCAGCTATTTTCCCAATAGGTGGCCACTCAGTTACCTTAACTTAACTAAAAATATGCAAACATACATAAGGCGCCAACAGCACAAAAATATTTTAAACACCAAGACATAAAACAAAAAGAACCACCACAGAAGTATCGACTTGGAACGATCAGTAACACAAAGTTACTGGCGGGTTTAAATCGATTTTACACGGCCGTAACCTCACCCTCAGCTTCTGCAGTGGTAACAAAAGTACCATAACGTTTGGCGCTGTAATCGTATGACTAGATGTGTTTTGAGCACTTTACTGTACGTTTGGCGTCAGCACAATTTGCTAGCGCCTTAAACGACATTGAAAGAAAATGAACATGTTTATTCTG
The DNA here is from genome assembly GCA_964017185.1 of Rugalucina vietnamica. Taxonomy (NCBI): domain Eukaryota; kingdom Metazoa; phylum Mollusca; class Bivalvia; order Lucinida; family Lucinidae; genus Rugalucina; species Rugalucina vietnamica. The sequence goes on along the minus strand of OZ024878.1, from coordinate 50,243,357 downwards.
CTTTTTCCTAAGCTTTAGTTTGTTAGCTACCACCGGAGATGGTTTGCTTTCACAAAGAAAAAAGTACAAATAGGCAATGATCAGGAAATTGCGCAATCAGAAAGAAATTCCCACTCCATAAACCGAGGGGTGGGAAAAAACTAAAATGGCACTTAAGTACTTATACCATGAAAACATGTCGTAAGCCGAGTGAGCAGCTATTCCCCAATAGGCGGCCACTCAGTTACCCGAACTGAACTAAAATATGAAAACATACATAAGGCTCAAACAGCACAAAAATTCGACTCCAAAACACAAAACAATTAGAACCACAACAGAAGTATCGCCTTGGAACGATCAGTAATATAAAATTACTGAAAGTCCCTTTCCTGTAAACACAATTAGGTTTTCTTAAGAAAAGTCACGTCTTGATGAAGTTGAAGAAGGCAGCTTTAGCAAAAACGTTTAACTTTAAATCAGTTTTAAGCAAATGATAGCCGATATAAAGTGTTGCGTTATCAAAGTCCGTCAGTATATGAAAACGTATATAATGTGCAAACAGCGCAAAAATCAACAACAAAACAAAGCACTTAGAACCACAACAGAAGTATCGCCTTGGCACGAATAGTGCTATTAAATTACTCGGATGCTTAATCCGGTTTTCAGGGCCCTATTATACCTCACCGTAAGCTTCCTTCGGCAGTGGTTCCCAACAATTAGCTAGTTGTTCATCTCTAACTAGTCAATGAATCATCGCGGACAAACGAATAAATTATGATAACCACCATGATGAATCCAAAAATGAGGACTCACAATACGCTTACCCTGGGCGTCAAACAGCATAACTGAAATCTGTAGCAAAAGAATATAATTCACCAAACATGTCGTATTGATCAGAATTTATTTCCGTTTCCACACTTACCCCCACTGCTTGAACCAAAACAAACGATTTGACAAGATATGAATTAACTGACAATCTCAGTTTTGAGAGAGAGAGAGAGAGAGAGAGAGAGAGAGAGAGAGAGAGAGAGAGAGAGAGAGGGGGAGAGTGAGTGAGAGAGAAATAAGTTTGGCAAAGTGCAATTTTATGATAATAATAATAATTTGCAATTCTCGGTAGACAAACTTTATCGAACTGCTTGATATTAAGTTCTTTTGTGACAGTACATCCCATTTGTGAGATTAGTTGCTAATTTTTATCTGAGATAATTAAACAAATCTCAAAAATAGTTTTAATTACAGTTTGTAGCGTATGAATTTGAAAACGAATCGGACTTTTTAGCGCAGTTCTAAATGTTTTTTCTTCCGCCAATTTATGTATTTTCAGTACTAGAATGCAATTTTTTCACATTATTGTTTTGAAAAAATTATTGTTTTGTTATTCACCAAAATCAAGCCGGTCACGGTGCATATATCGAATAACTGACCTGTTCTGTTTACATCCCAATAAAATGAATACTTAATACTTGCATAAATTGTGAAGAACTAGTGTATTTGTCGACGAGATATTTTAATTTTTAATGCTTTTGCTTAAATGTATTGTTTTTGCAGAACGTATTTATGTATAACTAGTGACCTGCATATGTAGTTCATTAATTTTGACTGCTTGCCTCGGTATGTGCCTTTGTTGGTACCAAAATATTTTCACTGTCACTAGGGTGATTCGCGGCGAGATACTGTTACACTACTTTCATTTTAAACAATAGAACCGTGAGCTTCACAAAAAGACGCCTATGCAATTTACAGTTGTCCTATGGTTGTAAAAAATGAATTTGCTTATGCACATAGATTCTGGATACTCGGTTCTGACGAGCATCCACAATGTATATTTTGGCAATAATGAAAAAAGACTATTTTATATTATTTTAAATCTTTAGAAAACCCCCTATATCTATGTTTTGTAGGACTCACAAACCGTTGGCAAGTCCCACAAACTGGGCCAATACCACACAGACTCTCATAGCTAGGGGAATAGTCACTGAAAACAATCCTGAGAGCTCTAAATTCCAAAACTTAGTTACCCAAACTTAACTAAAATATAGACGAGCGCATAAGGCCCAAACAGCACAAACATTCAACAGCAAAACATAAAACAATAAGAACGTGTATCACCTTGGAACGATCAGTAATGTAAAATTACTGGCGGGCTAAAGTAAACTGTTTCACCTGATCGAATGATTTCATTCCAACTGCAACAGCCTGAAACTTGTCAGAATTGCGTGTTTTTATTAAGAACAGTAAGAGATAGATTTTATATGTGTTGCAGAAATAATCACTTTTAGTTTAACTTTTACCTTTCCATAAAATTCACAAAATTCCTGTTATTATAAAAAAAACCGTTTATTGTGTTTTTATAATAACTGAAATTTTGTATTCTAAAAAAAGAGAGAACTGATAGAATGGGGCGTTTTTGAAAGCAATATAAAGTTTGAATTTTGTTACTTTAAAAAATGCATTTACGTGGTGTAGCGTTTTCTTTTGTCAGTCAGCATATATGTGTGCTGCCAATGTTTAAAATAATGCAGTTGTTGAACGTTCCCTACACGGACATAGATACAGGGAAAACCGAATTTCAGATATGCAACACATTTCAGATTACATACACACTAAAAGAACAAAGAGAGGTCCATACTTTACAATGACTCCGGGCAATGACTACTAACCTTAATCGTGAATTTTGGCCTTTCAAGTTGAAAAAAGTACACGTTTATTTCGCACGTTTTGTCATGATGAGGCTCAAATGAAAATAATATTTTATACTTTAAGACTCTTCAACATTTAATGCCAATAAATTACAACCCGTGATGTTTATTCTTAAAGCCAATAAAAGTCTCGTCCTTAGAAAATGACCTTTCCGGTGTTAAGAATCGCGTACAGACTCATACTTAAGCGTAGTAGTTATACTGAAGGGCCAACGGGATCATAATACGGAGCGTGAAAGATAAATTGTCATTAGACACTGTTGAGATACGTATCCATTAAATTGACTTTTGATTTGAAATGAAAAAGAATAGTTTGAGCCACTGCATGGGAAAACCAACAATCTGCATAGGCGAAAACAAAGGCGCAGATCAGCTTCGCAGTAACTGCGAAGCTGATCAGCGCCTTTGTTTACGCTACACGGATAGTACACTTCCTCTACTTTCTAAATCCAAAATTTCCAGCCTCTAGCCATCTTCTAAGACTGTATGCATACAGGCTGGTTTGTGTCAGACCTGGGGTCGGAAACCCAAACTGTTTGTTTTGTCATGCACAGGCTCATTTATGTGTTCACAATAGATGTCTCATAATGTATTCTGGATATCAAGTATGACATCATATAGAAATTGCCCCAGAGACACACACAAAAATCACGTGTGTACAGAAAAGAAGAATAAATCAGACTGTCAGACTAATCAAATATATATTACCAGAGTCTTCGTGGTATCTCAGTCCAGCCCTTCATCCAACGAACGGGGAAGTAAGACAAAATTATGAGTCATCAGTGTGCACGTTTATTTTGTTGTTTATGTTTTTTATTTTATTTGGTTGAAGAAGCATACTATATTTTCATAACAATCTCGAGTCACTTCCACCAAACCGATGTGGTTCTAGAGAAAAAAAAACGTAACATAGGGTAAACGTGGTAGCTCAGATTAGTTCAAAAGGTGAGTGGTAATTTCGTACGTCAAACTTCTGTTGTATTAATCCTTAGTGTGGATGGTACATATTAAACGAATAAACACATGATCATTTGGCTTAACATTCACTGTTCGAAGTACGTCACCAAACGAATTGAGGTGACTTCTTTCTTAACAATGAATGACATGGCTTTCCTTAGGGGATCTTGAATTTCTCATAATCGTCACTTCATCACGAAAATATGTCAGTGTAATGTATACCCACTTAAACCCCACTTTTATATAGCAAAACTGGGGTATGCAGGGGTATAATTATTTTTCTTATTATACCCCCCGCCAAAACGAAGTTTTAAGGGGGGTATACTGTTTTCACGTTGTCCGTCCGTCCGTGCGTCCGTTCGTGCGTCCGTGTGTGCATCCGTCCGTCCGTCCGTCCGTCCGTCTGTAACGTTTTGTTTCTTTAATATCTTGAAGACCCATTGATGGAATTTCATGAAACTTTGCAGGCATCTGTATATCTATGGGGCAGATATGTACATGCAAAAATTAAGGGCTAGGGGCCAGTCCCTTTTGAGTTACTTCCCTTTATAATTCTTGATGGCTTTTCTATCCAGTGAAGATAGTGCATTTACGGGCCGATCAACTCCTACAACAGTTTTTGTTGGAACTCTTTGATATTATGCCTAAATGATGTAGGCCCATTGGACATTTGCATGAAGAAATGTTATCGCGAAAAAATAATTTTTGACAAAATGACAGCTATGAGAACTTAGGCAATTTTCTTACTTTTTTATACAGGTAAGGGCTTTCACGGGCCGATCAACTCCTACCACAGTTTTTGATGGAACAATTTGATATCATGCCTACATGATGTACACCCATTGGACATTTGCATGAAGAAATGTTATTGCGAAAAAATAATTTTTGACAAAATGACAGCTATGAGAACTTAGGCAATTTTCTTACTTTTTTTTTTACAGGTAAGGGCTTTCACGGGCCAATCAACTCCTACCACAGTTTTTGATGGAACAATTTGATATCATGCCTACATGATGTACACCCACTGGACATTTGCATGAAGAAATTTTATTGTGAAAAAATAATTTTTGCTAAAATTACAGCAATGAGACCTTAGACAATTTTTCTTAGTTTTTTTTACAGGTAAGGGCTTTCATGGGCCGATCAACTCCTACCACAGTTTTTGATGGAACACTTTGATATCATGCCTACATGATGTACTTCCATTGGACATTTGCATGAAGAATTGTTATTGTGAAAAAATAATTTTTGATAAAATTACAGCTATGAGAACTTATATATATAAATATTTTTTTTTTTTTTTTTTTTTTTTTTTTTTTTTTTTTTTTTTTTTTTTTTACTGTTAGAGGCTTTCTTTGATGGAACAATTTGATATCATGCTTTCATGATGTACACCCATCCATTGGACATTTGCATGAAGAAATTTTATTGCCAAAATAATTTTTGTGGTAAACAGTTATCCTGCGGGGGGTATTTAATAAGCATTGCTTATTGTCTCTTTTTTCATTTTTGCTGCCAAAAATAGATTGTGGGTTCTCGTTAGATCTATGTCTTGAGCAAAAATATCAAAATTTTTCAGCTGAATTTTTAAAGCTAAAAAATCTCTATATACTGCATTAGCAAGTTTTCATAATGTTTCTTGTAGAACCTTTCTTTAGTATCAAAATCATAGCATTAACATCCTCTCTTATTAATAGGAAATAATAACTTTCGTCGCCTTTTTTTAGAGGAAATTTAAGTTCATTTTATATTATTATACTGTTTATTAATGATGATCGCCTGAAGTAAATATCTTATAACATAATCCGGAGCCTAAGGTTTTCAATCAAAGACATCACCCCTTGGCGGATTCACAACTCTTCCATAGTGTAGATTATTTTTTTTCTTTTGGTCCGTTGAGATCAGCGAGGGTACGATGAGAAATCAGAAAAATATTATCGGTTTAGATTCATTTTCTAACCGACGTTTAATATATTTGGCCCCATTTTGGCAATACTAGTAAATGTTTTTCATATTCTTCAATCATCGAATCTGCATGATTGTAGAGCGCATGCTACGCTTCCTTATGCATGACCAAAGTCAGTGATCATGGAAATGGACCCGTCGACTTTTTAATCGGACCTACCATTAGTCTTGGAACATAACTTTAATAGTAGATCTGATCAATTTTTTTATATTCTTCAATAATGTAGAAATCCTGTGGATTTCATTTGGTTTTATTTCTTTGTTGAAATTATTAACTATATGCTCGCAGAGATGGCATGTTGTCATATACAGGGTAAGTCGAGTTCGAAAAGCAAAGTGTAAGTTGATTTGCTCGGGTGTCTGTGCAGATGGGTAATCTGAAACCAGGTTATGCGCTTTAAAGTTCGACAGTTCGTTTTCTGGCCAAAAATGGGCTGTTTATCGGGTAGGATATTCTTTAAGCGATAATCAAGGAAGTCGGACAGTCCGAACTTATGGCAGTTAGCCAGCATTTCGGCTCAGCATCTGAGGTAATTAGTCCGAAGTCGGGTAAAGATAAGAAAACAGTGACATTTTAACGGGCTGTTTTCGGGGTTTTGTCAGCTTGTACAATATGCATATTTACTTCATATTTCTACGAAAATAACTATATTTTGAGTAGTTAAATGCAATGTTGCTTTGTGCAGATCGTTTCTTCCTTGTTAAGTAGTTAATAGTATGAGATGCCCATGTGATTGTCCGAACAAATATTTATCATAGCCCGTTCAAGCATCTCTGGTATTTTCGGGCAATGAGTCACTAAGACTATAAAAAGGCATCTTATGTGCAACCTGACGTTCTGAACGCTTGTTTGGCATTGAAAAGTGTTCGCGTTTGGGGTTATTTTGGAATATTTAATGGAATAATTTACGTTTAGGACTTAAATCGAAAGTTATAACAAAATTGTATATTGTCCTGCGAATTGCTGTTAAATTAACTTTATAGTATGTGTGTTGTGTTTGTGTGTTTATGATTTACTTTTATTCATTAAAGGATACATATTCGCTTAAAATGTGTCAGTGATTCATCCTGTCCTTATATTTATATAAGGTGGTGGCAGCATCCTATTTTAAAGTGTTTTAATCAGAACCATAGTTCCGGTGTAAAACCGAGAACTTTACAATTGGTGAACAGCGGTGGGATACAGACTTTAACACGCGTATTTTGATCCTCATGGGTAATATCCGAAGTAGGCAAATTCCAGTAAGTGACGCTTCAATAAACACAGACGTTTCTTTTCAATTCACTCAAAGTGTTGTTTTAAAAGAATTAAATGACATAAAAGATAAAATACAAGACGTCGATTCAAGATTATTTAAAACGGAAACAGCAACGGACTTAACACTTAGACGCTTGGAAGAGCACGAAGCATGTTCAATGAAACTTATTGAAACATACAGAAGATTAGTATTTGACGTTAAAGCAGAGAAAGACAGAACCATTGAAAAATTAGAAAAAGAAATAGCATTTTTAAAGGATATTAATTCGATGTCGACGGACGTTTAACCAGATCAAAATGAGCTCAATCCTTAAAGACGTCGAAGAACTAGAGGAAACATTAAAACAGATAAATTTGGAAAAATCAAATTTGATTGAGCATTTGAAAAAACAAGACGACAATTTCATTTCAGTGGTGAAGGATTTACAAACTGTTTATACATCCAAAATAGACAATTTGAAATTGGAAATAGAAAAATTAAGATTTGCTCTCTCTAAGTCTGAAGGTGACGAAGAACCACTTGTCTTTAAGTTGGAATAGAATTTACGTTCAACAGAGACGCATTTGTTTTCATTTGACAAAATTTATACATAAACATGGGGCCAAAGAAGGCAGCTGCAGATAAAAGTAAAGAAAAGGATCATTCAGATACAGAGGATATTGAACCAAACAGAATGGAACGTTTAGAAGAAGAGTTGAACAATTTACGAGAAATGTTGCGCGAGTCAGATAAACGTATAGCAGACACCAGATTACAATCACTAACCGAAACAAAGCGGCTGACCGACTTGCTTAGACAACAAGACGATATACACAGACAAGAGAGTGAAGAATTTGCCCAAAAGTATGATTTGAAACTAAGGGAAATGTCCGAGGAAAAGGACGAAGTTATATGTGACCTACAGGAGAGACTGCGCATTTATAAACAAATGCATGATGATGTACAACAAGAGTTAGCACGAAAGGTTCACTTTCGAGATGATGACACAGTGATCTTATCACCTAATACTTCCTTTTCGCTTGGTAGTAATTATGGTGATAGTAGCTCTCGTCAGAGGAATGAAGATGGGACGCATGTTACCGTAGGCATGGGAACCGTCAATACGGAAGCAAACGTCACACCTAGAAGGATCGTGGAGCAAAGGAGAAGAACTGGGTCTATATTTCCGTCCAGGAATAATTCCGAAGAAATGCCGACGGGCACCTTAGGGATGAAATATGATGTGCCTTTACCTCGACAGCTAGTTTATGATGGTAAGATGTCATGGGATAGTTTCATAAAACCGTTCTTAGCGACGGCTGTAGCTTGTGGCTGGAACGAGACTGACAGGCATTTTAGGCTTATTAGCAGTCTACGGGGAGAAGCAGCTGAGTACGTATTTAACCAACTATCACCTGAAATAACCGAATCATTCCCTGGTCTGCAGAGGGCTCTCGAATCTAGATTTAGGGAAAAACGTACCAGTTCTTCCTATCTGAATGAATTGGAGAATAGAAAACTCTTGCCAAAGGAAAAATTGCTCGAATATGCCGCCGATATTAAGCGATTGGTTCATAAGGGTTACCCGACGGCTGACGAGTTGACTAGAGAAACAATCAATGTAAGATACTTTCTTAGAGGACTAAGTGATCAACAGCTGGCGGTGGCTGTAGGAATGAAAGACCCGAAGACCATAGATGATGCTCGAGAAATGGTTGAAACTTACAATAGTCTGAGGGATGATGTTGGAAGGAGCCAGCGTGTGCGGTCGGTAAAATTTGAAGATAACCCTTCAAAAGAACAACCAAGTCATAATCGGCAGATGAAATCGGTTCCAAAGGAAACATCGAAATGGGTCACAGCAGAAGATATTGACAGAATAATTGACATGAAGTTAAAGGAGAAAAGACGAGAGGGTGAAACTCCGGCACCAAATGGAAAACAGAAACAGCCTGAGTTCCGAAGAGACAGGGGTAACGTAAATAAAAATCATATAGAATGTTTTCATTGTCATAAACTGGGACATTATGCAAACGAATGTCCAGAGAAAGCAAGAAACAGTACCAATGAAAGAATAAATAAGGAAAACTAACTGAGACCGAGTCTGTCGGCCTAGATTCGGTCACATGTTGTCCACTTACTACTTCTGACAGTTTAAGAACTGGTTTTACTATGTTGTTACCTATGAACATTTACTCTGAGGATTGTAGATTCGTAGTTGACACGGGAAGTCCAGTGACATTGATTTCTTCAACTGTGTTCAATAAAATAGCATCACATACTGAACTGAACTTGCGCCCAACTGATCCTTCATTTAAAATAAACGTGGCAGATGAAACCCCTCTTAAAGTGGAAGGAATAGTTAATATACCTTTTAAGGTTCGGAATACACTATTTCACTGGGATATGTACGTTGTGAATATACGTGAAAATGGCTTGATTGGACTTGATTTCCTTTATGAAAACGATTACTCCCTCGGGGCACGAACGGGTCTTCGACTAAACAAGAAAAGGTATCCCTGTATACTGGAGGAAATAAAGTTTTGTTCAAACATATTGTGTACAGATACTGTTAAAATACCTGCTAAAAGTGAAATAGTTATAGGAGGCCAGTTAGAAACTAAAACTTTTAATGGTGAATTTGGAGTTATCTCAAAGCCATGTAGCTTAAAAGTTAAGAACATTCTGATTGGAAATACACTTGTGGACATGAACAAAAGTAACACTGGACTCCCTGTAAGGATTTTGAACTCATCCGTAGAAGATGTCACTTTAAGAAAAGGAACAGTAATAGGAAAACTAGAAGAAGTAAGTAACATCATTCCTTTTGAAAATAACGAACTAAATGTGGAGCCGGACAGATGTGGTGAAAGAACAAATGATAAACTGGACTCAGGGAAAGAGTTACCGGATCATGTAAAGGAATTATTTGATAGATCTGCTGAGAATTTGAACTTAGAGCAAAGTTGTAAATTGTCCAAATTGTTATATGACAATGCTGATTTATTTGCAAAATCTTCGGCTGATTTAGGAAAAACCTCAGTGGTTGAACATACAATTAATACAGGCGATGCACGTCCAATAAAACAGGCTGCACGTAGACCGCCTAAATCGTTAGCTGGGAAAGAAAATGAAATTATACAGGATCAGATTAAAGCTGGTGTTATTCGTGAATCATCTTCTCCTTGGGCGTCGCCAATGGTTTATGTTATGAAGAAAGACGGATCTATTCGACCATGTGTTGATTACCGGAAATTAAATGACTGTACGCTCAAAGATGCTTATCCCTTACCTCGCATGGATGATTGCTTAGATAGCTTCGGAAATGCGAAGTATTTCTCAACGTTAGATCTGCAGAGTGGATACTGGCAAGTTTCAGTTTCAGAAAAAGACAAATCTAAGACAGCTTTTGTCACTAGAAGCGGTCTGTATGAATACAACCAAATGCCATTCGGATTATGTAACGCGCCTTCAACATTTCAACGGTGTATGGAATTAGTATTCAGGGGTTTGCAATGGAAAATATTGTTAATTTATTTAGATGACATTATTATTTTTTCTGAAACTTTTGAAACCCATTTAGACCGGATAAATCAGGTTTTTGGGCGGTTACGACAGGCTGGATTTAAATTAAAATCATCTAAATGTGAACTGTTCCGTTCCGAAGTTACGTTTCTGGGTCATTCAGTGACTAGTAGTGGAATTAAACCAAGTATGGAGAAAGTTAAAGTTGTACAAAACTGGAAGCGCCCGCAGACACTTACACAGGTTCGATCTTTTCTTGGGTTCGCATCCTACTACAGACGCTACATTAGGAACTTTTCGACGAGAGCTGCGCCTTTGAATCGCTTGTTAGAGGCCGGGCAAGCATTCATTTGGACAGACGATTGTGAAAATGCGTTTAAGGACTTAAAGTCAGCGCTTACTGGAGAGGAGGTTATGGCTTTTCCAGAAGATGAAGGACTTTTTATTTTGGACACTGATGCTTCCGATATAGGAATAGGCGGCGTGTTGTCACAAATTCAATATTGTGAAGAACTTCAGAAAGAAATAGAGAGACCAATTTCATTTGCAAGTAAGTCGTTAACCAAAACGCAGCGGAGATATTGTGTTACTAGGCGAGAACTTTTGGCTGTAGTAACCTTTATTCAACATTATAAACAATTTTTGCTTGGAAGGAAATTTGTGGTAAGGACAGATCACAGTGCTTTGAGGTGGGTCATGTCCTTTAGGGAACCAGAAAATCAAACAGCTAGATGGCTTGAAATCTTGTCACAATATGACTTTACAATTGTTCATCGACAAGGTCAAAAACATAAAAATGCAGATTTTCTATCAAGATCATGTGAACCGTCGGTGTGTGACTGTTATGATGGTCAAACAGTATTGTCAGATCTTCCATGTTCTGGTTGTTCAGACTGTTTGAAAAAGCATGAACAGTGGTCATCATTTATGAAGGAGGACGATGTTGTTCCTATGAAACTGAATCGTACGTTTCTTGAGGGAAAGGAACGCTCTGAACGTGTGAAGAAGACTGCTGCTGGGTGTGCAACATATGTATTGGATTATGTAATGTGGTTAGTTTTGACATTCTTCTTAGTTGTGATGAAACTTCCAAAAGCTATTAATTTATGTTCTTGGAATACTAATTCGCGAGCGCGAGATATATCTATTAGGAATATGCATCCAAGTAGTTCACGTTTGGAAATGGATACCGGGATTCAGTATGACATAAGACTGCCTTCGTATATTACAGGATATTCAAGGACTGATCTTGCTAAGATTCAGAAAAACGATCCGGAGGTGGGTACTGTAATAAAATGGAAAGAATTAAATGAAGAACGCCCCACTAGAGAAAGTATTGCATCCGAAAGTCCTTTTACAAGACACTTATGGCTTTTGTGGGATCAACTCATTCTAATTGATGGAATATTGTATAAACAGTGGTTTCCAAAGTTAAAAGGACAGTGCTTCTTGCAATTAATAGCACCGAGAAGGCTATGGAAAGAACTCTTGCAAGCGACGCATGATTCCAAATTTTCAGGACATTTGGGTGTAAAGAAGGTATTAAGTAAACTTAAATTGAACTTTTACTGGCTTCGAATGAAGGAGTACGTTAGACTTTGGATACAAAAGTGCATTGTGTGCGGCAGGCGAAAAGGACAAAATAGGAAGCCAAGGGCGCCTTTAGGCAAATACATAGTGGGGGCGCCAATGGACAGAGTGGCGACTGACATTACTGGACCATTCCCAGTATCAGAAAGGGGATCTAGATACATTCTCGTGGTTCAGGACCAGTTCAGTAAATGGGTAGAAGCATATGCCATCAAAGACCAGTCAGCACAAACAGTTGCCCACGTGCTGGTTTATGAGTTCTTTTCACGTATGGGCCTGCCTATTGAACTACATTCAGATCAGGGAAGTAACTACGGTTCGGAACTATTTAAAGAAATTTGTAAGATCCTTGACATTCATAAAACAAGGACGAGCCCCTATCACCCATCTGGAAATGGAATGGTCGAGGTATTCAATAAAACGCTATTGAATATGATTTCTGCCTATGTAGACGAAAATCAGAAAGATTGGGACTTACACCTGCCGTTGTTGACGTCTGCGTATCGGGCATGCGCTCACGATAGTTCGGGGTTGAGTCCAAACCTCGTCATGCTCGGGCGAGAAGTTCATCAACCGATTTCTTTGGTGTATGGGATACCTGGATTAAGTGATAATTATGTTTCACCAGTGGAATATGTATGTGATTTATGGAATAAAATGAACGATATTCAGGCTTATGTGCATTCATATCTTGGGATAGCAGCAGAAAAGCAGAAACGTGATTATGATTCTCGCATTTCAGTAAGGTCATATGGCGTTGGGGATTTAGTGTTCGTTTACGATGGTAGTCGGAAAGTTGGACTTAATCCCAAGTTAAGAAGTCAGCTTTGGAAAGGTCCTTTTATAATCAAAAGGAAAATGAGCGATTTGTTATATGAACTAGTAGACCACCAGTTGTCAAAATCAAAACTTATTCATCACGACCGATTGAAGCCATACAATTCTGACATTTTTCCAGACTGGGTTCCTAATGTCAGGAAATCTGTTCTGTGTGAAGTCGCTGGGACTCCAATCAATAAGACTGCAAGGAGTAAATTTACTAACAACTCTGACGAAACTGACAATTCAAAAACAGCGAAACACACTTCGAGTGACTCTAAGGCACCACAATCCGTGGGAAACAACGATCGCAGTCGGCCACAAAGACCACGAAGGTCTCCGAAACGTTATGGATATGACTAGAAAAACATAGATGTTTGTAAAACACTGACTTAAGTCTTAATTCTATATAGAAAGTTGAGGGGTATACTTGATAATTTACAGTTTGACTTTGTATTAGTTGATGACAGTTAGATACTGGTATTGCTGTAAACGGTAAAAGGAATAACAGGGTTTAATATTTCAAGATTTAAAGGCAAATATCTGGTTGAAAACAAAATGCATCTCAAATAAAAGTACACAATTTACTGAAAAATATGGTAACAGTTTATTGTTATGGGATAAAAATTAAGGAACTTAGGCTTGTTTGAAAATTTTGACATTTATGTCAAAAGAGCCACCATCTTGAGTATTCATCGGGCTTTAAAGCAATAACTAAATATGCGTAATCAGTATTAATGCGAGAGAATAACATTTCCCTGTCAAGTTTTGATTTGAATTATTATTTTTCTTGTATAAATCAACTGTTGCATATTATACAAAATTGTTTAGCAGTTCAAATTTTATTTCATGTTTTAGATTTTTACTAGACTCCTTAAATTTTCAAAATGTCGGACAAATCCCGAAAAGTTTGAAATAAATAAATAAAATGTCAATGTGTCACTTGTATTTGGACAATTTTTGTTTTTGACAAAATTTGTGCCAAAGTGTCTGGTGGGTTAGTATCTGCAGTTTTTAAACGTAGGCAACAATGACTGTCATTTATGCACTTTATCACAGTAATATTTATTCCTTTTTATTCCATTACCGTTGGTGGGACTTGTGTCCAAGATGATATTTTGCAAAGCTTGATCCGAACACATGTTGTATAAAAAATATGGAGTTTTGGTTTGTAGTATGTTTTATGTTTGTAGAACGAGTAATGGCTGTAAATTATTTTTGCAATGATAATATGCTTGCATGTTTAGGTATAGTGAAGTGTTTTGTCGTACTATAGTCTTTGTGTATTATATGTCAACCTGTATTTGCTATATTACATTATACATGTGCATTGCACATGTGCATTTCTGAGAAAAGATAACGAAAACGGCATAGTCACAGAAAAGTTTCCTACGTAATGATTCGAAAGTTCATGGCAACAAGCGGCTGCAACAAGCGGTTAAATATGCTTTATGAAGCCTGATCGTGTGAGGAATGATTAATGTTCTGTTACTACGTTATCACTGCATATTATCTTAACTACTGGGCGAACATTGTACGATTGAATAATTTCAATATGAAATGAAAGGCCTCTGAGAAGAAAATTCGACCTATTTAACTAACCATTTAAAGTAGTAAGCTTTCATATTGACTATTTCTAAGTCTTCGGTGCTAGATAGCAAAAACAATAATGACGCCCGTTCATCCAATTCCTGCACTGTTTTCTATTTTAAATAAAACAGGCATCAGATAATATTTAGTTCCGTGGAGAATTAAACAACATTCGTCACCACTAGAGTGGTTGGCTGGTAGAATAAAGATTTAAACATAAAGTTATGTATGGTGTCACATTTTGGATGGCATGAACTAAATCACTGGAACGCAGTAATCCTGTTCATTATTAATTAAGAAAATAAGCTGTATAACTGTTCAGTTGAATGCATGTTGTTGTTTTCTGTATCATAATTTAGCCGAAAAGATCGTTTAATATCTTTGTAAGTCAACAATGCCCTGCCAACAGCACTTGTTTGGCTGACATTGGAATTTTGCCCAAACGATATATTGCTTTCTTTTCTGTTTATTCAGAAAGTCCGAAGTCGGCCCGGCAAAGTATGCAGATTGTCCGAGCTCGGACATGTAAAACACATAAATCATGCATTTGGCAGCCATTGATACGCTGTTGAGGTCTTTGAAAAGCACCATTTTGCATTCTGCATTTTAAAAGTGAACAAGCGAGTTTTAACCTCAATATTTATAATTCAATTTTAATTAAAAGTTAAATTTCAATAAGATCAATAAGTTTTCGGTACCTTTTAAATAAATTAGATTCTAAAATAACAAGATTATGTCGTCATCGTACCAGTCAAATACGCGGCTTCATGAGTATCTGTTGAGTCAAGCCATTTTGGAGTGGGCGTCTCAATGGATATACCAGTATATCCGCTGCAGAGGAGAGGAGATGTGCGACGAGTGTCAGGATAATCCCAGGATGAATCTTCATCGTTGCGTCTTGCAACACCCTTATGTTAATCAACTTATGTTGGTGAGACACTTCGATAGAGCATTCAGGGTTATAAGACATCGCATAGAAGGGATTCGAAAGCAACAGGCAGAAGAGGAGGTAGCAGCACAGTTAGTGGTATCCGGATTGCAGGTCGCAGATGCGGTGCAATTAGCCATAGCCACTAAGATACAGAGACAGCTCCAGAGCTCAGCCTTCCAAGTAGAGGTGTTCGAAAAGCTTTGGGCGCGATTGCGTGAGGAGGGCGGTCAGGATCCCCCAGAATATGAAGACCCCCCAGCCTATACCGAAAACTAATACTGTGGGACTTATTGTCTTTGTTTCCGAACTGTATGCACCCATTGCTGCGCGGTCATAGTCAAAACACGGATATTAAAAAAGTAACATTCTTAGGCACTTTTCTAGTTTATTGTATAAACATACTTATCTATAGAAGACTGACTGTCCGTCATGGAATGCTGTAGCCCGAAAAGGAATGCTGTAGCCCGAAATGGAATGTTTTAGCCCGGACTGGAATGCTGGTTGTCCGAAGTCGGGTAAAAATTCGTTGATAAATCAGTGCCAATTAAGAGATAAGTTTGGTTCTATACATTGCGACTACAGTATCTGGACAATTCATTGTATATTTGGGAATTGTTTCGGTCACATCTTTCGTTTTCAAAAAGGGACTAAATCTGTCAAAAACATATGGAATTATTTATCTAAAATAAACTTTACACTACCATTTTCTACCATTTTACATGATCATCCAATGTAAAAACTGTTGCCGCCGGTACAAAGGGAAATATAAACTCAGGAGACATTATTTGACTTATTTACCATTTTATTTCGGTTCTTATGTATGCACCAAATGTGAAATAAACTTGGAAACGGAATTAAAACTTTTCCATCACATCTTAAAAAAAGAACATATCTGGGATGAAAATAAAGACTTTAACATCAAATTAAAAAGACAGGAATACTTTAGCAAAGAACACAACCACTATTTTGGGACTAGGAATATAAAATTTGAAGAGTCGGACATAAATTATTTTCTAAATCACAAAGCAGTCTCCGAGTTTGATGTCCAACCAGTTTTAAATAAACTTTCAAATTTAACGCAAGGAACCATGGAATTCAACTCTAAAACTGCTGCTAGTGCTTATGAGACTGTCACACCCGAGGTCTCCTTTACTACCCCGTTTGAAGAAAACGTCATAAAAGCTGAGAATTACCTTCCTCCACCTCCTGTTTCAAGAATGCCCCCACGTCGCAAGGTGGCGACTGTGCCTCGCCCTTCGAACATAAGTTTGGAAATTCTGGATCAACGTGTCCAAAATTTGGAATTAAAATTTGATCAAAGTGTCCAAAATTTGGAATTAAAATTAGACACCCTGGAACAATCAGTGCAGGCTCTCAGAGATGAAATGCTGACAAGAAATGATCATATTATTTCTTATCAAAGACAGTTATTCCAGGCAATTACTTGCCAATTTAAAGATCTGACGATTGAACTTTTCACCAAGTCTCTGCAGGGAGCTTTGCAGGCTGCAGCAACATCACTTAGCGTGCAGTCACCCCAAAGCGATCGATAAAAGCTGATTATAACAACCAAGGAGTGAAATTAAAACAATAACTTTGGATTTATTGTGTTACTGAGAGCAGAAGAAAATACATACGCCTTTTAAAACTGCATGATAAATTTTCGAACGAACAGTTGAATAACGGCAATCTGTACCTCTTTGATAGCGTGATTCAAACGATATTCATTGAAACAAACTGTGATGTTCAAACTTTGTAGGAAATACGGCATATTTATGTCATCTAAAACGCGGATCAGTTTATTTTTAGTGTTTATAACGATTCTTATCGACTTTTAAGTCATTTATAATTAGTTCAGTTTGATATACAAAATCCTATTCAATGACAGGAAAACTGATTTCACTACAAAAATTCCATTACGTTTTATTTGGGTTTTAAATTGCGAGTTCCTACTGACCAGTTAATGCAAGTGTATATATGAGTTTTATGTATATAGGTTGACGTATGATACCCCTTTGCAATGTTTGTTGTCATTTAGGGAGTGAATTTCGGCTTTGTAATACAGACCACGAAGAGGCATCAGGTAAAACAAAATTCTAATGAGTACATTATCTGGTTTACCTTATGGCCTATAATTCACTCTTTTTGAGTTGTGAGTGATTTGCTGATGTGCATCGCATGATCCTAAAGACATGCATTTTGGGGACCGGAAATGAAGAATTTGTTACTTTTGGCCATTACTACAAGTGCTCTTGTTGCACAACAAATATGATTTTCCATTCGTATTGCATACATAAACAAATGCAAATGATAAAATGATAATGATAAAGTTTTTATCTCATTGAAACCCGGAATCTGTGTGTCAAGTCTTTAGGGGTGCACATCAGAGTCTATGATTGTGTTGTCACTACCACATTCAAGAGGTAGAGACGTATGTTTTGTAAGGTTATCTGTTTGATCATACATGTATACATACAAATGCGATGATTTGCCTTCAAACATTCGTATTGTGTAAGCGTCATAGGTTTATGAAGGTGTACGCTTCACTCATACTCATAAACCTAGGCCAGATCGAAGCAAACTATAATTTGTAACACCAGCTGATGTCTCGCAAATGTGACTTTAGAACCTAACCCAGGATGTCATGACTTTCTTGAGTGTATGAGGTACATGTATGACCAAGGGAGATCTTATGCAAATAGTATGTTTTACGTACCTGGTGTATATCTTATTTTGTGAGTATAAAACGTAGCATTGGCGTAAATGGGACATGCCTGAAGTATTGCAAGTCATCATTCAGTTAACAAAGTTTCTTATACAGTATAACGATAATTGTTTTGACAATTCTGGCTTGGTTCATAAGTTGATTCGTACAGTAGCATGAAGGCTGTCATCGATTTAGGAGCATATCCATTCGGTCTAGGTGACGAGAGCTCTCTAATTATCTGGCACTAAGCACGTACAGATTATTTGTGATTTATGGCAGTTTGGTATGGCCCATTTGTGCCCAATGATCCGTTTTAAATTTAGTATATTTGAGATCATTCTATGTCTTTGTGTAATATATCAATTTACGATGTTATTTTTTTTTTCTTTCCCTTGATGTGCATGCATATATGTATATCGGAATGTTCAATTAATGAAGTCGCTACCTGTGAGAAAGTCACGCGTGTCTTAGTAGAGTAACAAACAAAAACAAATCCAATGTGTATCGATACAGGATTCTGCATGAGTATCCATATCGATGGCCAGAGAATAATGCTATCTTGAATAGCAGAAAATTGTGCATCTTACCATGTCCAGTTATATTTCTGATTAAA
Source organism: Rugalucina vietnamica (assembly GCA_964017185.1). Taxonomy (NCBI): domain Eukaryota; kingdom Metazoa; phylum Mollusca; class Bivalvia; order Lucinida; family Lucinidae; genus Rugalucina; species Rugalucina vietnamica. The sequence continues at coordinate 50,224,741 of OZ024878.1, read as the reverse complement.
ATGCACTGAAGTTCACTTTCGGACAGATTAAAATGCATTGAATGTTCTGACAGCTAGCGAACAGATACAATGTTTTATCAATACAGCTGTATTATTCAAAGTAATGATGCTTTACTGAAATATGCTGTGTTTTGCAAAAAGTTGAGTATGGATTATCCATTTCATTAAATACACATGTAATCTTTGTTCTTGTATCACCATATTAATCACTATCACCATATTCATTACTTAGTATTAGAAATTTGTATTCATATCGTTATGATTATTAGTTTATAGTGTTAGAGATTACATGTATCAATGATTCCGTCGTTTAAAGCGTCAAGTAGCGTTTGTGATTAGCACAATCATTGTATTTACATAGTAGACAAAGATTTGAAATTTCGATCTTGGTTACATGCATGGCATGTGCTAAACTGCAAATGTGCAGAGTAAATTCAATTCGACGATGTTGTTACGTTGTTTGTTAGAGCTTTGGCGTTAGAAAAGATTCTGAAATTCTGACTGTCTGATTTATTGATTTCTTTTCTAAAACTGGAGAATATCTACTTGATCTTCGATATGACGTAATAATGTATGCATCATTGTGAATTATTCATACATGTACTTCTCTATAACAGATGAAAATGATATGTTTCTAATTGCCTTAATTGTTACTATACAATACGTGTTTACATATAGTAGACTAATCTTGAGCCGTCTTAGAATTTGAGGAAAAAGTAAGATTTTGTCTGAGTTGACCTACATTGTCGGGCAGAAGATTTTATCAGTTGTCCGAACTGACCCACATTTTCGGACAAGAAACCTTATCATTGCCCGGAGTGACCGACTTTTCCGGGCAAGAAAGGTATTTCCACGATTTATCTTTGACACTTGGGGCCTGCTGCGTTTGTTTTCTCAGGAAAAGTATTGCTCATCTCATGGCTAATTATAGGGGAAAGTGATCACATTAATCATGCGTTGTTATTTCTGAAGATGCTAATAGTTTGTGAATGAAAGTACTTTTATGAATGGGATTCCATCATTCATTCATTAATAGGTTGAAGATATGATTTTCATCTGTTGCCATGATGTACATTTAATTCGAGAAGTATAATCATGTTATCATGTTTATTTTAGTGTAATCCATAATCATGTATCACTTCATTATTTTGTATCAAAGACGTGCATGCATATCATAAGTAGGATTAGTTCATAGAGGGTATCATTGAAAGGGTTCAAGTGGCATTGATGTGTTCGTTCTAAACGTACAGAGAAAAACGCCTTACATGTATAATTTTTCTACCCAAAAAAAACGGCTTTAGTTCGATCATACAGCAACTATAAACTACGAGTGCTTGTGTCGTCATTGTCGGGTTGCTTCGGCATTGATGGACGACTGAACTTCTGAATTACGGACTTTATTTTTATTTTTTAAACCAGAACACAAGAAAGCCTACTTGACCTTATATATTCATGACTTAATAACATTCCATTATTATGGGTTATGTAGATACTCATATTTTGAGCAGCGGATAAAAATGATCTTTTCTCATTCTTCATACCAACACCCCGGTTTATTATTCTCTAAACTTAGCTTGAGCCCGCACTGGAATTTGAGATAAGAAAACAAGAAATTGTCCATAATGACATACTTTTGCGGGCAGGAAAGCTTATCATTTGCCCGACTTGACATACTTTTCCGGGCAAGACCATTTATCATTACTTTATCTTTGCTTACTCAAAAATGACTGTCTGTACTAATTGACGATGAAAATAGTTAAATTCCAATCATATCAAATATTTTGTATAATAAATAAACTTATTACCTAAAATAACTTGTATATATATATATAAATTGTAAATAAAATTTAATCGGCACTGATCAGATAAGTCTGATAATAAGTTCATTGTTGTGTGTAGCTGTGTCATTAACATCAATTGAGCCGCCACATGGGAAGGCCAACGATCTGCATAGGCGAAAACAAAGGCGCGGATCAGCTTCGCAGTTACTGTGAAGCTGATTAGCGCCTTTGTTTTCGCTACACGGATAGTACAATTCCTCTACTTTCTAAATCCAAAATTCCGGCCTCTTACCGTCTTCTGTGACTATACAGGCCGGTTTGTTTCGGACCTGGTCGGAACCCAAATTGTTGGTTTTCTCACGCACAGGTTCAATTATTAGTGTTTTTGACAATTATCCTTAAGATTATTTACTCCATCTTCCAGTTGTAAATAATACATGTATTTTATAATTGTTCACCTAAACGTTGCTTTCCACAGGTATGATGACATGATGCTTTGTTGACATAATATGAGTAGCCTCATGAGAAAGCCAACAATCTGCCTATGTCAAAACGGGGCAGGGATCAGCTTCGCCATAACAGTGATGATGATCAATGCCCTTGGTTTTGCAACACAGATAGTACAACTCATCTACTCTCTAATTAAACACAGGGGTTCCAGCCTCTGACAGGCTTCCGCGCCTGTGAGGCTCTTTTTGTGTCGGGCCTGTTGGGAGGCCATTTTTTTGGCTTTTTCATGATGTGACTCGTGTTGTTTTATATATTACATAATGTGTTAGTATATGTTTTGTATGAAGTAATATCTTATTCCGACTACTCATTTGACCTTTAACCTTTCCTTGATGCCACTCTTGTATTTCGTTTCGTCAAGATTGGTGTTTCTGGGAATCTAAACATTCATATCAGCACATTCAGACGATGTGGGTAGATAGTCTTGCTTTGGTAAGGCTATCTATTACTCATCTCTAATACATCAAATAGGCTAATACATACTCTTTTTGGAAACTTCTCAGGACTTTGATCTAAACTTCTATATATATTGAATCACAAATACTCCTGAATGACACTTATTTGCTTTTTACACTTAATTTTACACTTAATTTATTGAATATCAACACATTTTTGTGAATATTATCAGCTTATCCAAGGTGAATCCAAACGTACTTGCAATAAATGCAACATTGTACACATCCGTAAGTTCTCCTAATTTGCTTTTGAGACCTGCTTCATCATATCAAGTCTGAGTATTAACCTCTCATATGATTCAGACTACCACATCCTTTAACCTGGAATGTAAAACAAACAGAAATAGTTAACTATACATAAATTATTGAGTATATAGCATGTTTAGTACAATTTTCACTTTCATTAGTTGCATGTAAATAAGGCCATTTATTGTATTGCAATGTTAATGTCAAATGACCTTATATATATATTTTCATAATTCTTAAAATAATGGAAATTTATTTGGGAATCTTTGATTTTGAATTAGTAGTTTTGTATTCTATAAATATGTGTATCATGGTTGTTGAATATACTTTTGTCGTCTACTCACTCTTTCTTTTACTCCTTCTCTGGAAATTCACATTTCTATTCTTATGCTGTCTTCAATCATCTCATAGACTATTAGAAATCTACTCGCTGCTTGATGGTTCCGCACAGGAGATACTGACTGACAAGTTCCAATGGCTGAAAATATAACATTTGGCGTGGGGAATAGATCAGCCCATATAAACCAAAATGCACAAGCAAACAATACAATACAAATGTCATCAATGAAAATTGCTCACTCGAATATAAATAGTATCAGGAATAAAATAGATGATATTACTGTTGAACTTTCGGACTATGACATTATCTGTATATCTGAAACGAAGCTAAATGCCTCAATACCAAGCTCAAATCTGATGATTAATTCATATCATATACCCATTAGAAAAGACAGGGACTATAATAATGGAGGAGGACTTATTGTCTATATTAAAAACAACATCTTTTTTAAGAGAAGGGATGACCTAGAATCAAACAGTATTGAAAATATCTGGGTGGAAATTCAATCTACAAAGAATAAGTATCTACTTGGCCTCTTTTATAGGCCCCCTGAATCCAAATCTGATTATTGGAATGAATTTGAAAATGTTATTGAAAAAGCTTCGGAGGAAAACCTTGACATTATTATAACTGGCGACTTAAATTATGATATTTTAAAAGCAAACATAAATAACCCCCTTTCTAGGATTATAAATAAATTTAACATGCAAAATGTAATTACACAGCCTACAAGGGTTACAAATACTTCATCAAGATGTATAGACTTAATAATCACAAACCACCATGCAATAATAGCAGACACAAATGTCTTGCCCCCTTTTCATAGTGATCACTGTACAGTTACAGCTGAAATCATTTTTAAAACCTATAAGACACAAGCATATAAGAAAACAATATGGAAATACGAACAAGCAAATTTACATTCAATTCAAACTAAAATGGATTCTTTTGACTGGTCTTTTATTAGTAATGACGACAATATGAATCTAATAAATGAGAAGTTCAATGATATTTTAATTTCAACAGCTGAAGAATTCATTCCCAAGGTTACATTTACAGTAAGACCTAATGACAAACCCTGGATGGATGGTGTTATACGTAAAAACATGAGACAAAGGGACAGATTATATCATAAAGCCAAAAATAAGAAAACTGAGCATCATTGGCAACGATATAGAGACAAAAGAAACGAAGTTATTCAAATGATAAGGGATGCTAAAAAATCATACATGCAAAAATTACAAGATAAACTAGCAGATCCAAATTTACCTTCTAAAAACTGGTATAAAATTGCAAATGATGTAACAAAAATGAAAAACAAAAGTAATCCTCCTCCACCCCTAATACAAAATGGTAAGCCAAATATTCATCCTATTGATAAGGCCCAAGTCCTAAATAATCACTTTGCTAATATTTCTACAATTGAAACTGATAAGGAAATTAATGAAAATCTTAATATACCAGATTTTTCACTTAACTCAATAACTGTTACTGAGCAAGATGTTAAGGATCAATTGACTAACTTAAATTCAAACAAGCCAGGAGGACCTGATGAGATTATGCCAAGATTAATTAAAACATTTAATACAAGTCTGATCAAACCACTTACCTTATTATTTAACAGATCCCTCCAGTTAGGCCAAGTCCCAAATCAATGGAAAATGTCGAATGTTTCTGCTATTTTCAAGGGCAAAGGCAGTGAGAATGACCCATCAAATTATAGACCCATCTCTATAACTAGTTGTATAGGAAAAATCCTGGAAAAAATAATTTTTAAATATCTGTACAATTATCTACAAGAAAACAACATATTAACTAAATATCAGTCAGGTTTTCGTCCAAAAGATTCTACAGTAAATCAACTCTTAGAAATTTACCATACCATAATAGAAAATCTTGACAATCAGAAAGATATTAAATTCATATTCTGTGATGTTAGCAAAGCTTTTGACAAAGTCTGGCACAAGGGTCTACTTCACAAATTAAGAAAATATGGAATTTGTGGTAACATGCTGAACTGGCTAAATAGTTATCTTTCTGGAAGGCAACAACGAGTAAAGAATGAAGGTTTTTATTCAACATGGCTTAGTACAAATGCTGGGGTTCCACAAGGATCTGTCTTGGGCCCCTACCTATTTTTATTATATATAAATGATATTACAGAGAACATAAAGACTAATATAAGGTTATTTGCAGACGATACATCTCTTTACACTGTTATAGAAAATGAAGACTCAATACATCTTTTAAATGAAGACTTGCGTGAGATTGCTAGATGGGCAGATGATTGGCTTATTATTTTAAACCCGACTAAAACAAAATCAATGACATTTACTAGGAAACATGAAAACAATTGGCCCGAAGCAGTATTCAATAATATCATTATTAAAGACGAAAAATCACATACACATCTAGGCATTACACTTTCATCCGATGCAACTTGGGGTGAGCACATTCAGAATATTTATAATAAAGCAGCATACCGTCTCAACATTATGAGAATGCTGAAGTATGACCTTGATCGTAAATCACTCAATAGATTTTATATATCTTTTATAAGACCTATGTTAGAATATGGAAATATCTTATGGGATAACTGTACTAAACAGCAATCAGATTTACTTGAATCAATTCAATTAGATGCAGCAAGAATTATCACAGGTCTAAGGAAAGGTACAAACCATGACGTGCTTTATGCAGAATTAGGTATATCAAGCTTAGCCTCAAGAAGACAAGATGCAAAACTTATTCAGTTTTTTAAAATACTAAACAATGAAGCACCATCATATATTTATGAAATTATTAGGAACTTTAACACTCACAATACTGAATATAATCTTAGAAATACAAACCTAAGACATCCAACACCAAGTACCACTTCATATCAAAAAAGTTTTTTCATATCAACAATTGACCTGTGGAATAATATTGACCCTGAACTAAAAAACTGTACATCACTTTATTCTTTTAAAAGTACATTAAAAAAGAGAACAATAAAACCTCCAAAGTATTTCTTTGATGGTGAAAGGCAATCTAATATACTTCTATGTCAACTAAGAAATAATAAAAGCCAACTTAACTTTGACCTTAAAAATGACAAGCTGAAAGATTCACCTAATTGTATTCACTGTCAAGCACCAGAAACAAAGAAACATTTTTTACTTGAATGTCCTCAATACCAAATTCAACGAAATGATTTAATGAACTGGCTGATATCTAAACCCCATATATATGCCTACATTTCAATAACAGACAACGACCTCTTGTGCGGAAACCAAGCAATCTCAGATCAAAACAATGCAGAATTACTAGCAGCAGTTTCTAGATATATTAAAAACACAAATAGATTTTCATAACCTACACAAACAGACTTTTTATAACTTAGTTTACAAATTCAGGGTTAGAAATAAGCAGTTGCCCACTTGCCCGTCACGGGTCAAATTTGGTGGGGGCAACCTGATCTTACTGAAAAGTTGCCCCCAGGACAACCTGAAATTTTCCAAGAAGTGTTGAATCTCATCATTCTTAGATGAGCTAAAATACAATTTCAAAGCAATGACAATTGGACTGTACCTTTGAATTCATGCATAAACATGATAAATAATCTTCATTTAGTCATGTTAGTAACATTTATATGACATTTCTATGGGGGCAAGTTCAAACCATGGGGGGCAAGTTCAGCTTGATTGCAGGTTGCCCCCCGGACAAGTTGCTTCCCGGGTCTTATTTCTAACACTGCAAATTACTGCGAATATCAATTTAATTATCTATCAGTATCATACCAAATCTAAAACTGTTTTCGTGAACTTTATACTTACCTTATTCTAAGCACATCCTATAGATACTGGTGCCATCTCCAAATTTCCAACTTTGAGTTTGACCAGATGTATACGATACTGCACTACCTAGAATTATTGTAGCACTCCCAGGCCCTACAAATAAATTGGAAAGATAAACAAACTAAGAACGAGTACATGTTCTTGGTTGCAATTTATTAAAATCAATTACAATATCATCTGTTCAAGTAAAACCATATTTAATCTATTGATCTAAAAGATCGTCTTTTCAAAAAGCCTTACTTGTATACGATACACGATATTTGGAGAATCGAAAATAATAAACCTAGCGGTTTCTTTGTTCGATATGTCGGCTGCCCATTCACCGCAAGTATGAAAAGTAACAGTTAATTATGCATACCTACCTCTAATCCTCTTAAGAAGTGTCACACGCTTCTACTTGTTGGCTTTATCGGTAAACTGCAACTTCCAACACGCCTTCTGGTCACGTGATCAATTTATGGCTTTCTTAATTGAAGTCACGAATAACAATTTTGGATCGCTTAAACATTATTATTATTATTATTATTATTATTATTATTATTATTAAAAAATACGAATATCTTGTGCTGCTAGTGATTTGATTATTGGTTTAGATCTCTCAATCTCTCTAATCTCTCTCTCTCTGATAGAATGTATCAGTGTCGAAATGTGTCTCGGCAAGACTAAATGGCTACTTATGGGCACTTATAAGCCCCCATCGTTAAAAACTGATATTTTCTCCAATGATTTTCAGGCCACTATGGACCAAATTTACAGGAACTATCAAAATGTCATCCTTATGGGTGACCTCAACCTAGATTTACTTGACTCTTCCAAAGGGAAACCCTTACAAGATATAAGTGACATTTTTGACCTAAAAAATCTTGTTAAGGACCCAACATGCCATGTGAAGGATGCAAAACCCTCTTTGGTGGATGTGATCCTTACGAATAAAAGTCAAAACTTTATGAAAACCGGCCAGTGTGATACCGGTTTGAGTGACTGGCACAATATGATTTATACTGTTCTTAAGGGAAACTTTCTGCCTTTCAAAAACTCTCAGTTTGAATATAGAAGTTTCCAAGGCTTTGATGGGGATGTGTTCTTGCAGGATCTCCAGCGGGTTCCCTGGCATGTGCCCCATGTGTTTGATGACATTAATGATGTCTATTGGGCGCATGACAGTTTATACCGTGGGGTCATTGATGAGCACATCCCACTCAAGCTGAAGAAACGCAGGAAACACAGTGCCCCTTTCATGAACTCAGAACTGCGTAAGGCCATAAACTTCAAAAAAGCTTTGCGTAGAAAATATTTGAACAACAAATGTGACAAAAATTGGTCTAAATTTGCAAAACAGAGAAATTTAGTTACCAAACTGAAAAGACAATCAATTAAACTCTACTTTGCAGAGAGGTGCGGTGGTGGGACTAAGTCTAGTGACTTCTGGCCCACCATACGCCCTTTCTTGACCAACAAAGGCTCTCAAAATAGTGAAAATATTGCCATATCAGATAATGGTAATATCATTACCGATACCAGTGAAGTCTGTGAAAAATTCAACACCTTTTTCGTTAACGTGGCAAAGGATATTGGTGACGGTGCAGATTGCCTTCCCCCGGAGGACCACCCAAGTATCCGTGCGATCCGGGCAAACCATCCATCCATTGAATCAGAGTTTAGTTTTAAGCCTGTGGATGAAGCTAGGGTCTCACGTTACTTGGGGCGGATTGGCCGGCGAAAGGCGACTGGACTAGACACCATATCATCAAAAATTCTACACTTATCAGAAAAGGTCATTATAGGACCTACCACTTCTCTGATAAATAGGATGATTACTGATAAAAAATTTCCTGATGCTCTTAAATATGCTAGGGTGTCTCCTATTTATAAGAAAAAAGACCCCTTTGATGTTCAAAATTGGAGACCTGTGAGTATATTACCCATCACCTCTAAATTATTTGAACGTACACTTGAGGAACAATTAAGCAATTATTTTGAAAACATTTTCAATCCTTATCTTTCAGCCTTCAGAAAGGGTTTTAGCTGCCAATCAGTTCTTTTAGCCATAACAGAGGAATGGCGGAGGGCCTTGGACAGGAATGAGTATGTTGCAGCCATACTCATGGACCTGTCGAAGGCCTTCGACTGTTTACCTCCAAACCTGATAAAGGCAAAACTCAGTGCATATGGACTGTCCGATGATGCAGTAACACTGGTTGACAGCTACCTATCCGACAGAAAACAATGTGTAAAAATTTCAGAAAAATGTAGCTCTTTTTTAAACATTATTAAGGGTGTACCCCAAGGATCAATTCTGGGACCCCTAATATTCAACATATTCTTAAATGATATCTTCTTTTTCATTGACAAGGCAAAATTATTCAATTATGCCGATGACAATACTTTGTCATTCTCCCACTCAGACTTCTCCACGCTAGTAGAAATTCTTATAAGAGAAAGTAAGGTCCTGATTGATTGGTTTTTTCGCAATCAGATGAAGGCCAACCCGGATAAGTTCCAGGCCTTGGCTGTTGGCGAAAAGACGTTTGCTCAGAAACCAGTTTTTAAGATTGGTGAGGCGGAGGTTGAGTGTGAGGAGACAGTAAAGCTCCTTGGAGTAGAGATTGACTCTCAACTCAAGTTTGATGTCCACATTTCTGCAATGTGCAGGAAAGCATCACAGCAAATTAATGTTCTAAAGAGAATTGGTCAATTTTTGAATTTTGAATCCAGAAAAGCAGTTTACCATGCTTTTTTAATGTCTATTTTTAACTTTTGCCCTCTCATATGGCATTTTTGCTCCAAATCCAACACTGAAAAACTTGAAAAAATTAATTTTAGGGCACTAAAGTTTGTATTTCAAGATTTTAATTCTAGTTATGAAGATCTTATTTTCAAAGCAGGAAGTACAACACTTCACCTTGCTCGACTTAGGACACTTGCTATTGAAACTTTTAAGGTTGTTTATGGTCTATCACCCACTTACTTGCAAGAATTTTTATGTTTTAAAGACTCCTCTTATAATTTCAGGTACTCAAATCTTTTAGAAATCCCCAGAACCAAGAGCACAAGGTATGGTACAAACAGTTTTAGATTCCAGGCAGCTAAACTTTGGAATTCCTTGCCAGAAGAAGCCAGGAAAATAACATCTTTTAACAATTTTAAGAACTTCATCAAGACCTGGAATGGTGCATCGTGTAAATGCTCCCTATGTAAGTAAAATTTTAATTTTCCTTTTAACTTGTTCTCTTGGTACTGGAACCCATGATGCATTTGCCTTGTCAACATCCACCTGCTGGTAAGGTGTAATTAGGCATATTATGTTCTCTACATAATCTCTGTAGTATGGCTTGGGACATACTTTCGCTTTCGTCCTTTTTTCGTTTTCGTATTTTGACCCAAGAGGTATTTCAGAGGTTTATTAAATCCTCAGGTCTACGCTAGGGCTCGATTGGATGAGCTGTCTCACCCATCGTGTCCTACCCTAGCTGGAGGACTCCTATTTAAATGTGCAATAATATACGTTTCTCACTGCCAAACAATGTATATAATATATATACATTGTATATATATATTTATTTTAAATTATTATTATTTGCTCCTATGTGCATGTTTTAATCTGTGATATATTGTATTTGTTAGTCGGTAGGAAAAGCTCTCAGGAGCTTGTGTTATCATGTTATGAAAAAACCGACGTTAAATAAATTTTACTTGACTTGACTTGACTTGACTCTCTCTCTCTCTCTCTCTCTCTCTGTGTTTGTCTGTTTCTATTCCTCTCTCTCAAGCTTCCATGTAAAATATGCTTAGAATGAAATGTTGTATATAAAGACATATTACACTACACGTGAAAATGTCTGTATTATAATGTACTCATTACTGTACCGTCCTAGGAAAGGATAAATACAGGCTTGCCTACATCCGATCCTATGACGCCTATATATGCTTAGAAATGTTATATTTATAATATGTGTATATATGTTGTCATGAAATTTCTAATAAACACTTTATCTTTGGCACTTCGTTGAAAACACTGCGTCTGTTTTCATATGAAGCGCTGTTGAAACTCATTGAATTAATTAGGGAATAAAGGATCATATAAATCATGCATTATTGTTTCTGAGAATGCAAATGCTTGATGAACGAAATTGGGTTTATGAATGAAATTCGTTTTGTCAATGGGATGCCAATTCATTCGTTGTAAACTGCGATGAGAAAAGATCCAATTTTCTTCTGTTTTTAACGATGTACATTTCCTAAGAAATACATATTCATATATAGTCATGTTTGTATTGTAACCCCGTATAGAAACATGGAATATAACAAAAATTTTCTGACGGCTTTAATAGTTTATGTAGTGATTTTAATTTCTGTGGAATGTCACTGTTAAAAACATAACGATACATTTTTAAGAAGAACCATTGGAATAAAAACTTTTAGCAACTAAGCAATTAATATTCCATGTGTCTAGAATTGTTTACCATATAACTTGTATACTTTATATTCATTTAGCTATGCATATTTTATGTTTTATGTTCATTTAGCTTACCCTATTTCGTAATGCACCCAGATAAATCACTGAACGAACAACATCTTAACTTTAATGTTTTGAACACTTACTGGACTGAAATTTATTAAATTCATTATATGGTTCTGGCATAAGACATGCAAAAGAAATATATGAAAGTTTATGTTTTGTAATCGTTAGAATTGTATCATTATAGTCAGATTGCTTGGTGCATAACTTTAGTGTAATAGGGATAACTTGACCAGACCAATGTTCAAAAGTCTAACACGTAATGCTCATTAATTGCCGAGTCATTCACAAATGAACGAATAGCAAAACGATAGCATGCTGTGTGGCAACAAATTACTTCGCTCGTAAATTGATTACCATCATCACGGTTTGAACACTGTCAGGAAAATTTATAGAGGGCTCATGAATGCATACATGCAGAGACATCTTGCATTTCTTTCAATTTCGTATCGCACAGTAGTTTTAAGGAAAGCGGTACAATATGAATTACGATCTATCTTTCTTGATTATGACAGACAATCGTTTGGTTTCCACTTGAGAATAAATTGGTCGGATCAGGTTATTGTTGAGAAATTATATCAAAATATTAGAGTAGAACATGTAACAGGAATTATGAAATATATATATATAAGCCTTATTAAACGAATGATTCACGTTTTGTATGATTGTGTTTGCGAAGTGATACACAAGTATCCTGCAATATGCTGAAAAGTAATTAGGGTTAGTATAGGAACCGTTTTATATTGTCATTTTTTGATGTTTGCAAGTTCTGCCATCAAGTTAAATGACACGGGTGATTGTTGTTTAAGAATTGTGCATTTGCAGTATACTTGTGTAGCTAAACATATTTACAAGCTGACAAACAGATAAATCATGTTGCCAACAGGAGTTGTCAAACTAGGGCGGGGATAGTGTAGAAATCCTGTGGATTTCATTTGGTTTTATTTCTTTGTTGAAATTATTAACTATATGCTCGCAGAGATGGCATGTTGTCATATACAGGGTAAGTCGAGTTCGAAAAGCAAAGTGTAAGTTGATTTGCTCGGGTGTCTGTGCAGATGGGTAATCTGAAACCAGGTTATGCGCTTTAAAGTTCGACAGTTCGTTTTCTGGCCAAAAATGGGCTGTTTATCGGGTAGGATATTCTTTAAGCGATAATCAAGGAAGTCGGACAGTCCGAACTTATGGCAGTTAGCCAGCATTTCGGCTCAGCATCTGAGGTAATTAGTCCGAAGTCGGGTAAAGATAAGAAAACAGTGACATTTTAACGGGCTGTTTTCGGGGTTTTGTCAGCTTGTACAATATGCATATTTACTTCATATTTCTACGAAAATAACTATATTTTGAGTAGTTAAATGCAATGTTGCTTTGTGCAGATCGTTTCTTCCTTGTTAAGTAGTTAATAGTATGAGATGCCCATGTGATTGTCCGAACAAATATTTATCATAGCCCGTTCAAGCATCTCTGGTATTTTCGGGCAATGAGTCACTAAGACTATAAAAAGGCATCTTATGTGCAACCTGACGTTCTGAACGCTTGTTTGGCATTGAAAAGTGTTCGCGTTTGGGGTTATTTTGGAATATTTAATGGAATAATTTACGTTTAGGACTTAAATCGAAAGTTATAACAAAATTGTATATTGTCCTGCGAATTGCTGTTAAATTAACTTTATAGTATGTGTGTTGTGTTTGTGTGTTTATGATTTACTTTTATTCATTAAAGGATACATATTCGCTTAAAATGTGTCAGTGATTCATCCTGTCCTTATATTTATATAAGGTGGTGGCAGCATCCTATTTTAAAGTGTTTTAATCAGAACCATAGTTCCGGTGTAAAACCGAGAACTTTACAATAATCGAATTTGCATGATTTTAGAACGCATGGATGACTAAAGTCATTTCGTATGCGTTCATTATTGTCGTTGTGGTTTACATGTAACGTGGCAATTGTGCAATAACATTTCAGCCCTTGCATGAGAAAATCAACAATTTGGGTAACTGACCAGGTCCCACACAAACCAGCCCGTACAGTCTCGGAAAAACAGCTGGAAGCTTGAACTTTCGGACTTAAGAAGAAGAGGGATTGTACTATCCATTTAGCGAAAATAAAGGCGCTGATCCGCCGTGCAGTTACTGCACAGCTGATCTGTGCCTTCGATTTTGCCTATGCAAGTTGTTGGTATTCTCATGCAAGGGCTCAGATTAATCAAAATTGATATTTGTCCTGAAACATAACCTTTGTCACAAATGTCCGTGACTTGACCAACAATACAAATGTGGTCCTGCTATATAATTATATAATAACATTAATTCCTAATTCATTAATCCATTAATAAAAGAAAACAAATCACCTACAAACTTTTAGTTATAAAGCTTTGCCAATTGGAATCTATTTGCAAGTTATACAACACTCTCATATATACCAGAGATTTTATGATTTGATACAAAGTGGAACAAAAATGAAACGATTTATATTTCACGTAAACATGTACGTTGCTTGTGTTGTATGTTTCTTTGGATTATGTCTTGTAATTCCAGAGACTGATTGCACTACAATGAATGACACGAAAACATTGTACGATAATTTAATGACGGACTACAATAAATACATTCGACCAATTCAGAATCAATCAAGCTGTGTTATGGTAAATATTTCATTAACAACTATCGCTCTGCAAGAATTCGACGAGGTCCTGGAAAGATTTTCCATGGTTGGAGTTTTCAATCTTTATTGGGTTGACGAAAATCTGAGATGGAATTCATCGGACTATAATGGAGTTTCTGTTATCCACATGGGGTATAAAAATGTTTGGGTACCGGAAATAATCATGACTAATCCGTCGGATACTTTGGATTCCTTCGGTGAAGACTGGCAATTGATAGAATATTCAAACGATGGCAGCTCCGCGTGGCATCCGGCGGATCTTATAAAAGCCACGTGCTCAATGAACGTTTTATACTTTCCATTTGATATTCAAGATTGCTACATAGAGGTTTACGTCTGGGGTTATACTTTCGACGTAGTACAATTGAATCCTTCTCTTCCTTACGTCTACACTGCAATTATGCCTGAACACAGTTCCTGGACATTGCTCGGCACAAGTGTGGAAATTAAAAATCAATATGGATCATCGGCGGTATTCTCATTTAGATATCAAAGAAAGCCGCTCTATGTTATTATCACCATTCTGTTGCCTATATTGTTACTGTGCTTACTCAACGTTCTAGTGTTCGCTCTTCCCGCCGAGGCAGGGGAAAGAATTGGATTTGCTATCACCATGCTTCTAGCAATATCCGTTTACATGACCATAGTCAGTGACACACTGCCGAAAACCTCAAACCCTATGCCCATAATCGCGTTCTTCCTGTTGACATGTTTCATCGTGAGCATGGCAATAACACTGGTTACAGTTCTGAATCTGAGAATCTACTTCAAAAGCAGCGAGAGTCGAGTTCCGGAGACTTTGGAACGTACATACCGGCTTATCTCCAAGATAAGATGCGGGTCTGGAAGTGAAAGCGACAAAACTGACATGAATGAGACTAAGAACAATCAAGTTGCCCCTCAACTTGAAGACGTGGAAAACAAGAAATGGAAAATTATGGATCAAGACCAAGAGCATTCATGTGAAACTATAAATGTCTCATGGCAAGATATCAGCCTAATGGTCGATTTCATCGCGTCTGTGGTTTCAGTTTTCATACTTGTTCTAGCTTTCGTTGTGTTTATCATTGTTACAACAACATCATCATGAGAAAGATTATGCGGACCTTTACAGTACATTACGAAAATTTGCCCATGTAACATACAGAAATTTTTTGATAAGAAAAAAAAGAAGAGAAAACTTAATTGGAAAATTTCGATTTTTTTAAATATATTATATCAAAACATAGATTGTGGGTACACGTATGAACCGCCTCGTCGAGGCGGTTCTAACGAGTACCCACAATCTATGTTTTGGAGCACAAATAAGAAAAATAGGTTTACCCCTGCATACTCCAGATTTACTATATAAAAGTGGGGTTTAAGGGGGTATACATTTCACGAATATGTTTTCCGGATGGTTGATCACGGAATATTGCTATACAGAAAATAAGAAAATAAAGTTCAGGTCCCACATACCATTCGGAAACAGGTGGCGACAGAACAAAAAATTTAAATCCTTTAGAAGCAGTGAAAACATTCCAAGCGAGCTAGTATGAGTCGTATTGCACAATTTCGGATAATGAATCCTCATCAGTGACTCTTATGAAACGGCCATTAGCGGCTAGCGTGGACACCATGGACAAGTTAGGAAAGTTTTAGATAT
This sequence comes from Rugalucina vietnamica, assembly GCA_964017185.1. Classification (NCBI taxonomy): domain Eukaryota; kingdom Metazoa; phylum Mollusca; class Bivalvia; order Lucinida; family Lucinidae; genus Rugalucina; species Rugalucina vietnamica. The sequence continues at coordinate 50,208,742 of OZ024878.1, read as the reverse complement.
TTCCTCTTGTTATATAGCCAAGTATGCGTCTTTGAGATAACACTCTAAGTGTGAGGCAGTTGTACAGTAGTAGTAATGATTTCAACTTCACATGTATAAATTATACATGTATTCATAAGTTAGAACGTGTTCGAATTATTCAAAGATGGCCGCTCGTCTCTCACTAGTGAGAAAGATCATCATTATTTCTTGAATAGGTTCGTGTGTGTTGGTGAGTTATTTGATGGCTGACTAGGCAGATTCTGGCTCTAAACTGTCGGTTGCAAGTAGAGCAAGTCAATGTCATTGAATCAGCTGGTGGTTTACGTTCTCTACGCTTTCTTTCAGCTTCACAGATTTTATTCATAGACAGATTTTTAATTTTATTTTGTTTTTTAATTATTAACACTTAATATTCATAATGGACACGAAAAAGTAAAAAAAAAAAAAAAAAAAAAAAAAGTGACGATAGTGGTTGTACTGGTTCTCTTTTTTTTCCCTTGAAAACTATTCACACTTAATATTCATAATGGACACCAAAAAGTAAAAAAAAAAAAAAAAATAGTGACGATAGTGGTTGTACTGGTTGTCTACCCCACATCTGAGAAGCAAGCAGCAAAAAGTAATAATATACATATCTGTATTTTAGAGAAAAAAAATATAAAAAATATAATACCGGAAAATACTCCCAAGACCTGGCAAAACGATGAGAAGAACGGGTGCCTATGCAATGGTTCGTTTCCACGCTTCGCCTGTCTCGAGGGATGATCTTATCCGGTATCTTTTTTTTTCTATAGATTTTTGCGTGGTGTTCTGCCATACAGGCGGGAGTTAGAATATTTAGCGATTACTAATTGAAACGGTACCGGGTAATATAACAATTACGCATTTAATGTAAACATGGTAAAAACAAACTTGAGCTGTCATGACGTCATTTTCATACACGTGTTGTTTTCCGTGCAGATCATGGAAATAAAGACGTTTGTATGTTGTTTATTTGGGTACGATTGAGTCGGAATATTGTGCATAATGGATAACATTGATATCAGCTGCCTATGTTTACTAGAGTAATCTTTGTTTTGTGCATTTAAAATCACACTGGTCTATGGAAACGCATGGGCTTCGCGACAAACGCTTAGGCTTCGATTTTAGGACGCATAGGCTACGAGACAAAATGGCCGCTTAGGATCTGTCAAACCAGGTACGGGACATAATTTCTAATTGTTTTACCATTGTTCATCGATTGTCAAGTCTGGCACATGCCTTAAAGTATCCCCTGTTCACTTTCCTTTACATCCGCTGTAAACTTGAGTCAATTTATTTAGAAACTAAAAAATAGACCCAAATTTACATTTGACGTAACAGTGTTTCCTAAATTGCCGATGATTTCTCGATTTCCCTCGATAAGCACGGTGTTTTCATTGACAGAGGCTAGAGATGTCCATGACGAACACGCTGGACCCAACGAATGTGTACTTCGTCATACAAACCTGCATCAATTTGAGCTTTGCGGCGGGAACAATGTTGGCTATGCTCTATAATTCACATCATTCAACTCAGATAATCAAGCTAGACAAAATTTGTTAAGAATATGACGCCGTCAGTCTTTTTTTAAAATATTTTTCAACCAATAGCATGACAACGCACGTGGCTTAAAATATACAACGCACAGGTTATCATTGCAAAAGAATAGAAGATACGAGCAGTTAGTCATCGCTCCACTGCCCTTGGAATCTCCATGTTTTAAAATTTCTATTAAAGTGTATGAAAGTTCTGTCCTTTGTTGTCTTTCAAGAATCGGATGTATTTGAAAGACTGAGAAGTAACAAAGAAACGCTTAAAACTGTGAATTCAAAAATAAGCATTGCTATTTACAACAGGCTTGACGAACTTTCACAAGCTGTGAAAGACGCTGGGGTTTTATATGGGGTCTTTCGTGGTGTAAACGATGGTGTTTTCCATGGACTTGTTACCTTCTGAAGCGACGATTTACTCGGAGTAGGTTTGTATTTCTTTCGTCGGTGAAGAGAAAGAAATACTCGACGGACTTTTTTCTTTGTCATCTCTGCAATAAAAATGAGCCAAGATGAAAGAAATGAGCACTTGATAATATACGTAACCCTTGTGGCCATTTTGTATTAGCACTTGATTAATTTTGATAAATCAAAAAATTATTCGAGTACGCCCATTTCTATTGGAAAAAAAACATCCAAGGGCAGTGGAGCAATGGCTAATTGCTCGTATCTTCTATTCTGTTGCAATGATAACCTGTGCGTTGTATATTTTTGAAGCCACGTGCGTTGTAATGCGCTTGGTTGAAAGAATTATTTAAAAAAGACTGACGCAGTCATATTTCTTAACAAATTTTGTCTAGCTTGATTATCTGTGTTGAATGGTGTGAATTATAGAGCATAGCCAACATTTTTTTTTTTTTTTTTTTTTCGATTCAGTTTTACGTCCCTTTCAAGCTTTTTTCACTCATATCGAGACGAGTCAATCGGTAGGTGGGGCGAAAACCGGAGTACCCGGGGAAAAACCACCTGGCACACCCGCAAGCAGAACTTGGCTTGTCCCACATGCGACTCGTGCCCCGAGCGAGGCGCGAACCCACAGCGGTGAGATGATCGAATGATTAAGAGTACTGAAGTCAGCGACCTTAACCACTCGGCCACGGGGGCCGCCATTGTTCCTGCCGGAAAGCTCAAATTGATGTAGATTGTATGACGAGGTACACATTCGTTTGGTCCAGCGTGTTCGTCATTGACATATCTCTAGCCTCTGTCAATGAAAACTTCGTGCGTATAATCTGATTGTAATATGCGCATCAAATACCATGAAATCCCCTTCACTTTCATCAATTTGAAAATTCGTGAGAAGCCTGTGCGTTGTTTTGAATTTCGAAGCCAGGTGCGTTGTAAATAAAATTCATGATTTTTTTTTTTCTGAAGGGATGCGATATTGTTTGGGTGGGTGTTTTTCGACTTCAGTATCATGGCTTTCACTTTTCTGTGCAGTACAAGAGCTAGGATCGTGTATTTGAGAGGGAAATCGAGAAATCGGCAATTTAGGACAAAACACTGTTACATGTACGTCAAAATGTAAATTTGGGTCTATTTTTTAGTTTCTTAATAAAATGACTTAAATTTAGAGCGGATGTAAAGGGAAGTGAACAGGGGGTACTTTAAGGCATGTGTCAGACTTGACAATCGATGAACAATGGTAAAACAATTAGAAATTATGTCCCGTACCTGGTTTGACAGATCCTAAGCGGCCATTTTGTCTCGTAGCCTATGCGTCCTAAAATCGAAGCCTAAACGTTTGTCGCGAAGCCCATGCGTTTCCATAGACCAGTGTGAAAATGTGTGAACGAAATTTTTTGTGGTGTCATGGTGTCATTTGGGGACTTTCGAAAATGGTCAAGCTTCATCTTACCCGAGAGATTCGCGTGTAGTTTGAGATGTGAAAAGATTAAAGAGTTGATACTACAAATAGACATTTCTTGCCTAACCCGAGATAGAGTTGTACACAATACACTGAGATACAAACGTTGTTTTCATGGGGATGTCTCAAAATAAAATATCAATCTTTCTTACATGTGTATTCGTTTTGAATACGCTTACCAGGAGCTGCACAGTCACAGGTTGATAGATGGTTAGAATTTTTTTTTGTATTCAGAAAGTTCTCTTATACAATGTACGTGTGCAAAGCGGTCGCACCAATGCTGATCTGTGCATTGATGGATTAGGAAAGAGCGGGTTTTCTCACTGCATTCCTTGTCTACGAATGTACAGCTTTGTACACCGTATCCTTTACAAATGGCCGCGGTGCAAGAAAACCTTCTATTGTCAGGGTGCATTTATATTTTAATAACGTACACGACCAAACAGCTTAGGCTATGTAAGATAACCGCACTGCTCCCGGGCAAGCCGCCAAGAACCTGACTAACGGTGCTCTGTACACATTTCTTTCTCCATAGGTTTAATACCCTGGAAACGGCGGTTCTGTCCCGACATGACTAAAATTTTTGAGACAGGGGTGTTGAACCACAATACAACCCGCTGACTGAAAGAAATATACTTAAACGCAAAAGTTTCGCAACGCTAAGAAAATGCAAATTTCTTCTTATCGACCCAAAATTTTCTTTCGGTGATATTACGATAGTAAGTTCTTTGCCTTGCATACAACATGAAAATCAGAACGCCGCGGCTTATGGTCGCCGAGATAACGTTAAAACTTGAAGGTAACCAATTTTTAAAAGATATCTTACAGTATATGCGAAAACGAAATTTCAACCAACGTTTCAAAAGCAAAAAGGATAACAAACGCAAATATGGACAACAAATGCAGAAAAGCAAAAAGGACAACAAACGCAACACTATATTTTTGGAATGGGAGTTTCTTTCTGATTGCGCCATTTCCTGACGTTTGCCTACTTTTACCTTTTCATGCCTTGGTCGACGTTTATTACGTGTGTGTGGCGTGTTTAAGTTCGGGCTGATATTGATTGATGTTGTTTGTTTTTAAATCGAAATAAACATAACATCCATATTACAAATTTAAGAAACTTAAAGGAATTAATGATTTTTCTTTTCAGTTCAGAAAAATCATAACACGTTACAAACGTATAGGTTATAACTTGAATGTTATGCGACAGTCTGCATGCTTAGTTTTTAACCCAATCATGGTTGATAACTATGCTGCCTTCTTTAATTGCACGCCGGTGGGTCGGGCGTCAGACTCTATGATGGCCCCGACATAAAGCTATTCATTTTAGTTGGTTGGGGCCGGAGCTTCTTGTCTGTTGCTTGGCCCACCGGGGTCCAACTGGTGTTTTTCTTTTGCTCCGGAGTTAGTAGGTTATTCGGCGCCCAGGGATCTCCATCGTCGGGCAGCTTACTCAGTCTGTGAGTCCTGGTTTTTGATTCATCAGGATGTTTATCATGATTTATTTGTTTGTTCTTGATGATTCATTGACTAGTTAGAGATTCACCACGAGGACCGAATAACTAACTAAATGTTATGAACCACTGCAGAAGCTGAGGGTGAGGTTATGGCCATGTAAAACCGGTTTAAGCCCGCCAGTAACTTTGTGTTACTGATCGTTCCAAGTCGATACTTCTGTGGTGGTTCTTTTTGTTTTATGTCTTGGTGTTTAAAACTTTTTGTGCTGTTGGCGCCTTATGTATGTTTTCATATTTTTAGTTAAGTTAAGGTAACTGAGTGGCCACCTATTGGGAAAATAGCTGCCCATTCGGCTTACGATTGTTTCATGGTATAAGTACCTGATTGTTAGTTTGGTTTTTTCCCACCTCGGTTTTTGGAGTGGGAATCTTTTTCTGATTGCGCCTTTTCCTGATCTTTGCCTACTTGTACCTTTTTAGACACAAGTTGTTAGAAAACACAAACGTGACAATAACGTCAGAACGGAAACATGCGATCGATTAGGAAGCGACCATTTGAGTTTTATGCGGGGGGGGGGGGGGGGAGGGGCTGGACTGGAAGATGTTTTCGGGCTTGGACATTTTTTTTCACTCGCGACGCGGTCCTGTGTTTTTGTATATAATACAATATGTACGATAGAATTTAACTTGTCCTAGATATTTCTTTTTCTTCCAGCCCCACCCCCATAAAAATCAAATGGTCGCTCCTGTGTGGCAATGTCATTGTGTAGCGACATAAAATATGAGCCGCTACATGATAAAACCAACAATCTACATATGCGAAAACAAAGACGCAGATCAGCTGTCGCAAATGATTCGTTTTCAACTGGCACATGTACCAAAGCACTTAAATTCGTTTAGTGATGTGTGGATTGGTGCATGGGATGCACAATGCACAAGGCTTTTGGTAAGGAGGCATTGATTTGATTTGATTTACAATAATAAAATATTCAATAATTTTTGTGTGCTTTAGCCGTCTACCGAACGGAATGTTTTGTTGTAGCGTTGAATAATTCAGTCAGTATACATATTCAGTGTATGGTTCTAAAAGCCTTTATTAAGAGTCAGGATAACTGAGAGTCCCGGTATAGCATTGGCTGTAGGCCGTGGTCGTAAAACAAGCAAATGAATGAACTAACACACGAACAAAAATTTTATTAACAATGTAATAGTTCGATAAATGAAATTATTCTGAAAGTGCGTCGATAAAATGAAATATCTTGAGATAATCCCTAACTTTTTGTCAATGTATGGTGTATTTACATCTCCAAATACATCTCAGGTTAGGCAAGAAATGTCTACTGATATATGTGACCGAATACCACATGAATACTGTCGATTATGCATGTCCGATTTTATAAGACCTAATGCAGAATAGTTGTATGTTCATTACAGCGGTTCAGTATATGTTTTCAAACCCAAACGGTCAAAAAATAATGTATGTATGTATGTATATCTTTATTTCCTCCGCGAATACGAAGATTACATGTACAAAGTAACATCAAAGCAGATACAAGCATTTCATTACATCAACACAAAAAAAGCATAAATATGTCATAAAGCAAACAGTCAAGCAGCACAAAACACCATATATGGCAGCAATGCCGGCAAGATGCATTGATCATATAATGATCTTTAAAGGAAGAGAGATGAAATGATACTCACACTGATCGCCAAGAAGTCATTGTACTCATTTTCACTAAGTAAGTTATGTAGTTCGTAGCTTGGACCACCCAACAAACAAATGAGAAGCTCTTCATCTTCTAAGTTAAACAGTATGTTTGAAAAGTTTGTTCCAAGATTTCTTGATACAGTTTGTGAAAATTGTAGCCGTTTAAAGTTAACATTGTCATTGAGGCAGTCGAAGACTAAATGGTGAAGAATATCGACCGTCAGAGTACTGCATGAATGACAAACACACTCCGCAGTCATACAAGAACACATTTTCACTACAAAAGTACATAGTTCTAGTAGAGTTGGCCGACTGAGAGCTAAAAACCAGAGAGGTGACGGTTTCATTTCTGTCTGTATGGCTCTAAAACGGTCGAACTCGTTACTTTCGGCAAGACGTGAGCGCCATGCCGATTCTTCCAAGTTCCATATCGCTGTTTTACATAAGCGTTTCCATTCTGCTTTGGTAGGAAACGTACCACTTAAAACATAAATGTTTATATATGTCTCTAACGAGTATTTACGGAGGATCCTGAACACCACCGTGACAAAACCTTTCTGTGTGGCACGGCTATTAAGTCTATACTGATGCAGCCTGAATGTAAATAGGTATTTCACCATAAATGTTGTATCAGCACGACATAAAATACCCAGAAAGTTAAGTTTCTGTAAGTCAATATAGGCTTCTATCGAGCTTATCCCTAAAAGACCCAATGCAACATCAGTTCTACATAGCTTTGGGAGGCCTTGGCAATATTTCACACAAAAGCGATGAGCGATTTCTAATTGATACATTGTTTTGTTATTTATATTGTTCCATATTTCACATGAATACAGTGCCTTTGGTAAAACAATTGACGTGTATAACTTCATCGCGTAAATGGGATTTATTCCGTAAGGATGGAGGCCACAGTTTACTAAGGACAAGAAGGTACCCCTGAGAGATTGTGTAACAGCACTGACGTCAGCGGGTTGACGTAGAGATTGTGTCTGGACAACCCCCAAGTGTTTATGATTTATTGTTTGTTTAATTTCACCGTTCCCAAATTTCCATGTAATAGGGTTGTGAAGTGGAGACGGTTTATCTACATAGACAATCACAAAACATTTACTGTCCTTGAAAAAGAATCTCCATTGAAGGCTGTACTTAAAACATATATTCAACAGTTTTTGCAGTCCTGCTGATGTTAGCGAAATTAACAATAAATCGTCAGCTTGTGTTGGGGCAGTGAAAAAGAATTCTCCAATTTTGATACCAGCTTCAGATTCACACAATAGTATAATTAGATCGTTAATATACACGGAGTAGAAAGATGGGGACAATAAACTTCCTTGTCTGGTACCTTGTTCCAACGGGACCCAGTCAGATAATAGTGTATTGTACAGCACTCTACTTTTCATATCTTTAAACAAGTCGGATAGAAATCGAATATCCTGGAAATTAAGGCCAAGACAATTCAGTTTATAAAGAAGCCCGTTAATCCAAACACGATCGAAAGCCTTTTCGGCGTCCATGAAACACGAGTAGAGGGAGCTGCCCTTTTCTCTACAGTACTCGACACATTCTTGTAGTATAAATGTTACCATTTTGCAGTTTTTTCCCGTTTGGAAACCATGTTGTAAAGGGTGTATAGACTTGGCTATTTTAGAGTTCTCAAGCCTGTTAAGAAGAATTTTCTCAAACAACTTTGCTATAGAAGGGAGTAGGGAGATTGCACGATAATTGTCAGGATTCGAAAATGACTTCCCAGCGCCCTTGTGCAAGGTGATAATTAATCCATGTTTGAATTTTGTCGGAATCATTCCAGCTGACAAAATGCTATCAAATAAATTGAATAAAAAGGTACAAGTAGGCAAAGATCAGGAAAAGGCGCAATCAGAAAAAGATTCCCACTCCAAAAACCGAGGTGGGAAAAAACCAAACTAACAATCAGGTACTTATACCATGAAACATATCGTAAGCCGAATGAGCAGCTATTTTCCCAATAGGTGGCCACTCAGCTACCTTAACTTAACTAAAAATATGAAAACATACATAAGGCGCCAACAGCACAAAAAAATTTTAAACACCAAGACATAAAACAAAAAGAACCACTACAGAAGTATCGACTTGGAACGATCAGTAACACAAAGTTACTGGCGGGCTTAAACCGGTTTTACAGGTACCTAACCTCACCCTCAGCTTCTGCAGTGGTTCACAACATTTAGTTAGTTCTTCGGTCCTCGTGGTGAATCTCTAACTAGTCAATGAATCATCAAGAACAAACAAATAAATCATGATAAACATCCTGATGAATCAAAAACAAGGACTCACAGATTGAGTAAGCTGCCCGACGATGGAGATCCCTGGGCGCCGAATAACCTACTAACTCCGGAGCAAAAGAAAAACACCAGTTGGACCCCGGTGGGCCAAGCAACAGACAAGAAGCTCCGGCCCCAACCAACTAAAATGAATAGCTTTAAGTCGGGGCCATCATAGAGTCTGACGCCCGACCCACCGGCGTGCAATTAAAGAAGGCAGCATAGTTATCAACCATGATTGGGTTAAAAACTACGCATGCAGACTGTCGCATAACATTCAAGTTATAACCTATACGTCTGTAACGTGATATGATTTTTCCGAACTGAAGAGAAAAATCATTTATTCCTTTAAGTTTCTTTAATTTGTAAACCAAGTCACCATAAAATTCAGGTTCCGAAAGGCCCTCACTTAAAAGTGTCTTTAACCCAACATTATATTTGGAAATCAATTCATAGTGTCTACGATAAAATTTAGAAAAGGTTTTTCGAAGTTTATGATACCGATAGCCCTGTTGGAGAAGTTTTGCCGTTAAACATTTATTTCGAGCGTTGAAGTCTGTAACATGATTGCAGACTCTAGCAAACCTAATAAGTTGCGAAATGTATACACCATAAGAAGCACGACGAGGAACGTCACCATCCAAAAAAGGAAAATTTACTATATCAAAATCAAAGTCATCGCGTTTATCATAAATTTTAGAAGAAACAAATCCATTTGCAACAGAAAGATGTAGATCTAAAAAGGGGGCTTCGGTATCTGAGATATTAGCTTTGTTCAACTGAAGTTCAGGTGGATAAATTTGATTGACCATACCTTCAAAATAAGGGTTGTCAATGTTCAAAAGGTCATCGAGGTACCTAGATGTGGAATTAAAAGCCTCGATAACATCAGCTTGATTATCATGGTTAAGAGAATCCATGAAATCTCTTTCGTAGCAGTATAAAAATAAATCAGCTACGAGAGGTGCGCAATTTGTACCCATCGGAATTCCAACAATTTGTCTGTATAACTTGGTCCCAAATCTAATATAAATATTATCAAGGAGATAGGATAAGGCGTCGCACACATTCTGACATGACCAAAGGGTATAATAAGCATGTTTTCAGGACCTCACCACCATACTTGATATGTTCATATGTTATATTATCTTGTCCAGGGGCTTTATTTAACGGCAAGGATTTTATTGCTGACTCAAGTTCCTCAAATGTTAGACAACAAGAAAGTATACTGGGACTTTGTTGGTAAGAACTATTGTCACATGATATTATTCGGTTAATTTCCGTATCAACATGTTTCCGAAAGTTTTCGTCGAAACTCGAGTCTTCTGTAAATTTGTATAGGTTGGTGAAATATGTACACCAGCCGTCCGTTATTTCATCCGGGTCTTTGACCGGATTGCCGTCGAACTGAATTTCCGAACCGGAAGTAGAGCGCTTAGTTTTTCGACGGGAATTTACCACTTTCCAGAATGCCTTCTGGTCGACCTCGACAAGGGAATCTATCCGTTCGTTTTCCTCTTTTTCAAATTGTCTAAACTTTTGACGCAAGAGTCTACGGAATTTACATTTTGAATCTTTATACCGACTGTATGAAGCAGCTGTGCCACGTGGTTTACCATCATTTAGCCAACATCTTCTTTCGCGCCGCATCTGAATGTGTAGAAGTTTCAACTCGTGCGACCAGTATGGCTTCAAGTGCGATTTAAATTGGCGCTTCGGAAGATTAGAATATGAGGCCGTATTAACACAGTCAACGATAGCATCAAATGAACGGTTCACATCGGTGTAGTCTAACTCGAGACCGCTCAAGAGATGTGATAAATCGTTACGGTAACCGATTTGATGGGTGTGGTATTTCCAGTTATAACAAGTCCTTGTGTATGCGTTATGCACCGGATCATGACGCGGATTTATAATGTCTATTTTCATGGTAACCGGGTGATGCCTTGAAACGTTAAGTGGCGAGTCGTCAATTATACAGCACGATGTAACACTAGGGCAAAGAGTTTCTGGTACGATTATATGGTCAATCAAAGTTCGTGCACCAAGGCCATAAGGCACAAACGTAAATCTTGGTCCCGAGCACGTATCACTATCGGTCAGCACTTTCATATTTACTGACCTAATAGAATTTAGTAAAAATGTTTCTCTTGGAGACTTATTTATTTTGTCATTCGCACACCCGACGTTAAAGTCGCCCATGAATATGGGCGTTGTTAGAGAACATTGCATGAAGGTCCATTAATTTATCTACATATTCAGAGTACGAGGCATATTGATAAGTGGTAGTAGGCAGATAAACTTGTATAAAGAAATAGTTTTCGCATGGCAGCGATAATTTCAGAACTGAAATTCTGTCATCATTAACGTCTATGATTTCAACTTTGTCACTAAACGCCTTTTTCCAGATAAATCCAACCCCACCTTTGCCAATACGACGACTATTCAAAACACAGGGGGCCTTATTAACCACTATATGCGATGTATATTCACTATTAAAGGAGTCAAGTATACTTTTGTTTTCATCTAAAAGCCAATGTTCAGATAATCCGCAAATGTCAATGTTTTTCCTTTTGAGTTCAAAATCAAGATAAGGAATGCCTATCATAACACCTGTGGCATTCCAAGTCATCACAGAAAGAACACTTTCGCTTATAATCGTACTTTCAATTATCGGAGAATTCAGAATCATCTTTTTGCTGATATGCCAGCCTTAATTCTGGCCTAGTCATCCACCCTTTACATACAACACCGGGTGGCCAGAAAGATTCGGACTCCAGGATCTGCGCGTGTTCATCCCAAACGGTAATTTTTGCAGCTAATGTATCCCCGCGCCGCGGTTTGAATACTTTTACTCTTGAGGAAATAACATCATTTTCTGTAAGGAAGTCGCGTATACCTTCCTCGTTTGGATTGGGGTCTATTCCACTGAGGAAATAATGTTTTGCTTTTTTTCTAATAACACCTTTGAAGCGCCCATCGTGATGTCCTGAAGAGTGAACTACCGGTATAGGGTGTGAGTAATGGCTTTCACGGGAGCCAGCGGTACCCTCCGAGTTGACATTGGCCTCGCGCTCAGATACAGTATTCGAATTTGACTGACCACCGGATGTGGAATGAGATGGCTTGTGAGTGGCCATTGTGCTGACCAATGGCGTAGCGACAAACGACTTGTTTGCGGTAGCCGAGCTGTCCATAAATTGTGTGGCACCAACTGAGCTAGTAGGTGTGTCATTTACTACCAACTGGCTGGTGGTAAAGGAGTTGTGCGTATTTTGAGGTACACGTGGACGCATAAATGTCCCTGTAACTAAATCCCGGTGTAAGTTGCCATGAATTTGAGAGCTAGGTCTATTAACAAAAGCCTGCTCCACAACCGAGCACAGTTTATCAATCTTTGTGGACATTGTTTTAGAGAGTTCATTAAAGGATGATTCTAGTCTTGAAGATTTTGGTTCATCTACACGCTTTTCTATGGCTCTAATGCGCTTTGCAACATCTGCATACATAGTGCCTGAGTCCGCAGGAGCTTTAGAGTTCATGTTATCAGTAAAATCATCCACTTTCTCACGAATATCACGAATTTGGCCTTTCAAAGCATTGTTACCGGATGTTTCGCGGTCCCTCAATTTATTCAGACCCATGGCATTATCACTTATACACAGTTCAAGATCTCTTGATTTCTGTTCCAGCAGCATACGCGAATTATCGAGCCTAGCTGTCATCCAACCAATATGAGACAGTTTGTCAGCCAAGCACTTACTCTCGGCAGCTTTCGGGTATTTATCCGCATTTATAGTCTGTGTACATTTTAGTTTACACGCCTCTATTTCTAATTTGATTTCTGAAACGTCTCGTTTTATGGAATCCGACACGGAACTCAATGTTTCTTGTGTTTCTTTTACGTTTGACTTAAGAAGGTTTACATCGGTAAGTATTTTGGCCATGGTCTCCTTCATAAGCGTTATTTCAGACGCGAGCGTAGGACTATCATCGCCTATACACGTGCTGTTCAGGCGCTGAGGGAATGAACCCGGTTGATGCTTGAACAGTTCATGAACATCGACCTTATTTCCATTAATGAACTGATAGAGAAGATAACAATCTGTCGCATATTTTTCTGATACACTGCCCTTTGCTGTGCTACGACGCGTAATAAGCGCTCCTGTTGGGCCGTCTTTGCAGCGTTTAGCTCTCACAGCAAGTTCCGAACGGTAACGCGCTATGGAGTCTTCCAAAGAGCCAGTAGTCGACAATAGCGTGGCGATAAATAAGTCTTTTGTAAGACCTTCCAACGCAGCGTCAAGTTGGTCAAACAGATCGTTACTGTGTTCAGAAGGGCCCTCGTTAGAATTGGGAGAATTATCGACGTTCCCATAAATAAAGGGATCCTCGTCATCGGAAATATCGTGTGTTCCAGAGTGGGTATAAACAGTTATTTGCACTTCACCGTCAAGTAAATCCTGGGACCCAAGCGGTTGCTGGGGTTGAGCACATTGGATGTCCCCACTGTCGTTCAAAGCGGGAGATAGTTGCCCGTCATACACGGGTTCGGTGTTTCTGGAGGGGCTGACCACCTTTTTTAGTTCAGTCGCCTCGTTGTCGCCCATTCTGCGCGTATCGGATTATCAGGTGTGACAAGAATTGATTTCCGTCGATTTCCGTCAATTTATCTTCGTTGCGAACCGTAAGTAACTGTCGACAAATCAGTCATGCGTGACGAGTCGCCGGACATGATCCTTGTTCACCACAGGTACATCCGATAACAAAAGAACATAGGCCTTAGGGCAATGTTAGTTGGTCTTTGAGTAAATATATGTTATGAATGTTAAATTTATCTGTTTGTATAGCACAAAATCCACTTTATAGTTTGTAACGAAATTTTACTTGCTAGTTTATCAATTTTTAATTCCAAGTATTCCAAGTTTTCACAGGAATCCAAACATTCGTTTATTTACTATAGTCCGGATTACTGAGTGACCGCTAATTGGGAAATAGCTGGTCACTCTGCTTTCGATATGTTTTCTAAGTATAAGTATTTAATTATCAATTTATTTTTTCCTACCTCGGTTTTTGGAATGGGGATTTCGTTCTGATTGCGCCTTTTCCTGATCATTGCCTACTTTAACCTTTTTCCAATAGGAGTTATCTGGCTCTATATTGAATACCAAAAGACAATGACAAATGTAAGCGCCTGGACTAAGAACTTGCAAATGAACACTAAACAGAAATGTACGAATAGTAAAACTTGGTATCAATACAATTTAAAAAAAAAAAATTCAAATTCAAAACATATGTACCAGGCACGAGAAAATAAAGTACAACATAAAACATCACAGACTTTTCATCTATAGTATAATACGCATGATTTGCTCTTTCGGAACAAGGTGGCCATGCTGCTATCATCAACCAAAACAAAGACTACAGAAAAAATCGCATTGGGACCGTCTTGGGAACAACGGTATGGAAAAGAATTCAAATAAATATATATGTATACATTGTGTTCAACTGGCGAACATTTGTTTCATAAATGCAATGAAAAAAACAAAGATACCAGTACCAATCTCGTACAAGAGCAAAATATGCAAAATCGACATTCAGCCGATAGTCCAATCTCGTACACGAGCAAAATATGCAAAACCGACATTCAGCCGATAGTCCAATCTCGTACACGAGCAAAATATGCAAAATCGACATTCAGCCGATAGTCCAATCTCACATACGAGCAAAATATGCAAAATCGACATTCAGCCGATAGTCCAATCTCGTACAAGAGCAAAATATGCAAAATCGACATTCAGCCGGAGAAGGATATTAAAGAGATCAAAAATGCATTTCACCACTACCATTGTATAGTGTTGTTGGAAAAAACAGACTGTGCAAATTTAAAGTCGATATGATGAAAAATAACAAAAATATGGACTAAGTTCTGCTAACTGAGTGATCACCTTAAGGAAAATATCTGCTCATTCGGAGTTGCGTTTGTCTCATTGTCATACTGTCGTATTAGCTGTATCACACCTACGTTTTAAGGCTGACTGCACAACTTCCTGGTCATTGCTTATTGTAAAGGTTTGCAAACAAGGAACACACATTTGAGGTAAGAATATAAAATAATCATTAATAAATGAATGGCTTGAACAGAACGCATATTTACAAAACAACATAGAATTAATAATAATAATCCTTAAGACAAATATTATTTGTTTTAATGTTAACAACCCACTAGTACATACAACATTTGATTTCACCACCTTCGGGCCGCATGTACATACATGTACATACATCTAAATGTATGTAGCGCTAAACCGAACAGTAAGCAGTTCGTAAAGAATACATGACATCTCTTCAAACCGGCTTGTGAAAGATAAAAAAAGCTTCAGGGTGATGTTTAAAATCTTTTTTTAAGAATAAGAAGGCAAAACGATTATGACGGTACCTTTCTTATAATAGCTTTTGTTAGATTGTTTCAAAACAATTAAACACTTACATAACCTGTCACACTCCCATAAATTACACCCAGCAGAGGCGTTTGAGATATTTCATAAATGCCACTCTAAATAATTGTTACATAAAGTATTTTACATTTGACGTATTACCAGGGACCGAGGTTATAAAACTTTTTTCATGCTCATAAATGTTAAAATGCCAACCATTGTTGGCATTTTAACATTAAGAGCATGATGAATTACCAGTTTTTGAGGTTTGAACCTAAATTTTCCACAATTTTTGACTATTTTAACATTTATGAGCAGCTGAAATTTCATGCTCAGCTGATTTGAGCTTGAAAAAAGTTTTATAACCTGGAGACCAGTACCTTGTAAAAAGTGTTACTGAACTTGAGTTACTACGAGAAATGTTATGAAACTTATTACAGTTACGAGTGAAAACGCAGCCAACAAAATATAGTCGAGCATTTGGCTAATGTCTTTCCACCTAATGTTTGCCTCGTTTTCATTTTCTACATCTGAGTTAAATCCGCGTACAGGGGAGTGCTTATAAGCTTCTTTGGGTGCAAGGTCCATTTCATAAACCGTGTTTCGTTTCTTGAACTTGTCCCCGGGTTTGGCTTTAGATATTTCCTTTTCGCTATTCCTCTTAAACAAGTCGGATTCTTTTTCCCGTCCAAAGGAACACGCCAGTGTACGATACATGCTGGCTAACCACCTCGGGACGGGTTTTTCATCAGTTTTATAGTAAATTCTGAGGTTCAGAATCGTACAAAGACTCGTTAATGCGCTCACAATAAGGTCAATCATGAGAAAGTACGATATCAAAGGCAGGGGTTCCGACTTTTTCGGCAAAGTATCACTAATGATGGTCATAAATACTGCTATTGCCAACAGAACCGTTATTGCGTAAGATACTCGCTCCCCAGATTCTGCCGGCAGACAAAACACTAGAACATTCAAGATACACATGAACAGTATAGGTAAAACAATATTAACTATAACATACTGTGATTTTCTTTCCATTCGGAATGTAAGCGTGAACCTGGATGTATATCCGACGAGTTCACTCTTTGCCGAAGTGTTAAGAATTCTCCAAGTACCGTGCTCTCCTCGCATGTAGCCTGTTTCAATATCGTCCCTGGTTGATATCAGCCGAACTTCGTCATTCGTGTAGCCCCAAACATAAAGCTCCATACTACACTCCTGAATGTCAAACGGAAAGTAACGGACGTCTATAGAGCACGTGGCTTTAATTAGATCTGCGGGGAACCATTCAGCACGACCATTTGATATGTATCGTATAAGCTGCCACTCCTTTCCGAACGAATCCAATTTCTGTGACGGATTTGTGAGTATAAGTTCCGGAACCCAAACATCTTTATAACCCATGAATACGGTTGTTATATTTCCATAGTTTTGTATCATATGTTCCCATACCAAATGTTCATCAATCCATGATAGAATAAAAACTCCGGTTACGGAAAACTTCTCTTGTACTTCATCGAAATCCTGGAGTGCAACAAGTGAAAAGAAGACACTAACATCCACTGGCTTTGTCTGATTTTCAACTGGTCTTACAAATTTGTCATAACCGTCTAAAAGATCTTTACGCAATGTTTTAGAGTCGTTAGCAGTCTGGCAACAAACCTCTGTCCACACAAGAAAGGATGCTAAGAAAACGCACCGCACTACTTTAAATGTCATAATGTTGAGTGGTATCTTCATCTCCACTTTGACGAATGGCTTAGAATTCTCTACTTCTTGTGATTTAATGAGTTTATTACGGAATTAAGTTCTTCATTTTAGGTATTTCATAAGCAAATCTTTGGTGAACAATATAATCCTAATGAGTAGTTTGCTGCATATACAAAGATCAAGTTCATGGTTTTCATCACATTTTAACAAATCTGTTGAATTTCGACGGGTTTACAATGCTTAATATATTTCACAAGCATTTCCTCGGTTAATAATATTTAATAATGACATTAATGTTCTAGGAGTGCGTTTCCCTTATCGAGTCTTGATTTATAATATTTGTTACAACATCTCCATGGGATATTATAAAGCGATGGTTATTTTAACTTACGATTGACCGTTGTTTCTGAATATTTCATTTTCCTGTTATTTAAATCACATGCTTTCAATAAGGCACGCGCTGATGGCGCCCAAAGTACGTTTGATACTTAAATGCAGATTAAAACATTGATTTAATACACAGAGGACAAATCCTTAATTTGCAATTCATGTCAATTATGTTTATATTGAGAAAAATCATTAACACGTTTTTATCAAAGACAAAAGCAAACACAAATCATTTAATTTGAAGATCACTAGGAGATAGCGTTTGAATTCAAAATCGAACAGGCCATTGATAAAGTGTTAATTGCATAATTACTTTAAGTTTTCACACATGTTTTTGCACTGAGCTATAATGTTACGTGACCGGACCAGCAAAAGCAAAGACCGTAATGAGAGACGTCACGAAATGCCATCAGGAAAACATGTCCGTGCAATGTATACCCCCTTAAACCCCACTTTTATAAAGAAAAACTGGGGTATGCAGGGGTATATCTATTTTTCTTATTTTTGCTCCAAAACATATATTGTGGGTACTCGTTAGAACCGCCTCGGCGAGGCGGTTCTAACGTGTACCCACAATCTATGTTTTGAGCAAAAATAAGAAAATTATCAAAGGTTTTCTACTGAAAATTTTCAATTTTTCCAACTTAAAAAATCTCCAGTATATGGATAATAAATAATTATTTTTATTATCCATATATTGCATGGGTAAGTTTTCGTAATGTATTGCAATGGACAGCCAATTAGAATGAAAAACAAAAAGAAGGGAATCTCAGCAGTCTTTAACATAAGAAAGCGTGATAAATATACTATGAAATCATCTAGTCAATAGCTTTTAATGTCCACTACGTTAAGCCACTCGCTATGTTAACCAGGAGTTTTGAGTTCGATTCCGGACTTCTCCAGTCATTATACTGGGACTTTAAACTGAGTTTCCGTCTCCATATAATGATAAATCCTAGCTGTTGAATGGTGAGTAAAACACTAACATTTCAACAGATTTCGTATTAAAATCAAATGAGCCGCGGCATTAGAAAATAAAAAAAATGCATTTGCGAAAACAAATGCACAGATCAGCTGTGCAGTAACTGCACAGCCGATCAGCGCCTTTGTTTTCGCTACACAGATACTACCACTCCTCTGCTACCTATATCCAAAGTTTCAAGCTTCTAGCGTTCTTCTGTTACAGTACAGACCAGTCTGTGTCGGATCTGGTCGGAAACCCAAACTGTTGTTTTTCTCAGGCGATGTCTCAAATGTTATCAATGCGCGTGCGACATGGCCCTTTTTATCTAATTAGCTTCAAATTTTGCACATAGCAAGAATATCGAGAATCCCAGAATCATTACTTTTTTTGTTATGAATAAAGATACATAATCTATCATTTCACTTACGTCTTGCCAAGTACAAATATCACCTACGTCATGAATCAGTTCAGCTGTGTCAGTCATAAACTGCGTGTCTCCAAGAAGTTGATATCTGTGCTTGTTGCCTTGTCCCACTAACAACATTTCGTTTAACGGTGGAAGTTTTTTTACAGATTATCCATTCTGATTGTGGTTCTGATCTTCGGACTTTTTGTTTCTTTCGCACTGGCCATCTCAGCACTCGATAAAGACGAACCAGCCAGCCTGGAACAATGGCGTCGTGCCTTGTATGAAACAGACGTTATTACTGCAATCATCGAACTGATTATGAGAGAGATCATAAGTAACTATGAGATTATAGGCAGTGGTTCTGATGTTTTCGGCAGCGTGTCACTCACAATTGTCATGAACACCGTTATAGATAAAAGAACTGTTATAGCGTAGGACACCCTTTCTCCAGATTCGGACGGGAGGAAGAAAACAAGCACGTTAAGAATGCAAAAAACAACAACAAAAAACAAAACAAAACAAAACAAGAGAGAGAGATAAAAAAGGTGACACCACATTTACAAGTACATATTGTGATTTCCTCTGAAGTCGAAAGGTAAACGTCCCCTTATATCTCAGTTTTTGCTTACGTTTCCAACACCGTCCATGATCCATGCTCAGCTATTAAATTGGCATTTACCGTCTTTCTTATAGAAACCAGCTTGACTTAGGAAGCAGCATATGCCCAAACGTACGTCTCTATCTTGCATTCTTGAATGTCAAATGGATAATAGTAAACATTCACAGAACACGTTATTTCTATAAGATCTGCGGGATACCAGCCTGCCCAGCCACTAGAATTAAATCTAATGACCCAAGGAGTATACCTTATCCGAAGGATTGGTAAGACTCATTTACGGCTTCCAAACATCGTTATATCCCAGAACTGTATCGTTTATGCCACTATAAGTAGCAGGGTCCCATATCATGGTATCATCTTGCCATATTAATTCAAGAAATCCAACCACCGAAAACTTCCCCAACGCTTCATCAAATTCTTGCAATGCAATCGCACCAAGACCTACAATATGACTTGGTCATCTTGATTTAGAACTTTAGGCGAAACGGGAGTAGGAAAAATGGGAGTAGGCGAAACGGGAACATTTTAAAATGTATCTGCATATATGTTTAAATGCATATCATGTTTTTTTTTTAAAAAAAAAACATTCTTATTAGATCATTTTATCATCAATGATGAATGAGTAGGCGAAACGGGAATAGTCAACATTTCTGGTGTAGGCGAAATGGGAGTAGGCGAAACGGGAGTAGGCGAAATGGGACCAATCATAGGCGAAACGGGAGTAGGCGAAATGGGAGTAGGCGAAACGGGAACATCCCGCTATAAAGAGGGTTGATACTCTTGAAATGGACCTTGGCAGAACTCGGACATATAAACGGCCATCTTGGTAATGTTTCAGGTCTATGGCTGCAATAGTTACCATAGGATCATTGGTCCTGTAAACGCTTACCTGAGACCTAGTTGTCACTTTTCCCCATGTTTCCATGTTTGCCTATGTTTCCAAAATTGACCTTGACCTAAATTAATCACATACCTTCATCTACTCTATTAGTTGTTTGCATCTACCACTTTTCAGGTCTCAGGCTGCATTTAGTTTACAAAATATACATTGTTTTCACTTTTTCCCATGTAAAAGCCTATGTTTCCAAAATTGACCTTGCCGTAAAATAGGTAAAATAGGTCAAGGTCATCCTAGGGTCATCATTTTATCAAACTATGATGGAATGGAGTCCCAAATGCTACATACCAAGTTTCGTGAAAATCAGCCTGCCGGTTCTGGAGAAGAAGATTTTTGAGTGGTTTTTATCATATATGGGCGCGGCGGCCATCTTGGTCATGTGACCTAGATTTCTGGATCAAACTTTCGTTACCCCTACCCAGGGATGCTCCAAATAAAATTTCAGTTTGATTGGCCATGCGGTTTCAGAGAAGAAGATCTTTGAAAAGTGTGTATAGACGACAGATCGGCCAAGGTCAAGAGATGACCTTGACCTAAATTAATCACATACTTTCATTAGTTGTTTCGCATCTACCACTTTTCAGGTTTCAGGCTGCAATAGTTTTCAAAAAATCCATATTTTTCACTTTTTCCCATGTAAAAGCCTATGTTTCTAAAATTGACCTTGAGGTTAAATAGGTCAAGGTCATCCTAGGATCATTATTTGATCAAACTATGACGGGCGGGAGTCCCAAATGCTACATACCAAGTTTCGTGAAAATCGGCCTGCCCGTTTTGGAGAAGAAGATTTGTTTTTGAGTGGTTTTTTACCATATATGGGCGTGGCGGCCATCTTGGTCATGTGACCCAGATTTTGCGATCAAATTTTCGTCCCCACTACCCAGGGATGCTCCACATAAAATTTCATTTTAAATTGATTGGCCAAGCGCTTTCAGAGAAGAAGATCTTTGAAAAGTGTGTATGGATGACAGACCCTTCAAGGTCAAGAGATGACCTTGGCCTAAATTAATCACATACCTTCATCTACTCCATTAGTTGTTTGCATCTACCACTTTTCAAATCTCAGGCTGCAATAGTTTTCAAGAAATTGTAATTTTCCGCTTTTCGTCTTATAAGTCAATGGAAACTTTGTTGCCATAGCAACCGAAGTAGTGGGACAAGGACAATAAAAACACAAACGTTGTAGCGGCTAATATCATAAGCATGTATGCAAAGTTTCAGCTTCATCCGCCTTACAGATTCTGAGAAGAAAATTTTTGAATATTTTTTCAAAAATTTACCCTTTACGTTGCTATAGCAACCAAACGAATAAAGCGATTTTGACAAAAGTTGCCTAAAACGGGAAGGACTACTCAATAAACATTTATGTAAAAACAAAATTTCAATATCCTCAATGAAACGGCAGAAATTGCAAATTTCCACTTTTTGCCATATAAGTCAATGGAAACTTCAAGTTACCATAGCAACCAAAGTAGTTGGACAAAGACAATAAAAAACACAAACTTTGTACAAGCTAATGTCATAAGCATGTATGCTAACTTTCAGCTTCATCCCCCATACGGCTTCTGAGAAGAAGATATTTGAATATTTTTTTCGAAAATTTACCCTTTATGTTGCTATAGCAACAAAACGAATAAAGTGATTTTTACAAAAGTTGCCTTAAACGTGAAGGACTACTCAATAAATATTTATGTAAAAACAAAATTCAAATATCCCCAGCTTGACAACGGAAAATGCCAATTTCCACTTTTTCTCCATAGAAGTCAATGGAAACTTCAAGTTGCCATAGCAACCAGAGTTCTTATCCGATCAAAATAAAAAAAACAAAAAAAACACAACTATTCGTTCCCCCCACCTGTAGATGCTATATGTGAAATATGAAAAGATTCGGCCTGGCAGCTTCAGAGGAGAGGTCGTTTGAAAATGTTGACGACGGACGACGACGACGCACGGACGCCGGCTCGACTACTATACTATATATAAGCTCACCTTGTGAGCCTTCGGCTCAGGTGAGCTAACAATCGAAGGGGAAAACCTATTTTACTTTGCTTAAACATGTTACTGATGCTGAGTTTAAGTTTGCTATTTATGGTCCGGAAAACAAAGTTAAATTCCTACAATTTATTGGTTACCCAAACTTCATATTAGTGCTGACATAACTAAGATGCATCGCTCATTCTATCTCATACACTACCACCGAACATTCTTGATCATTAGCCTGTGCATGAGAAAACCAACAATTTGGGTTTCTGACCAGGTCCGACACAAACCGGGCTGTACAAGCACAGAAGATGGCTAGAGGCTTGAAATTTTGGATTTAAGAAGATGAGGGACTGTACTATCCGTGTAGCGAAAACAAAGGCGCTGATCAGCTTCGCGGTTACCGCGAAGCTGATCTGCGTATTGTTTTCGCATAGGCAGATTGTTGGTTTTCTCACGCACAGGCTCAATTTATTTCATCAGAGGACCTTACTTTTTAATATTTTATTCATGTCATTCATGTCTCAGTACTAGACATTTTTCACTTTTGAACGTAAATTTTGCTGGCGCTTGCGGTTACGACTTTGTGTGTGATGGGCGACGACTCGTGAGGGCATATTTGAGACGAAGGCGAGGGGCGATATGAAGAATTAACTTAGTCAAAACTACTAACAGCCCACCGGAGGTGTATTAAATGAGATAAGCAAAAAACGAAATTGTCCAGGACGCCTAGCTGAATAGTTCAGTAGGTAAAGTGTAAGACATAGAATCGAAAGGTCCTGGGTTCGAGTCCGGGTAGGACAAAAATTATTTTTCCTTTTCTTTGTTTCTTCCTTTTTTCGCACCTGTGACAATAAAGCTTAGAAAATTAAAAAGAAATAAAAAAAAAAGAAAAAAAAAAAAAAAAAAGAAAATATTATTTCATCTATTGGCAAATGCAAGAATCACAAAATTCACTGCTGCATTTAATACTAAAATCGTAAGTTTCTGGATTAAACTGTCTAGTGAGAAGGCAGACCGCATGTATAGGCTTTTTTATAGGTCTTGATTTTTCACCCATTGAAGCCGAGAACTCGATCGTCATTTTCGGCAGAAGAACGGATCAGCGATCGATCCTAACGTCAACATTTATTTCCTGACTGGCTGGTACAGATAATGTGGATAGGATAAGCTGACCGCCTCTAATGACTAAAAAAATACGCAAGCGTCCCCCGTGGCCGAGCAGTTAAGAGCACTATTTCATAATCACTTAATCATCTCACCGTTGTGTCTGGTGTGAGTTCGAGACCCACAATGGCCACATGTGAGACAGGCCAAGTTCTGCTTGCGGGTGTGCCAGGCGGTTTTTCTCGGGATACTCCCGTTTTCGCCCCACCTACTGTTTGGTGCTTTTCATATGAGCTGAAATAATCTTGAAAGGGACGTGAAACTGAATTTTAACAAATACACAAGACACCAAATCAAAAAGTATAGTGTACATGTTCAGATATATGTGTATTATTACATGTAAAACTACAGTTTCACGTGCTATCTCGTGAGCGAACGATGTTTATTTTGTCGATGTCTAGTTTTGAGTCAATTCGACAGTAGGAAGAGCGATGGGGGCAATACCCTACATGTAGCTACAATATGCCTAGCCACACAACTGTTTTTGTTTATTGTAGACTGCCATATCGAGTGCGATGGTTACGATGTAGAAAATTAATTTGGCAAGACATAAGCTTTCGTTCTGATCCTCATTTATTCTGTGTGATAGTATGCGTGCTGTTTAACCTGGTTGAATTCAAATAAATAAATTAAAATCAAACTAACTCAATTATATTATTTTCATGAGTTTCTAAAGTGTTTCCGTAGAGGACGCTTAGTGTTTCAGTCGCCCCGTAAAGCGGGTCGCGCGTCACTTCGCCGCAGTTTACTTTTGATGTTCGCCATTTTCACGTAGAAGCAATTTTAGACACTACAAAGTGCACAAATTATTCATTTGTTTCACATATTATGGTGTATACAGTCTTCACATTGACACATGTGTTTTCTTAAGATTATTGCCTCATGTATTGTCCCTTTTAACAGAATGGACGCTGGTCTTGTTTGGAAAGAGCTAGTAATTTTGTTTTTTATGCGTGTTGTTAAATTGCTTGTGATGTGTTGCACCGCCATGTCTCTCCCGCCTGGTGTCTATGTTAGGATGGGAAATTTAATTGTATAGATTCTTGGTCATTTTATTGTTACTTGATTGTTACTTGATTACAGATAAGGGTCTGATTGTGCTCATTTCTGATCATGATGATTTGTTTTTTTTATACAATTTTCGGCCCGTTCAAGATTATTTTAGTTCATATGAGACGGGTAAATCAGTAACAGGGGGAAAAGGGGAGAACCCTGAGAAAACGAACTTGCACACCCAAAAGCAGAACTTGGTTTATGTCACCCGTGATTGTAAGACTGATCAATTGGGCAGCAACCTACGGCGAAGAGTTCATTGTCTTGGTGTTGATAGTTGCCAAAACGGTAACCGCCCGATAGTCCGAAGGCCCTTTAGTCCGAAGGCCCAACTGGGACAATTTACCTCAGTCAGCTAGGGGACGTTACCAAGGCGTTACCTGGAAAATTACCTGTGCAGATCAAATTTCGATTGTTTCCCATAGATTGCGATGTGCGCGATGTCCTGTTTTGACACCTGAGGGACAACCTGTGTTTTACAGGTAACTTGTTGCTAAGGCCTGAGATAGATTTATGCAATTTGAGTTATATGAAATTGAAAGAAAAAGAGCCCATCATAGTAATAGTAATCAGAAATGGATGTTTCAAGGGTTCTGACCAGATTAGACGTATTCCGTCTGTGCAGTCAAACATGCATCATGAAAACATGTCGATGCAATGAATACTCCCTTAAATCCCAAAATTATTTAGTTAAACTGGGGTATACGGGGTAACCTATTTTTTTCATATTTTTGCTCCAAAGCGGTTCTAACGTGTATCCTTATTCCATGTTTCGAGCAAAAATATGAAAAAATATCAAATATTTCCAGTGAAATGTTTCTATCATTACCGCTGAAAAAATCTCTATATATTGCACGAGGAAGTTTTCGCAATGGGTAAACTATATTTGAATTCTTGAAATTAGAAAAGATAACAATTAGTTTTCATAAAATTTACCACGCATGTGCATGCTCCTTAGAATTGCAGGAGCGGACTTTGCTGTCGGTCTGGGTGCTTTTTGGTAATTAAAATACAGTAGAAGGGATCTCCATATCGAGCGGTCCTGGGTTCGAAACCCTCATGGGGCTCTGTGTTTTGTCCTTGAGCACGACGCATTAATTCCCTAGAGTAACGTTGTATGCATGGGAAGAAAGAAAACAAAACATGATGCAATTATGCAATTTATTTTTTATGATCAAGCACGAATCGCACAATAGAGGTACAAATTGCCTGCGGGGATTCAGTGTGCAGGCTAATCTTAAGAGTTCAGAGAGTGAAAAGAGACCGGTCCGATGGCCTATTGTCGTTAATTTTAGTTGTGAATTGTCACTTGACAACACTGAAGCGTCTATCACCTCGATGCAGTTATTGACACATATGTTGATTTGCACAAACACAGTCTCATGTCTTAAAATGAATTGGAATTTAGACGCATTATTTTTCAGACTAAAAACTGTTTGTAATAAAAAAAATCTATTTTTGTAGGTGAAAATTAGCTTCCTTCGTTTTGCGCCTAGAAATAATGCTTTGTTATATTGCCAATCTCGGAAACTCGCCAATATGTATGTACGTGTTTATCAGTGGAGCAGATATGGTGTGCAGGCTGATCGAAACATGTTTTCTTATCCATATACTCAGATCTATATCCAAAGTCTTGGGTGCATCTAGTTTCCAGTGTACTTGCGTAGAATATATAATGTTGGGCCTAGTCCTCTTTCACAGCGATTTTTTTTCTACATGTAACTCTAAATAGATCATTTATTTTACGAAGAAAAACATACACAAGATGCAATCTCTATTCCAAACGCTGAATTTGTCAAAATCACCTATAGTCAAGGTAATACGGCCGCAGGCCCCAGCTTTTATTGCAGGGAATGTTTATTTAAGACACGCGCCACAAGTTGATTTGAGAATGACAACCTGATTCAATGTGTGAACAATCAGTTTGGCCGCGATATGAAAAAAAAATCTTGCTTAATGTTTTCACCAGCCTGTCATCAAACCAGGCCGGTTTGTGACAACAGATGATAACGCTCTTACAAAACTCGGAGTTTGGGACAGGTATACTATCTACATAGCAAAATCATGCACGCTGATTAAATACATGTTCAATTCTCATGCAGCTTATTTTCATCTATAAAAAGGTATCTAACATGTATTTCGCGTTAAAAGTTCTCATTGTGAGGTAATAGTTTTATTAAAAAAGATGCATTTAGTAAGTCAAAATCTTTAAATTCCACAATTCATAAAATAAGTTCTTTAATTAAACATGATTTGAACTTCATATTATATTATCGTTTCTTTCTTTCTTTCTTTCTTTCTTTCTTTCTTTCTTTCTTTCTTTCTTTCTTTCTTTCACTTTCTTTCACTTTCTTTCTTTCTTTCTCTTTCTTTCTTTCTTATACTATGCATTCTAACACGCACTGATTAAATATATGTACAATTTCCATGCCTGTTAAAAGTTGTCTATCATGGTGTCAACATGTATGTCGCGGTATATTAAATGATTTTAAGTTCTCACTTCCAGCTAAACTGCTGTTGAGTAAAACAAATCACTATAGCGAGTACAAACCTTTAATTTCTGCATTGAATTCGGCTCCTTTCATTAAAATAATTTCTTTAATTAAACATGATCTTTCATTCTTTCTTTATTTCTTTATTGAATAACCGACTCAACTGGTTACAGTGGTAGCGACGCTGCTCCTCTTGGTTTGGACTTAGGCATTTCATAGAGTAAGTCAGGATGGTAGCTGCGAAACGCGTAATTTTGCATCTTCTGAGTCAAATGGAAGAAATTTTGAAAATACTTATTTTATTATAAAACACATCAGATTAAAGCTTATAAAATTTTCTAAATGGTGATAACTTATAAAAAGTTCGCAAAAAATCCCAAATTTATGAAATTTAAGGCTAAAAATGACTTCTTACACCTTTTCGCAAAATTTCTACTGAGTCTATGAGATTAATATGGACGAATTTTCGAATATGGAAGGATTTTCAATCGCAAAAGGAAGAAACAAGGCAAATACTTATTTTGTATATTTTTATACCACATTTTATGGCATATTATAAACATTATGACCATAACTTATAAAATTTTGTCGTAAAACGGAAAAAGTGTCATTTTTAACATTTTATATGGTTTTCCTATTCAATTGTGTACATCGCTCAACAGTAATTTCACAGGTAAGCGCTCGGGTATTTCCGTAAATCCGATAATAGCCGATGGTGCTAGTGAAGACTATTGTTCCCTATGCACCGGTCCGAAGGTCCGCTAGTCCGAATGACCGCTAGTCCGAAGGTCCGCCAGTCCGAAGGCCCGCTAGTCCGAAGGCCCGTTAGTCCGAAAAACTATTTTTTATTCCAATTATATCATAATTGCAGATATAAAATAGGTTTCGGTCTGCCAATAGTGGTAGCAGGATTTATTAAAATTTCTGCGTCATGCGCGGACATCATTTACACGTACGAACATTTATTTGAAAAAAAAAAAATGCATGTTTTTTTTTCTGTGAAAATAGTGCGAATTTCACGCTTATTCTATTACGTGTCACGGACGGTACTTTTCCGTCCTTGTAAAACTGTTACAGTTTCGTGTAAGATTGGTCATTTAATTTCAAGTGGTAGATTTACTGGAGGAAAATCAAGATATGTTACGCCATTGACGAAGTTTAATAATAAATTCTTTTAGTTCGTTATAGTTCGAGTTTTCTGCATGTTGCCATACATCAAAGATCACTGTTTGAAAGAAATGCCATTCCAGATTGATCAATCAAGAGTAAGTAGGTAAAACTAGACAATGATCAGAGGAAATGGCGCCACCAGAGAGAAATTCCCACTCCATAAACCAAGGTGGGAAGTAACTAAATAAGCAATTAGGGACTTTAATACCAAGACAACATATCGAAAGCCGAGTGATTAGCTATTTTCAATTAGGCGGTCACTCATTTACCCGAACTAAAAATATGAAGACATACATATGGTGCAAACAGCACAAAAATTCAACACCAAAACATAAAACAATTAGGACCACAACAGAAGTACTCCATTGGAACGATCAGTAATATGAAAGTACTGGGGTCCTAAACCACTTTTACAGGCGCCTAACCTCACCCTCATCTTCTGCAGTTGTTCACAACACTTAATTAGTTACTAGTCAATGAATCATCAAATAAATAGTGATAATCACCACCACCACGATGAATTACAAACAATGACTCGCGAATACAATTAGCTGCCCGACGATGGAGTTCACTGGGCGTCAAGCAACTGAAAAGTGCGTTGAGTTTGATCTACGTATCCAATGAAAATCCGGAGCAAAAGAAAAATACAAGTTTAACCCCGGTGGGCCAGGCAACAGACAAGAAGCTCCGGTCCAAACCAACTTAAATGAATAGCTTTACGTCGGGGCCAAAATAGAGTCTGACGCCCGAGCCACCAGCGTGCACATAGCAGTACCATTGTAGATATTTTAAAAGTAATGATTTGTACTTGCTCCTACTGCGTGCCCATATCACAGTAACGGCACCACTAAGTGTCTCTTTTCAGTCTACACAGTGTTTGTTTTGAAGCAGCGAACGCCATTTCTTCTGCTAAATAGAGGAGAAATCTGCGCCTACTCATCAAATGCCTCACATTCTCGCAAATGATTTGTTGATTTTGTTGCTACGATCTTTACATTTTAAACTGGAAAAAGCGCAAGAAAATTCAAGAGATCTCTGTATCCTGATCAATGTTGTATATTTCTAATTTGATTACCGTATTACTGGCGGCACCTACAGTAGATACTAAATACTGAGGCCCTGGAAGGGATGTCCCTGTATCCCGTATCCCTCTATTAAAGTTTCCGAAAAAAATGTTTCCTAGATTTGAGTAAGTATCGCCAAAATTGGCATCCTAATATATTCTAAATATGCTTGCAGGACATCTTCAGTATCCCATATCCCTTTAAATTTTGACAAAAATATACCTTATGCATTTAATTGTTTTACTAATATCCCTATATCCCAAAATACCCTTCCATGACCTCAAGCCGTGTTCATGTGCAACATTTGTACTTGGGTGTATTTTTGTACATCTGGGTGGGTGTATTTTATGCCATTATAACAGCATATTCAGAAAAATAAACATCTGGGTGCAAATTTAAGCTAGTTTCGAAAACTATAATGATGTAGCACGCGAAATAAATGTCAGGATGAATTAGCTGACGTCGGTTATAGCAGGGACAGCAAACTCAAACCATTCAACGTGCTTGACTCGTTTCTTGTGTAACAGAACCTACCGTAACATGGATGTTGTCGATATTAATTTGGAGACGTATATGCAGTCACATTTCATAGACGTATATTTTCACGTTTACAATATTACACATACAGCTGTAGTTTACATATTCTTGTGCTCTTGATCCCATTTGGACGGTATAGATTAGAGATTAGGAAATAAACAAACTGTTTTCCTTAAATCACCCCCGCAACGTACGTCAGAGTGACATCACAAGAAGTGATGTCGGGCGGTCGTTTTTTGGGATTGTTTTCTAAATTTTTTTATAAAAATAATTAGTCCACCATATAATACGATGTCTTATTCACCAGTCATGTGTATCCCCAACCACCCCCTCCCACCCCTAGGGCCTGGGAATTGCGAGATGTTTACATTTTAGGTTTTAAAGCCCTGCTAAAAGAACGGCACTGCGGGGTCAGATTTGTGGTGAAGTCCCTGCTAAAAGTCCCAGCTCTCCAGAGACGAGTGACAACAATGTGGAAGAACAGCTGAAAGTTGTTCTAATGAATCAATATGAGAGAGGGGCTTACATTTCTACAGATAAAAGTACATATATACATTTGCAAATTAAAAAAGGACCATAAAGTAATCAAATGTTTCAAAAATTATAGCTAATATCTAATTTGAATGAATGTGAACGTCTATTTCGGCGAGAAATTAAAAGCCCAGGGGTATGTTTTGGAATTAATGCTACGTTGTTTTGTGGCAACCTTTACAGATATGTTGGAATATTCAATGAACCAAAAACAACATTTTTAGTGGTCTTTGGCAACAACAATGTATAATTTAGGGACTTTTCTTGAGGGACCAAGGGACCAGGGACCTGGTCCCTCAAGGACCAAGGGCTATAATTTAGGGACCAGGTAACAGAGGGACCAAATACAAAATATGTGCATAAAATGACATATCTGTATGCATCTAATTTGCAGTAGGTTTTTGTGTGGACCAAATCAGCCTGTGCCAGTCCCTGATGGAGGTTTGTCTCTAGGCTGATTTATTTATTTATTTATTTATTTATTTATTTATTTATTTATTTATTTATTTATTTTCATTGATTTTGTATCTACTTTATTAATTTAACTATAAAAGATAGTAAGATACGCCTGATGGGAAAACCAAAGAAAGAGAGAAATTCGCAAGAAAGAAAATTGGAATAAATAAGAAATGAAAAGAAAGAAAAAATGGAGAGAAAGAAAAAATGAAATGAAAAAAAAATATATAAAATTCTATTTACAAGCATAGTTTATGCAGTGTTGTTTAAGAAGGGAAAAAACTGGAGAGAGAAGGAAAAACGAAATGAAAAATATAAAATTCTATGTACATGATTTAAGATGCGTTTTAAAAGAAGGAATACCAAGGAAAGAAAGAAAGAAAGAAAAAAGAAGAGAAAAAATGAAATGAAAGAAAGAAAAATATAGAATTTTATTTTTTACTAGTTTACACAGTATTAGTTACTAGTTTACACAGTATTAGTTTTTGTACCTTTTGAAAACTATCATGTCATATTCTTGTATATTGTAATTGTGTCATATTCTTGTATATTGTAAAAGTAAATCGCCAACTATGACATATGTTTATTGCCTCCAATAGACACCGTCTCTATTGCTACTGTATGATTTCTGATAATCTCTTACATTCAACATAAGTCAGATAGCAAAGGAAGAAAAACCAAAGACAGACAAAAAATAGAAGGAAAGAAAATGGAACTTAAATAATCTTGAGAGGGACGTAAAATTGAATAATAATACCTAAAGATTCATAAAATCTTTTAAAAACCAGGTCCCTTTAAATCTACTGATTCAAATGAAATCATCTATGAAATATAACATAACCACCACTGACCACCAAATTACCAAAATTGTCATTTACCCAATTTAAAACTAAAAATATCTAAGAAATTAACCCATATTTGACGAATGGATTTTCCCATCATTATCATTTGGGTCCGTCCACTTTCATTATTAGGGGTCACGGGTGTCAGGAGTGATATTTAAATGTTATTCAATTTTTCGATGAAAATTCTCTTAGCAAACAGAATAGCCCCAGATGGGACGCCGCGTTCTGCTTTCCGCGTTTTGCCTATGTCCCATAAAAGGGACGCCAGGCTTAAATGAGTTAATAGTTATACTTGTAAAGTAGATTAAAAATCAATGAGAAAATGTTTAAAAAAATAATTGAACTCCCAAAATAAATCAGCCAAGTATAGGGAATAGAGACGAACCCCCTCTCAGGGACTGGCGCAGGCTGATTTTTGTCCACACTATTGCTCATTGCAAATAAGATATGCCATAAATGCACATATTTTGTAGTTGGTCCCTCTGTTACCTGGTCCCTAAATTATAGTCCTTGGTCCTTGAGGGACCAGGTACCTGGTCCCTTGGTCCCTCAAGAAAAGTCCCTAAATTATACATTACCCAACGAGAATCGATAAAATCTATTGTGGCCGTTTAGAACTTTTGACTAATATATGATCAGGTGGCGTTCGACCCTTGACACTGTCGCAAATTTGTTTTACCGTGGCTCGAAGCGTAGCCGTAATTTACGGTCGGCGATGTTTTACTAAAACATCGCCGACCGTACATGCATATAAAACTTTGCATGTATATTTGCACTCACTTCATGTAGTATCGATCTTCGTTGACGCAATGCAAGCTCCACGAAACCGTCGCGTGAATTATACAATACATGTGGGCTGCGGGAAGCATTCATGCTTCCATGATTTTGCACGATTTTTGCGTGATTTTTACATGAATTTTAATCAGTTTTCTGCTGTTCCTCGCGACTCGCGTGTAGGAATTTTTTTTCAAATCATTGCGGCATTCATACAACAGCTGCAATAATTATATAATTGGGATTAAAATTAGTTTTTTGGACTAGCGGGCCTTCGGACTAGCGGACCTTCGGACTAGCGGGCCTTCGGACCAGCGGAGCTTCGGACTAGTGGGCCTTCGGACTAGCGGACCCTCGGACTAGCGGACCTTCGGACCAATGGGCCTTCGGACTAACTGGCCTTCGGACTAGCGGGCTGTAACCGCCAAAACGATATTGTTGCGCTGAAGGTTGTTTTAATCCATTTTATCAGATGTTGTGTAATGTTGCATAAATCTTTGATTGTATCGCAAGCATATACGATGGTGCTGACACTGATAGACAATACCCGAATACACATATTCATATACATGTACAGTATAAATGTTTCAAATCGTAAATCTTGCCATGTTTACATGTAAAAAAAATACTGTGTGTTCACGAAAAACACGTGAAATGTAGCTTAACAGAACCAATGTACGTATATACATGCACCAGTATGTTAAAAGTCACATGGCGACAACAAATAGTTGATAGTTGCTTTCCCACCAACAGTTATCGTCATATGCAGACGGGATCTCGGTTTATAGTGTCACCATAAAGCCATGGGCAGCTCAGAATTGAACTAGCGATCCCTAGTTATACACACGAGTGTCTAAAAATAACATTCTGCAGTGGAAGCTCAACAATAATCATTGTTACCACTGCATATGATAACATTGTTTGTTTACGATTTATATGTTTAATTGCTGTCTGGATTTCTTTATTTTTGCATTTTACCAATGCATATAGGTTTTAAGTTTTTATTTATTTTTTTTTCTACGCAAGAATATTGTCAAAGATGCGAAAAAAAAAATAATAATAATAAATTCCAATAAAAATAGGCGTTTCCTACTCGCGCTCAACCTCCTGAGCTAACGAGTCAGATGCTCTTATCAAAATCATTTTCATTAAGGCTTTATATCCCAGTCAACATTTTTTCAGTCATGTCGGGAAGGAGCCAACGCTTCCTGGGTTTAACCAGTTAGTAAGGAGTTAATGTGTCTTGCTCAAGGACACAACACGGTGGCGCCTATGGGGATCGAACCCAGGACCTTTCGATTCGGAGTCAGACGCCCTACCACTACGCCACCGCGCTCCCTAAAATAATTTTGTACCAGTCTTATATCAACTACCTGTACGTATTTATTCTCGACATGTGATTTTACGAAGCGACTAACTTAACCACTGCGACATGAAGTCATCTACGGAACAGGTGTGTGTGTGTGTGTGTGTGTGTGTGCGTGTGTGTGTGCTCGCGTAAAGAATATTAAAGAATATTGTCACCTGTTTTAGGGTTAAGCAAGGTACGCGGCACGTTATGAAAAAAAAAAAAAAAAAAAAAAAAAAAAACGAACTGTATGTTTCTCAGTCTATAAACATTCATTTTCTTGAAAATAATATTGTTTTAGTTTGAAGTTTAATTATATTTATTTGAATTCAAACAGATAAACATCACGCATAATTCAAGAGCATAAATGAGGATCAGAAAGAAAGCCTTTGACTTGGAAAAAACATCCCAAAAATCGTAATTATCGCATTCAAACTGCTGAAATACTGTGGAAGGTCTACAAAACCTCAACTTATTTGTATGGCTTTGCAAAATGTAGCTAGGATATCGCACTTATGACTTGCAGATGATTGTCTAATGGACTCAAAACGAAACATCAACCAAATAAATAACATCACGATTTCGAGTATCTGTTTGAAATACATGTATAAACATGCCAAAATAAATTATGTTCTCTCACGAGACAGCACGTGGAACTGTAGGTCTTACACCTAATAAATATACATATATCTTTACATGTACACTATACAGTGTACTATTTGAGCCGCGGGAAACATTTTAAGTCGTTCAGGATGGCTAACTTATCCTAGCCACATTATGCCTGTACAAGCCTTCAGTATATTCATATTTTCATGTCTCCCAGAAAGAAATATTGGCGTGAGGATAGATCAGCTCTTATACCAAAAATACGATCTTTTCGCACTTAACCATTCGATCATCTCACCGCTGTGTCTGGTGTGGGTGCGAGCCCCGCTCTGGGCACATGTGAGACAAGCCAAGTTCTGCTTGCGGGTGTGTCAGGTGGTTTTTCTCGGGGCTCTCCCGTTTTCGCCCCACCTACTAATTGACCCGTCTCATATGAGCTGAAATAATCTTGAAAGGGACGTTAAACTGAATAAAAAAATACGATCGAGCTCCCAATACAAGAGAAAACATACATGTGGGCTACCGTCTCAAACTTCAATTCCTTTACGATTTAAGAATTTAATGTAGTAGGTCATTTCATGATTCTTGCATTTGCCAAAAAAAGATAATCAGCTGATAATATGTTTTATTTCCAAAGCTTTTTTTTTGTCACAAGAGAGACAATTAAAGAAAAGAAAAAAGTGATCCGTCCGGGACTCGAACCCAGGACCTTTCGCTTTCAATTCCAAGCAGGCTACCTACTGAGTTACACAGCTACACGTCCTAGACTATTTCATTTTTTGACTCTCTTATTTAATTCGTCTTCGTCGGGCTATTGATAGTTTTGACTAAGTAATTCTTCATATCGTCCCTCGTCTTCGTCTCAAATATGCCCTCACGAGTCATCCCCCATCACACGGAAAGTCATAACCGCAAGCGCCAGCAGCATTTACGTTCAAAAGTGAAAAATGTCTACTATCAAATCAATTATATTATAGAATATGATGGATCTGGTCAGAATATGTTTTGGTCCATCAAATACACTGGTGAGGTACCAACTTTAAAACCGCAAAACTCTTTGACAACTAAGCTTTACAAACAGGGCTAAAGGAATCATAAACTTCGTAAAGCTCTTCCCAAGTTTTATGGATGGCATGCCGAATTAGCGTCTACACGTTGGATTGAAATGCATGTCGGAACCCGATTATTATTGTAACTTAAAGTATAAATTTGGGAAACTTTGGAATAATATATATACTCAGAGGAAAACAGATTAGTCAGTAAACTTGACATCCCTCGGTTTTTGGAGTGGGAATTTTTTTCTGATTGTGCCATTTCCTGATCATTGCCTACTTGTACCTTTTTTCAACATTTGAGTATTTCGAAAAGGTTGTTGTTCTTTTTCGCTAAACATCATTTTTGTAATAACCTGTTAAATGCTAATAACGATGTTTTGATTGATAGAGGTTTCGAGCAGAAGTTGTTGCCGGGGACAAAAATCCGAAAGAAATAGTCAATGTCGAATGGGAATTTCGTGCGATTTTCTTGACGATTTATGACGACCTATATAAAACTTATCTATGGGGTACATGTATAACATTAAACCTGTTCGTCGCACTTACAGCCGCGTCAGAGTCGATTTATGACGTCATCAATATGGCGGAATCTGACTATATATGAATTATTCGTATATCCATCAAAACCAATTGAAAACATCGCATTATTGCCTTTTTTTCAAAGAAAATGTATGAAATGCATCTGATTATACACACTATAGACGAATTAAGTCGATGGGTTAAAGGATATTGCTTTATCCAGTCATCCGTTCGTTCGTGCATACGTTGGACATACGTTTTTCTTCAAAAAACGTCCACAACTTAAAGACCCTGGGCGCTAATTTGATGCACCCCCCGGACAATTTTTGATGGTTGCCAAATCATTCCCTGGGACCCCAGAAATACAAAGAATTTTTGTCCTCAAAGATAAACTCAATTGCACTATGAAAAAGTGCATGGTTTCCATGGCAACCGTAGCGAGATTCTTAAGCATGGGGGTGTACATACAAAATTGATCATATCTCCATGGTTACTTATCCTAGACTTTTGTACTTGGTCTCATTTTAAAGCTTAGACATAGCCCCTGCCCTGTTTATGGTAAGTAATGCAAATTATCTAATTTGCATATTCATTAACTTTAATGAAAATATAAAAATGGCAAAAAGTCGTTACAAATCCATAAATTAACTAATTTCATGCCCAAACTGCCATTGTGACACTTTGTTATTGAACCAGTAATATCATATGACAAATTCATCGATGAACTGGACCTATATGAAGATAATCTCATTTGCACATTCATGATATTAATAAAATGTCAAAAAGTGAGGAAAAACGAGGGAAAAACTATAACCATTGCAAGTTATTGCATATGTTATAAATATGGCCTAACTTGCATCTCTGGGACAAATTCTCAAGGCTGTTAGTGTTGTAAAAGGGACCACCTTAATGCCATCAAATATTGTCCTCAGCAACAAAATCATTTGCATGATGTAAAATTACTAAGTTTTTACACCACCTCTCATGCGATTCTAAAGAATAGGGTGTACTTACAAACAATACTCATATTCCACCAACAGAATGCTCTAAAATACTATAATTAGTCTGATAGTGATGCATGAACTGAACAATTCAACCTTTATGCCTCATATTTAAAGCACTGAATTCACTTATTCGTGAAAATAACCAAAATAGAAAAAATAAAAGAATAGATAAATAAATATAAAAACATTAAAATGGAGAAGAGTTGTGGAACAATAGGGGGTATATGTGCAAAAATCGCTTGTTCCAGAGCTGTTTATCAACCCAGGATGCTGAAAGAGGTGTTCAATGAATGCTATGGCAATGTAATATGGCCCTGAAGTATTATATAAGAATAATCTGATTTCCAATATCATGAATTTTAATGAAAACTAAAGACATTTTAGAGAAAAGACAATGAAAAAAAAAGGTCAACCTGCAAAATGATTTGTATTATGGCAATCAAAAGTCTGTTGAAAATGGCATCAAATGGTGTCTAGGGCAATATTATTACATCCTGAACTACAATTTACGAGTCATTTGGTGTTAGTTTCATGAGTTTTAAGAATATCAACAAAACCTTTTGAATTTAGTGGGTTGGGAATACGGAAAAAAATAAGGGGGTATACGTAGAAGAGCTATAATTGGCATCAAATGATTGCTAATACAATGTTCTGTAACGATATAATCGGCTTTTGTTGTTGTATGGATATTACTGAGATCTTCATAAATAAGAGAAAAATGGGTACACCAAAGAAAATCGCTCATATCTCAGCTGACGATATCATTAGAATGCTGAAAATGGTTCCATTAGAATGATGGGAATGCCATGCAGTACGATAGCTTAACCACGTGTTATTTAGTTTTCTGAAAGTTACATAAAGTTTCGAAAAATATGAAAATTGAAGGCTGTGCTTCACCAAAATTTATTAAATGAAGAAAGCATGATTTATACATCTGAGCACATGACAATAAAACATTGTCCTAGCAATAAATTGAGGCCATTTTGAGTTCTCCACGGCTATTGGCAGCTGAGATATAAGCAATGTTGTTGGTGTACCCCTTCATTTTTCATTGATGTTGCTATTATTTATTAAGATCTCATTAATATCAATAGATCTACAAGAAAAATAGCAGGAAACCGCGGTATGACCCATATTTCTCATTTATATGTTAACTGCTATTCAAGGATCTCAGTTCTACTCTTTTTCTTACTTTATATATCGGATTATATGGTTACAGAACATTGTCCTAGCAACTATTTATTACCAATTATAGCTCCCTAGCTCTTTCAGTAACCCGGACACGTGCTTTTTTCTACACATACCCCTTAATTGTTCTGTATATTTTCTCTAAATTCAAAACGTTTTGTTAATATTCTTAAAACTAAAACACAAATGACCCATACTTTATACTACAGGATGGTATAACATTTGATGTCATTTTTCAGCACCATATGACTTTTGATTGCCGAGATACGAGTCATTTTGTAGACTAAATTGTTTGGTTCATGTATCACTATCATACCAATTATAGTACTCTAGAGTAGGACGCGAGCCTCTTTGGTAGGATATAAGTATTTTAGGAAGAACATCCTATTCTTTAGAATCGCATGAGGAGTGGTGTGGAAACTATGTAACTTTACATCATGCAAATCTTTTTTTTTTTACATTGCTGATGACAATATTTAATGGCATTAAGGTTGTCCCTCTGAAAACACTGACAGTCTTGAGAATTTATCCCAGGGATGCAAAATAGATTGGATCTTATAACCTATCCAATACTTTGCAATGGGTATAATTTTTTTCTTGTTTTTCCTCACTTTTTGGCAATTTTACTAATATTCATGAATATACAAATGAGATAATTTTCATATAGGACCAGGTCATCAATAAATTCGTCATATAATATTACTGGTTAAATAACCAAGTGTCACAACGACAGCTTGGGCCTGAAATTACTTCATTTATGGATTTTTAAAGATTTTTCTGCCATTTTGCATGTTTTCATAACAATTTATGAATATGCTAATTAGAAAATTTGCATTACTTACCACAAAAAGAAGGGACTATGTCTAAGCTTTAAAATGAGACCATGTTCAATAATCTAAGATAAGTAAAAGTGGAGTTATGATCAAATTTGTATGTATACCCCAATCCTCAAGAATCACGTTAACGGTTGTCATGGCAACCGTGCATTTTTTTCATAGTGCATTTGAGTTTATCTTTGGGGACATTTTTTGTTTCCATTTCTGGGGTGTCAGTAAATGATTGGCACCCATAAAAATGTCTTGGGGAATGGAAGCTAGGTCAAATTAGCTCCCGGTGTACTATGCATAGTTTGGCACTTTGTATGCGGATTTTGTCGTGACGTGACTCATATTTTAGTGCTATGCTCCTTGTGAGAGATACTTTTGTGCTAAAATAGCTTTTATAAATCCAGCCATTTAAAAACAGCGAGAAGCTGGAAATCAATTTTTATCTGACAAGCATCGTATGAATATGGTTGTTTAAAATGCATATTATGAGTGCGCAGGTCGCCATTTTGATGACGTCATATTTCAGCCCAGACGCGGGTCTCAGGGCGACGAACTGGTTTAAATTGTTGCATATGCCCCAAAGTTTGATTTAAGGTAGGTCGTCACAAATCGTCATAAAATTCCCACGGGACGATTTTTTGTGCCCATTCGACATTGACTAAAAAAATATTTGATAAATTCAGCCGCATCTCGAAAAATAACAAATCAAATATTCATTATTTTGAGATCGCATTCCATTCATTTAAAATAAGAAGGAGAATTTGTGTATGCACTCTAGTATATCGACAAGCGATATTTTTAAATCTTTTTAATGGAAATGTTAGGTTGTGTTCACTGTTTTATGACTGGTAATTTCAATTCCTATCTACCTAGGGGTTTCGAAGCTGTAGCAATGTATGATGATTTACATGTTTTTATAATGGCTGAACTTTTGCATCGGAGCATAGTCATGTGTTATTTCAACATACAGCATGCTACAGAGATTACCCACGACATTATAATAGGCTTTCCTTCCCTCTTAATTTCCTCGACATCGTTTTGCCCCAATTTGTCAGTGCCGTTCCACCAAAAACGTCACCGTCCCAGTTGGTCTGTTCGCCGTCTCAGTAATATTCACCGTCAACACAGGGATTTATTTTCATGATAAATCGTCAATTTATTCTGTCTGCGTCCGTTGTGCTTGTTGCCTCTTTTGCTGAGACTCAAGTAACCAGATGTCCACCTTGTTGGGAAAGGGCTTAGGATTAGTCATCTTGCTCTTTAAGAGTTTCGTCGGAAAAATGTCTGGTGATGTATTTTTCCCACTTGATGTCTAGGTTGGGTCTTCAAAGTTTATTGTAACGATTCCTGCTGGTCCCTTATTTCTTATTTTACAGAACGGAGGGACCTGGTTATTGTTTAGATAACGGGGATAAGCGAAAGAACACTTTATAATTACCCCAGTAATTTTATATTATGGATCGTTCCTAGGCGCTACTTCTGTTGTTGTTCCATTTGTTTCATGTTTTGGAGTCAATTTTTGTGCTGTTTGAACTTTATGTGCGTTTTCATATTTTAGAGAGCATACAATAGAAACAAGTTGCTATTTATGGTCATTATGATTATTTCAAGCCACAATGCTTAGTTTTAAGTCATATAAAGTTATCGCTGGTCATATTTAAGTAAAATATTATTTTTGGCACTATTCTTAAATATTCCATTTTCCTAAGATGTATATAAACCATTGTGTTCATATATTTTATAATAATATAATGTTATTATGTGAATAGATTAAATAGAAAAAAGTACATCATATATGGGGACATAACTGTTAGATAGTGTTGTAGTTTCCCCAAGCCTTGAAGTATTCAATGCAGCATTTGGGAGCTGCTCCATCCAAACCCTAGACAGTACAGTACTTATCTTAACCTGATTTTAAGGTTTTAGACCCATTATTTCTCATCATTACCCTGGCGCGCAGCGCCTGCCAAAAATGCTCGCGAGGGCGTCGACAGTATTTGAAAATAAATAGATAGGTTTAAAGCATGTATATAATCCATTTTGGTGATATTTGGGCCAGGTTAGAATCAAATTCCTCGTAGCTTTTGTCAGTAATATTATATTACTGAGCGTTCATTCGTTTAGGAATCGAATTTTTGTGCTGCTTTTAGCCTTATGTGCGTTTTCATATAAGTTCGGGTAACTGAGTGGCCGCCTATTGGGAAATAGCTGTTCACTCGGCTTACGATATGTTTTCTAAGTATAAGTACCTAA
Source organism: Rugalucina vietnamica (assembly GCA_964017185.1). Lineage (NCBI taxonomy): Eukaryota > Metazoa > Mollusca > Bivalvia > Lucinida > Lucinidae > Rugalucina > Rugalucina vietnamica. The sequence goes on along the minus strand of OZ024878.1, from coordinate 50,167,558 downwards.
TTGTCAATTTAGTTTTTCCGACCTCGGTTTTTAGAGTGGGAATTTCTTTCTGATTGCGCATTTTCCTGATCATTGCCTACTTGTACCTTGTTGTTAAATCAGATTAAACTAAAGGCGATAATTTGGACCCTGTAAAAACCTATTTAAGCAATAATAATTCCCTTTTAGTTACTGGTCGTTCCTAGGTATTTGTGCTGTTTCCCTGCCTCTTTCGTCTCTCTGCTTGATATGCTCGCCTCAAAAAGGGGCAATTTTTTATACCCCTCCCGCCAAAACAAAGTTTTAAGGGGGTATACTGTTTTCACATTGTCCATCCATGCGTCTGTCCGTCCGTCTGTTAGTCCATAACACTTTTTAGCTCACCTGAGCCGTTAGGCTCACAAGGTGAGCTTATAGGATGGCCTATGTTAGCCGGATGGTGACCTAGTTTGAGAGGATCTAATCAGCTTGTTCTGAACGCGTAATTTACTGTGAATGTAGATCTAAATTGAAACCAAGATGAAACTAAAACATTCAAACATTGGTTGTGGCAACAATGTTGCTGCACTGCCTTCTTGAGGTCATAGTGAATAGTCATTAAAACTGTGAATTAATATCCAAAAACCTGGATCTGAAGCATAAAATAAGTTAATTATCTATAACAGATGTACTTATATCATACTTAACGTCGTTTGTCTTCCCGCTTGTCATTGGAATTGAGTGATAACTAAGAATACCACTAAAGTTGTTAATGTAACGAGAGAAAATACTATTAGACAAAAACAGTCAATAAGTTTGCTGATGTCCTTCCATAGAACTCCGTTTCCTTCCTCTGTTGAATTTCTAAAGTTATCTGAGTTTGGTCCTTTGGTAGATATGTCATTTTCGAAAGCCCGATTTGCGTTGTTTTCTCGGTCCTCAGTTTTATATATTCTCCGTCTGTTGTTTTTCTTTACCAGAAAACGGCATACGCTTTGTAGCCACATGGGAACTAAGGCATCATGGTCTTTATGATAAATCCGTAGATTCAGAATTGTTAGCAGACTTGTCAGGGCGCTAACAATCAGACCAACCATAAGAAAGTACGATATAAGAGGCAGTGGCTCTGACTTCTTGGGTAACGTGTCTGTAATGATAGTCATAAATACCGCTATGGATAACAGGACCGTTATTGCGTAGGACACTCGCTCACCGGACTCTGCGGGTAGGATGAAAACCAGAACATTGAGAACGCTAAGGAACAGTATTGGCAAGACTATGTTTACAATAACATACAGTGATTTACGTTTTAAGCGAAATGTTAACGTTGCGCGGTAGATGTCATTATCGACCTCTGCCTTGACTGACGTGTTCAGTAATTTCCACATCCCGTGTTCTCCTCGCATTATACCAGTGTCAATATCGTCCCTAGCAGAAATAAGCCTTACTTCATTTGCAGTGTAAGCCCAAATGTACAGCTCCATACTGCACTCCTGAATATCGAAGGGAAAATAACGTAAGTCAAGAGAACACGTGGCTTTGATCAGGTCAGCGGGATACCAAGTTGCAAATCCATAGGAAAAGTAGCGTATTACCTGCCACTCTTTCCCATATGAGTCCAGTTTCTGCGATGGGTTTGTAAGAATAATTTCAGGGACCCATACGTCCTTATAGCCCATCAATACTGATGTAATGTTTCCATAATTTCTCTTATTCCATTTCATATTCTGGTCTATCCAATGTAAGAAAAAGACGCCCGTTACCGAAAATTGTTCTTTCACTTCATCAAAGTCTTGAATTGCCACCAATGCGAAATGGAAATAAACGTTAACGGGTTTGGATTGATTCCGAACTGGCCTTACGAACTTGTTATAATCTTTTAAAAGATCTGCATGCAGAGTTTTAGCCTCTTCAATTGACTGGCAATTTATACCAGAATACACCCAAATCGTCATTATCCATAAAACCAAAATTATACCTCCCATCTCCTTAATTTCACAGTATAATAATAATCTAGCAATGCTAGTCAATGCAGCCAGCAAACATTTCCCTCTCGCCGACCCTGATTCATCGTATTCCAATATTATGACTGATTTGTTAACACAGATTCCCAAAAGCAATAAAGTTGTTTGCATAGTTAAATAGTTCCGCCCGGGATCCTTTCAGTATCACATTTCAGGTGCCTATAGTTACGAAATCGACTGACGTCATCAATTGTCACAGTCAGGAAGCGATTCCATAGTTTTACAAACAATGATTTAAATTACTAATTGGTATGTTTAGCGCGTTTTGAAAGTCACAGCGAATCAGATGGTACACGATATGAATATATACAATAAAAGTAAAATACGATTAACGAGGGCCATCCAATATAAACTATTACAATGCTCTCATGGAACAAAACCTTTAATAAAACCGATGATGACCATTGCCATTACATTACATGTATTTCTGATAATTGTTGATATATATAATAAATAACAAAAAATAGTAAATGTGAATATAGCATTTGACTGTATCTCCCATAAAATTCCGAGCAAATAGAGATTAGCGTGCTTTGGTCTATTCCTGGACATGAGCTTTCTATTCTTTCTATATATCATTTATCAGAAGCTTTATTCTAACTTGTATGTGTACAAGTACAGTTGAATAAAGCCAACACCACAGAAACCGAATCCCTCTTTTTAGATGTACATATTTCTATTTCAAATGTTTTGTTTTAGCCAAAATTTATGATAAACGCGACGACTTTGACTTTGATATAGTAAATTTTCCGTTTTAGGATGATGACGTTCCTCGCCGTGCTTCTTACGGTGTATACATTTCACAGCTTATTAGGTAATCGAGAGTCTGCAATCATGTTGCGGACTTCAACGCGTGAAATAAATATTTTTGAGTGGGAATCAATTATATTTTATTTTCCAGCAGGGCTATCGGTTTCATAAACTTCGAAAAACATTTTCTCAATTTTATCGCAGACACTGTGAATTGATTTCCAAATTTAATGTTGGACTAAAGACGCTTTTACGAGAGGGCCTTTTTTTATGGTGACTTGGTTTCGAATTCAAAAAAAAAAAAAAAAAAAAAAAACATACAGGGGAAGGAGTGATTTTCCTGTTAAGTTCAGAAAAAAAATCATGACACGTTAGAGACGTATACGTTATAACTAAATGTTATGCGACAGTCTGCATGCTTTGTTTGTAACCCAATTATGGTTGATACTTATGTTACCTTGTATAATTGCACGCCCGTGGGTCGGGCTCAGACTCTATGATGGCCCCAACATAAAGCTATGCATTTTAGATGGGCTGGCTGGGGCCGGTGCTTCTTTTCTGTTGCTTGGCCCACCGCGGTTAAACTGGTATTTTTCTTTTGTTCCGTTTTTCAATAAGTAATTCGGCTCCTAGGGATCACCTTCGGGCAGCTCACTAAATCTGTGAGTCCTTCATGGTGGTAATCATGATTTATTTGTTTGTCCTTGATGAATCATTGACTTCAGTCTTAGAGATTCGCCACGAGGATCGAACAACTAACTAAATGTTGTGAGCCACTGCAGTAGACCAGAGGACCAATGGTCCTGTAAACGCTCACCTGAGATCTGCTGTATATATGAATGTTAAAGAAAATAGTCCCAGTATAGGGGCAGATGAAGCCCTTGGGCCATTTTTTTTCCGAATAAACAACATACTGTCCATAGAAGTTTTTCCCTTCAAATGACATTTTAACAGTTTACGGTTACCCATTCAAATACATAGGCAACCCATGTTGACCTTGCCGTAAAATAGGTCAAGGTCATCACAGGGTCATCATTTATACATACATTGTAGTACTTGAGTCATCAATGCTTCATGCCAAGTTTCTTCGAAATCGGTCCACCTGTTCCAGAGAAAGGTACAAGTAGGCAAAGATCAGGAAAAGGCGCAATCAGAAAAAGATTCCCACTCCAAAAACCGAGGTGGGAAAAAACCAAACCAACAATCAGGTACTTATACCATGAAACATATCGTAAGCCGAATGAGCAGCTATTTTCCCAATAGGTGGCCACTCAGTTACCTTAACTTAACTAAAAATATGAAAACATACATAAGGCGCCAACAGCACAAAAATTTTTCAAACACCAAGACATAAAACGAAAAGAACCACCACAGAAGTATCGACTTGGAACGATCAGTAACACAAAGTTACTGGTGGGCTTAAATCGATTTTACGAGAAGATTTTTGAAGGGTTTATACCATATATGGGCATGGCAGCCATCTTGGTCATGTGACCTTGATTATTTATATACACATTGGTTCCCCCTTCCCATAGATGCTTCATGTAAAATTTGGCTTTGATTGGCCAAGCGGTTTCAGAGAAGAAGATGTTTGAATATTATGATAATATACATGTATATTGCCCCGGGGTGGGGGCGGATGAGCCCCTGGTGCCCAATTTTTTTCAGAATCATTAATATTCAGTCCTACTGCTCATTTTCTGCAAGATTTTCCCTTTAAATGACAATTTAACAATTTTTCCCATTCAAATGCAAAGGCGACCTATGTTGACCTTGCCGTAAAATAGGTCAAGGTCACCGCAAGGTCATGATTTATATACACATTGTAGTACTTGAGTCATCGATGCTTAATGCCAAGTTTGGTTGAAATCGGTCCAGTGGTTCACGGAGAAGAAGATTTTTGAAGGGTTTTTACCATATATGGGCATGGCGGCCATCTTGGTCATGTGACCTGGATTATTTATATACACATTGGTTCCCCCTTCCCATAGATGCTTCATGTAAAATTTGGCTTTGATTGGCCAAGCTGTTTCAGAGAAGAAGATCTTTGAAAATGGTGGACGACGGACGGACGGACGACGGACGGACGACGGAGCATGGGTATACTATAAGCTCACCTTGTGAGCCTGACGGCTCAGGTGAGCTAATGAGGCTGAGGATTGAGCCTTGTAAAATCGATTTAAGCTCCCCAGTTATTTTATATTACCGACCGTTTCAAGGCGATACTTCAATTGTAGTTCTTTTTGTTATGTGTTTTGGAATCGAATTTTTGTGCTGTTTGAGTCTTATGTACATTTTTATATTTTAAGTTCAGTTCGAGTTACTGAGTGGTCGACTATTAAGGAATAGCTTCTCACTCGGCTTACGATATGGTTTCTTGGTATAAGTACCTTAGTGTCATTTTAGTGACATGAGATTTGATATCAGTAAGACAGGAAATTAATGATTTAGAAAGTTCAGTGGCAGAACAAGAACTAGAATTCTCATTATCTTGTTTACGATATTTAATCCCTGTGTCGGGATGACAATAAGTGACAAGAAAGCATTGTATAACTATCTAACAACAAACTACAACAAGGATATTCCGCCTCTACTGGACCAATCTGGCACCGTTCTCGTGAGTATTGGTCTATCTGTTGTTTCTCTGAACGATATCGACGAAGTTTCGGAGCAGTTTTCCGTGTCAGCATTCTTCACAGTACAGTGACAGGACCAGAGCATGATCTGGACTCCCGCGAGTGTCGGCGGGATAACACAGCTACACATCAGCATTGACAACGTTTGGTTTCCTGAAATCATCCTTATTAATCCGGATCATTCGAAAAAATGTGTATTATTTTCATTTCGATACTCAAGTATGTGACTTGGTCATACAGGTTTATGGACCATCGTTAGTGACAACTTAAAACCTCAGAACCTCTTCCACACATATCATACTTATTAATCGTTTGCCTGGGGGGGGGGGGGGGGTAAGCGTGCTGATCACGGTCGTTACAGTGCTGAACCTGCGATTCTTCCATAAGGATAGCGAGGAACAAGTACCACGCTGGCTGATTTGTGTCTACAACATATTCATGTGTAGAATTTGCTCAAAGAGAAACAATAACAAGACATCTGACAAGGAAAATATCCGCAAATAAAAAATGGATCGGAAAAAAAGCCAATGCAACATCAAATAAAAAGGTACAAGTAGGCAAAGATCAGGAAAAGGCGCAATCAGAAAAAGATTCCCACTCCAAAAACCGAGGTGGGAAAAAACCAAACTAACAATCAGGTACTTATACCATGAAACATATCGTAAGCCGAATGAGCAGCTATTTTCCCAATAGGTGGCCACTCAGTTACCTTAACTTAACTAAAATATGAAAACATACATAAGGCGCCAACAGCACAAAAAATTTTATACACCAAGACATAAAACAAAAAGAACCACCACAGAAGTATCGACTTGGAACGATCAGTAACACAAAGTTACTGGCGGGCTTAAACCGGTTTTACATGGCCATAACCTCACCCTCAGTTTCCTTTTAAAAGGAAAGTCTCGCCCGTGTTGACTAATCTGTAAAGAGTTATACCAGAAGTGTAAATATAATATGATTGGGTTCTATGTACCTAACACTGCAGGGTTATCATTGCATTATAAACAAACTGGTTAAATAGATCTGGACAGTGTGTTAGAGTGTATGTTTGAAGGATTTTATAAACCAGATGACCAATGGTCTTGTAAACGTTCATCTAAGATTTGGTATATACTCAAATATTTTCATTCATGTCCTTGTACAGTATATAGCCTTGGGCCACCTATATGTTTCATACTCACGAAAGGAACGCAATGAAAGCACGTGCTGTCTGTGTGAACCGCCATACCCGTATATAAGTATAGCGAATGGCGAATGGAGAATATCGCCGTGAATACCGTAGACCGTATATTCTATATGAATGTAGCCTTGGGTGCATTCATCGAGAGTAACACAGTGTTAAGGAGCACTCTTTCAAAACACGAGTGCTGTTTCAGATTAAGTATTTTATGTGTTCATTTTAAGTTGCATTATACCAAGAGATGCACAGTGTTAAGGAGCACAATAATCTCCAGTGCACTCTTACAGAGCATGAGTTCTATTCAACTTTATGTACAAAATAATTTTCAAAAACAATATCAGTTGTAACTCATAATCAGTAACTCACAGAAATCAGTAACATTTATTCTTCTGAGATCCACAGCTACAGAATACAGACTAAGAGCTATGGTAACACACAGGCAGATAGCGTGATACAGTGACAGTCAATCGGCAGGGAAGCCAATCAAGACAGTTTACTGTTTAAAGTTTATTTGATCTTCACATTTTATATGCTTAAGAAGGTACAAGTAGGCAAAGTTCAGGAAAAGGCGCAATCAGAAAAAGATCCCCACTCCAAAAACCGAGGTGGGAAAAAACTAAACTAACAATCAGGAACTTATACCATGAAAACATTTCGTAAGCCGAATGAGCAGCTATTTTCCCAATAGGTGGCCACTCAGTTACCTTAACTTAACTAAAAATATGAAAACATACATAAGGCGCCAACAACACAAAAATATTTTAAACACCAAAACATAAAACAAAAAGAACCACCACAGAAGTATCGACTTGAAACGATCAGTAACACAAAGTTACTGGCGGGTTTAAATCGATTTTACATGGCCATAACCTCACCCTCAGCTTCTGCAGTGGTTCATAACATTTAGTTAGTTCTTCGGTCCTCGAGAAGAATCTCTAACTAGTCAATGAATCATCAAGAACAAACAAATAAATCATGATAAACATCCTGATGAATCAAAAACCAGGACTCACAGATTGAGTAAGCTGCCCGACGATGGAGATCCCTGGGCGCCGAATAACTTACTAACTCCGGAGCAAAAGAAAAACATCAGTTGGACCCCGGTGGGCCAAGCAACAGACAAGAAGCTCCGGCCCCAACCAACTAAAATGAATAGCTTTAAGTCTGGGCCATCATAGAGTCTGACGCCCGACCCACCGGCGTGCAATTAAAGAAGGCAGCATAGTGATTCTGCAAATGGCAATATTTTACTAATCACAAATATAGTATATGTTATTAATAAAAAAAATATTGTCATTTCAACTCATTTGTCCTTTGCTATCATTTTCAGATTAGACATGCCAGTGAACAGTCCTTGCTGAATGTGCAAACTGCAAAATTTTGAGAATTTGTTGGCCACTGCCACTGGAGGCCGCCATTTTATCAGTACTGCACATGCGTATGTATTGATCGTATAACTGACGGTACGCTAACTGTGATATTCTACGGTATTCTTTTGCCGGTCCGGTACTTGAAAAACACGATCTTTTTTCGATTTTCGAGTTTTTATTTTAGGAAAACAGGAAAAAAGTATTAGAGTCGGGGAGTTTTTGACAGGGTCGGTAGGGTACCGGAAACATTTTTTTTTTTTGCCTTATTAGGAACATCGCTGGTTACTTGGAAAGATATAGGGATATTAATTTACTAATTTGCCTTGTTCACGGGGACCCAACTGTTAATCGTGATTATTGATGCGACGTGGAATGTTAATGCATGCTAATATGAAGTTTCGTATGCGTCGGCGATATTGTTACGAATGCGACGTTCCACATCCTCTGCCCTTGAACGGTAAGTATTACATGTTTTGCTCTCGCGAAAATAAACAAAGCCGAGTTTACAAAATCGGCGTCCACTATAATCTGCAAAATTCTTCTATGTTCCCACTTGAAGTCAATTGGAATACTCACTGCACTTGTGTTTTTCAGCTAATGGTTTATAAAGTTGACCTGCAGATACAATTTTGCCACGAAAACTCATTACATTCTTAAATTCCTTTTGTTTTTCTTTGTCTTGGTAGTAAACTAAGAAGTATAACACAGTCCTGTGGGTGTCTTTATTGAAATATGTATCCAAACGGCTTTGTAAATGCACATTTATCTACTGAGCGTGAAAAACGGTAAGATAAGCATCTGTTGTATGCATCGAAGACGTTGTTAAAATTTAATATGCGACACAGAAATGCATCGTGGAAGAATGAGACCGATGATTCAGTAAAATAAAATAGCAAATGTTGCGATATGGAGACAGAGATGCATTTTCTTCAATAATTATTTTTAGATACACGTTAAAGGGGCCAACCATGGCTTTTATACTGTATTATTACTTGCAGAGGCTGGAGAAAGTTGTTTGAGCCCGAGGCCGAGGGTTCAAAGTGCTCCCGAAGACACTTCTAATACTAATGCAATGAAATTACCATAGTTGATCGTTGTTTTGTATAACACACCATTCCAATGGAAAACTGTCTCGCAACCGCACCTAAATACCGCATAAACCCCTTTAATTCTGTTGTCCCCCTTGCTTATCAGAAATGCATGGAGCCACCCATATTCAATGATCATAAATTATTTGGTCGAGCTTTAGATTCATTTAATGTAAGGAAACATATAAGCTATGTCACTGATATGTCCGAAAATGATTTGCTGTTTCGAGGCAAGAACTCAGTTGTGTCACTCAAATGTTGACAAAGCTGAATCAGAAACCCCACTCTGTGACCTCATTCAAAATAGAAGTGGTATATGCTTTGAAGCTCGCTCAACGAAGTGCATGTAGTCCAAGGAAAAAACGCCATGCAATATTTCGCTTGATAAAGGCACTCGAAATGCTTCTGCATGTACGTAAATGACTTTTGAAAGAGCACAACAAAAATGCTAATTCTTCCATGACTCATCCTCGTAGTACGTACCTTCGTCTTCGATGCATACAAAAGATGCTTATCTTGCTGTTTTTCACGCTCAGTAAATAAATGGGCATTTACAAAGCCGTTTGGATACAAATTTAAATAAAGACACCCACAGGACTGTGTTATACTTCTTAGTTTAGGACCAAGACAAAGAAAAATAAAAGGAATTTAAGAATGTAATGAGTTTCCGTGGAAATATTGTATCTACATGTCAACTTTATAAACCATTAGCTGAAGAACACAAGTGCCGTAAGTATTCCAATTGACTTCAAGTGGGAACATAGAAGAATTTTGCAGATCATAGTGGACGCCGATTTTGCAAACTCGGCATTGTTTATTTTCAAGAGAGCAAAACATGTGCTACTTACGGTCCAAGGGCAGAGGATGTGGAACGTCGCATTCGTAACGATCTCGCCGACGCATACGAAACTTCACAATAGCATGCATTAACATTCCACGTCGCATCAATCACGATTAACAGTTAGGTCCCCGTGTTGTTTGTGACAACTTTTACTCTACTTATTAGCTTTCTGGTAATAATTCTGTTCGCCAGAAATTCGTCCTGTTAGACAATTATTCTACATTTTCAAAATTGCGCTTGCAGAATGTCACAGAACAATTCTTGACATCGTTAATTATGATTTTTTTTCATCATGCATTGCACGGTACTTCCTAACTCTAATTATAAATAATCCAAATTTTCTATGTCTGTCCCTTTCAGGGTTAGGTCCAGAATATTGGAGCTTTCTGGCGTCAAAAGTGATCAAAATGGAACAAATAAATAGATTAAAAAACTTGTAGTCCAATCAAAAGGTCCAAAATTATCGACTTTCATGTTAATGCCCAGTTAATGCCCACTTAAACGATTTACCTGTTAAGTTTTCTGTTTGTGTCAATGAAGGCCAAGACAAACTTCCTACGATGTATTGGTTACCTAAGCTTCACAAAAGACCATACAAAGCTAGATTTATTGCAAATTCTAGCTCTTGTACTACCACTGAACTTTCTAAATTATTAACTTCCTGTCTTACTGCTATCAAATCTCATGTTATAAGATACTGTGAGACAGTGTATGAAACTTCAAATAAAAATTGGTTTTGGTCAATTAAAAATTCTGGTGAGGTGCTCAGTAAATTGAAGTGTAGAGGGTTCCGTGCGACAAGCTTGTCCACATATGATTTTTCTACTCTGTATACAACATTACCACATAATCTAATTAAAGAAAAACTTCTGGATTTGATAGAGTGGACCTTCAAAAGGGCATTAAAAAACTATGGTTCACTTTATTTGGCATGTAATGACAGAAAGGCTTTTTTCACTTCCTCTGACCAAAGTCGGTATACACTTTGGTCATGTCAGAATGTATGCGACGCCTTATCCTATCTCCTTGATAATATTTATATTAAATTTGGGACCAAGTTATACAGACAAATTGTTGGAATTCCGATGGGTACAAATTGCGCACCTCTCGTAGCTGATTTATTTTTATACTGCTACGAAAGAGATTTCATGGATTCTCTTAACCATGATAATCAAGCTGATGTTATCGAGGCTTTTAATTCCACATCTAGGTACCTCGATGACCTTTTGAACATTGACAACCCTTATTTTGAAGGTATGGTCAATCAAATTTATCCACCTGAACTTCAGTTGAACAAAGCCAATATTTCAGATACTGAAGCCCCCTTTTTAGATCTACATCTTTCTGTTGCAAATGGATTTGTTTCTTCTAAAATTTATGATAAGCGCGATGACTTTGATTTTGATATAGTAAATTTTCCTTTTTTGGATGGTGACGTTCCTCGTCGTGCTTCTTATGGTGTATACATTTCGCAACTTATTAGGTTTGCTAGAGTCTGCAATCATGTTACAGACTTCAACGCTCGAAATAAATGTTTAACGGCAAAACTTCTCCAACAGGGCTATCGGTATCATAAACTTCGAAAAACATTTTCTAAATTTTATCGTAGACACTATGAATTGATTTCCAAATATAATGTTGGGTTAAAAACGCTTTTAAGTGAGGGCCTTTCGGAACCTGAATTTTATGGTGACTTGGTTTACAAATTTAAGAAACTTAAAGGAATTAATGATTTTTCTTTTCAGTTCAGAAAAATCATAACACGTTACAGACGTATAGGTTATAACTTGAATGTTATGCGACAGTCTGCATGTTTAGTTTTTAACCCAATCATGGTTGATAACTATGCTGCCTTCTTTAATTGCACGCCGGTGGGTCGGGCATCAGACTCTATGATGGCCCCGACATAAAGCTATTCATTTTAGTTGGTTGGGGCCGGAGCTTCTTGTCTGTTGCTTGGCCCACCGGGGTCCAACTGGTGTTTTTCTTTTGCTCCGGAGTTAGTAGGTTATTCGGCGCCCAGGGATCTCCATCGTCGGGCAGCTTACTCAGTCTGTGAGTCCTGGTTTTTGATTCATCAGGATGTTTATCATGATTTATTTGTTTGTTCTTGATGATTCATTGACTAGTTAGAGATTCACCACGAGGACCGAATAACTAACTAAATGTTATGAACCACTGCAGAAGCTGAGGGTGAGGTTATGGCCATGTAAAACCGGTTTAAGCCCGCCAGTAACTTTGTGTTACTGATCGTTCCAAGTCGATACTTCTGTGGTGGTTCTTTTTGTTTTATGTCTTGGTGTTTGGAAAATTTTTTTGGGCTGTTGACGCCTTATGTATGTTTTCTTATTTTTAGTTAAGTTAAGGTAACTGAGTGGCCACCTATTGGGAAAATAGCTGCTCATTCGGCTTACGATATGTTTCATGGTATAAGTTCCTGATTGTTAGTTTGGTTTTTTCCCACCTCGGTTTTTGGAGTGGGAATCTTTTTCTGATTGCGCCTTTTCCTGATCTTTGCCTACTTGTACCTTTCAATGACTTGGATTTCTCGGATATATTTGATGATTTTCGATGGAACAGACGTATAGGTTATAACTTGAATGTTATGCGACAGTCTGCATGCTTATTTTTTAACCCAATCATGGTTGATAACTATGCTGCCTTCTTTAATTGCATGCCGGTGGGTCGGGCGTCAGACTCTATGATGGCCCCGACTTAAAGCTATTCATTTTAGTTGGTTGGGGCCGGAGCTTCTTGTCTGTTGCTTGGCCCACCGGGGTCCAACTGGTGTTTTAATTTTGCTCCGGAGTTAGTTGGTTATTCGGCGCCCAGGGATCTCCATCTTCGGGTAGCTTACTCAATCTGTGAGTCCTGGTTTTTTATTCATCAGGATGTTTATCATAATTTATTTGTTTGTTCTTGATGATTCATTGACTAGTTAGAGATTCTCCACGAGGACCGAAGAACTAACTAAATGTTATGAACCACTGCAGAAGCTGAGGGTGAGGTTATGGCATAAGTCACTGACTGTTAATTTAGTTTTTTCCCACCTCGGTTTTTGGAGTGGGTACCTTTTTCTGATTGCGCCTTTTCTGATTTTTGCTACTTGTACCTTTTTCACATAAAAGGATATTATACAAATGCATGTATTTGATTACAAAATTCATCGATATTCTTGGATACCACTTGATCAATATGAGCCTAATTTTACACTGAGCCTCTTTTGGAAGTGGAAACGAAAATTCATGTAAATAATCCATGTCACAGTAATATTGGTTACAATAGTTTCAAAATGTAATACTATTTTTGTAGTGTAATCTTTTTGAAAACATACTAAAGAAACAAGTTCCTAAGTTAAGGTTATTAAGATTATTTTAAGCCACACTACTTAGTACTAAGTTATATAAAGTTATCATTGATCACTGCAATATTAAAAGAAAATATTGTTATTTTGGCACTATTGTTAAATATCATTCCATTTTCAAATATGTATATAAACCATTATATTCATATATTTCAAACTAATAAAGTGTTATTATGTGATTAAAAAGAAAAAGTACAACATATTTGGGTTTAAAATGGTTAAAGTAGGCAATGATCAGGAAAAGGCGCGATCAAAAAGAAATTCCTACTCCAAAAAAGGAGGTGGGAAATTTTAAATTGACAATTAGGTACTTATACTTAGAAAACATATTCTAAGCCGAGTGAGCAGCTATTTCACAATAGGCGGCCACTCAGTTACCCCAACTTACATAAAAATATGAAAACCTACATAAGGTTCAAACACTAGATATATAATCCTTTTGGCGATATTTTGGCCAGGTTAGAATCAAATACACCGTAGTTAGTTTTGCTGTACCATCTGGACCAAAAGTTAAGTAATTTATATTATTCAATTGAAACATTGATTCAAATGGTAATCCGTAGACCATTTGTATTTAGTGTATTATTCCCGGACGCTCGTAGTAGACTCGCGTCACAGATTTATCGTTATAAATATGAATTGTGCACCTGTTCCTATTGGTCAAATACATTTATTTCATTGATATTTATAACGGTAAATCTGTGACGTGAATCTACTTTAATTGTGTACGATCTGAAACGGTCGAGGTGTCTGGAGCACAAACAAAATTGATCAATTTAATAATAATAATAATAATAATAATAAGGTACAAGTAGGCAACGATCAGGAAAAGGTGCAACCAGAAAAAGATTCCCACTCCAAAAACTTAGGCGGGTTATTATTATTAATAACAATAATAATAAAAAAAAAAACATTTTGTGTTTAGTTTTTTTATACTGAGGCGTATCACTTAGTGCTCTTTTCAAACCTTTTTGAATGCGTAGTTATACATTCACCAACCGGCACAATGACGTATTGTCTGATTTCATTCACCCTGTCAAAGATACATATTTGCTGATGCTTCAAATGGCTAGGTTTTCAAAATGGCGATTTTATAATGTTAAAAATACATGTCTGTGTGCTTCCTATAGCCTTATGTCTTAATAGGTTTACTTTTTGTAGTGTTAACAACTTTATCACCTTTTTATACGAAGTCAACCAATTGGTACAAGGAACACAAAATATTTGTGCTCCATGTACTTGTTCTTATTTTTTTGTGATTCCATTTCAAATTCTTCTGAAATTTGTCTTATTCAATTACAATAATACAGATGTACATCTATCAACTTAATTAGACTCAACTCTTGTAACTATCAAAAATGTCACAAATCCTATCATAGTAACAACCGTTGTAACAATTAAAGATATGTAATCAACCATTCCACTTATATCTTGCCATGTGACATCTCTGTCGCCAAAAACTTCGGTTAAGTCACCTTTTACGTTGTGTACATATGCCTGTTCATTTGCGCCGTTACCTTGCTTCGCCATCTCCATATTATCCAAAGGCAGCTGTTTCAAACCACCTGCTGCATTGCGATTCTCGTTTACATCCTCCGTTTGAACTTTGTTTCTTTTATTACATCGTCGCTTGCAAGCCGACCATCTCAGCGTTTTATAAACACGAATCAACCAATTTGGAACAACTATATCTGGGGTCTTGTGAAACAGACGCAGATTGAAAATAGTTACCACTGCAATTAGTGAGCTAATTACGAGAGAAATCATTAGTAGATACGAAATTAAAGGCAATGGTTCTGATGTTTTCGGCAGTGTGTCGCTCACGATTGTCATAAAAACCGCTATTGATAATAGAACTGTTATAGCGTATGATACTCTCTCCCCTGATTCAGCTGGCAGTAAGAAAACGAGCACATTTAGAATGCAAAGAAAGAAAATAGGCAGCACCACATTAATGATAATGTATTGCGGCTTTCTTTCAAGTCGGAATGTGAAGGTTCCTTTATAAACTAAACCATCAAGCTCAGCTTTTGCCTTAGTCTCAATCACCGACCACGATCCATGCTCCGGCATCAACTCAGTATAAATTGTGTCATATAGTGAAGTTAGTTTCACCTCAAGACCAGTGTAGGCCCAAACATATGTCTCAATATCACATCCTTGAATGTCGAATGGAAAGTAGTAGACGTTCACAGAACATGTTGCTTTAATCAGATCCGCCGGAAACCATTCCGCCATTCCATTTGAATAATACCGGATGGTTTGCCAGTCCTTTCCAAAAGAGTCCAATTTATCTGAAGGATTTGTAAGAATTAATTCTGGTACCCAAACATCTTCGTATCCCAGAACAGTATTGTTGATTCCACTATAATTGGCAGGGTCCCACACCATATTTTCATCTTGCCATCTCAGTTCAAATACTCCAACAACTGAAAACTTCTCAAGAACCTCGTTAAATTCCTGGAGTGCAATCGCAACTAAACCAACACTTACTTCAATTTGATCATCTTGGTTTTGTAGAGGCCTTAAACGTTTGTTATAACCATTAGTTAAATCCGCCTGTAATGTCTTAGCGTCTTGTAAAGTTGCTGTTTCCACTATTGCAGTAAACTTGTGACAAATAATAACGATGAATAGAACTTTAGGTAAATTCATTTTGCTGCTTGTATCAAATTAACACCCACAAAATCATTTACCGTGTCTTCTATATCACTGAAATATATCTAAATATGATCTTGAATAAAGGCTTCTACAGACGATTTAAGACCTCAGGTCAACAAAGACCACTTGTAGTCTAAGGTTCTACACTAGCGTTATCTAAGCCGTGCGCCTTTTACAATATTGAAGCTATTTGACGATCATTATATATATTTAAGATCAGATGTTTTTATTAATAATTTTCAATATGGATTAGGTAACTGCTTCCTAATTGGCACAAGTTTAAAAGTTCAATTAGTTTCGCAAACAGTTACCAATTTGATTTCATGATATTGTTTGGTTAGAACATGCACTAATTAACTCTTATGTCAACTGTGTTATATGTTAATCAATGTTTATTCACTGAACAGAATTGTTATAGTCGGAAAATATGGAAATATGACCTAGGTGATTATACTAAATACAGACAACTGCTAACTGAATACAACTGGCACGACATACTCGTTGGTGATGTCGATACAGTAGCTAGTAAAGTTACTTCCGTAATTTTAGAGTCTGCAACGAAATCTATTCCTAATAAAATGGTGACCATAAGACCAAAAGATCCGCCATGGATGCGAAACGAAATTCGTAAACTAATACGCCGAAGGATGAGATTACATCGTCAAGCTAAATCAGTAAACAAATTTGGGCTAAATTTCGTAGATTACGCAATTTAATTAATGGAAAATACGTTCTGCAAAATCTGATTATGAAAATCGCATCGCTCTCGCTCTACAAACTAACACACACACACAAAAAAAATAAAAACGTGGTGGAAACTATCAAAGCAAATTCTTAATCTCGATAAAGGCAGTGAGCCCATACCTGATCTGAAGCACAACAATATGACCATTGAAAATGACCAAGAGAAGGCAGAAATTTTTAACGAATACTTTATTGATCAGTCAAGACTTATTGATGCTAATAAATTCCCTCCTCAGCTTCCTGAACCAACATATGCACGTCTTAAACAAATTGATATAACTACATCCGATGTTCGAGATATCCTTAAATCTTTGAACATATCTAAAGCTTCCGGCCCTGACTTGGTAAGTCCTCGCTTGCTTAAGGAAGGAGCTAACCAGTTATCAACTCCATTAAGTAAATTTTTCAATCGGCTTATTAATTCCTGTCAATTTCCGCAAGCCTGGAAAAGGGCACATGTTACACCTGTTTACAAAAAAAGGGATCAACAAATTTGTAATAATTATCGACCAATCTCACTGTTAAGTATCTTGGGTAAAACGATGGAGCGATCAGTTCATAAGTACGTTTATAATTATTGTATTGAAAACAAAGTGTTCACTCCGTTTCAGTCAGCCTTCATACAAGGGGATTCGACTACCTACCAACTTATTAATTTATATGATACATTTTGTGAAGCAGTAGATGCAGGAAAAGAAGTTCGAGTTGTATTTTTAGATATAACAAAAGCATTTGATAGGGTTTGACACAGGGGTATATTGCATAAGTTATATTCTATTGGTATATCTGGTCATCTATTGAAATGGTTTGAAAGTTATTTATCTGATCGACAACAACGCGTAGTAATAAACAGCAAAACGTCCAGTTATATGAAAATACCTGCTGGTGTGCCCCAATGTTCCATTTTAGGGCCATTGTTATTCCTGATTTATATTAATGACATTGTCACAGAGCTCAACTGTAGTATTAGATTATTTGCTGATAACACCAGCCTCTATATTATAGTAGAAGATCCAAATGCTTCAGCAGTCATCCTTAACTCAAGTCTTCGAAACATACATTTGTGGGCTAAAGACTGGCTAGTAGAATTTAATTCACCTAAAACTGATTCAATGGTACTTTCTAAAAAACGATTCAAGCCAGATCATCCACCTCTTATCATGAATAATGTTGTAATAAATGAAGTTGATCGCCATCGTCATTTGGGTATAACGTTTTTGTCAGATTTAGAATGGCGTTATTATATCGCAGATATTAAAACTAAAGCCTGGCAACGTATTAATGTTCTAAGAGCATTCAAGTTTAGATTTGATAGACAATCTTTGGAACGTATGTATGTCTCATTTATTAGACCCACTCTAGAATACAGCGGAGTTGTTTGAGATAATTGTACAAAACAGGATAAAAATCTTCTCGAAGACATACAAATTGAAGCTATGCGAATAGTTACAGGAGCCACCAAACTATGTAGCATTGATAAATTGTATATTGATACTGGATGGGAAAAGTTGAAAGCGCGTAGTGAAAAACAAAAATTAATCATATTTTACAAAATGATAAACCGCCTCTGTCCTGATTATCTTAATCAACTAGTGTCAGACTTAGTACAGACCCGAACGCATTATTCTCTTAGGAATTCGAACAATATGTCAACCATTCGCACGAACACAGAGTTATACTATAACTCTTTTCTTCAATCCACTGTACGAGCCTGGAATAAGCTTTCTAACGAGATCAGAACTAGTACCTCCCTCAATGAATTCAAGCGCAAGCTATCTGAAAATGTTAATAAACCCCCAAAGTATTATTATTATGGAAATAGAGTTGCCCAAATTCATCATTCTCGTCTACGCTTGGAATGCAGCGCTCCAAATGAACATCTACATAAGAAAAAACTTGTCGACAGCCCCCTATGTACCTGTGGCATCCCTGAAACTTCTAAGCATTTTCTCTTTGACTGCCCAAACTACCAATTAAAACGTACACGAACCCTTTCAGAATATCTTCACTTACCGACTAAATCTTTACTCTTCGGTGACTCTCGGCTGTCAGAGAATGAACACGAGAAGATATTCGAAGCAGTTCATAAATTTATTACTCAAACATTACGATTTTAAAATGACACTGCTATGGTGCTGCAAAGCCTGTTGATCGCCGCATATTCCCGCCTCGTTGCTTTGTGGTCGTTGGAAGAACTGGAAACATTTACTCACTTTCAATCTATCATTTTCATTTCCTCTTTCTCATTTTAGAATAATAACCGAGTTCTTATAATCACATCCATTTCCTACGCTTAGACGTTGAAACACTTATGTTAATGTTGTGTACACTCAATAGTATTTGTAAGTATCATTATCAGGAGAAGATTCATATAAGCGTCTCTGAAGCTTGCTTTCTTATCCTTATGTTATTGTTTGTTATGTATGTTGTATTTCTTTGAATAAAATAGTGTTTAAACCAATATTTATTCACTTAACATTACTTAAATATGCCCATGCAATATACAGAGATTTTCAAAGTTTTAAAAAATGAGAATTTTCAGTCGACAATTTTTGATATTTTTCTTATTTCTGCTCAAAACATATACTGAGAGGAACTAGAAACTTAAGTTTTTGTATTATTACACTTTGAGTTGGAACCCCGTAAGAATCGATTTGAACCCTCCAGTTATTCTTTTACAGAACGTCTGAAGGTGATTCTGCTGTGACTAATCTTTTTATTGCAGGAAAGAAATTACCAGAGTTCTAAAATCGATTTTACGGAGCCCAACCACCAAACTATGGAAAGTTTGAAACTTAAGTTTCTAGTTCCTCTCAGTATAGATTGTGAATACACGTGAGAACCGCTTCGCTGAGGCGGTTCTAACGAGTACCTATAATCTATGTTTTGGAGCAAAATAAGAAAAGTAGGTGTACCCCTGCATACCCCAGTTTTGCTTCGTAAAAGTGGGGTTCAATGGTATAAAGATTACACGGACATGTTTGTGGCGATGAAAACTTCTGGTACATAGAGTCAATGCTATTGAAGGTAAAAAGAGGCAATGACCAGGAAAAAGCCAGATCAAAGAGAGATTTCCATTCCAAAAACTGATTTGGGAAAAACTAAATAAACAATCAGGTTCTTATACTATGAAACATATCGTAAGCAGGAAGCAAATATGTTTTAACAATTGAAGAAGGTTAGAGGAGGGAGTCTTCAATATCCAGAAAATTACATAATCAAAATAAAAAGTTTGCGTTCGAAACGAAACTGGAAACTAACGAAATAACAGACACTCGAAGCGGTTCTTTTGGCTATGTTTTCAGCTGAGCTTAATCAATATTAAGAATAAAATGGCTGGAACAATTGACATCACCTTCAGAATGTAGCAAACATGTTTGCATGTACGGTCAGTGATAATGTGTCGCAACCAAAACACAATCAGGCTTGTGAAAGTGACGAAAGTAAGATGGGTGAAACACTTGACATCGTCTTCATATTGAAGTAAACATGTCTTTATGTCCGGTCAAATGATACTGTGTTACAACCAAAAACACAATTAGGCAGGTAAAAGTGATCAGACAAAACAGAATAGAAAGAACACAGTCTGTGGATTTGCTTATAGCCTTCCATGATATGTGTTTCCTCTTTCCACTGATTTTTTTCAAGTCATAGCCTAAGTAAGCTGAATTTGTCCGTATTTGTTCTTATTGACTTTTTCTCATTTTTTTTCACCAGAAAAAAGATATACGTTTTGTATCTTATCTGAAACAAGAATGCTACAATCCTTATGGTATTCCTCAGATTCAGAATTGTAAACAGACTTGTCAGAGCATTTAGGATTAGATCAACCATTATATAGTAGGATATTAGTGGCAAAGTCTCCGACTTCTTTGACAGAGTGTCATTTACAATCGTCATAGACACACCAATGGCCAGAAGGACTGTTATTGCGTACGACACTCGTTCGCCGAACTCTAAAGGTAGTATAAAGACAAAACTGTTCAGAATACTGAGGATAAATATCGGTAAGACTATGTTTACAATGACGTATAAAGATTTACGTTCCAAACGAAACATTAACGTTGCGCGATATATTCCATCGTCATCTTTAGTTGGTACTGACGTATTCAGTAATATCCATGTACCATGCTCGTCTTCCATTAATTCCGTACTTAGGTCACCACTGAATGAAAACAGCTTAATTTCAGAGGCAGTGTACACCCAAATGTATAACTTCATACTACACTCCTGAACATCTAAAGGAAAATAACGTTAGTCGTGGGAACACGTGGATTTGATCAGATAAGCTGGATACCATGTCGCTATCCAATCATAAGTGCAGCGTATAAGTTGCCACTTTTTCCCATATGAATCTAGCTTCTACAATGGGTTTCAACTGGTGTTTATGCCCCCAACTTTGAAAAAGTTGGAAGGGCATATTGCTTTCGGCTTGTCTGTCTGTCTGTCTGTGTGTGCGTGTGTTAACTTTTGAACGGTGAATGCTAGGGTTTTGAAATTTCTTATGCACATTCCTCATGAAAAAATAGTTGACCCATATTTTTTTCATGTCCGAGTTATTCCCCTTTTCTGAGTTATGTCCCTTTGAAAACAAAATTTGAAAATCTTGTGTGCAAGATATCTCAAACAGTATTTGAGCTAGAGCCTTGATATTTGGTATATTGGTTGGGGCTGAGGAGTAGATTACCTGATTAACTTTTGAGAACTTTACCCCAAATTTTGTCAAAATTACAGACTTTTGAAATTTTGATTGATATTTCCACTTTTCAGTGAAATTTGTAACTTTCAAACGGTGAATGCTAGGGTCTTGAAATTTCATTTACCGAGTTATTCCCCTTTTCTGAGTTATGTCCCTTTGAAAACAAAATTTGAAAATCTTGTGTGCAAGATATCTCAAACAGTATTTGAGCTAGAGCCTTGATATTTGGTATATTGGTTGGGGCTGAGGAGTAGATTACCTGATTAACTTTTGAGAACTTTACCCCAAATTTTGACAAAATTACAGACTTTTGAAATTTTGATTGATTTTTCCACTTTTCAGTGAAATTTGTAACTTTCAAACGGTGAATGCTAGGGTCTTGAAATTTCATTTACAGATTCCTCATGTGAAAATAGTTGACCCGTATTTTTTCATGTCCGAGTCATGTCCCCTTTTTGAGTTATGTCCCTTTGAAAACAAAATTTGAAAATCTTGTGTGCAAGATATCTCAAAAAAAGTGTTTTAGCTAGAGCCTTCATATTTGGTATACCGATTGGGGTGGAGAAGAAGATAACCTGATTAACTTTTGAGGACTTTCCGTCAAATTTTGACAGATTTACGGAATTGTGAAATTTTAACTCCATTTTTAAGTGTGCATCTGTTATCACTGTTAGTCCTCAAGTTTGCTATTTGTGCCCAGGTCTACACTGTTTGCTTACATGATTTTCATTGAAAAATAATGAAATAAATGAATCATATAAACTGTGCCAGGTTAGAGGCAACCACATAGTCTTTTGCTACAGGTTTTAGTAAGTTATTCGGCGCCCAGGGATCTTCATCGTCGGGCAGCTTACTGAGTCTGTTGAGTCCTCGTTATTGATTCATCAAGGTGGTTATCATGATTTATTCGTTGGTCCTTGATGATTCATTGACTAGTTAGAGATTCACCACGAAGACCGAACAACAAACTAAATGTTGTGAACCACTGCAGAAGATGAGGTTGGGGTTAGGCGCCTGTAAAACCGGTTTAAGCCCACCATTAATTTTATATTACTGATCGTTCCAAGGCGATACTTCTGTTGTGGTTTTAATT
Organism: Rugalucina vietnamica; assembly: GCA_964017185.1. Taxonomy (NCBI): domain Eukaryota; kingdom Metazoa; phylum Mollusca; class Bivalvia; order Lucinida; family Lucinidae; genus Rugalucina; species Rugalucina vietnamica. Next base: position 50,145,147 of record OZ024878.1, on the reverse strand, counting down.
GTTTTGTGATTTGGAGTCAAAAAATTGTGTTGTTTGAGCCGTATGCACGATTTAATATTTTTAGTTCAGCTCGGGTAACTGAGTGACCGCCTATTGGGGAATAGCTGCTCATTCGGCTTACGACATATTGTCATGGTATAAGTGCCTAAGTGTCATTTTAGTTTTTTCCCACCCCTCGGTATATGGAGTTGGAATTTCGTTCTGATTGCGCTATTTCCTGATTATTGCATATTTGTACTTTTTTATTAATGGTGAAAGTCTCCTCTGTAAATGTAAAAGTTGTCAAAAAATTGAGATCCGTGAAAACAACAACAACAACAACAACAATTTTTTTTGACGTTTACTTACATATTGTAAAGCCACTTGCGTCATGTCACACTGACATCGACTACACATATTTGCCTGTATAAGAACGGGACCAAACATTCACTGAATTATATTTTGTCATTTTAGCTCGACTGCACGAAGTGCATAGAGCTATTGCAGTCACCCCGGTCGTCCACGTTCCCGTTCCCGTGCGCGTTCCCGTGCGCGTCACACTTGCTTAAAGTTTTCTAGAAGTCCATATCTTGACAACCACTCATCAGAAAGCATTCATACTTGGACCATTGATACCCTGTAGGGTTAGCTTTCATTCCATGGCATCGGGTTCCTGAGTCCAGGCCAGGGGGTGGGGCTGGAGGTTAAAATCTAGAACACCTTCAAAAATGGCAATTCTTGTGTTAAAGTTTTCTAGAAGTCCATATCTTGACAACCACTCATCAGAAAGCATTGATACTTGGGCCATTGACATCCTTAGGGTCGGCTTTCATTCCATGGCATCAGATCCCTGGGTCCATGCCAGGGGGTGGGGTTAGAGGTTAAAATCTAGAACACCATTAATAATAATGGCTTTTCTGTAATATAGTATTCTAGAAGTTTATATCTTCAAAACTTTTTATCAGAGGGCTTTCATACTCGGACCATAGGTACCCTGTAGGGTTGAGTTTCATTTCATGGCATCGGATCTCTGGGTCCATGCCTGGGGGTTGGGGCTAGAGGTAAAACACTAGAACACTGTAAAAAATAGATGTACTGCTGTGTTACTTTTACAAGGAGTCCATATTTTGACAACAACTTATCATAAAGTATTCATACTTCATGCACTTTAGGTTCCATGACATCGTACCTCTGGGTCGGAGTCAGGGGGTCGGGGCTAGAGGTCAAAATCTAGAACTCCCTATATTTTTTTTCTTTTCATTTCTTAATAGAAACAACTTAGGAAGATGGATCGTCATTCATCTTTTGACTTTGTGACACTGACGTGTGTGTCATGACGGTAAGGGTCGGTTGACCTACTTTCCATGGTTCAGTGATTTTGCCTAATATCTTGACACTCAATTAGTATATTTTCATACATTTTTCAGATTATGAGTGAGTACGACCAGGCCTTTGACCCCAATATACTTATAGGTCACTGTGGCCTAATTTCACGGTTCAGTGATTTTGCCTTATATCTTGATACTCAATTAGTATATTTTCATATTTTTTTTCAGATTATGAGTGAGTATGACCAGACCTTTGACCCCAATATACTTATAGGTCACTGTGACCTAATTTCACGGTTCAGTGATTTTGCCTTATATCTTGACACTCAATTAGTATATTTTCATATTTTTTTCAGATTATGAGTGAGTATTACCCGACCTTTGACCCCAATATACTTATAGGTCACTGTGACCTAATTTCACGGTTCAGTGACTTTGCCTTATATCTCAGTACTCAAATGGTTTATGAACAAACTTCTTTCAAAGTATGTTTGCTTATGCCAAGACCTTTGACCCTGAAATAGTCCTAGGTCACTGTGACCTAATTTCACGGTTCAGTGATTTTGCCTTGACACAAAATTAGTATATTTTCATACTTTTTTCAGATTATGAGTGAGTATGACCAGACCTTTGACCCCAATATAGATATAGGTCACTTCGACCTAATTTCACGGTTCAGTGACTTTGCCTTATATCTCGGCACTCAATTGGTATATGAACATACTTCTTTCACGATATTTGTGCGTATGACAAGACCTTTGCCCGTAAAGTATTCCTGGGTCACTGTGACCTAATTTCATGGTTCAGTGAGTTTGCCTTATATCTCGACACTCAGTTGGTATTTTTTCATACTTCTTTCTGATTATGAATGAGTATGACCAGACCTTTAACCCAAACATACTTATAGGTCACTATGACCTTATTTCATGGTTCAGTGATTTTGCTTTATATCTCAACACTCAATGGGTATATGATCATATTTCTTTCACATTATGAGTAAGTATTACTAGACCCTTGACCCTGAAATACTTATAGGTCAGTGTGACCTTATTTCACGGTTCAGTGATTTTGCGTTGTGTCTTGGCACTCAGTTGGTATATGAACACACTTCTTTCACAATATAAAGGAGACCTTTAAATCTTAGGTAGTTATAATTAACTTTCATGGTTCAGTGATTTTGCCTTATTGCATCAAGGCAAAAAAGATGTATGAGTATAATGCTTTGGGTTACTGGTCGGGTTTGGCCTTATATCTGACATAGGTCAGAAGCAGTCGAGCACGCTGTCTTGCGACAGCTCTTATTCTGAGTAATGATACGTCTGTAAATAGATTTTGGGTATATATATGTATATTAAAAAATGACGCGATGCATCAATCCAAACGTACTTAATTTGGAATGCGGAACATGGATTAAAATTCCAACTCCAGATTCAATGAATCTTTTTTATTATCCGAATGCATATTCGATAAGAAAATATATACTAGATGCTAAAATAATTATACAATAGTATTTTAATTTTATATTATAAACCCAAAACCCGTTCCCTTACAGTCTAAGTTTCATACAACTTTACAGCTGGTTTGTGTTGGACCTGATCGAATAAGACCTAATAGATAGTACATTTATTACATCATAAAAGCCCTAAAGCAATAATTGTGAACACGATAAAAGGCGCCGTTGATAAGCTATTCCTTCTTTGCCTATGCACATTTTTGTCAATCCGTTATAATGTTGCAATATTGGACATGACTTTACTCCCAGCGGAAACCAGCATTAAAAGCCGTAACAAGGTGTCGTATCATGCCACTTCCACTTTTATTTTCACGAGAGTCATTGATAAGAAGTGTGTGTTCTGAGACATCAAAATGCAAGAATAACATCAGGACTAGTAGCTTGATCTCAAATCACACTGCATACATAGTACAGCGTATGGTTTGCAGTTGACTTCATGACATAGTGAAAATTAAGAATGTTTATGTTTATGGCAAGCTACGTCAAAGTTTAAAAAGTTTACCCTGTGCTATCGCTGACACAATTAACGCTATAAGACCAGCCCCTGGGAAAAATGTAAGTGGTATCCAGTTATCGAGTATAATTAAATAAGTCAATACACCTGCATAAATTCCTATGGTACACAACACTAGCCATGTTTTTAGAATACGTTTAAAATTTCTTTTTACACAACATATCAGCCACATGTACGGAAACGGTGTGAAGAAGAACAGTAACAAACTTGGATTAAATATTGACAGAAAAAGCAAAGCTAAACCATAGGCAAAGACCTTAACGCAGTCTACTTTACTGATGCAATACTTGGCATTTTTTATTAAACTTGATTTCGAAAATTTCATCTGTAAAGAACCTGCTAAGCACAACGAATGTGCCCCAATGCCAAGAAACAGATAAGATAAAAATGTAAATTATTTCCAAGAGTCCATAAAAAATAAGAAGCACCACCATAAATTGCCATTGAGCAGAAGACCAACCATATCAAGCAATACCTTCTCAGACGCTTCTTACAGCAAATGAGGACCATATAAGGGACCGGTGTTAAGAAAAACATAAATAAACTTGGATTAAAAGGGGATAAAACCAGGTGTGCAAAACATTTCATAACAACACTGCCTTTCTTGTTGCATACAAAGGAACGTTTAGCATGTGCTATGCTAAATTTTGAAAGTTTCATCTGGATTGAACCTGCTATACACAGGAAATGGGCACCGATACCAAGAAACAGATAAAAATATAACGTATTTCCAAGTGTCCATAAATAATAAGACACACTGCCATAGACTGCCATGGAACATATGATCAGCCATATCAAACAAAACAATCTCAAGCGCTTCTTACAATACATAGCTAACGTATATGGGAAAGGTGTAAAAAACAAAAGGAGTAAACTTGGGTTAAATAGAGATAAACCCAAAAATGCCACAATTCGTTTGAAACTATCACAGTCTATCTCTCTGCATGCTTCCAGGGGTGAATCGCAAGCATCACAGTCTACTGTCTCTTTCTTAATCCTCCACAAACGTTGTCCATGCACTGTCGTTACGTTTATAACTTCCATGACATACAAGATGTGACTAATAAACAGCACAAGACTTTCTCTTCCATACATTAATTTGTTTGAAGGCTGCATTTCAGGTTCATCTGTATATGATCGATTATATTCAAATATTGTTCCACCAGTTCTTTGTATATTCATTTTCTCACCCATCAGACAAGCATATCCCTTTGTGTGCCTGTCTGAGATATTTCTGTCTCAGTACTAGTAGATTTTAGCTGTCTCAAAATGCCAATCATTTCTGCAGTTAGCCAATAGAAATGTACATCTTTATGTGTACTTCCATATAAGGAAATGATGAGCTAGGTGTCAACTGTCAGTGACAAAAATAACCCTGCAGGTGTTAATTTCAGGAAGTTTACAAGAGTAATTGTAGTCTGCTGCTTTGATAAAAATCTCAAAATTTAATTTTGTTGAGGATTTTCTGCACAAAACAAAATGCTGATTGAATATTTTTGTAAGATAAGTGCATACAAAATTATTTTGATTTTTTTCACTGGTTAATTTGCATATTGTTTCATGTAAAAACAAAATGGCTGCCTGAACTGCATTTGAAGCCTATTCAGAGTCAAAATGGTATAAATTGATGGGTGAGAAAAATAATCAATGATGGTGTTTAGGCCTCAAAAAGGAAATCTCAGGCTCGTTTTCAGATTATATAAGTCTCATCCTCGGCAGAGCCTCGGATGAGACTTGAATAATCTGAAAACTTGCCTGAGATTTCCTTGTCTCGGCCTCAACCCCATCATAGATTCTTATAGTCTCAGATTTGATGTTCTTGGCACTTGGAGACAGATCATAGTTATCGGCTTCTTTGAATAGGATACAGCATCTTGTTGGTAACCGTTCAAAGTCTTCTGCTATGTCGATGTCCAAATCGCGGAGGCTTTTCAACAATTGAATGCGAAAGTCTGAAATTACCGAACAGTCTTTGACGTTCGGAACAACACATTTTAGAGACTTAGACCGTTTATTTGTTTTAAACAGAAAAGCACAAATTTTTGGAAGCCATTTCACCGATTGGCCCAGATTATCAAGAACGATGACATTTTCTTTGCCAATTGCGTCCTTAAATTCTTCATTAATACCGTCTTTATTAGCTGAAGTAAAGGCAGTAGTTTGTTTAGTCGCAGCAAACTTGAACTCTTGGACTGATCTTCTGCTTCTATCAGAGTCCACCATAGCAACATTGCCTTTGTGTGGTTCACTTTCAGTGTCATCCAAAATTTGTATGTTATCAGTTTTACCTGTTGTACCTTCAGAGTCCATCTGCATCATTCTATCATGAGCTTTGTCGGTTTCACTCTGCGTGTCCTCCCGTACTGTTTTATTATGGGCTTTGTCGGTTTCATCATCTGGGTCCTTCTGATCGGCTTTATCGCAGGATTTCACAAATATAACATTTTCACTGTATTTATTATTAATGGAATGCTCGTTAATATTTTCATCGTCATCTTCTACTTGCCAGCATTGTCTTTTTCTTTTAACCTTTCCCTCTAAGTTCTCATCAATCATTTCAACACCACCTTCGATCACAGCATTGTTTCCACTGTCTGCTGAATCCTTAGAGCTTTCTTCCATTGTTTCACTGATGACAACCCTGTCATTAATTGTTAATTTCCCTAAGTCGTTCTTATTCATTTCGTCTTCGTTGTTGGCCACGGCATTGTCGTTTTTGTCTGTAAAACTTCCTAAATCATCACTACTTGTGGCATCAAAGTCTTCAATAACGACAGTAGTTTCATTAGCGGTTGCAAGCTGAATATCTGTTTCATAGCTGCTTTCTCTGATTATATTTATATTATCTGTTTTACCTTTAACACTCTCAGATGTCTCCTCAGTTCCATTTCCTTTGTAGTTTACCACGGCAGCATTTTCTGTGTGTATCAAACTCTCTGAATTGTTCTCGTTGTCCTTTACGGCTCTGACCTTTGCAGTATTTTCTCCTGCAATTGATCTTTCCAGTCGCTTGTTACTTGAACCCTCGCCAACCTCAAAGACGACACAAACGCGACAGTTTACTCGCCTACATCAATCTCTATATCTTTGGAAAGCTTCCAAAACTTTACGGCGGAACGATTGACACTGTTTAGAAAGAATTACCAGAACATTGCTATTCTCATCAAAAACTTTGTCGGTAAACTCCCAAACACAACAACTTTTGAAGTTAACTGTCGGTTTCACATGTTTCAGACCGTCTCTTAATAGTTTGATCTGATACTTAACACTATCCCTATCATCATGTACTACAGTAACATGTAGTTCCGACATGATGAAACAGAACTTAACTGTATGCCTTTCCTTACAGCTATGAATTTAAGTTATGTTTTGCGAAACATATTCAACAAATTTCAATAGAATCTTAATCATAACCGTTGTCTGTGGTGTAATTTGAAACCATTATGATCTAAGGTAATAGACAGATTTGAAAAACATATTGAAATGTGATGTCTATGCGTTCATGTCTTCTCAAAAACCTATATAAAGTTGAAGGTAAATAAATCTGAGTTTATTGAACCCTGTGAGCCGCCGCATTGGAAAACCAACAATCTGCACAGGCGAAAACAAAGGCGCAGATCAGCTTCGCGGTAACTGAGAAGCTGATCAGCGCATTTGTTTTCGCTACACGAATAGTACTTTCAAAATCCAAAATTCTAGCCTCTAACCAGCTTATGCGACTGTACAGCCCTGTTTTTGTCGGACATGGTCGGAACCGAAATTGTTTGTTTTCTCACGCACAGGCTCAAACAGAATTATTCTTTTGATTTTTGATGTGACCTTCTAGACACACGCTGGTAGTCACGTCGTCAAATCTTTTACGACTTACTTTTCTCTTTAATGACTTAATAAAAGATCGTATATGCTTTACAAACAGATTCCTAATTCCCTATAGCTATGTCTTCAAGAAACCTATTCTGTTAGCATACAGTTAAGTTGAAATGTTTTATTATAATCTCTAGAACTGTTCAATAATTATATTCATTTTGAATGATCAGAACAAAGAAATTACCCTTTCTTGCAGAAAAACAGAAAGTTATAAACTGGTAGCATGTACGAGCGTGTATTATCTATCTCTATATACTGCCATACGCCCTTGCGAACACTACAATTACAAGCGTAAAGTGTCTGAATTTGCATCTTTTGCACAAACCGGAAGTTCGTCATCATTCTATGGTTTCGAATTTTATTTCTTTATCACAGTAGAATAAGCGCTATCATAATAAGAGCTGTCGCAGGACAGCGCGCTCGACTGCTTCTGACTTTTGTCAAACATAAGGCCAAACCCAACCTGTATGTTCATACATCTCTTTGTCCCTCTTTGCCTTGATGCAATAAGGCAAAATCACTGAACCATGAAAGTTAACTATTACTATCTTAGATTTAAAGGTCTTACTCATATTGTGAAAGAAGTGTGTTCATATACCAACAGAGTGCCAAGATATAAGGCAAAATCACTGAACCGTGAAATAAGGTCACACTGACCTACATGTAAAGGTACTTCAGGGTCAAAGATCTAGTCATACTTACTCATAATGTGAAAGAAATATGATCATATACCCATTGAGTGTTGAGATATATGTCACGGAATGGGGGTTTATGTGTTAATGGGTTTGTTACTTTATATTATATATCCGTGTACATATCGTGAGTCCTCATTGGAAGGTAATGAACAGCGAGACCTCTACTGTGTTGATGATTTAATATGACGACGATGATTCTATTTACAATATGATGATTTGATTCTCTCCAAGATGATAGACATCTGTAAATATATAAGTCATAGCCTGAATCCATGTCATTTACAAGATAGACATGTAAATAGACTTAATAACAAGTGTGACAAAAATACACAACTTCACACTTGAAACTCTGGCGTAAATGTGCGGTGAATTACTTAATTCTGTACTTCAATACAATTCATATCTAAGTAATTAACAACTAATTAGAGGTAAAAATACTAATACATACAAGTAATGGACTAGATTGGAAACTGCTAATTAAAATAATTGATTGTTGCCAATGAAAACAATGTGACTAATGAATCCTAATTAATAATAAGAATTCAACTAACCTGTAAATATATAAGTCATAGCCTGAATCAATGTCATTTATAAGATAGACATGTAAATAGACTTAATAACAAGTGTGACAAAAATACACAACTTCACACTTGAAACTCTGGCGTAAATGTGCGGTGAATTACTGAAGCATGCAATTGACCATACACCAGTGAATACTGCTTAAGGCATAGGTTAGTATAGTGTTACTGTATTGGAGAATGGACAGTGGGAATTGGGAAAGACGAGCACTTAAGTAGAACCAGGGAAATTCTATGAAATTAAACGCATTAAAACACAATTAACATAAAATATATTGTTTGTTTTAATGACCTATGACATATAAAGCAAAATCACTGAATCATGCAATTAGGTCATAGTGACCTATAAGTATGTTTGGGTGAAAGGTCTAGTCATACTCATTCATAATCAGACAGAAGTATGAAAAAAATACCAACTGAGCGTCGAGATATAAGGCAAAGTCACTGAACCATGAAATTAGGTCACAGTGACCCAGGAATACTTTACGGTCAAAGGTCTTGTCGTATGCAAACATATCGTGAAAGAAATATGTTCATATACCAATTGAGTGCCGAAATATAAGTCAAAATCACTGAACCGTGAAATTAGGTCATAATGGCCTAGGACTACTTTAAGGTCAAAGGTCTTGTCATACGCAAACATAGTGTGAAAGAAGTTTGTTCATAAACCAATTGAGTGATTGAGTGCCGAGATATAAGGCAAAATCACTGAACCATGAAATAAGGTCATAGTGACCTATAAGTATGTTTGGGTTAAAGGTCTGGTCATACTCATTCAAAATCTGAAAGACTGAAAGAAGTAAGAAAAAATACCAACTGAGTGTCGAGATATAAGGCAAAATCACTGAACTATAAAATTAGGTCACAGTGACCAAGGAATACTTCAGGATCAAAGGTCTTGTCATACGCAAACATATCGTGAAAACAGTATGTTCATATACCAATTGAGTGCGATATAAGGCAAAATCACTCAACCGTGAAATTAGGTCATAATGACCTAGGACTTTTTCAGGGTCAAAGGTCTTGTCATACGCAAACATAGTGTGAAAGAAGTTTGTTCATAAACCAATTGAATGCCGAGATATAAGGCAAAATCACTGAACCGTGAAATTAGGTCACAGTGACCTATAAGTATATTGGGGTCAAAGGCCTGGTCATACTCACTCATAATCTGAAAAAAGTAAGAAAATATATTAATTAAATGTCAAGATATAAGGCAAAATCACTGAACCATGGAAAGTAGGTCAACCGACCCTTACCGTCATGACAAACAAGTCAGTGTCGCAAAGTCAAAAGATGAATGACCAGCCATCTTCCTAAGTTGATTCTATTAAGAAATAAAAAGAAAAAAAAAATCAGGGAGTTCTAAATTCTGACCCCTAGCCCCAGAGGTCCGATGTCATGGAACCTAAAGTGTATGAAGTATGAACGCTTTATGATAAGTTGTTGTCAAGATATGGACTCCTTGTTAAAGTTACACAGCAGTACATCTATTTTTTACAGTGTTCTAGTTTTTAACCTCTAGCCCCACACCCAAGGCATGGACCCAGAGATCCGATGCCATGAAATGAAACTCAACCCTAAAGGGTACCTATGGTCCGAGTATGCAAGCCCCCTGATAAAAGGTTTTCAAGATATAGACTTCTAGAATACTATATCACAGAAAAGTCATTATTATTATTGATGTTCTAGATTTAACCTCTAGTCCCACCCCCAGGCATAGACACAGGGATTCGATGCCATGGAATGAAAGCCGACCCTACAGGGTGTCAATGGCCCCAAGTATCAATGCTTTCTGATGAGTGGTTGTCAAGATATGGACTTCTAGAAAAAAAGTACAAGTAGGCAAAGATCAGGAAACGGCGCAATCAGAAAAAGACTCCCACTCCAAAAACCAAGGTGGGAAAAAACCAAACTAACAATCAGGTACTTATACCATGAAAACATTTCGTAAGCCGAATGAGCAGCTATTTTCCCAATAGGTGGCCACTCAGTTACCTTAACTTAACTAAAAATATGCAAACACACATAAGGCGCCAACAGCACAAAAATATTTTAAACACCAAGACACAAAACAAAAAGAACCACCACAGAAGTATCGACTTGGAACGATCAGTAACACAAAGTTACTGGCGGGTTTAAATCGATTTTACACGGCCGTAACCTCACCCTCAGCTTCTGCAGTGGTTCATAACATTTAGTTAGTTCTTCGGTCCTCGTGGTGAATCTCTAACTAGTAAATGAATCATCAAGAACAAACAAATAAATCATGATAAACATCCTGATGAATCAAAAACCAGGACTCACAGATTCAGTAAGCTGCCCGACGATGGAGATCCCTGGGCGCCAAATAACTTACTAACTCCGGAGCTAAAGAAAAACATCAGTTGGACCCCGGTGGGCCAAGCAATAGACAAGAAGCTCCGCAAGCTTAACGCAAGAATGGACATTTTTGAAGGTGTTCTAGATTTTAACCTCCAGCCCCACCCCCTTGCCTGGACTCAGGGGCCCGATGCCATGGAATAAAAGGTAACCCTACAGGGTATCTATGGTCCAAGTATGAATGCTTTCTGATGAGTGGTTGTCAAGATATGGACTTCTAGAAAACTTTAACGCAAGTGTGACGCGCACGCGCACGGGAATGGGAAAGGTAACTGGTACGTGGACGACCGGGGTGACTGCAATAGCTCTATGCACTTCGTGCAGTCGAGCTAAAAACATTTGCCAACATTCAAACAAACCAAATTACATAAGACGAAGCTTTGATCAGTTTTGGCCCCCATTTTTGTTGTTTTATTCAACTTTTCCAGATACCCTTACTCATTTGCCTTAGCACGATCCACCCGAGCTCACAATTATATTTGAACTTTTCACATTTCATTGTCACATAGACTCAAATTAATCTAAATATCAGACAAGAGCTCGAGGACCAATGGTTCTGTAGCTCACCTGAGAGATTTACTTATTGTAAGCTTAAAGGTCAGATGATGATACCCCCGGCGCCCTGCCTGTATGGACACTATGGACATGATTGGCATGATTTATGAAGAGGACTACTACGCATTGCTGCAAACAAAAGATAAAATATCATAAAAGCTTTAGGGCTCATGGTTTTAAAGAAGATATTTAAGTGTTGTTGTTGTTTTTCCATTGTAAGAATATGGAAAATAATGACACCCGGGATTGGGCCATTGTTGATACGACTCCAGGGCCATAATTGGCAGTATTTATGTAAAGCTCCATATAACATTGCAGTATATAACTGTATCAATAAGCATTTTAAAAACACTATGCACCACTATGCTTTCCCCTAATGTGGCACATTTTATATCATCATTCATTTATTTAATTCATTTTTGATAGAAAAGCATGTAAGCAAACAGATAGACCCAAACACAAATACCGGAACTTCGGCAAACTTGAGGACTAATAGTGATAGCGGATGCGCACTTATTATTATATAATTAATAGTGAATGCAGTGCAATATCATTCCCTGGAGTAGCTGCTAGGCTGAGTTTAATACGCGAAGCTGTATTGATAAACCCTGATTTTGAGGGCCTCAGTGATATTCAAAAGTTGTGTTTTCGTTTTTCTGATTCACAAATAGTTAGGGAGCGCGGTGGCCTAGTGGTAGAGCATCGAGAGGTCCTGGGTTCGATCCCCACAAGGGTCAACGTGTTGTGTCCTTGAGCAAGACACATTAACTCCCTAGAATACTGGTTAAAACCCAGGAAGCGATGGCTCCGTCCCGACATGACTGAAACATTGTTGACTGGGACGTTAAACCTCAATACAAACAAACATATATAGTTAGATCGAGTGCTAAGGTTTGTACAGATACTTGAACGATGAAGGAATTTTCTAGTCGTGCTAGTATGTGAAGCTTATTCTAGATAATTATTTTCAACTTTTTTGTAGCGTCTCCTGCCAAAACCATTCTGCATTACTGCATTTTATGTAAACAGTTGAAGCCTAGTAGTCTTTGTGCGAGATGCGTATGTACATGTAGTTTCATACCCACCAGTACAAACTAAAGAGATTTTTTTTATTTCTTTTGTGTTTAATGAGTCTGTGTTTTTAATGGTTTATGTGCATATGTGCTATGACTTGAGAAGGTCTGTCTTGGCATTCCACCAGTGGTGTGTGCTGGTGATGATCCAAATTTAGCAAAAACATTAGTTCTAAGACAGTTTTTCTCTGGACGGGGCCAATATGTATATATGTCATTGCATGTACATGTATATATAGCTTTTTAAACTCTATACACTTGAAATTTGCAACTCTTATCGTCTCTCGCAATCAGTCGTATATGTATATGTGAGTTTTATATGTAAGATATGTTTTAATGTCTACACTGGTGAGACAAAAAGTAACGATACATGACTTGACTTGACCAAGCCTGGTGCTGCCATCAGAATGGTGCCCAAAGAGTGCGAGAGATGAGAAAGGATTAATATTTTCAACAGGAAAAGAAATGCAGTCAATATGAATATTATCTGGGTCTGCATGAGCAAATAGATGAAATTTTATGAAAATCTGACCACACGACATCTACAACCTTTTCTGTACACCTGCCTAACCGGTCTAAGTCACAGTGACGTTACTTGAAGTTCATTGCTGTAATTGCCTTATATATTTGTAACAAGTTCAACCGATGTTTCAGAGTTTTTTTCCTTGGATACTGTACATTTTTTATTATGTGTATCCAGCTGTCAAATGCAGATCTGTACCTACTGTAGCTACGTTCTCTGACGACTGGTTAAACATATGAAACCATTTTCATGCGCTGAGCATGCAAGACGAGTGCCCTTCCGCCGCCCTTTATTAGATGATCTATCGAGCATCCAAAAATCAACTACATGTATACCACTTGTAAACAAGTGACTGACAAGCTGATAGCTTTTATGTTGTTGTTTGCATCATTTCCATCGTGTTTGTTGGCGATTTTCAAAACAAAATCACACAATTTTATAATTATCGGCTGTTCTCAGACGTCAAATTACGCTATTTTTAAAACATTTTTTTCGGCCTGCATCTAAAAGTTTATTCACAGATATCAAACTATACTGCTACCAAAGCCTTGGAAACATTCAGAAAATGTTGATGATTGAACGTTCTTTTATAGGGATAAAAAAAAAAAAGATTTTAACGTTACAGCACACTTCAGTGACGTTTCACTTACAAAAACAGAATGTAAAAATCGTCATATTTTATCACATTTTGACGCATGCCCCGCGCGGCCCTACCCTCAGGCAAAAATCTGGTCATATCAAACGTGTTATTATTTCAAACTGCACCAAATTTCTAAAATATACTCATAAGATATTGCTGCTTGAAATTATACAAAACACTTCGTCGACAACGCGTTACTTTTTTTGATAGCTTAAGTGTCTACGAACTTTCCTGCCAAACCTCGTAAAACTGTCCAGATCAGGTGAGTGTTTACAGGACCATCGGTCCCCTGGTTTGTAGACTGGCGTAACAATGCCATTCCGCCAGTCGCCTGGTACTCTAACCTCATGTAGTGAAGCGTTGTAAATGTCAGTGATAATGGGGGCTGTCTCGTTATGTATTTCTTTCAGAATTCGTAAATTGATAAGACCATTGTCACAAATTGGTCAACGTACAAACCATTTACCAACGATGCGCTTCTGTGTAAATGGGTGACCAAAGTAGATTCAAGATTACAATATATAAAAAGAAAAGTCGGGTTTCTGGCATAGGTTCCGGCTTGTATTTCTTGATATCGGTAACTAGTCGCACCTTAACATTCAAGTACTTCCGCGTTTTGGAGGAACTTATTTTGGCCAAAATCAACATATTTTTATTCTTTATTTAGTGTTAAAACATATTTTCTTGAAGATCACATAGACACTTAGCCATACTTAAGCATATTTCAAAGACAACTAAAGTGAAGAAAGGTGATGACAATTTGATACAGTCAAAAAATGGACGACTCAAAGCCAAAGGTTTGCAAAAAATATATTTGTTTAGTTGGTTTATTCATTTACTTCCACTCTGATTTTCCAATATTGATTGCCATGCTATATACATCAGGTAGGGGAAAGATATTTATTTATAGAGTATCTATAAATTTATAGAGTTTTTATAAATCTATAGAACACATGTTCTATAAGTTTATAGATCAAACAGGTAATCTGTCTTCGAAGCGCTCATCGAAGCGTCACGGAATTAAAACCGCACCCCGAAACCGCACACATACTTTTGTATATGACCTGCGCTATGGAATGTCACATTTCTTTGCATGTCATCTGTAGTATATGCACTCTATATTAGCAAGGACACTCTATCGAGAGGACGACACACTCTGATTATTTTGCCCTTTATTTACTGTGACATGATTTTGGACCGAAACGACCCGTTGCCCCGCGTAATCCGGCAAACTAGCGGTAGTTTCAAAATTAGAATTAATTGAATGGAATTATCTTCTCTGAGCCAGTAAGCACACCGTATTAGCGGCAATTTCGAACTCGGCACACAATCGTTGAACTCGGCACAGTTTTATGACCAGCTGCGTTTGGTAAGTCATTTAAATTGATCTTTTTACAATAAATAACCTTTGTATGATACAAATTGACTTCACATAGATCTTGAATGAATTAGTCTATGCCCTGTGCAATAGGTGTTTTTCATTTCAATTTATCAATGCCATGACATCACTTTGAACCTTCTTTTTTGTAATGTTTACAAGGTAAAGTCGGCATCAAAATGTCTATTATCTAGTTATTTATTACAACATTTAAATTTCATTTTGTGCATAACACATTTGAATGTCTGTCCGAAACATCACCAAAGTTTCATTACGCTCTTTGCAAGTTTGGCCGAGCAATATACGGATTAACAATGAAGGGGAAAATCAAAATGGCAATCGGGAACGCCTTTTGATAAATTGGAATGCAGTCGTTGAACTCGGCTAATGGCATTCTTCGAACAAAATGTAAGAAAAGCTAAAATAACCTGAAATGAGCCGTTTAAGTGTAAAACACACAAGGTTTCATGTTGTTAGTCGTGCTTATTGACTTCGTTTTACATTTTTCATATTGAAAGAACTGATACACAAGAAACTGTTTAAAAGGTTATGGTTTGTCACAGTTTACTTGTGAATACTTTATATGGTAATAAACGAGGTTTTTCTTCAGAACGTCTGGTAATTTATATTTGCTATTGTATTATTGCAGTTACGCTTAAAAGATATTTATTACGGTGAAATACTGAGCAAAACTATTAAGAACAAGGATAAGAGTTGTTGAATGCAGATATCAGACGACTCATAGAAAAGTGACATGCTGAACTTGGTATTTTCAGACCAGAAGTACATCCCCTACTCCTCCTTCATTTTCTTCTCATTCTTATTCTTCTTCTTCTTCTTCTTCTTCTTCTTCTTCTTCTTCTTCTTCTTCTTCTTCTTCTTCTTCTGCAGCAGCAGCAACAGCAACAACACTAGTTTTCTTCTTTAAGACAAACTCATCTTCTTGTTTTTCTTCTGCTTAAGCACTGTTTTAAGTTCACTGCAGCCGTTACAATATGTTTTTATCATACCTTATTGTTATCCGTTGGTCGTGCGTTATCAATTCAAATGTTCTTGAAGATATTGTTCACTAATAAACAACTAAGTCTATCAAAGCCAAACGTCATAAAATGGATTGTAACATCTCTGGAAATGTGAGAGCGTACATGTGTTCGGAAAAAAACTAATGCTACTACTTCTTGGAGTGTACGACCACTACCACTGTCACCACCACAGTCACTACTACTACTACTACTACTACTACTACTACTACTACTACAACTACAACAACGGCTACAACTACTACTACTACTACTACTACTACTACTACTACTATATTTAACACTTCTACCGCCACGCAAATAACCACCACAACCACTACTGCTACTACTACTATTACTACTACTAAATTCTACTACTATTCTACTTCTACATCTACAACTCCTACTTCTACTAATACACTTCTACTACTACTACTACTACTACTACTACTACTACTACTACTACTGAGTGTACTACTACTACTACTACTACTTCTGCCGCAGTAGAAGTAAAAGTAGCAAACACAGTAGTAGTAGTAGTAGTAGTAGTAGTAGTAGAAGAAGAAGTAGTAGTAGTAGTAGTAGTAGTAGTAGTAGTAGTAGTAATAGTAGTAGAAGGTGGGTTCGAGCCTCACTCTAGTCACAAGTAGGATAAGCCAAGTTCTGCTTACGGGTCTGTCAGGTGGTCTATCCCGAGGGTCTCCCGTTTTAGCCCACCATAGTCTCTATATGAGTGAAATAATCTTGAAAGGAACGTAAAATGGAATAAAAACTACAATGTTATGTCATTTTTACAATGTTATGTCATTTTTAATATTTTTAAAGACACGCGATGTTTGCCAACGTGGTCTTCTCGAAAATGAAAATGGGAAAACTCTTGAGAAAAAAGACTTTAAAAGGGACGAATAATGTCCTTGCCACACGACTAGACAGGTAGTACCATTATAGTGCGTTAATGCGTTTATAATTGATCACATGACATGCTGACACAGTGGCCTAAAAAGGGTTCGGTAGGACAAGTCGCCACAAATGAGATAAACGAATTTACCAACAGAATACATGTACAACTCATTAAAACATATTCCTATACAGACTCGAATATAAAACAGAGTCGTCATTACTGTTCTATTTTACATTATTCGTCATAACAGAAACATGGTAGGCTCTAAAAATGAGAAAAACTGGGGAAAACCGCAAGAAACAAAACGTGTTCACCGATTGCCAAATAGCTTTTATTTCAGCGTTCTACGATTGTCATGACTAGAGTTATCCGATTGCCAAAGTATCATTACCTCATCTTTTAAAACAGACGCTGCGCTTTTCACTTATCAGATCGTATCTATTTAATACGCACAAAAGGACTGTAAATGGCTTAAGTTTATATTTTTGCCTGTGAAAGGATTGATATTTATTTATAAAGTCACGAAAGGAGCATATTTGACAGGATTGAGTATAAAAAGTGAAGCATCAAAGAGAAAAATGTTATTTTCCAGACTTTACACTTGGAATTGTAGGACCAGAAGAACACAGGTATATTTTATACATCACTTTTAACTTATGACCTACTTACGGTTACCGACAGACTCTCAGTTCCAATGAAAACAATCAAATACTAACCTTACCAGAATACAGCTGAACAAAAATTATGCCGAGTTTAACGATTGTATGCCGAGTTCGAAATTGCCGCTAATACGGTGTGGTAAGTAGAACCTTTTAACAATTAAATCCATTTACCAGATTAAAGGCCTTTTAATTATCTTTCATCTGACATATTTATCTTTCCCCTAATTATCACATTACTGGTAATATTTGTGGTTTTCTTTACCCTTATTTTGTTTCTATTTTTGTCCTTAAAATGGCGTCATGGCGACCAATTTTCACACAGTCGTCATAAATCGGAACCGATTACTTAGATATAAGCTGCGTGCTGTTAGTAAGTATATTTATGAAAAGCAGATACATCAAAGTTTCGAAAAATTTATATAAGAGTTTAATATTTTGAAATGTGTAGTAGTATACAAAGTCCGCGTGACAAAATGGCGGAGCGTTTTTAGAAAACGAAAATCAACGGTGGCGCTTTTGGAACACTTTACAGCTTTATTTGAGCTTTCTACCAATAATTATTTTGTTTACTTTGTATGTTAAAGACAAATCTTCAAGTTAACATATGCAAAACCTAAGTTCAAGCTATACTGTCAGTTTGTCAAGACGATTTTTTCCGGGAAATTTACGGCTCATAAATTTGTTTTAGGGGTTTCTTTTTCCTCCGTTTTTTCCTAAATTGAAAAGTTTTCGTTTAACAATTGGTTATAAAACTGTCTGTTATGATGATGGTGGACTTTGTGCACTGAATTTTCTTTATTTATCAATTTGAATGCAACCAATCTTTGGAGTTATTTAATAAAAACTCGAACAGGTATGATTTATCTCATTTCAAAATGGCGACAATATCGACTGCTGCGGCTTAGCGGACAGGTAAAATGGGCATAGTACACAGTCAATATTTCATGAGCGATTTCCATTGAGTGTGTCGTCCTCTCGATAGAGTGTCCTTGATATTAGTAATTATAGCATGTTTAAGCTTTTAAAAAGAAGACACTTGTACTTCTAATGGCGAAGCTCTGTAGTTTTGATATAAAGTAGTTTGTTTTCTTGTCCTTAAGAAACGAAATGTCTCTTACATGCCACTTCGCACGAAGAAATCCAGGAGAAAATAGCACTTTTATCATCCGAAATGGACAGTCCAACGTCCAACATCGACATGCCGATTGATGCGTTTCGTTTAACTTGGTTCATGGTCGTCTCGGCCCAAAATCCATTCTCAATCCGGCGCACCTGGCTTTAACCATCATTAAGGTCACTTCTTCCACCAGGCAAAGATACAACTGACCAAGAAGCAGTATGGTTAAGTTTTGATTTCCATACGATCTTATATATGCTCAAGGACTGTGAAGCCCCTATTCAGTAGTAACTTATTTAAGATTGGCCAGGTGATTTGGCAGTAGTCGGAGAGATCCTGGCTTTGAATCCCAGTGGCACTGGGTTGTGTCCTTGAGCAAAGCTTATTAAGGGAGCGCGGTGGCGTAGTGGTAAAGCGTCGGACTCCGAATCGAGAGGTCCTGGGTTCGATCCCCACAGGCGTCACCGTGTTGTGTCCTTGAGCAAGACGCATTAACTCCTTACAGTACTGGTTAAACTCAGGAAACGTTGGCTCCGTCCCGACATGACTGAAAAATTGTTGACTGGGACGTTAAGCCTCACACAAACAAACAAACAAACAAAAAAACAAAAAAGCTTATTAACTCCCGACTTTACTTGTTAATACTCAGAAATTGGTGGCTCTGTCCCAACATTCCTAAAATGAACTAGAAAAAGTGCCTTGAGAGGCACGTATACCCCCGGCTGGTAGCCACCAGGCCCCCTTCCCTACCCCTACCTAAACAATCAGGCACATGCTCACCCCTTACATTGAACCTCACATCACCAATGAAAGACAGTGCCCTTATCAAGTACATTTTAGAAATAAAAAGTGTAAAGTACTTTGCATACAAACATGGGGGAGTGTAGTTTTAGAATGACATATCTATTTTAGAGCGGTTACAGAGCTGACGTGTATACCCAATCTAGGACATAAGCACGGACATTGTGGGTCAGGTCCTCAGTCCTAGATTGAAATGAAAGTAGAATGTCATTCATAAAAAAAATGTCCTAGATCATGAGCTCAGGTCCCATCCCCACCCCCATGCATGGACCCTTGGGTCTAGCCCTTATGTGGTACCTATGTTGTGTTGTAAGCATGAACGCTTTCTGACACATGGTTGTCAAGATATAGACATACAGATTATTAATCTTGGTAACTATTGTATTTTATGTGTCCTAGATTTTGACCTCCAGCCCCACCCCTAGAGTTTGGTGCCATGGAATTTTAATTCAACCCTAAAGGGTATCTTTGATCCAAAAAACGGGAATACATTCCTATAAGTATTTGTTAAGATATGAACTTAGAGATGAAAAACACTATGTAAATAGCACATTTTCAAGGTGACCTAGATTTTGACCTCTGGTCCCACCCCCGGGCATGGACCCAGGGTCCGAACTCACAGAAACAAAGCAAACCCTATAGGGTACCTATGGTTAAAATGGTATCTGATCATTGGTTCATGAGATATACACCACCAGTGAAACTTACCCCTAGATTTTGACCTCTAGCCCCACCCCCGGGCATGGGCCCAGGGTCCGAACGCACAGAAACAAAGCAAACACTATAGGGTACCTATGGTTAAAATATGAATGGTTTCTGATCATTGGTTCATGAGATATACACCACCAGATAAACTTTAACAAAAACTTTGACATAAATTCCACGAACGTTCCGGAATAACGAACGAACTAACGGACGAACATACGAACGGACGAACGGAAAAGCGAAAACTATATACCCGTGCCGGGGGTATAAAGATTGTTGACAGGGGAGTTAATCCACAAATCAAACAAACAAAATCGTTTTTGACCAAAAAATATTTGAGGATTAAGCCAATAACTGTGTTTTCAGAGTGAAAGTGACGAGCCCCCAGAGCCTCTCCCTGCCCAGTCTTTACCATCAGTATTATCAGGTTACGCTACAAAACAAGGTATCAAGGTAGGTGTCAGTGTTAAGGGCCTGCGAGTTGCCACGACTCCACTTCTTATGTTGAAAAAGTTCGGAAGCTGTTACACACAGCTGAACAAGCCACAAGTTGACGTAAATCATGGCTCGTCCATTGTTGTCCGAGTTGCCATTAGTTGAATTTTCTACACGTTCTACACAGCACCCAGTTTGGCAAGTTGGGAAGACTTGTTTAGGACAACTGTCACGAGTTTGAGTTCATCAAAAAATTGGGCGGACCTTAACTTGTATCTCCAACTCATGAGTGTATGACAGGGGCTATAAACTGGCTAGCCTGTTGTAAATTAGTACAACAAGTAAGCAATAATTGACCAAACAATTCTGTTGACTGGTAACAGCTGAATGAATTTCGTGTAAGTTCATGCCATATGGGAATCGCCTATCCAAGCCAAAAGGGTTTTGCGACAGGGATTTCCAGGATAATGTAAATGTATGTTAAGGGAGCGACCATTTGATTTTTTTTTGGGGGGGGGAGGGTCTGGATGATTTTTTGTTTAAATTACAGGACCAACTTTTGTCCCAAAATACTAGTATCCAGAACAGGGTAAATTCTATTGTACGTATTGCACGCTAAAGAACCACTGCACCCAACTACTGCATGAGGGTCTGGATGGGGTATAATGATTACTGAATAATGACCTAAAATTTTTAATGAGAGTGAATAAAGAGCAAAAAATTTAATGATTAGTGAATAATGTGGTCCTAAAGAATAATGAATAAATGTAAATTTTTAATGAGTAGCAGAGTAATTAAATGAATAGTGAATAATAACATTTTAAAGAATGATGAATATGCTAAAATTTGGCTATGGAATTGTCTTAGATGGCCTCCCTGTCATTCCAGAATTTCATTTTTTTTTCTGGGGTCTGGACGCCCCCAGACCCGATTTAGTTCAAACGTTGTATTCATATTTCAGAAATCCTTGAATGTTTGGAAAAAACATATGTCTGGAAGCCAAGCATGTAGGGGCCCAACTCATGGACCAATCGAAAAAGAAATGTGTCATTTGAAGGCAGAGAAAAATAGATTAAATCATTCTGGATGTTTACTGAGCCAGATACTATTTCACTGTTTTGTTTGCTATAAATGTATGTGTATTTTCTTTTTATTCTATCATCCCACTTTGTCCTTATTATGTATGTTCCAATCCTATAATCTTTTCTGTGGATGGACATCATCTTGCTTTTTTACATGACAGTACATAATTATAGTGTCTTTTGCAATCAGAAACAAGGCAACACTAAGAACGTTCATTAATGCAAATCTATCAGGCAATTTATATGGCGCTACATTTTTTTCCTCACTTGCTTCGCTTGCTCGGTATTAAAGACATTAATAAAATGTATTGTTCAATTAGGCACAAGCACAAATCCATACATCACATAGTACTCCTATGCTAACTAGTTTACAAAATAAAAACAACAGCATTTTATTATAACTTGAGCCTGTGCGTGAGAAAACCAACAGTTTGGGTTCCGACCAGGTCTGACACAAACCGGGCTGTACAGTCACAGAAGATGGTTAGAGGCTGGAGATTTTGGATTTAGAAAGTAGAGGAATTGTACTATATGTATAGCCAAAACAAAGGCGCTGATTAGCTTCGCAGTTACTGCACAGCTGATCTGCGTCTTTGTTTTCGCCAATGCAGATTGTTGGTTTTCTCATGCGGTGGCTCACTTTATAACTGTTACCCCTGAAGTTACATTTTTTTCTTAAATAACCTTTGGTATTCAATATTGAAGAGAAAGATGCAGCGTTTTCAGTATTTAAAGTGGAGGGGATTATACTCCCAACAGATTTAAAAGGGTATTTGCAAAAAAAAAAAAAAAAAATCGGTATACTATTTCGGAAAGTTTCTATGAGGCCTTGTGGTCTAGCAGAGTTATATGCTTCTCTCAAGATGTAAATATCAAGGTTGCACTCAGCAGTCTACAATTTGATATAGAACTAGTCCTTGTGGCTTCAGATAAGGGATGCCTTAGGTGGGGAACACCTATTTGCTTATGCATATTAACTGGGTGAAGAAGGCATGACTAGTAATTATCATATTTTAATGAATAATCGAGCTAATTTTTTTAATGAATAAGCCAAAATTTTAATGACAGTGAATAAATGGCTAAATTCGTAGTGATTAGTGAATACCAGAACCCCCCATCCAGACCCTCCTGCATCCAGCCGTGTCCCAATGACTGGGTACACATTCAATATTACGTCACCCGACTATTGGGACAGTGCCCCCTACATACGACACTCGGCGTACAGTGATAAAACGAGGAATAAATTAACTATAACTGAACAGAAATACGTCATATTTCGTTATTTTTATCTGCGTCGTATAACCCTGCAATCACAAAACACAGCAAGTCTGACATCAAGATTCAGCAATCGCTTGTGTAAACACATTTCCACACAACAATACAACATAATTGATAAAATGGGTCGTAGTTCAACGACCTTAGCCATTTTTACGCTGTTATTGAGAAATGATAATCACCAATTTGTTTTTGACAAGATCCACCAAAAGTATAAAGCCGGTGACTTACCACGTGTATATATTCCAAGCCCGTCAAAGTTCGACACAAAAAATGGCCCCAATCTGCTGGTACAGCCCCAAACGGATGCATTTTCAGAGTACAGTGGTTCTTTATCGTGTATTATATTATATACAAAACGATCGTGTCGCAGTGAAAAACATATCAAGGCCCTAAAACACCCCCAGGCCCCTACCCCCATTAAAACCAAATGATCGCCCCCTTAGGCTTTGATGTAAGATCGGTAAGATGTGTAAGGTACATGTATATGACTGACTTGATTCTCCAGTTATTGTTGATTGGTCAGTTGTTTTTCTAAAAAATATGCAAACTATACTTTTCATTCTCTGACCATGCATGGATGGGTAAGCCTGGAAAAAATGTAAAACTTACATACTGATTTGATTTTTTTTTCTTTTACAGAGAAGGAATTGGAAGAGAAGATTTCTAGTTTTAGACACAAATGGTTTCTCATATTATAAAACATGTCAGGTATGCAGAGTTCTGATGTTTTTAAATGAGCCGCCCCATGGGAAAACCAACAATTTGCATAGGCGAAAACAAAGGCGCAGATCAGCTTCGCGGTAACCGCGAAGCTGATCAGCGCCTTTGTTTTCGCTACTCGGATAGTACAGTTCCTCTTCTACTTAAATCCGAAATTTCAAGCTTCTAGCTCTTTTCTGTGCTTGTACAGGCCGGTTTGTGTCGGACCTGTTCGGAAACCACATTGTTGGTTTTCCCACGAGGCGGCTCAAATGTAGCTCAGACAGCTTCAGAAGAGGTAGTTTGTGGGATCGCTCCTCTGGCTGTGACGTACTAAGGGTGTTAAAAATGGCACTCGTGGCTTCATTGCTTGGCACTTAGCATCATTTTGTGTGACGTTCTTTGTGATTTTGGGTCTTGTTGAGGTGCGACGTTGACGTCACAAAACGTGAAAGTTGACGTCACGAAATTGTATGCGACGTTAATTGGATTTTTGCGCACTCGGTCACTAGTGTCATAACGCCATCTAATAAGAAAAGTGTGAAAATTCGAGCAAGAGCTTTCAAATTTCTGATTCTAGAATACTTAGTCATCATGTACTTTTAAAGAAAACACAACATGACATTATAAATCAGTCTTACAAACGTTTTTCTAAAGGCAAATTATTATTATTTTTTTCTTATTTAAAAGCAAAGATCTAAACTGTGGGTGGTGCGTATTTTCTCTGTTTCTCTCAATCATCTCTAGCGCAATTCATTAAAAAATGGAATTGTATTATTAACATAATAAAGAATGTAAAAACGTTAAAAATCAAATTTCCAACTTTTACTCCAAAAGACCCAAAATGCCAGATACTGTCACAAGTAAGAACTGGCTTCTCTCTCAAACATAACGAAAATTTGCCCATGTAATCTACAAAGAATTTTTTAGAAGATAACATTTGAAAATTTCATGGGAAAAAATTTGATATTTTTAATATATTTGCTCAATACATTGATTGTGGATACACGGTAGAACCGCCTCACTGGTGGTTCTAACGAGTACCCACAATCTATGTTTTGGACCAAAAATAAGAAAAATAGGTATACCCCTGCAAGCCCCAGTTTTACTATATAAAACTGGGGTATAAGGGGTATACATTACACGGACATGGTGTGATGAATATAGCAACACCAAGATCGCATGTTTAACGAAAACACATAGTCTGCAATGTCCGTATTCACTGGTGGACGTATGAAAGACTGGCATTCTGGCTAAATATTTAGTCCTCCTAAAATATAACTTCATCATTGTTATTATTATTATCAATATTACTATAACTATATCTCTAAAATGTCACTAACTTATCCACAATTTTAACAGTTTAACTTTCAGAGGACCATTGCAACTGAACAATGCAAATGAAACAACAACAATACCAACTGAAAAACGATGTGAAAAAATCACACTCAGTTGCAAGGAAGCTTTTAAACTTTTTTCATGCTAAACTTAGCCGTTACTGAGATTTAGATTGCCTATAAATACTGAAATAGCCCAAGTTAATCCTATAGATACTGAAATAGCTCAGATTAATGCATATAGATACTGAAATAGCCCAGGTTTATGCTATAGATACTGAAATAGCTCAGATTAATGCCTATAAATACTGTAATAGCCCAAGTTAATGCCTATAAATACTGAAATAGCCCAGGTTAATGCCTATAGATACTGAAATAGCTCAGATTAATGCTTATAAATACTGAAATAGCCCAAGTTAATGCCTATAAATTAAAATTAACCCAATCACGGTTGATAACTATGCTGCCTTCTTTAATTGCACGCCGGTGGGTCGGGCGTCAGACTCTATGATGGCCCCGACTTAAAGCTATTCATTTTAGTTGGTTGGGGCCGGAGCTTCTTGTCTGTTGCTTGGCCCACCGGGGTCCAACTGTTGTTTTTCTTTAGCTCCGGAGTTACTAAGTTATTTGGCGCCCAGGGATCTCCATCGTCGGGCAGCTTACTGAATCTATGAGTCCTGGTTTTTGATTCATCAGGATGTTTATCATGATTTATTTGTTTGTTCTTGATGATTCATTTACTAGTTAGAGATTCACCACGAGGACCGAAGAACTAACTAAATGTTATGACCCACTGCAGAAGCTGAGGGTGAGGTTTCGGCCGTGTAAAATCGATTTAAACCCGCCAGTAACTTTGTGTTACTGATCGTTCCAAGTCGATACTTCTGTGGTGGTTCTTTTTGTTTTATGTCTTGGTGTTTAAAATTTTTTTGTGCTGTTGGCGCCTTATGTATGTTTGCATATTTTTAGTTATGTTAAGGTAACTGAGTGGCCACCTATTGGGAAAATAGCTGCTCATTCGGCTTACGAAATGTTTTCATGGTATAAGTACCTGATTGTTAGTTTGTTTTTTTCCCACCTTGGTTTTTGGAGTGGGAGTCTTTTTCTGATTGCGCCTTTTCCTGATCTTTGCCTACTTGTACTTTTTTTTTTGATTGCGCCTTTTCCTGATCTTTGCCTACTTGTACTTTTTTTTTTAAATAGCCCAAGTTAATGCCTATAGATACTGAAATAGCCCAGGTTAATGGCTATTAATACTGAAATAGCTCAGATTAATGTCTATAGATACTGAAATAGCTCAGATTAATGCATATAGATACTGAAATAGCCCAGGTTAATGCCTATACATTACGAAAACACGCCCATGCAATATACAGATATTTTTAGAGTTGTGAAAAATGAAAATTTGCAGTAGAAATGTTTTGATATTTTTCTTATTTTTGCTCAAAACATAGATTGTGGGTACACGTTAGAACCGCCTCGCCGAGGCGGTTCTAACGAGTACCCACAATCTATGTTTTGGAGCAAAAATAAGAAAAATAGACCTACCCCTGCATACCCCAGTCTTACTATATAAAAGTGGGGTATAATGGGGTATTTATTTCACGGACATGTTTTCCTGATGGATACTGAAATAGCTCAGATTAATGCATATAGATACTGAAATAGCCCAGGTTTATGCTGTAGATACTGAAATAGCTCAGATTAATTGAATTAGAAGGTAAAACTCTAGATAATCAAAGACGAATTTCTATGTACGCTCGTATCATGCTTATGAATTTTAAAGTGCCAAATAGCTCATCGATATTGAAATAGTCAAAATTAAAATGACATTTCAGGTGTAAATCACCAAAGCCAGGAAGTCCTGCTGCTAAATTGTTGGCATTCTAACATTGATGAGCAGGATAGATTTTAGTTTCAGCTGAGTTGAGCATTAAAAAAGTTTTAAAAGTTTTGTTACCTAAAGGCTTTCTTGCATTAAATGAGGCTCATGTAAAATCATTCTGTTTTTATAAAACTTTAAATTTATCACAAACCTATTTTTCCCCAAGGACAAAGAGCCAATCAATACAATACCGCTCGTAGATATAACCAAGGCCAAAGATGTTAGTGGGTGAGTGTCAGAAACATTTGAGCCTGTGCGTGAGAAAACCAACGATTTGGGTTCCGACCAGGTATGACACAAACCGGGTTGTACAGGTGCGTTCAGTTATTAGTATACACATGCGAGATTCAGAAATAAATCGACAACTTTTCTTGTTTTTGAACAATCGTCACTGGCAAGAAATGGACAACTGGATGAATTTGTTTATATAATGTGTTAAGTATGAGTATAAATATTTACTCTGTATATAAAACTTCCAGATCTTGTGATGTTGTATGCCTAAATTGATTATATAAGGAACCAAATTTTTAACAACAACAACAAAAAAAAAAAATCGCTGATATTCGAGTTTCAAAGGTTCCACAATGAACCATGGTTAATGGATTGTAATTATATTTGCAAATTTGGTGTCTTTATGGGCATTACGTATTTACAAAGTTACACCCTGATTTTCCTTTATTGTACATTTTAGAATTTCGTGGCAAAGCGAGTCTTACAATATAAAACTAAGCATGCCAGTGTTATTTTGCAAGGAAACTAATATTCTACCAAGAGGTTTTTATGAACAGAGCTTGCTAGTGAGTTTCTTTATGAGGAAAGCATGTCTTAAAGCACTGTGGAGTCACCCATGGCTTTGTATACTGCCAAAACGTGGGTTGACATTTCATCATACAATTCATGGTTTGTTTTCTCGGCACAGAATAACATAGGGGACTGGTACTTTCACAGAGAGGCTTTTATTGTTAGGCTATCCTTCACAGCTCATCTTCGTGATATCAATCCTCTTTTATAGGCTTTAAGTCAAGGAAAGCACCAGGACATTCAAAGACAGACATTCCTCTAATATCAATGTGTTTTTCGGATTTAGGGTAAATACGCAGAACATTGCCTTGCATAAATACACATCTTTTATTGGCATGTGAATTTCCATGACTTAAACACTATGGAAGAGGTTTGGAATGTCCCGCAGGGGAGATGTGAGTCATTGTCTAACAATCAACCCATTATGGCATTCGGTGCGAAGGAACTAATCATGAAACTGTATGATGAAATGCCAACCCACGTACTGGCAGAATACAAAGCCATGGGTGACTTTACAGTGCTTTAAGACATGCTTACCTCGAGAAGGAACACAATTGCAAGCTTTGGTCATAAAACCGTCCTGATAGATTCTTGCAAAATAACACTGACATGCTTAGCTTTATATTGTAGCATCCGTTTTACCACGAAATTCTAAAATGTTCAATGAATGAAAATCAGGGTGCAACTTTGTAAATAGTGCTCATAAAGACACCAAATTTTCAGCCTTAGTATAAAAATGGTTATTCTTCATAAATTGAGCCGCCTCATGGGAAAACCAACAATCGGCATATGCGAAAACAAAGGCGCAGATCAGCTTCGCAGTAATTGCGAAGCTGATCAGCGCCTTTGTTTTCGCTACACGGATAGTACAATTCCTCTATTTTCTAAATCCAAATTTCCAGTCTCTAGCATTTTTCTGTGCTTGTACAGCCCGGTTTGTGGTGGACCTGTTCAGAAACCACATTGTTGGTTTTCCCACGAGGCGGCTCATTTACAAATATAATTATAATCCATTAACCATGGTTCTGTATGGGATCTTTGAAACTCGAATATCACCGAATTTTTTGTTAAAAATTTGGTTCGAAATTTAATTTAGGCATACAACAACACAAGATCTGGAAGTTTTATATACAGAGTAAATATTTATACTCAAAACTAACACATTATATAAACAAATAAATCCACTGTTTTCTTGCGAGTGACGATTGTTCAAAAATAAGAAAAGTTGTCAATTTATTTCTGAATATCGCAGGGGTATATCAATAATTGAACGCACCTGTACAGTCACAGAAGATGGTTACAGGCTTGAAATTTTGGATTTAGAAAGTAGAGGAACTGTACCGTGTAGCGAAAACAAAGGCGCTGATCAGCGTCGCAGTTACTGCAAAGCTGATCTGCGCCTTTATTTTTGCCTATGCAGATTGTTGGTTTTCCATTGCTGTGGCTAATTTCGTAAACTATTTTAGCGGCCTCTGTGGCCGAGTGATTAAGAGCGCTGATTTCATTCACACGCTTCATCGTCCGATCTTCTCACGACTGTGTCTGGTGTGTATTTGAGGCCCACATGGCGCACATGTGAGACGACAAGCAAGTTCTACTTGCTGGTGTGCCAGGTAGTTTGCCCCATCTCATATCACCAGAAATAATCTTGAATGAACTGAATTAAAAATACATATGTTTTCTAGTACATTGTAGTCCTATCCTGAGATATCTTAAATACTCAGTCTGACAGAACTTTGATAAAACAAGTTTGCTTATACACTTATGTATCTTCACCTTCATTACAGTATTTTCTCCGTTCTGCAGAACAATTGAATTGTGTGAGAGATATTTTGAAAAGATTTTCTGATTTATAAAGGGATTGCTTAGAATATTAATGCTTATTAGATATGAGCCTTTGCATAAGACAAGTAGCCCAAGGGCAACGATCGCTCACCTGAGAGTCAACAAGTACAGTCACTGGACAAAGTGAGTTTCTTTTTTCTTTTTTTTTTTTTTTACCCTAAATGGGTATGACCGCCATCTTGGTAATGTTTCAGGTCTATGGCTGCAATAGTTACCATAGGATCATTGGTCCTGTAAACGCTTACCTGAGACCTAGCTGTCACTTTTCCCCATGTTTCCATGTTTGCCTATGTTTCCAAAATTGACCTTGACCTAAATTAATCACATACCTTCATCTATTCTATTAGTTGTTTGCATCTACCACTTTTCAGGTCTCAGGCTGCATTTAGTTTTAATATCCATTGTTTTCACTTTTTCCCATGTAAAAGCCTATGTTTCCAAAATTGACCTTGCCGTAAAATAGGTCAAGGTCATCCTAGGGTCATCATTTTATCAAAGTATGATGGGCTGGAGTCCCAAATGCTACATACCAAGTTTCGTGAAAATCGGCCTGCCGGTTCTGGAGAAGAAGATTTTTGAGTGCTTTTTACCATATATGGGCGCGGCGGCCATCTTGGTCATGTGACCTACATTTCGGGATCAAACTTTCGTTACCCCTACCCAGGAATGCTCCACATAAAATTTCAGTTTGATTAGCCATGCGGTTTCAGAGAAGATCTTTGAAAAGTGTGTATAGACGACAGATCGGCCAAGGTCAAGAGATGACCTTGACCTAAATTAATCACTTTTATTAGTTGTTTTGCATCTACCACTTTTCAGGTCTCAGGCTGCAATAGTTTTCAAAAAATCCATATTTTTTACTTTTTCCCATGTAAAAGCCTATGTTTCCAAAATTGACCTTGACGTAAAGTAGGTCAAGGTCATCCTAGGGTCATTATTTGATCAAACTACGATGTGCTGGAGTCCCAAATGCTACATATCAAGTTTCGTGAAAATCGGCCTGCCTGTTCTGGAGAAGAAGATTTTTGAGTGGTTTTTACCATATATGGGTGTGGCAGCCATCTTGGTCATGTGACCCAGATTTCTCGAACAAATTTTCGTCCCCACTACCCAGGGATGCTCCACATAAAATTTCACTTTGATTGGTCAAGCGGTTTCAGAGAAGAAGATCTTTGAAAAGTGTGTATGGATGACAGACCCTTCAAGGTCAAGAGACGACCTTGGCCTAAATTAATCACAAACCTTCATCTACTCTATTAGTTGTTTTCAGGTCTCAGGCTGCAATAGTTTTGAAAAAAATTGCAATTTTCCGCTTTCCGTCTTATAAGTCAATGGAAAGTTTAAGTTGCCATAGCAACCAAAGTAGTGGGGCAAGGACGATAAAAAAACAAACTTTGTAGAGGCTAATATCATAAGCATGTATGCAAAGTTTCAGCTTCATCCGCCTTGCAGCTTCTGAGAAGAAAATTTTTGAATATTTTTTTCCGAAAATTTACCCTTTACGTTGCTATAGCAACCAAACGAATAAAGCGATTTTGACAAAAGTTGCCTCAAACGGGGAGGACTACTCAATAAACATTTATGTAAAAACAAAATTTCAATATCCTCAATGAAACGGCAGAAATTGCAAATTTCCACTTTTTGCCTTATAAGTCAATGGAAACTTCAAGTTACCATAGCAACCAAAGTAGTTGGACAAAGACAATAAAAACACAAACTTAGTACAGACTAATGTCATAAGCATGTATGCTAAATTTCAGCTTCATCCCCCATACGGCTTCTGAGAAGAAGATTTTTGAATATTTTTTTCGAAAATTTACCCTTTATGTTGCTATAGCAACAAAACGAATAAAGTGATTTTTACAAAAGTTGCCTTAAACGTGAAGGACTACTCAATAAACATTTATGTAAAAACAAAATTCAAATATCCCCAGCCTGACAACAGAAAATGCCAATTTCCACTTTTTTCTCCATACAAGTCAATGGAAACTTCAAGTTGCCATAGCAACCAGAGTTCTTATCCGATCGAAATAAAAACACAAATATTCGTTCCCCCCACCTTTATATGCTATATGTGAAATATGAAAAGATTCGGCCTGGCAGCTTCAGAGGAGAAGTCGTTTGAAAATGTTGACGACGACGACGGACGACGACGCACGGACGCCGGCTCGACTACTATACTATAAGCTCACCTTGTGAGCCTTCGGCTCAGGTGAGCTAAAACAGCAAATCTGGATTTCCGACTATGTCTGACACAAACCGGCCTGTACAGTCACAGAACCATGCTAAAAGCTTGAAAGTTCGGATTTAAGAAGACATGGAATTGTGTAGTTATTGATTAGCTGATCTGCGCATTTTTTGCTTATGCATAAGTTTTGTTTTCTTATGCAGCGGCTCAAATTCGATTTAAACAAACTGTTCTTCTGCATTTCAGAATTCACCACGCACATAGAGAACATCTTTTTGAATTAATTACACCAAATAGAACTTTTAATGTACAGGTAAGACGTATGTAGATTGAAAATTCAGGACAGGTTACAGGTCTAAACGGATTACTGTCCTTGATAAGTATAGGTTCATCTGCAGTAAGTAGGCACCGGTGACATCAACACAAAGTTTCAAGTTTTCTGATGTTTTATAGACATTTTCAGCCACATTATAAGAGAAGTTGTTTCTTTCATGCTTATGCACCTGTCATCCGCCTCACCTATTGGGAAGGGCAAGGATTATGACTTTTCAGTTTTCAGTGTCCTGCTGTAGGTCCCAGCCTGATGGGACAAACTTGAGATCAAACCCTTCCACGCCTTTTGCAATAGAAAAGCTCCCTGGTAAAGGATGCTTATTTCAAAGCCCTGTGGCTTCCCCTGCACTGCAGGGACAGTCAAAATGTTATACACCCGCACTTTAGCCCGGCTATCCCCCACCCTTCCCCTTAGGCGGGGGACGTGGTTACAAACGCTGGTGCGTTAGAAAGACAAGAGTAGATCAAATTCATCAGTTCATACCTTGTACAATTCCTCTTTTCCCTGCTTAGCAATTTCAAATCTCTAGCAACAAGCTACATCATATTCATAACAAAGCTGAAATAATGAGTATTGGGAGGCTGTAGTCTGGGGACTTGAAAATATCATAAGAGGTCAAATCTAATATTTCCAATGAAATGCGGTTTATCTGCCAAAATTTCCGACGGTTGGACTCAAACAAGGGAGTATGGTGGTCTTGACATAGAGCCAGTTACCCGTTTGCTTAGTGACGAGTAGTCCTGTTAACTCCCAATTGTACTGCTTTTAACCAAAGTAACAGTGACTCCCTCCTGACATATCTGGCCAAGTGTGGACGGATGTTAAACCACAATGCTAAGAAACTGATTGTTAAACCACAATAAAAACAAACAAAATAATGAGTTATGGACAAAGCCTGCTGAATTTTCACATTTGTATTTGTACATTTCAGTGTGAAACAAAAGAAGAATGTTCAAAATGGGTCGAAGAGATCAACAAACTAGTTGATTCTACTCAAAAGACACAACCTCACACTCCAAAGACACAACTTTACTATCAGGTACATGTAAATAAAATCTGCGCCTTTTTCGCTACAGAATTAAACCGAAACAAAAAAGTTTGCAGTCTGTTTTAAAAATTCTTAGTAAACAAACAAGCATAGTGATTAAAAAGGTACAAGTAGGCAATGATCAGGAAATGGCGCAATCAGACAGAAATTCCCACTCCGTAAACGAGGTCAAGGGTGGGAAAAACCCGAACTGAACTAAAAATATGAAAACATACATAAGGCTCAAACAGCACAAAAATTCGACTCCAAAACACAAAACAATTAAAACCACGACAGAAGTATCGCCTTTGAACGACCAGTTATATAAAATTACAGGGGGGCTGAAACCGGTTTTACAGGCACCTAACCTCACCCTCATCTTCTGCAGTGGTTCACAACATTTAGTTAGTTGTTCGGTCCTCGTGGTGAATCTCTAACTAGTCAATAAATTATCAAGGACAAACGAATAAATCATGATAATCACCCTGAGTCAAAAACGAGGACTCAACAGATTCAGTAAGCTGCCCAACGATGGAGATCCCTGGGCACCGAATAACTTACTGAAACCCGGAGCAAACGAAAAACACCAGTAGAACCCCGGTGGGCCAAGCAACAGACAAGAAGCTCCGGCCCCAACCAACTAAAATGAAAAGCTTTATGTCGGGGCCATCATAGTCTGACGCCCGACCCACCGGCTTAAGCCGTGATTAAGCATTTTGCCTTGTTAATTACGGGACAAGAGTTTCATCCCAGGCTACTCCAGTCTTTTAGATGAGACTTTAAACCAAGGTCCAATCTGGTGTAAACTACCAATACAACCAACCAGCAGTCTTTCAATGCCTGATTGTTAATCTAGTTTTTTTTCCTAGCTCTAGTGGCAGACCGGTGACCTCATTATGATTTATATTTTACAAGGAAAGCAACACTTTCAACACGTTAACACATAAGTTAGAATTTTATACAGCCACAAGATGGTTGGACTTGGCCTTTTTAATCACCTGAGCCTTCAGCTCACAGGTAAGCTTACAAGATAAGCAGGAATTCGCATATGTCACCGTAGTCATCCATCATTTTCAAAATGTTCTTCTCTGAACCTCCTTGGCAAATCAAAGTAAGATTTTATGCGATTGAATAAAAATTAAAACTGAGATCTATTGCAAGGGGGAACCAAAGGTCACATAAACATGGCGGTCATGCCTATATATGGTAAAAACTCTTCAAAATCTGGAACCAATGAGACTATTGCAACAAAACTAAGCATGTCATTGTGAAAACTTGCCGATTCAATATACAGAGAATTTTTTCAGCATTAAAAATAGAAAATTTCATATAAAGTTTTGGTTCATTTTAATAAGTTTGCTCAAAACATTGTTGTGGGTACATGTTAGGACTGCCTCGCCAATCAATTTTGGAACAAAAATAAGAAATTAGGTATACCACTGCAAATCCCAGTTCTTCTATATAAAAGTGGGGTTTAAGTGGGTATACATTTCACGGGCATGTTTTCCGGAGTCTAGCAAAAGTGGAACGAGGTACCGAAGTGGAGCGGAGTGAAGGCTATGCAGCTGATCTAGAACTAGAGTATAAATTATGACCCTGTCATGCCATGACCAATTTTACAGCAAGGTAATCTTAGGTCACCTATGCATTGAATCATTGAATGGGGGAAATTTAAAATGTCATTCGAAGGGGAAAATTTGTATAAAATGGGCAGAACATTGATAATTCTAAAACGTCTGCCCCTGTCCCCAGGCTATATAACTGTATTTGACCATAGCACCAAGAAAACATGTCTGTGACATGTAAACCCCCTTGAACTTTTATATAGCAGAACTGGGGTATGCAGGTGTATATCTATTTTCTTATTTTCCAAAACAGATTGTGGGTACTCGTTAGAACCAAAAAATGAAAAAATATGTATACCCCTGCATACCCCAATTTGCTATATAAAACTGGGGTATAAGGGGTATATATTACACGGACATGTTGCTATAGTTTCAGCTGAACATTTTCATATTTTAAAGCTTAAAAAAACTCTGTAGATTGCATGTACATGTTTTCGGAATAATTACATTCAGCCATTATTGGTGTGTATGTCAGATTTCAGGTGAGGGTTTACAGGACCATTGTTTCCCTGGTTATGGCCTTTTGATCAAAATTGAACACCATCCCTCATTGGTTGCTAGGTCTTTCATCAGTTCC
Organism: Rugalucina vietnamica; assembly: GCA_964017185.1. Taxonomy (NCBI): domain Eukaryota; kingdom Metazoa; phylum Mollusca; class Bivalvia; order Lucinida; family Lucinidae; genus Rugalucina; species Rugalucina vietnamica. The sequence goes on along the minus strand of OZ024878.1, from coordinate 50,109,804 downwards.
TTGAACTAAATTGTTCATGTATTATCCCATTACATAATTTTGTATTATCATATAGTGTAGTGTTTCATCTTAATTTAACCTTTTTTTACCAAGTCATTACCTCATAAGTGACTTTATAAGAGCATGTTTAATGATGTCTCATAACTTAGTCTATATCAAGCTGTTTAAAGAAACCCATAAATTACCATATCACTCGATTAAAGATTTCTGAAATTTCTGGTCTGCAAGTTTTATACTAAAGGGTGTCCCAAAAAACGCAACCGCTACTAAACAGTGCATACCATTTTAATAATACAGATTAAGTAAGCTATTTATCACAAAAGTAGTTCTATAATATTAGTTCTTTAACAGGAAGTGGCGTCATAACAAACCTGTGATGTCACTTCCTGCTGCCTGCTGCAACTAGCAATCCTGGAAAAATGCAATATTCAAGCGTTCTCAAACCTTAATTCTGTCTTAAAATGGATAAAATGTGGATGAAGTTGCCATAATTTTCTGAAAATTAGGGGTGCTTGTTCAAAAATGGACAGCATTTGCTGAAAGTGCATAATTTATACCAAAATGGGAAGTGCATGGCCATCAGAGATTAAAAGTGTCTTGTGAAATTTCACATAAGAATGTACCCGCTACAATGTCTGTTTTCTATTTACTTCATTTTAACAGGTACGAGGGTGTTCTTTAATTCTTGTCATTCGCTTGATTACTTTTCCTGTGGACTAAGAACGAAAATGTTGTTTATATGTGGTGAAAGTCCAATCTTTTCTGATCAGATTAGTATCAAAATTGTTGCTGTCTGACGCAGGATCCTATAGTAATCGCATTCTAAAACAGTGCACAGTAACAACACTGCGTTATTTTCCAATTAATTTACAATATGTCATTTCAATAACAAGTATAGAAAATGTTATAACATTCGCAACACTAAGTACAGGCCCACTTCCATTTTACAAATAAATTTGCAATTAATGTGAGCATCAGAAAGCACTTTCGTAGAATGTTTTCACTTTTACTGGATGGAATTATTGGCCCTGCTTTGTGACGTCATAATAATTTGAATATACGCCATTTAAAATCACTGCACAGATAACGCATTTCAATATTTTCATATTTTTCAAATTGGATTGTCTGGTGAATATATCAAATTTATTTTAATTTTGTCTAAAATGGCCTAAATGTATATTCGCTGTAAATTGCTAAACTGGAAATTTAACATTTACGACAGGTTTAAGGTAAAGAAGGCGCACAGTTTCTAGGGGAGCTGTTCGTCTCTATCGTAATAGAATCCCAGTCAAATTTTCTGATTGAAAACGTCTACCAGAACGCTTCTTAAACATATCAAGTAAATAAATTTTGGGACGTTGTAGTGGTATAAGCACATGGTTATATTGTGGTATGGACGACTCTTTCAAAGGAATTCTGTGTTATGTTTCAAAATGTTACAACTCATAAATCAAGTTTTTAGAGGATGAACAATCCAAAACTTTTATCAATGGAATAATCAAAGGTCTGGTACAAATCAGCATTAAAAGTTTTGGATCAGTCATAACCTGGAAATGAAATTATAAGGCTCTGAAACCTCTATACCGAGCTTCTTTAAAATGAATAATGCATAACAAACAGGTGTAGTGCTATGTTAAAGTTCTCGTAAAAATTGCAATTTCTGTTTTAGGAAAATAACTTTTCGCCTATGTGTTAGCAAGGTAATGAAGACTCCGCATGTATAAAATTGTTCTTCTAACCGCACTTATTCAAACATTATTATGGCTTTTGTGACTGGCATAAGTATGTGTATGCAGTGTCATAGAGGTGCCCCTCTTCAGAGACTCAGTTTGCCATGATTAATTTCATCAAATTAAAATCGTTGGGTGATTTCAATATCGCAAAGAAACCATCTATAATTACCAAGTAGTTTTCATCTGGTACAGATGATGGTTTAGGAGAAAACGAGTCGATGACAAGAATTAAAGAACACCCCTCGTAACTCAATCAAACTTAGCAGAAGTATGCTTCAAAACAATGTCTTCAGATATGTAAGAACTGTTATTATGTACTACACCTATATCCGGAAGGACCGAATGACTGCTTTCGAAACACGTATTGGAAATTTTACATTACATTTTTGACGGTCACCCACTTCCTATTCTGGAATAAAATTTATTTTCATTGAAATTTAGCGCATGTTGTCCATTTTTGAACTAGCTCTTTTAATTTTCTGAATATTATGGCAGTTTTCTTGACGTTATAATAATAATACCACTTTTAAGAGAGAATAAAGGCTTGAGAATGGTTTTGAAAATAATCAAAGATCACTTCCTGTTGAAGAACCGCCTTGCACCTAGCAAAACATTTGTCAGATTAAGGATCGAATATAACAGAACTACTATTGTGTTGAATATTTTACTTATATCTGCATCATTAAAAAAGGTATGCACTGTGTAGTAGCGGTTGCGTTTATTTTTTTTGACACCCTGTAGTATTCAGTGTTTTACCATAATCTCCACATCCATTACACCATTCATACTTTATCTTGCTTTACATCATGCCTGTGATATAAACACCCAGTGGAAACACAGATGGTGATATGGAAAGAGTTGAACTGTGTATTATCTTTTATAATGACCATTTATCATTTTTCATGTCATCAGGAAAACATGTTTGTGTTAGGTTTACCCCCTTAAACCCCACTTTTATATAGAAAAAAAAACTGGGGTTTGCAGGGGTATACCTAATTTTCTTATTTTTGATCCAAAACATACATTGAGGGTACTCGTTCGGCGAGGCGGTTCTAACGTATATCCACAATTTATATTTAGAGCAAAAATATGTTTTAATGAATTGAGCTTTGATACTGACTGCGTTGGACAGCCCCCAACTTACTTTTTTAGCTCACCTGAGCTGAAGGCTCACATGTTAGCTTATATGATAGGTGCTATTACATTTGCGCACATTTTTCAAAAATTTCGTTTGCGCACAGTTTTCATTTGCGCGGAGAAATGTATATCATTTGCGCACAATTTTAATGTTACATTTGCGCGCATGTTTTTGCACCTCTTCCTTGTGCAGCTGCTGGTATTGTATTACATGTATATGTTTTACTATAAAAAGGTATGATAAATAAAATATAAGCACCTTGTGGTGGAAGGTTTCAAACAGACTTACTTAGTCATTTAAAACTCAATTTTTAGTTTTAGTTTAACATATTGCGGCACTTTGATGTGTTCATTTGGCATCATCACGCACTGTCTTTATATTTTCTCAGGTTTTTAATAATTATTCACATAATCATCATCTGCTGTGCCTTGGTTGCCATCTGTCTGACGAACTCCTTTCTCGTATATTCCCTTGGCTTGTCTATACAGTCTTGCAAACGCAAACATACCACTTACCTGAGAAATTCTGATGTGCGCAAATGTAACATTTACTGGAAAAATTGTGTGCGCAAATGAATATGTTTACCTGGGAAAATTGTGTGCGCAAATGGACCACATTCTTTTAAAAATGTGCGCAAATGTGCTGCCACCATATGATACCCGTGACCTGGTGTCCATCTGCCATCTGTCCATTGTTCACAACTTTCATAGATCTTCTTCTCTGGAACTCCAAGGCCAACCAGAGCCAAATATGAAATGAAGTGTCTATAGGAAGGGGAAAGCAATGTGTTTATAAATAATCTAGGTCACATGACCAAGATGGTCATCATGCCCATATATGGTAAAATCTTCTCCGGAGCCACTGGACCGATTTCAGCGAAACTGGCAAGTAGCAATTAGGCTAAATGGAGACTAGAGTAGTACAAGGTTTCAATAAATCATAACCCTGTGATGGTCTTGACCTGTTTTAAGGCAATGTCAACATAGGTCGCCGCGTTTGAATGAGGTAAATCGTTAAAATGTCATTTGAATATAAAACTTGCGAGAAATGGGCAAATGGACTGAAGATTTATGATTCCGGATAAATGGGCACTAGGGGTTGGTCTACCCCCACCCCAGGGCAATATACATGTACATGTATATTGATATAATTTTAAATATCCTCTTCTCTGAAAGCCTTTGGCCAATCAAAGTGAAATTTTATAGGAAAAAATAAAAGTAGGCAACGTACAAGTACAACGTACAAGTAGGAAGCATCTATATGAAGAGGGAGCCAATTTGTTAATAAATGATCCCGGCCACATGACTAAGATGACTGCCATGCCCATATATGGTAATAAGAGCTGTCGCAGGACAGCGTGCTCGACTGCTTCTGACCTTTGTCAAACATAAGGCCAAACCCGACCGGTAACCCAAAGCATTATGCTCATACATCTTTTTGCCTTGATGCGATAAGGCAAAATCACTGAACCATGAAAGTTAACTATAACTACCTAAGATTTAAAGGTCTCACTCATATTGTGAAAGAAGTGTGTTCATATACCAACTGAGTGCCAAGACACAAGGCAAAATCACTGAACCGTGAAATAAGGTCACACTGACCTATAAGTATTTCAGGGTCAAAGCCTCAAAGGTCTAGTGATACTTACTCATAATGTGAAAGAAATATGATAATATACCCATTCAGTGTTGAGATATAAAGCAAAATCACTGAACCATGAAATTAGGTCATAATGACCTATAAGTATGTTTGGGTTAAAGGTCTGGTCATACTCATTCATAATCAGAAAGAAGTATGAAAAAATACCAACTGAGTGTCGAGATATAAGGCAAAATCACTGAACCATGAAATTAGGTCACAGTGATCCAGGAATACTTTACGGTCAAAGGTCTTGTCATACTCATACATATCCCGAAAGAAGTATGTTCATATACCAATTGAGTGCTGAGATATTTAGGAAAATCACTGAACCGTGAAATAAGGTCATATTGACGTAGGACTACTTTAGGGTCAAAGGTCTTGTCATATGCAAACATAGTGTCAAAGAAGTTTGTTCATAAACTACTTGAGTGCCGAGATATAAGGCAAAGTCACTGAACCGTGAAATTAGGTCATAGTGACCTATAAGTATATTGGGGTCAAAGGTCTGGTCATACTCACTCATAATCTGAAAAAAGTATGAAAATATTCTAATTGAGTGTCAAGATGTAAGGCAAAATCACTGAACCGTGAAATTAGGTCACAGTGACCTAGGACTACTTCAGGGTCAAAGGTCTTGTCATACGCAAGCATACTTTGAAAGAAGTTTGTTCATAAACCATTTGAGTACCGAGATATAAGGCAGAATCACTGAACCGTGAAATTAGGTCATAGTGACCTATAAGTATATTGGGGTCAAAGGTCTGGTCATACTCATTCATAATCTGAAAAAAGTATGAAAATATACTGATTGAGTGTCAAGATATAAGGCAAAATCACTGAACCGTGAAATTAGGTCACAGTGACCTAGGACTACTTCAGGGTCAAAGGTCTTGTCATACGGAAGCATACTTTGAAAGAAGTTTGTTCATAAACCATTTGAGTACAGAGATATAAGGCAAAATCACTGAACCGTGAAATTAGGTCACAGTGACCTATAAGTATATTGGGGTCAAAGGTCTGGTCATACTCACTCATAATCTGAAAAAAGTATGAAAATATACTAATTGACTGTCAAGATATAAGGCAAAATCACTGAACCGTGAAATTAGGTCACAGTGACCTATAAGTATATTGGGGTCAAAGGCCTGGTCGAACTCACTCATAATCTGAAAGAAGTAAGAAAATATACTAATTGAGTGTCAAGATATAAGGCAAAATCACTGAACCATGGAAAGTAGGTCAACCGACCCTTACCGTCATGACACACAAGTCAGTGTCACAAAGTCAAAAGATGAATGACCAACCATCTTCCTAAGTTGTTTCTATTAAGAAATAAAAAGAAAAAAAATTCGGGGAGTTCTAGATTTTGACCTCTAGCCCCGCCCCCGACTCCGACCCAGAGGTACGATGTCATGGAACCTAAAGTGTATGAAGTATGAATGCTTTATGATAAGTTGTTGTCAAGATATGGACTCCTTGTAAAAGTTACACAGCAGTACATCTATTTTTTAGTGTTCTAGTTTTTAACCTCCAGCCCCACCCCCAGGTATGGACCGAGAGACCCGATGCCATGAAATGAAACTCAACCCTACAGGGTACCTATGGTCGGAGTATGAAAGCCCTCTGATAAAAAGTTTTCTAGATATAGACTTCTAGAATACTATATCACAGAAAAGCCATTATTATTAATGGTGTTCTAGATTTTAACCTCTAGCCCCACCCCCTGGCATGGACTTAGGGATCTGATGCCATGGAATGAAAGCCGATCCTACAGGGTGTCAATGGCCCAAGTATCAATGCTTTCTGATGAGTGGTTGTCAAGATATGGACTTTAACACAAGAATTGCCATTTTTGAAGGTGTTCTAGATTTTAAACTCCAGCCCCACCCCCTGGCCTGGACCCAGGGACCCGATGCCATGGAATGAAAGCTAACCCTACAGGGTATCTATGGTCCAAGTATGAATGCTTTCTGATGAGTGGTTGTCAAGATATGGACTTCTAGAAAACTTTAACGCAAGTGTGACGCGCACGCGCACACGCACGGGAACGCGCACGGGAACGGGAACGGGAACTTGGACGACCGGGGTGACTGAAATAGCTCTATGCACTTCGTGCAGTCGAGCTAAAAACCCCTCAAAGATTTTCCTCTACAGGTCTGATTAATCTATTGCAATGAAACTTGACATGTAGCATTTGGAAAGGTACAAGTACGCAATAATGGAAATGGCGCAACTAGAAAGAAAATCACACTCCAAATACCGAGGTGGGAAAAACGAAATTGGCAATAAGGTACTTATACCAAGAAAACATATCGTAAGCCGAGTGAGCAGCTATTACCCAATAGGTGGCCACTCAGTTACCCAAATCTAACTAAAATATGAAAACGCACATCGGGTGCAAATAGCACAAAAATTCAACACCAAGACATAAAACAATAAGAACCACATCAGGAGCATCGCCTTGAAACTAGAGTACTACATTGGTGTACATTGACTTGCTTATATTTACAGTAACAACTATACCTGCCCATGACTTCCTCCTAACTGTGTTATATTTGAAGTCTTTAGATAAGGTGATAATCAGAAAATGACTCAGTATCTGAAGAAAGAAAGTTAACATCTTATTTTATTATATTCAGAAGAATCCTGAAAAACCAAAGACAACAGAGAAGGAGCGAAAAGTTACAGATTGGCCCATGTTGAATTCGTATAAGACGCGTGGTGCCTATAAAGATACAATGGAATATAGAAATAGATACCCTGTAAGTGTGTGCAAACATTTACATCGACGCACATACAATTAAGTTAATATTTGTTTGTTTGTTAATTAAACACATAAATTGGTACACAAAAAAGCAAGGTAAAATGAAAAAAAAAATGTAGTGCTTACTGTAATCTAAAAAAACACTCAAGATGCATTATTAAGATATTTTGGCTGACCTAGATAGAAACTGTAACTTGTTGCAGGAAATCATCACTGCTTAGCACAATGTCAGTCTCTTTTATCCCTCATTTTGAAATTTTAAGCTTACATTTCTGAGTTTGTACAGCACAGTTTAGATCAGTTTATGTAGAACCTGTAATAAGCTCTCTAAGAGTGAGTGAGATTTATTTCTTTTACAGGGTAAGAAAGACCATGAGAATTGGGATAAGAACTATCAATTCTACATGAACAAGATACCTTCTCAACCAGATGGTATGCATTAACTTGTAAATCACTTAGATTGATTCCATTAACCCATATTTGACGAATGGATTTTCCCATCATTATCAATTGGATGAGTCCACTTTCATTTTAGGGGCGTTAGGAGTGATTTTTATTTTTTATCTTATTTTTCGATGAAAATTCTGTGCAAACAGAATAGCCCCAGATGGGACGCCGCGTTCTGCGGCGTCCCTTCTGGGGCTAAACTGTTTGCCTATGTCCCACAAAAGGGACGCCAGGCTTAAATGAGTTACAGAATCTTTTTTTTTTCTGATTTTAATGCAAATCATTTGCACCCATGGTAAAGGCATTGAGGATTCAACAAGTTACCTTCTGGTAACACTGCTGGTAACACTGCTGTTAGGGAGAGTCCTTAAAATATATTTTCCCATTATAAGTCTATGAAAGCTATCTTTTGCCATGGAAACCGCAATTTCGATACAATCTGCTCAAAAACCTAATGCAGTCAATCCCCCAGACCAATCATGGTTCACATTAAATTTGACCGGCTCTCTAGCTTCAGAAATATTCTTCTTTGAAATTGTGAACGGACAACGACGACGACGACGGATTCTTGCCTATCCTATAAGCTCACCTGTGAGCCTTCGGCTCAAGTGAGCTAAAATGGCAAACATTTTTCTCCAGCTTAAAGAATCAGCTAACATTCGTAGAGATTTTAACATTGTTCAGAATGTTAGCACAATACTCGCGTAGCTAGAAATACTTCTAGGCTAGATGCTTCTGATAAGTTCTTTCAGTTTTTGTTTAAAATGGCGAAAAATGAATAGAAATAATCCTTCATTCATTACAAAATGTACATTTTAATTATTGCTACTTTTTGTTTGTTGACATTTACAGATGATTTGTTATTTCATTTTAGGTCTTAAAATAGATCGAATCCATGAGAAGTGGTTTGGGGACTATGATCAACTTGAAAAACATCATGGTTATATTCAATGGTAAGTTGATCTTATTGCAAGAGAAAAAGAAGAAGTACACGTAATTATCTAAAAGAATGGCTTAAGTTTGTGCAAATAAAGTGATTAAAACACAAAATGTCAAAACTTATTATTCTTGCTATCTCAAAAGTTAGTATTCTTTCTATCTCAGAAGTTAGTATTCTTTCTATCTCAGAAGTTAGTTTTCTTGCTATCTCAGAAGTTAGTATTCTTGCTATCTCAAAAGTTAGTATTCTTGCTATCTCAAAAGTTAGTATTCTTGCTATCTCAGAAGTTAGTATTCTTGCTATCTCAGAAGTTAGTATTCTTGCTATCTCAGAAGTTAGTATTCTTTCTATCTCAGAAGTTAGTATTCTTTCTATCTCAGAAGTTAGTATTCTTTCTATCTCAGAAGTTAGTATTCTTGCTATCTCAAAAGTTAGTATTCTTTCTATCTCAGAAGTTAGTATTCTTTCTATCTCAGAAGTTAGTATTCTTTCTATCTCAGAAGTTAGTATTCTTGCTATCTCAAAAGTTAGTATTCTTGCTATCTCAAAAGTTAGTATTCTTTCTATCTCAGAAGTTAGTATTCTTTCTATCTCAGAAGTTAGTATTCTTTCTATCTCAGAAGTTAGTATTCTTGCTATCTCAAAAGTTAGTATTCTTGCTATCTCAAAAGTTAGTATTCTTGCTATCTCAGAAGTTAGTATTCTTTCTATCTCAGAAGTTAGTATTCTTTCTATCTCAGAAGTTAGTATTCTTTCTATCTCAGAAGTTAGTATTCTTGCTATCTCAAAAGTTAGTATTCTTGCTATCTCAAAAGTTAGTATTCTTTCTATCTCAGAAGTTAGTATTCTTTCTATCTCAGAAGTTAGTATTCTTGCTATCTCAAAAGTTAGTATTCTTGCTATCTCAAAAGTTAGTATTCTTGCTATCTCAGAAGTTAGTATTCTTGCTATCTCAGAAGTTAGTTTTCTTGCTATCTCAGAAGTTAGTATTCTTTCTATCTCAGAAGTTAGTATTCTTTCTATCTCAGAAGTTAGTTTTCTTGCTATCTCAGAAGTTAGTATTCTTGCTATCTCAGAAGTTAGTTTTCTTGCTATCTCAGAAGTTAGTATTCTTGCTATCTCAAAAGTTAGTATTCTTGCTATCTCAAAAGTTAGTATTCTTGCTATCTCAGAAGTTATTATTCTTGCTCTCTGTCTTTGTCAAACATGTGCCTCTCAAAAAGTATGCTAACAAAGCATTATGCAATCCAGTATGTGCATCTTTAGGAACAGCAACAATCGTCACAGTATTTAATACTACTATTCAACAAACATGAGGAAAACATGTCCGTGCAATGACCCCCCCCCCCCAAAAAAAAAAAAAAAAAAAAAAAAAAAAAAAAAAAACAAACACTTTTATATAGACAAACTGGGGCTTGCAGGGGTATTTCCAATTGTTTTTTTTTTATTTTGATCCAAAACATATATTGTGGGTACTCGTTAGAACCACATCGGCGAGGCGTTTCTAACGTGTACCAACAATGTATGTTTTGAGCAAAAATATTATAAAATCAAAAGTTTTCTGGTGAAATTTTTAATTTTTACAGCTGAAAAAATCTCTATATTGCATTGGCATGTTTGCGTAATGTAATGCTACTCACTGCTGTCCTTCTTGTAGGGAAAAAGAGGAAGAAAATTTTCTGATAGGATTACAATCTCAATAAATTTATTTTGTAATACATCTTGATTTCAGGTTATTCCCTATTCGAGAAAAGGGCATGAACCAGCATGCACAAGAGCTACAACTGCATGAAATAGAGGTACATTACAAAAACTGGCTCATGCAGTATAGATTCTTTGCACCTATCCCATGTGACAAATGATAAAATGTGTAAAATGGTTCTCTTGGTATTATCTTCATGAGGAAAAACTTCCTTGGCTTGTGTCACATGGGAATTTTCTGTTCTTGGCAGGCTTTTTAGAATATGATACATTTGAGCCGCCTCCTGGGAAACTAACAATGTGGTTTCCGAACAGGTCCGACATAAACTGACCTGTACACGCACAGAAAAGAGCTAGAAGCTTGAAATTTTGGATTTAAGTGGAAGAGGAATTGTACTATCAGAGTAGCGAAAACAAAGGCGCTGATCTGCGCCTTTGTTTTCGCCTATGCAGATTGTTGGTTTTCTCATGGGCGGCTCATTTGCCAAAGTGTCATTGATTTACAAGCAGTTTTAAAGATCATAATTGTTTATGATTTATATAGTATATTAAATGAGTAGCATACATTACGAAAACTCATCCATGCAATATACAGAGATATTTTTCAGCACAAAAAATAGAAAATTTCATGAATAAAAAATCATATGTTTAATATATTTGTTCACAAATGGGTATTTGTGATTTGTGGCTCCTTGAGGTGGTTCTAACGAGAACCCACAATCGTATGTTTTGGAGCAAATATAAGAAAAATAGGAATACGCCTGTACACCCTAATTTTACAGTATATAAAAGTAGATTTTAAGTGTGTGTGGGGGTGGGGGGGGGGGGTAAACATTTCGCGGACATGTTTTCCTGATGTTTATATATATCATAATTGCAGAAGCTGACAAAGAATGTGTCAGTCAGAGAGAGAATCCTGACATCCTACAAGATGATGTTGGATTTCTATGGTATGGTACTGAAGAATGAAGCCACCGGAGAAATAGAGAGATCTAAAAATTGGAAGGCTAGATTTGAACATTTAAACAGGTAGGGCTGTATGACTGACACGATTTTTAGATTGAAAGGTAAAAGTAAGCAATGATTAGGAACTTGTGCAATCAGAACCAAGGTCCACAAATTCAGTATAAGGTCTGGTTTCCGCGGACAATATTTCTTTGACAAAGTAGGTTTGTTGCAGATAAATATGCTCGTGTAAACTCAATTCTGTGGCGAAGTGTCATTGTCAAGTATCTGTGACAAAGGTGAGCAAGCTGTGTGTGAACGCAAATGCATTGCCAAAGTTTCAGTGACAAATAATCTTTCTCAAAGAAAACTTGTCCTTGGAAACCAGGCTTAATACAACAAATAGAAAGATGCTGAGTGAGCGAATATTTCAGTTACGCATATTTAACTACGATTTTCAATATAAAACAGCCATGTTATGGCTCTCAAATTGAATATTTTACTATATATCTGTTGGAAGCAACATCATTATAACATGGTCCACTTATAAAACAGTCTGATTCTGTGGACCCCAAACATAGCATTGTATTTAGGTTTAGCTTTATGCGAATTCTGTGGTACAAAACTTATGATAGTTTTCAGTAATATTGATACTGAGATGTTTGAAACAGTTAAATCTAAAATTCCAAACTTGTTTCCAGGCAGGGATGTAACAGACAACAGTAGTTGCCATTAAAAATTACATATGAATAGCAAGATGACCATCATACATGTAGCCTTAGTCAAAGAAACAAAGCTGCCATGCACAAATATGTAGCAACGTTGAAAGAAATAACTTTATAAACATAAGTTTGTAAATAATTATGTTTATTATCCATTGCCAGCTCCTACCATAACTATCTACCTATCACCAGGATTTTGAAATTTTTGGGAGAATTGGACTTTGAACACCTCAAAGCCAACTTTGTAAAGTTTGTATTGTATGAAAGTATTGTGGAACAAACTCTTACCAACCTATTTGACAGCTGTGTATATTACTGGATAGAAGTTTTACGAGACGATAAAGAACGTGAGAGTGTAAAAGATTATTGTGAAGAATTAATGGGGAAACAGCAATCTGTTATTGGCAAAACAGAGAATGATTCAGACAATAAATGTGACACAAACTGTGATGCTGATTTGGCTCAATATGATAAAATGGACTTGTCAGCAGATACTTTACCAACTATAAAAGATGATGCTGATGAAGAGGGAACAGACAATACGGAAAAGAGAGACAAAAAAGACAAAGTTTCGGGGACCAAAAGGAAAGGAAATTTAAGAATAGTGGCTGAAATGCCTGATTCAGAACAGAAGGAGTTTCAGAAACCGGATGTTGATGAAAGTCAAATACAGGATATTGGAACTAAAGTTGGTGTAGATAAAGAAGAAGAAGAAGAAGCTGAAGAACAGATAAACAGAGAAATCCGAGACTTTAAAATGGGGGAGAAAGGGGATGGGGATCAGGAAAATGGGGAGAATGACAGTGCTGAAATATTGATAGGACAGGGTGGGGATAATGAGAATATTTAGAAAGAAAAAGCTAATATACAAAAACGTTAAAAGAGCCAATGATGATGTATGCTCTGATGAAATTGATGATGTAAGTTCAAAGATAAAACAGTTAAGAAGAAAAGAGAAAATTTTACAGAGAACGAAGCAGAAGGAACATGTGATAAAGAAAGGTAAAAGTAGGCAATGATCAGGAAATGGCGCAGTCAGAAACAACTTCCCACTCCAAAATCCGAGGTGGGGAAAAACTAAATTCACAATCAGGTACTTATACTAAGAAATTATATCTCAAGCCGAGTGAGCAGCTATTTGCCTAGTACGTGGCCACTCAGATACCCAACCTTAACATTATATATGAAAACGTACAAAAAATTAACACCAAAGCACAGAACAATGAGAACCAAAACATAAGTATTGCCTTGAAACGATCAGTAATATAAAACTACTGGCGGGCTTAAATAGTTTTTAAGGTACCTAACCTCACCCTCAGCTTCTGAGGTGGTTCACAACATTTGGTTGTTCGGTTCTCGTGGCGAATCTCTGAAAAAGGTACAAATAGGCAATGATCAGGGAATAGCGCAATCAGAAAGAAATTCCCACTCCATAAACCGAGGGGTGGGAAAAAACTAAAACGACACTAAAGTACTTATACCATGAAAACATGTCGTAAGCCGAGTGAGCAGCTATTCCCCAATAGGCTGCCACTCAGTTACCCGAACTGAACTAAAACTAACTCGTAAATGGCGCCTTACAACATTACTGAAAATCTGGAGCAAAAGAAAAACACCAGTCCAACCCCGGTGGGCCAAGCAACAGACAAGAAGCTCCAGGCCCAACCAACTAAAATGAATAGCTTTAAGTTTGGAAATAAAGATAATACTGGCATAGAAAGCGAAAACAAAGGGAGGACAAAGAAGCAGAACAAAATTGAGCCACCTCGTGGGAAAACCAACGATGTGGTTTCCGAATAGGCCCGACACAAACCGGCCTGTACAGTCACTGAAGATGGCTAGAGGCTGGAAATTTTGGATTTAGAAAGTAGAGGAATTGTACTATCCGTGTATTGAAACCAAAGGCGCTGATCAGCTCCGCAGTTATTGCGAAACTGATCTGCGCCTTTGTTTTCGCCTATGCAGATTGTTGGTTTTCCCATGAGGCGGCTCAAATAGCAGTAGATGGAGTTCCTGTGGAAGGGGGTAGAAAATGATAATGATAAATCAGCTATTTATGACGAAAAACCTATGGAAACTGGAAATGATGGAAAAGTTAATGTTAAATGGGTCCAGAAGACTAGATCAGGGGAAAAGTTGATGATATTTAAAGGATAATTTTGCTTATTTCTTCATAAAAACCTATCACCAAGGTGATTATAATGAGTATCCACAAAATTTATCTTTCAATTTTCATCAAGGCGGTCCCCGTGGCCGAGTGGTTAAGAGCGCCAATACTTCATTATCGCGCTTAATCATTCAATCATCTCACCTCTGTGTTTGGTGTGGGTTCGAGCCCCACACGGGGCACACGTGAGACAAGCCAAGTTCTGATAGCGGGTGTGCTAGGTGGATTTCCTCAGGGTTCATGATGGAAAAATCTTCTTGTAAAACTTACCTCTTTAAACCTAGAGTTATATACTAAATATGAGGTTTTATGAGATTAAGTGAAAAAATCAATAATACCTATAATTATGTAATTTAAAAGTCGTAAATAGTGATTTTTTTTTATCTAGAATCAACTATCAATTATCATTATTATAATATGATAGAATTGCAAAAAATTGTAAGAATTAAGGTTTATCCCATAAAGGATTTTGAAAGGCTTTTTAAAATTCCAAGTAAATACTGAGAAGTTTTCGCAATGTCCCCCGTTTACCCCACCTACTGGTTGGTGTGTCTCGCATGAGCTGAAATAATGTTGAAAGGAATGTTAAACTGAATAAGAAATCATCAAATGGATCTCCTCCCCTTATCTGGACATCCTTTTTAGGCTAAGAGATAAAAATGTTGGTTTATATTTTGGTTTAATGCTCCCAGTCAACAATGTTTAAGTCATGTCAGGACATGGTTTCATGCTAGGCTGGAGTTACCATTTTCTGTGTATTAACCAGTACTATGTGGAGTATATTTGTCTTGCTCAGCAGGGGCTACTGTGTTGCTCTACCATAAGGGTACCACACTTCCCAATAAATTGTTTGTGCTTCTACCTGTACAGTTGTTTGTATCATTGAGAGAGAGAGAGAGAGAGAGAGAGAGAGAGAGAGAGAGAGAGAGAGAGAGAGAGAGAGATAGTCCACAGTATTGTTTTTATTATTTTAATGCTATATTTTTATATTTTTGTAAACAGAATTTTTGTGTGTATACATTCATATAATAAACTACAATGAACAACAACATTAATACGATTCATATTTGCAGTGTATTATGGGCTGTTACAGTGAACGAAATACGCACTAGGCAGCTTGCAGAATTTTGTGCATTTAAGTTGATGTCATCTTATAGGGGGGAACATGGTATCTCAGTGGTAGAGCATGGAACTGGCTTTTGGATTTGAAACACTCCATGCTGTGTCCTTGTGCAAGTCACATAGTTGAATGACATGTTACGCCTTAACTCAGCTGATCAAGATATAGTCATAAAAGGTAAAAGTAAGCATTGATCAGGGCTCAGGATCAGGGAATAAGATATATAGTTATAAAATGTACAAGTAAGCATTGATCAGGAAATAAGATATAGTCATAAAAGGTAAAAGTAAACATTGATTAGGAAATAAGATATAGTCATAAAAGGTAAAAGTAAGCATTGATCAGGAAATAAGATATAGTCATAAAATGTACAAGTACGCATTGATCAGGAAATAAGATATAGTCATAAAATGTACAAGTAAGCATTGATCAGGAAATAAGATATAGTCATAAAAGTTAAAAGTAAGCATTGATCAGGAAATAAGATATAGTCATAAAAGGTAAAAGTAAGCATTGATCAGGAAATAAGATATAGTCATAAAAGGTAAAAGTAAGCATTGATCAGGAAATAAGATATAGTCATAAAAGGTAAAACTAAGCATTGATCAGGGAATAAAATATAGTCATAAAAGGTAAAAGTAAGCATTGATCAGGAAATAAGATATAGCCATAAAAGGTAAAAAGTAAGCATCGATCAGGAAATGGCGTAATCATAATGAAATTAAATTGACAATGAGGTACTTATGCAAAGAGAACATATTGTAAGCCAAGCGAGCAGGTGCCCACTCAATTACTCGTATCTAACTGATAGTACCAGATATAAAAGTTAGGAAGCTTACTGATAATGGCAAGCAGGCGTGACAACCTTTTCGATTACTTGCGAGATTTGAGTTAAAAATCTTAACGTCGCTCTATTAGTATGCTCAAGAACGTTACTCTTTTCAAAAGTGTTCCGTAGTCTCTATGCCCCTTGCTCTCTTCTCCGAAAATACCAATACATGTCAATTCTGAGTGCGATTGGACGAACATTTTAATAAACGCAGCCCCATATGTACACCTCCATATTGCTGTCCTGTATATCGTACAGGGAACAATGCACGCTAAGAGAACACGTGGTTAACAAACGCTGGTGCTAGGATTAATCATTTTTAAAGGTTGAGCAATTTTGGTATAAAGGTTTATGCCATTTAAAACTGGGTTCTTTATGATTTGTTTGTTTGTCTTTGATGATTCCTTGACGAGTTAGAGATTCACCATGAGGACCGAACAACACTAAATGTTGTGAACCACTGCAGAAGCTGAGGGCGAGGTTATGCCTGTAAAACTAGTTTAAGTCCGCCAGAAATTTTATATAACTGATCGTTCAAAGGCGATACGTATGTGCCAGTGGTGTTTCTTTTTGTTTTATGTCTTAATGTTAAATTTTTTTGCTGTTAGCACCTTACGTACGTTTTCATATTTTAGATACGTTTGGGTAACTGAGTGGTCACCTATTATGAAAATAGCTAGTCACTCGGCTTACAATATGTTTTCTTAGTATAAGTACCTGATTGTTAAGTTTTTTCCCACCACGTTTTTTTTTGAGTGAGAATTTCTTTCTGACTGCGCCATTTCCTGATCATAGCCTACATTTATTTTTACTAGAGGTCTTTGATGTGTGACTTGAATTGGAGACAGGGTATGAAACAGTAACACGATAATTTATGTTGTTGGCTATTACATCTTTTCTGAACTCTACAGATGTTTTTAGCTGGTGATATGAAAACAAAATCAAAAAGCCCCTCTAAAACTTTTTTTTTTAAATCTGTCTTCCCATAACTTCTGTGTTTAAATGAAATTTTCAGCATCTGATCGTATTGTAATTTTTAACTCCTAAATGTACCTACAGTATGTAAAATGTGGATGTGTCACATCGTGAATACCCATTTTGCTGTCAATGCGTAAAGCAAAGTTGCAGCTTACTAATTGGATGTTATCATATGATATTGTCCAACCTGATCAGTGTGTCGTTTTTGCTGCATAGATAAAGGACTATTAATCCTCTTACTAACCCCTATTAATAATATGCCAGTTTTAGACTTACCTTGTCTAGAACTCAGTAATAAATTCCCCCCCCCCCCCCCGACATATAATATAACTCATTGCAGTATTTGAAGTTTTTGTAACATTAAATCCAATACAAGTCAATATCAAAAGAGGCGGGCTTTCATTTTAAGAATAATAACGGAGGCGGGACTAAAATCCGTTCAATAACTTCCCAATTTCGGAACTCATTGAAGGATTTTATTGCGACTTTCATTCTAGAGTTAAAAAGTCAATTCAGTTTTCGGAGAAAAAGATAGAAATAAATATATTTTTGTTACGCAGACCCCACATGCAAAACTGCCTTGTTTCGAAACCTGACGTACAGACGACAAAGTACTTTGAGACGAAAATGCTGTGCATGCAACATGCCCCCCCCCCCCACCTCCCCTCCATTAAATCATCTGTTAACATGTTTTTTTTGCGTTAGAATGAAGAAAATACGTTTAATGACAAATGGTGTCTATGGTCTAGGGGCCAATCTGAGATACAAGGGCTATCTTTTTTATTTTATTTTCATTGCACCCCCACCTCCCCTAGGAAGAAAAACTTGGCAGGGATGTGTCTCAGGTCTTAGAAAACCATGTTTTACTAAGTTATCTATGGTCAGAATTCCATAACCAGCCTGTAAAGAATGTAACCCTGATTATTCAATCTGTGATTGTTTGTAACACACGGAATGGACAGTCACAAAATCTTATATCGGAAATGCCAGAAAGAGAAGAAAATTATTTAATTTCTTATAACAGCGAAATCCATTGACTGTTTTGCGTTAAATTGTTTGTTTATCGTCCTACGTATGAATGGTGTAATATTAAACCCAAAACTAAGTTTTCGTTGTGGTTCTATTTGTTTTATGTTTTGTAGTCTATTTTTATGCTGTTTGAACTTCATGCACGTTTTCATATTTTAGTTAAGTTCGGGTAACAGAGTTGCCGCCTATTGGGAAATAGCTGCTCGCTCGGCTTACGGTATGTTTTCTTAGTGTAAGTACTTAATTGTTAATTTAGTTTTTTCCCACCTCGGTTTTTAGAGTGGGAATTTCTTTCTGATTGCGCCGTTTCTTCATCATTACCTACTTGTACCTTTTTCTATTATAATGTACATTTACAGACAAACATGCGTATACATAGTAAAATATACAGTCAGACATAAGTTAAGCATCATCTGTACATATTGTGTCATAACTTTTTTAACAGGTGTCATTTCTTTACCGTGTATGTTTTGAAACTGAGCGTGATTATTTAGGAGTAAAGAGGTATTTAACAACCGACAATGCCATGTAAACTTTTGTCGTACTGACCGGATGCGTAACCCTACCCTCCATGAATTCAAAACACAAGTTTGGTACATGTACTGTACCTTGCTTTTTATGGACCCGCTATACACTATGTAGAGTGAATTATGATCTAACTGCAACTTCGAAACCTCTTGTAATATGTTCCAGAATTAACTATACAAAACTATTCGACTTGTGACATTTATGGCATTTGATAAATCAATGACAATTGGCAACAAATCTTGATACACCTTAAGGTAATTGACTATGTAAACATACCCTGAAATAGCCCAAAAAATTAAAATCTTCAAACCACCAAAAAAGATTAAAATGTTAATGTAATTTTGTTACACTGTCAAATCCATCCTAACCACCATGAAAATGCGAACTGATATCTCTGATATCAAAAGTTATGAAAGGTTCAGGAATGGCATGTTACATAATGAAAACTTAATGTTTACATAACAAGCGAAAAAGTTTGGATTGCTATACCTGTAACTTCCATAAAACACTGAGTATAACAAAATGTCTTTTGGATTTTGTCTATTTTTAACTCTAGTTTATTTTCAAGCTTATACAAATTCAAATCGAATAATTATTGATGAATTATACCATTTCTAGGGCATTACCCCAAAATAGGGGTTAGTGTATAAATGGCCCCATAGAATCAAAGCGGTTTGGGCAAATGCCATTCTGACAGTTCTAACAGATCAAGAAAAGACACTGGTAAAATGTCGTCGCAGAATAATTGTTGTTATGAAGTAATCGTTCCCTCAAAACCGTCTCCAGAATAATGTTAGGGTGATGCTTAACTTATGTCTGACTGTATAGATGTCTCGGATTAGGCGCAGGCAGATAATGTGCATTCTTCTAAATTTTTCAATATTCATTGAAAAGCATTCATTACAATCGCATCGATTAACTCTATGGGCAGGTTGTCAATAGATTCATCTCTCTGACGTTTGTATAATGATCCCTGTAGATTACTCATTCTGGCCCAGAGTTATAATTAGGAACGTGCAAAAGCTTATAATAGTGGTTGCTGCGAAGAAAATCAACAGAATATAGTCAAGCATAATGCTAATATCCTGCCAAATAATACTCTTTTTATCATTCATTTCCAATGATTCGTCTATTTTTGATTTGAATTCATTGTCTTTTAAAGTATCATTTTGGTCAACGAACCCGGTTCGTTTTATCGGTTTAACGTTATCTTTGTCCTTTGAAAATGGAAAGAATGCTTCAGATTTTTGTTGATCACTTGGTTCAACGGAAGCGGCTCTTCTACAACACAGAATATTATACACTCTTGTTAGCCAATTCGGGATATGATCGGTATCCTTCTTATGATAAACCCTCAAGTTCAGAACTGTACACAGACTTGTAAGAGCACTGACAATTAGGTCAATCATCAGAAAGTAGCCAATAATTGGAAGCGGTTCCGAGGTTTTCGGTAATGTGTCACTAACAATAGTCATAAAGACCGCTATAGATAATAACACAGTAATAGCATATGAAACTCTCTCTCCAGATTCTGCAGGCAATATAAAAACAAGAACATTGAGTAAACATAGAAAAAGTATGGGTAAGATCACATTCACGATCACATACTGCGGTTTCCTCTTCAGACGAAATGTAAACGTTGCCTTAGAAACTAGTGATTTGTCTTCAACTTTCGCTGATGTATTAACGACAGTCCAAGAACCGTGTTCTGCCAATAGCCCTGTATCTATTGTATCCCTACTTGCTATGAGTTTCACTTCGTTGGTTAGGTACCCCCAAACATACATTTCCATACTGCAGTCCTGAACGTCAAAAGGGAAGTATCTGACATCAATGGAACAGGTGGCTTTGATCAAATCCCCCGGCGTCCAAGACGCAAAGCCACTCGGGCCGTAGCGTATTAATTGCCATTCTTTACCGAATGAATCCAATTTCTCCGAGGGATTGGTCAAAATTACCTCTGGAACCCACACTTTCTTATATCCTACGAATAAACTTTCAATACCACCGTAGTTTTCTTCGTCCCAAGAAATATTTTCATCAAACCAGTTTAAAAAAATCACTCCAACGACGGAGAATTTCTCAAGTACTTCGTCGAATTCTTGTATAGCAACAGCAGCCAAACTTATATATACGTTAACAACATCTTGCTGTTTACGTACAGGTCTAACGTACTTGCTATAGTTAGACATCATATCATTGTACAATTGCTTAGCGTCATCTAAAGTCGCGTCACTTTCCAGAGAACCGCACTGAGCTCCATGCAGGGCAATAGTTACGAAGAAAACCATATGTAGACCTTGGTATATCATTTTGTCACTTAGCCTAATAATACATATTTTCTTTTTGTCGTTGACATATTTGCCACTCATAGTCCATCTTGTTCAGCAGATCCTTATAAATGTACAGAACAGACAACGCGACGATTCTGCGTACAAAAAAACAACAACAAAAAACAAAATCAATCCATGGCTTTAACTTGCATGTCTACATAACATTTATTCCATTAATAACCACTCTATTGTAAACAATACATAGATTTAAAAAAATCATGCCGAGTTCAAAACAATATCAGTGTGACTTAATGTTGAACTCGGCTGCTAGATAAATATCATAATTATTTTAGTATAATTACTTCTGTATTCATCAGGTTTTCTACAGACAATTAGATGGTAGTCAATACACGACTTATGGTCTATAATAAAGAGTGATAATTAAATGCTTTAGTTTGAGTACGATCTAAAGAGATTTCAAATACAAAACTATCAACTAAGTACTAATAGCATTTCCATTTATGATATATTTTGTGCTTTAGTGACCTTTCATTGAAAGAATATTTAGAAGATCTGTTATCGACTATTACAATGCATTAAATTTTTGTTATAAACGTAATAATTGTGCAAACGTAATCGTATCACATTTCATTTATTCAGTTTGAAAGATGGATTTATCTTATCATATTTAACCCATATTTGACGAATGGATTTACCCATCGTTATCATTTGGTGAGTCCACTTTCAGTTTTAGGGGCATCAAGATTGATTTTTAAATTTTATTTAATTTTTCGATGAAAATTCTCTAAGCAAACAGAATAGCCCCAGATGGGACGCCGCGTTCTGCGGCGTCACATCTGGGGCTACTCTGTTTGCCTGAGTCCCATAAAAGGGACGCCAGGCTTAAATGAGTTAATATTTCTCAAGCATATAATTATTATGCAAATCGTATTCATTGCGCCTTTAAAAGGAGTCTCTAAAGGGGCTAAAGTGGTACCACTGTTTATTCAATGTATGAACCCTGCTAGTGCAATAGGATCCAGGTATCAAAGGACTGTCATAATGATCTATGTATGGGACAATAAAGAGGTACCAATGTTCATCGGATTTTATGGTCTCTAATAACCTGTGCAGTAGAACTGCCTCCCTTTGCAATCAATATCGATTTTTTTTTTCTTTTTGGACCCCTGCCTGTTATCTGAATTTGACCTGTCCCTTAAAGTCAGTGATCAGCTGATGATTCTCAATAGATTGGAAGATAGGCCTTTAAGAGTGAGCAAATGCGTGTTTATACTGATAATGTAGGCACATTATTATATCTTACAACAGTATTGTTACGAAAGGAACATGTTGAAGTAAACGGCACCTGCCACTCAAAATCATTTTAATATACAAGTGGAAACGACGTCGCAAAAATCATGAAAAGCAATGCATATAGCTAATCGTGAATGCTGGAATCATGGTAATATAAACCTTAACACGCACCGTGGCGATGACAATTAAGACCAGTTTGAAAGCAAAGTTCTCTTGCTCATCAAACTTAATAGTGTCCACATGAAATTGAGTATGCGCAGATTCGAGATACTCCCCGTACATCATCCATAGTGCAGATTATATTTTTATTTCGGTCCTTTGAGATCAGTAAAGATATTCAGAGTGTTCAAAACACTCACGTTTAGAAACATACTTCTAAGCAATGTTTATAAATATTTGACCCAATTTAGGAATATGTCTTTCATTAAGACTCCTCGTGTAAAATCTCGAAATTGCAGCACAATAGTCTGGCGTTCGTTGCCGGTTTAAAAAGGGCTACTGATGAGGGTTCATTACCCGAAATTGCGCAATATAGTCCATACTATCTCCTTTTGAATGTTTTTACTGCTTCCAAAGGATCAAACCTTTATATTTTATCTGCTGTGCTGAGTCTGTCTTACTGGTTGACACACGCAACATTTTACATGGGATACATTAAGACTCGCAATTACATTACAACTTAAACATTTTCAAAATATTTTGTATTCTTCTTTTTATTTCAGGTAACGGTTATTTGCAAAACATCTTTAATAAGGCGATAATCAAAGAGGGAAACAGACTCGGGCTCCAACAACCCTACGCGGTACGGTTGGGGCTTTCATACCCGACCAGTTTGCACCTTGTGGAGTTAAGATCTAAGAAATAGACCGGTTCTAGCAGTGAATTGTTGAGTAATAATTCACTGTCAATTGGAGGTCAGTTGTAAAGAAGATCAAATCACGAGCGCGAAGAACGAGTGATTTATATTCTTACAACTAACCGACAGACAGTGAATTTTTACTCAACAATTCACGCACTTAAGCTGATCTGTTTCGATTGTAACACACAATAAATGAAATAAAAAGGTACAAGTAGGCAAAGATCAGGAAAAGGCGCAATCAGAAAAAGATTCCCACTCCAAAAACCGAGGTGGGGAAAAACCAAACTAACAATCAGGTACTTATACCATGAAACATATCGTAAGCCGAATGAGCAGCTATTTTCCCAATAGGTGGCCACTCAGTTACCTTAACTTAACTAAAAATATGAAAACATACATAAGGCGCCAACAGCACAAAAAATTTTAAACACCAAGACATAAAACAAAAAGAACCACTACAGAAGTATCGACTTGGAACGATCAGTAACACAAAGTTACTGGCGGGCTTAAACCGGTTTTACAGGTACCTAACCTCACCCTCAGCTTCTGCAGTGGTTCACAACATTTAGTTAGTTCTTCGGTCCTCGTGGTGAATCTCTAACTAGTCAATGAATCATCAAGAACAAACAAATAAATCATGATAAACATCCTGATGAATCAAAAACCAGGACTCACAGATTGAGTAAGCTGCCCGACGATGGAGATCCCTGGGCGCCGAATAACCTACTAACTCCGGAGCAAAAGTTGATGAAACCGTCGATATCGTTCAGCTTTCTATTGCATTGTAGATATCCCGCCAAATATTTGACTGGTAATGAATTTACACACAATTATAACGTTTGCTGTGCGCTAAAACGTCTAACGCTGCCTGTTGGGATAGCTGACGTCACAGACGACGCAAACAAACGTCACGCTTATTCGCCCAGTGAAATTGTTGCACGATATAACACGTTTTACCATTGGCTATAATTAGAGACGTTGTGTTAGAATGATACATAATGCAGGGAACGTTCCGGATTTCAGAACTTTATTTTAATCGGCATTTGGCTGGTTCACTTTTCATATACCTGTATATAATTCAAATTGGGCGGTAACGGACAGTCATTCCGCATTTGTCGGTAAAGTCTATGACGAATGACAAATGCGGAACAAGTAATAGCTTTTCAAGAGAGCACCAATAGCCACTGCTTAACTTAACCCGATATATAAATCCAACTCTCCATCCATAGATGTTGCACACAGCTGAGAAAAGTTTCAATTAATATACACAGGATAAACGCGCCCTAACGCAGCTGTACGTTTTCAATTCTATCTCTTTTTAGAACAGAGCCCTGTGCTTGACGAAATGCGATTTGGCAAAAAGAATACCGTTATGTCGCCATGAAACAATATGTTTTCACCCAGACCTTCTGAAGTTATAAAAGAAAGTTCAGGACATGTTTTCATGTATTTGGCGTCTGCAGGCTGCCCAGTGCATTTTGGTACAAAATATATATTTTGTGCTTGAAAAAATAGGAAATTCATGATAAAAATATAGGAGAAAAATAGGAAATTATAGGCATATAAAGAGCTTTCAGTAACATGGAAAACCATATAAAATGCACATAAAATATAATGGTTATATCCTTTGGAAGCAACTAAAATGTTTAAATGGAGAAAGAAGGCCTTATTTTACAATTTTGGATAATGAATCATCACCAGTACCGTTTACTCAATGGCAAAAAAGCCAGACACTTGTGCTACAATTCGAAAATTTACATCAGAGTTGTCTTAATCAAGACTGAATCAAAAGGGGTCAAATACATGTAGTCAAAATATGAACTATTAAGAAGATGTTGCTGAAAATATTGTCTGTTTAAAATACTCTAAGGACTCTAAGCATTTAACTGATCTGAAAAGATCAAACGAAAAATATTATCTACACTGTGGATGATGTAGCTTAAAATGAGATACACTAAAAATATGAAGGCAAATCCAACTTAAAAGTATAATTATGGTGACCATTTGCTGTAAAGGTCCTTTATAATTGAGAATGTAAAATGACAAATTAACCATTAACTACTTCCCATGATCAATTTGACATTCAAAATAAGAGAAATTAAATATCTTTTTGATAACTATCAAATGATAGACACACTGATATATTGTGAACAATCGCACACATCACATTTTAAGTCTTGGTAAAACATATAGCTCTCTATCTAGTATTTTCGAACTAACATAATTCTTCCTAGTTTCCGTTTAGAGAAATACATTAATTTAGAATTATATGTGTATGAAGGCGTGTAAAGTCCATACTATTCCTAAACTTTCCTGGAAATAGAACATTTAACTTCTAGCTAAATTTCAATACCAGCTTGAACCATGGACAAAAATATCTCTTTCTCAAAAGAAAAAAGATTTTTCTTTGCACAATCATGACGGTTGTTAAAAAGAACAACAAGTACATGAATTCTGCAAAAAAAAAAAAAAAAAAAAAAAAAAAATGATCCATAAACACATACAACTTTTCCATATAAAATGAAGCTTACTAGTAACCTATAACTAAAATGATAGAATGAATAATTGTTCCAGCCGACTTTGGGATGAAACAAATAAAAATCAGTTTACACATTTTCTTAAATACATGACTGTATAATTTCCATCTTCTTAAACAGAGTGGCTTCCAGCCAAACAGAAAAGTAAAGCACATATCTTTTAAGTTTTCAGGCGAACAGAAAACTATGACATAATATTGTCAATACACAAATTACCAAAGAGACTTACATACAATCTGGATCTTGCCATTCAATGCAGAAAACATGCATTGGCATAGTTCTAAACTAAAATTCTAACTGAATTGAAAACTGATGCACCTTTAGAGCAGCATTTTGAAAAATATAGGAATTTCATTAAAAATATAGAAATTAGGATGAAAATATAGGAAAATATAGGAAGCTCTGAAAATATAGGAAAAAATAGGAAAAATAGGAGTGCTGGGCAGCCTGCGTCTGTTTTGCATCTGGCTTTTAAAAAAGCGTCCGCTTGGCAACACAAAAATGTGATGACACTGACATAATCATAACAATGGATTTAATCTCTTCAAGCCCTAATTTAATATGGCTCAGATACTGATAAGATATTTATTCAGACGGGGCAGGTGTGGGTTTGGTGTTAAATCTATGTATAAAAAGGTACAAGTAGGCAAAGATAAAGTCATTCTTTCTACAAAACTGGACATAATAATTGACATCATGGACTTGAGAGTCTCTTTTGGTTGAAGGCATCAATTTCACTGGCCTTTGCATGTTTTTTTTTTCTTTTTGTTATTCCGTTGTTATAACAAGCTAAATGCGTTCAGTTCTTTTTGTTTCATTAACCATTATGTAAGAAATCATGTCTTGTCAGTGTATTTACTAAAAGCTGATATTTTCTATGGTTTCACGTCCAAATCAACAAATTTTCAGTCATGTCGGGACGTAGCCACAGCTTCCTGTGTGATAACCAGTACTTTAGGGAGTAAATGTGCCTTGCTCAAGGACCTCAGCGGGGTTCGAATCCAAGACCTCTCGATTCGGAGTCCGATGCATTTAATTCTACCATTTTAGAATCTGAAAATCAAACATGAATTTTATCCACTTTACGTAGTATCCTTCGCTGTATGTTTAAACATGATATGAACCGCCTCATGGAAAAACCAACAATCTGCATTGGCGAAAACAAAGGCATAGATCAGCTTCGCGGCCACCGCGAAGCTGATCAGCGCCTTTGTTTTCGCTTCTCGGATAGTACAATTCCTCTTCTACTTAAATCCGAAATTTCAAGTTTCTAGCTCTTTTCTATGCTTGTACAGGCCAGTTTGTGTCGGACCTGTTCGGAAACCACATTGTTGGTTTTCCCACGAGGCGGCTCATATCATGAGGTCAAAAGAGACTGTGCGACAGAATTCAAATAAAGGAGAATTAAGTATGACAAAATCTACAGCTTGTCGTGTACATCTATTGCAAACTGTTCAGTCCAAGCTCATGCATGAACAGTCTGATCAGTATCAGCTGCTGTGTGTAACACTGCGCACTAGTTCTGAAAACCAGATGTGTCGTTACAGTGACAACTGCCTTAAGTAATAGTGACATGACCAGGGTCACATTATAGTTTGAATGTTTCTTTGTCCAGCTGTAGTACAGTAGTTATCGGGTAGACGACCTTACAACATATTTGGATGTTATTACGTTACTAAATCAATTCCGGGATACCCAAACAACGAACTATATGTGATATTAGAGTGGATAATTTAACAGGATTAACAGTAACTGTTTAGGGCCTAGAAGTGCCAACCGTTTGAAAACACACCACTGATATTATCACTTGTAAACGTATACCACTTTTTTCCGTTTTCTGACTGGTGATATGGTATAGAAAGTACTCAAACAGTACGGGACGCGTTGGAATAACAGGAATATAATGCATAAATGTAGCAAATGAAGAAAAAAGTACGTTCTGATCATTCAATAATAATCTGGACTTGATGATTATCGCAACCAACAGCTGGTCTAGCTACCCAAGTCACTCTGAGGAAGACCCATGTGAGCCATGTGTTGAAAAATGTGAATACTGCTGCAGCAAGCGACCTATACAGACATCGTTTTGTCTTCTTTTGATGTGGGCTGTTCTTGTGTCATCACTTATATACTGTAAGTATACGAAGTGCACTACTTAATACTTGCAAAGAATAATAGTAATTAATGCGACTTGCTATTTCCCTCCATGTGCAAAAGGGTGTTAACTCTCGTTTTAGCACTACTTTATTTTATAATGTGGGTTTGTGCCGTATAGTTGGTCATTTTGAAATGCTTCATACGTACTACGTAGTTTTTGAATGAACGAAAAAGCTTTAGCTAATATAGAATATTTGCACTTTTCAAGAATGTTTATATAAAATAGATTAAAGTGTATTTTGAAAGTGTATACTGCTTATCAGCGTGAAAAATGTAGTGTACTCAGAAGTGTGTCACTGATATGATGAATACACAAAATAAAACCGTTAATACAACACATGGCGCTATGTGAAATTGACGGATGTCGAAAAAGCACATTACCTATGCCCAATTGCACTATATGTATAAACCTACGTTCGTTTTAACCACGAGAACATGTATTTATAAAATAACATACAGCTCGTTGGAATGTGCATTTTATTCACTTGACTTCAAGTTTAAATCATAACTCCTTGAAATGTACATGTAATTCACTTGACTAAGTTCAAAACATAACTCAATGAATTGTGCATGTAATTCACTTGACTTTGTTAAGGACATAACTAGTTCGAATGTGCATGTAATTCACTTCAATTTATGTTAATAGTACAACTCGTTGAAATGCGATTTAAGTTCACTTGATTTAGTTCAAAACATAACTCGCTGGAATGTGTGCGTAATTTACCGTCTTGATCTTAAGTTCAAATCATAAGTTCAAAACATAACTCACTGACTTATGCATGTAATTCACTTTAATGTAATTCTTTTGAATTCAGTTATGTTGAAATGTGCATGTCATTTGCTTGGCTAAATTAAAAACATACTCGTTGGAATGTGCATGTAATTCACTTGATTATAAAAGTTCAAAGTATAACTCGTTGGAATGTGAATGTAATTTACTTGACTACCAGGTAAGTTCATGGTTACCGGGTAAGTTCAAAACGTAACTCATGCAATTTAATGATCTTAATTTCAAAGTATAACTCATAGGAAAGTACATGCAATTCGCTTTATTTTAAGTTCGGAAACAACCAGATGAAATGCCAATGTAATTCAATTGACATAGTTTATATCATAACTTGCTGGAATGTGTATGTAAGCCACCTGTATGTAAGTTAATTACTAAACTCGTAGGAATGAATAAAAATGAATGAGCACGTCATTCATTTGACAGAGTTCAAAATATACCTCGTTGGTATTTACATGTAATTAATTTGACTAGTTCAAAGCTTGACACATAAGAACGAAATTTATTTGACAGTGCGTGGTAATTCGAATCTGCAGAGTTGATGGGTTTTAAAAAACATTGTCTAGGCCTAATGAAGCTATCAATCTAGACCCCAAATATTGTGATTCTTTATCAATTGATAGTCTCCTGGTTCGATGGGATGCTCAAAGCTAACTCGTTGAAGTACATGTGTAATTCGATGGACTTTGTCCAAAGCATAACTCGTTGGAATGCCTTGCTATTGACTTAGTTTTAAGTACAATAAAACAACCTGATGGAATGTGCATGCAATTCACTTGAATGAAAGTTCAAAGCATAACTCGTTGGAATGTGCACTCAATTATCTTAAAATCGAAGTTCTAAGCTTAGCATCATGTAATGCAATGAACTTGACTCGAAAATTGTTGGAAATACAAACAGTTCAATCGACCTGAAGAACATCAAAGTTTAACTCGTTGGAATGAACATAAAATTTACCTACTTAAAACAAAAAGTGTAACTTGTTTGGATGTAATTCTCTTGCTTTAGTTTAAACATATTCATTTCAAAATTTTGTACATAATACAAACACATGCAATCAACGACAGGATCAGAACGAAAGCGTAAACGCTTATTTAGTTCTTTTCCTAAATTTAATTCACTTGCTTTGAAGGTCCAAGCTGGTCGAACTACGCTTATAGGAAAGTTATTTGATTGAATTCAAGTTCAAAGCTTTAGCACACTGGAATGTAAATCGTTTGGCTTTGGATTAACATTTTACCTACATGTAGTTGGTATGTAATTCAATATTTATTGTGTCTTATCAGTCTTAAAGTTAAAAGCTTTACATCTTAAAATGTATGTAATATACATAAATCGGAGTTCAATGCTTAGCTCGTTGGAATGATATTCTTTAAACCTGAAGTTTAAAACTATGGTTGGGTCATTGTTTAAATATTCACTGAACAATACCAATCAGGCAGTCAGTTTGTATGTTATTTTCAACAAAAGTCAGCCTCTGCTTAATAATTCAGGATAAACAATAAAATTACAAGGATAATTTCTCTCAAAATGAAGTTATACATGTACATGTGTGTACTTTTTCATGTTTTTCAGTGTCAGCGAAACAAAAACACAATAAAGGTAAATATACACCACACTAAAATTTTAGTATTAATATATATTGAAAACCTTTCAGCTCTTAACAATTCCACCTGCCACTTTATTAATCTTGAAAACATTCCATTCACTTTCAAAGCACAATGCTTATTTATGGTATGTCATGAAAAAGAGCAGCAATTCATTAAATACATTAATTCGATTTTATGCACTAAACCTGCTGCTGATAGCTATTTTAATTCCATAGATTTTGAACTGAGCAGTTTATCCATGACAAAAACATCAGAATGTCTGTAGGTGGGAGATTCTTCTAAAAAGACTACTAAAAACATATTGAATGAAAAAGTTTTATTAAATAAAGCTGCTTGTACCTTTTAATATTACTAATATTCATACAGTTAAAATGACGCATTTCAGGAAGATTTATGAACAGATGCCGTAGTCCTCTAGATCAACCAGATGACACTAATGCTATCACAGTGCTAAATTACCCCATTGGAGCCTCTGCCCCTTACCTACACTTACTGGGCCTCAATGATAAAGAATACAGTTACAGTCCAAATGTTACACATCTTGTGATTACTACAGTGACCTCACAAAACTTGTTTCCAGAAACAATACAGCTAGTGAAACATTTGAGACAGAATATTATTTCAAACATAAACAAGACAAAACTGATTATATTTGAAACAGATCTGAGTATGGTGGCTAAAACGATTGTGAGTTTTAAGTGTATCATTTATATTTATATTAAGGAAGAACCCATTATACTTGCATCTATCAAAACAAGCTTATCATCTAGTTCATTGTGAAATCATGTGCATGTAGTTTTTATACAGCAAAACTAGGGTTTACGGGGGTAAACCTATTTTTCTTATTTTTGTGCCAAAACATAGATTGTGTGTATTTGTTAGAAATGCCTCGCAGTTCTAACATGTACTCACTATCAATGTTTTGAGTAAATATATTAAAAAATTATAACTTTTCTAATGAAACTTTTCGACTTTCCATCTTTGAAAAATATCTATTTATAACATGGACAAGTTTTCATAGTTTCAACAATTCTATTGCTCCAAAGCCTTTGCTGTTGAATGTGGTTGGACAGTCTGAGCCAAATAGTTCTAATCCAAAATCATTTTTCTTTCAGTATTTCATTTAATTGCACTTAAAATATTGGTTTGTCCAAAATACAAGTTAGATTGTACAATATTCAAACCAACTTAACTAGATCCATTATTCTATTAAACAATAATCATACACATTATCCAAAGACAATCAATGCAGCTGTGAACAGCCAATCCAGATAAATGAATGAAGGGCTGTAAAATACCATTCACCTGTCTGGGAACAACTTATCACAGATCCTTCGTCAGTTGTTCCAAGACATGTAATTACTCCTTATTGAAGCTCATTTACTCCACATGTTCATTGTTGTCAGTCATATTGGTTGTCTCCTGAAATGGGGTTTGAAAATGATTACTTTCAGCTTGAGGATGATTGCCAGTGCAAGGTGAGACCATTTCCATTCAAAATGTTTCCAGATTTCATCAAGATGCATGCAGATGTGTGGCAACCATTGGCTATTCAGGTATCTGTCACTCAAAAAAATATAAACTTCAAAACTAAAATTTTATAAGAATGCACCGTCTTGGTGTGGTCGTGTTCATGTAATACAAGGCTAGTTCAAAAATAATATTTGATTGTGTCTGTTAACTTTACACTCAATGATCTAAACTTAACCAAACTTTGTGATAAAATGATATGAAAACGCAGTTATATAATTCATAGTCTCATGTTTCATATTCTCATAAGAGCATTAAAAAGTCTATGTTATTTCTGAAAACCCATTGTTTGTCCCTCTCAATAGCTTAGATAATATTTCTTCTATGGATTTCAAACCCTTAAAGACTGGAAGCACATAAAAGTACCCATCTAAGTATTCAAAATGAAACTATGATTATCAACATTGACATTGATAATATTGAATATGTTATAATTGCAGATACTTCTGAAAGAATACCAGTTTGTTATATGGATAGATGCAACATCAACTCCTTCACAAGAAACTCTCCTCAACGCAACAACAATTGCCAGAAAAACAGGAATTGCTGCTTCCTATACACACTTGTCAGGGTAAGAGTGTGTACATTTTATCAAGCCATTTACGCAAACATTTACACAAGAATCTAAGAGCAGATTTTCAAAATGCAGCTCAAAGATTTAAAAGATATCTTTATGTGTACAACCTACCCTGGACAGAAACATGTTCCTTATATAATTCCTGAAAAAGTATCAAATACTATCTAAGTAAGTCTGTGAGTGGATTTTCAAATTTTTCTATGTTTTGAATAAATATAAGAATCATGTTTTTTATCTGTAAAAAGTGTTTGTTTTCTAGTCCTTAGTTGAATTTGATTGAATGGCTTTGTGATGATGATATCTAAAATATGCTTGTTCCATTTCCTTAGTTGCATATAAAATTTGCAACATGTTCCACAATATCATTAATATGCTAATGATTTCTGTTTTGTTTCCAGGCAATCAACACAATCACCTGGTGAAGAAATCAATGCCAAAACCCTAGAGGCCTTGGGAGAGCTGCAATGTGCTTTCAAAAGTGTTCACAAATTTTCTACCTCATTATTGCTCATATACGAGGACAACTCTGGATTTATATCAAGATACATTATGAGACCATGGGTATCGTGTGCTCTGACTGAAGGATGTATGTCACCAGAGGAAAATCTTGAACTTTGCTCAGAGTCTATGGAGGAACAATGTTATAATGGTGCTCAACATGTGCTGAGTGTTATTCTACATAGATTGTACTACAATGATTTTAGAGACCCTCAGAAGTTCCCATTTGAAATAATGTGATAGTTTCAAGTGCAGTTAAAGAAATAATGTACAGTGCTCTCAAATATTATAATAGTGCTCAATTTGTACTGAGTGTTATTTTGCATAGATTGTATTACAATGATTTTAAAGATCCTCAAAATTTCTCATTTGAAATCATGTAATAATTTCAGTGCAGTTAAAGAAACAATGTCCAGTGCTCTCAAATGTTATAATGGTGCTCAATTTGTACTGAGTGTTACAAAACATACATTGTTTTAATAACACAGTATAATGATTTTAGAGACCCTAGGATATTCCCATTTAAAATCATGTGAGGTATTCAGGTGCAATTTATTTAATACTGTAAGTTTGGTAATGTTGGCAAGAACTTATTTTTTGCTAATTTTAGCAAATTCAAAGTACTTGCTAATACGATACTTACATAAGGTTTTTAAGACCGCATGAGTACCTTTCAAGAACTCGCTAATAATTCAGAAACAGAAAATTTGTGAAATAAATGTCACATGAAATATTTCGGATTTACAGTATTTTGTCCCAGAATAGGTTTAACTTCCCAATCAACAACTTTTCAGTCATGTGTTCATGTGGGTATGGAAACACTGCTTGCTGGAACTAAAAATCACAGTATAGTGGTACTGGTGGGTTTGGAAACCTAACATAGTGTGTACATTCTCTTAACTCCAAAAATCCACTTTGGTCATTAGACACCTATGGTGCAAAAAGCAGTAAAACCAGTTAGCAGGGATAATTTCAGTTCAGCAGCCTCTGATAAGAAATTCCAGGTAAGGATCATCTGCTCTGATCAGCATATACAAATGACCATACAAAATCCTTAATACAGAACCAATTTAGACCATTGAAAATGTAATGTCTCTTAACTTATGATTACTTCAATTATTTTGATAAAATTGGATTTTGATGAAAAATGAACAAAAAATAAGAGCTGTCGCAGGACAGCGTGCTCGACTGCTTCTGACCTTTGTCAAGCATAAGGCCAAACCCGACCAGTAACCCAAAGCATTATGCTCACATCTTTTTGCCTTGATGCAATAAGGCAAAATCACAACCATGAAAGTTAACTATAACTACCTAAGATTTAAAGGTCTCACTCATATTGTGAAAGAAGTGTATTCATATACCAACTGAGTGCCAAGACACAAGGCAAAATCACTGAACCGTGAAAAAAGGTCACACTGACCTATAAGTATTGCAGGGTCAAAGGTCTAGTGATACTTATTCATAATGTGAAAGAAAAATGATCATATACCCATTCAGTGTTGAGATATAAAGCAAAATCACTGAACCATGAAATTAGGTCATATTGACCTGTAAGTATGTTTGGGTTAAAGGTGTGGTCATACTCATTCATAATCAGAAAGAAGTATGAAAAAATACCAACTGAGTGTTGAGATATAAGGCAAAATCACTGAACCATGAAATTAGGTCACAGTGACCCAGGACTACTTTATGGTCAAAGGTCTTGTCATACTCATACATATCGTGAAAGAAGTATGTTCATATACCAATTGAGTGCCGAGATATAAAGGAAAATCACTGAACCGTGAAATTAGGTCATATTGACCTAGGACTACTTTAGGGTCAAAGGTCTTGTCATACGCAAACATAGTGTGAAAGAAGTTTGTTCATAAACCACTTGAGTGCCGAGATATAAGGCAAAGTCACTGAACCGTGAAATTAGGTCACAGTGACCTAGGACTACTTCAGGGTTAAAGGTCTTGTCATACGCAAACATACTTTGAAAGAAGTTTGTTCATAAACCATTTGAGTACCGAGATATAAGGCAAAAATCACTGAAGCGAGAAATTAGGTCACAGTGACCTATAAGTATATTGGGGTCAAAGGTCTGGTCATACTCACTCATAATCTGAAAAAAGTATGAAAATATACTAATCGAGTGTCAAGATATAAGGCAAAATCACTGAACCGTGAAATTAGGTCACAGTGACCTAGGACTACTTCAGGGTCAAAGGTCTTGTCATACACAAACATACTTTGAAAGAAGTTTGTTCATAAACCATTTGAGTACCGAGATATAAGGCAAAATCACTGAACCGTGAAATTAGGTCACAGTGACCTATAAGTATATTGGGGTCAAAGGTCTGGTCATACTCACTCATAATCTGAAAAAAGTATGAAAATATACTAATCGAGTGTCAAGATATAAGGCAAAATCACTGAACCGTGAAATTAGGTCACAGTGACCTATAAGTATATTGGGGTCAAAGGCCTGGTCGTACTAACTCATAATCTGAAAGAAGTAAGAAAATACACTAATTGAGTGTCAAGATATAAGGCAAAATCACTGAACCATGGAAAGTAGGTCAACCGACCATTACCGTCATGACACACAAGTCAGTGTCACAAAGTCAAAAGATGAATGACCAACCATCCTCCTAAGTTGTTTCTATTAAGAAATAAAAAGAAAAAAAATCGAGAAGTTCTAGATTTTGACCTCTAGCCTGCCCCCTGACTCCGACCCAGAGGTCCGATGTCATGGAACCTAAAGTGTATGAAGTATGAATGTTTAATGATAAGTTGTTGTCAAGATATGCCTCCTTGTAAAAGTTACACAGCAGTACATCTATTTTTTAGTGTTCTAGTTTTTAACCTCCAGCCCCACCCCACAGGCATGGACCCAGGGGCCCGATGCCATGGAATGAAACTCAACCCTACAGGGTACCTATGGTCCGAGTATGAAAGCCCTCTGATAAAAAGTTTTCAAGATATAGACTTCTAGAATACTATATCACAGAAAAGCCATTATTATTAATGGTGTTCTAGATTTTAACCTCTAGCCCCACCCCCTGGCAAGGACCCAGGGATCTGATGCCATGGAATGAAAGCCGACCCTACAGGGTGTCAATGGCCCAAGTATCAATGCTTTCTGATGAGTGGTTGTCAAGATATGGACTTCTAGAAAACTTTAACATAAGAATTGCCATTTTTGAAGGTGTTCTAGATTTTAACCTCCAGCCCCACCCCCTGGCCTGGACCCAGGGGCCCGATGCCATGGAATGAAAGCTAACCCTACAGGGTATCTATGGTCCAAGTATGAATGCTTTCTGATGAGTGGTTGTCAAGATATGGACTTCTAGAAAACTTTAACGCAAGTGTGACGCGCACGTGCACGGGAACGCGCACGGGAACGGGAACGGGAACGTGGACGACCGGGGTGACTGCAATAGCTCTATGCACTTCGTGCAGTCGAGCTAATTATTTTTGGGTTTAGCTTGTACTGTAAAATACCTGGAATTCTAGGTATCAGATTACAGTTAATCCGACCATTCCTTGAATATTTACCCAGGAGAGGCAGCTCAACACCGATAAGCTGTATAGAATCACAGCAGGAATTACAGCATAAGTGGACGCCGAACTTCCCCCCAAAACATAGGAAAATGGGGGTAAAAAGCGGTTATTGGGATAAGAGTATGTACATAGAATGAACCAGTCTACCAGAATTGATTGCTGAAACTTAACCATCATTTCACAGTTAAAAAATTAAAGCTGTTGTTTTTTCCAGTAGGGTTTCAAATGGTTCTATACGCTTATATATCAAAAGGCATTAAACTATTTCATTGGTATTCCTCACATGAAAATTATGCCAAACAATCAAAATGGCCCAACCATATCAGTATTAATTTATGCAATAATAATAACATCTATGCCAAGTTTCCATCTAATTGTTCAAGTGTACTGTTCTAAGAAGCTTTGAATATTTAACAATACCTTGGGAGTCATTCAACGCTTTATTGAGACATCAAGAAGTTTGATTTGATTTGCTCTGATTTTCACATATAAATAATCAGAATCTGACAATTATCTAAACTGTACAGATTTCAGAGGATGCCTATACTATAAGTACTTTGTAAGACAGATTTCTCAACATTATGATAACATATCCATGAAATGCATACCCCCTTCATACCCCACTTTTTATATAGTAAAACTAGGGTTTGCTGGGGAATACCTACTTTTCTAATTTTTTATCCAAAACACAGATTGTGGATACTCCTTAGAACCGCCACAAATATCAAAAATTTTCAAATGAAATTTTAAAGTTTTTAAAGCTAAAAAAATCTTTTAAGTATAATGCATGGACAGGTTTTCATAATAAGTAGGTCAAAGCACAGGGTACCCACTGAGTTAAGAAACTGAGGGTACATACGCTCTTTTCCACCTCGTTTTGTTACCCTAAGGCATATTAGCAAAAAAAAAGCATCTTCACATAATAATTTAGGGTACATGACAATTCCAGGGGTTAAAACTTGGGGTGAATGGAAATGTTTTTAAACAGAATAAAACACAAAATGGGTACCTCATTCAGTGTATATCATGAAAATTTTGACTTCACAAATGGGTTTTCTCCAAATTCTAGATCATCTAAATCTAGGTCAATGTCATTCGTATCTGACGCTGTGAAAATTGGTGATGGCTTCTTAGATTTCAGTGCCATTAACCATGATGGGCTGCTGTCAGTCAATAATACTGAGGACTTGTTTAAACTAGAGGAATTTTGTGAACTAGGTAGCACTGTACTGCTTGTTGGCTTTGATGAGTTCATTGACACTGAAGTTCTGGTGGAGTTGTTTTCTGATTTTTGTGGTACTGAACTATTTGAAGTTGCTGAACTCACTGCTGAACTCATTGAAGAGCTCAATAATGGTGAAGATCTGTTTGAACCTGAGGTATTTTCAGAACTCTGTAGAACTGCAGTGCTTGATGTATTCAGTCTGAATTTACTTAATTTGCTACCAATAGTTGATGAATTATCATTTTGTGTCTTTTGTGTTTGTGGAGAAACACCACTGGTTTGGATATCCATTTTAGAAGCACAAATGGAATTTATATGCTTATCTTTTTCAGTTTCTTTCCATGACTTACTACTCCCACCAGATTTATCTTTTCCATCATTCGCTGACATTGTGATTTCCACTGAAGAAGGGTTATCAGCCTTATGCCTCTTTGGCTTCACATCTTTTTCTTCATTTTCTTCATTATCAGCACCTGAGTCAGTTTTCTGAGATGACTTCCCAGTCTTGTCATGTGAAATCCACAAAGATCCTGACAACATACTGGAAGACAGACTTGTATTAGATAGAAAACTGTCACTACTTGAGCTTCTAGAATCATCAAAGGCAAATTTCTGTAGTTTTGATAGAGTTTTCTTAGATACTATTGCTGCTGGAGTTGGATCATTTGAACTTTCATTGAGTGTATTATCAATTTTACCTGAATCTTTTGAAGTGCTTTGAGAATCTTTTGTATTTTCCTTAGATTTAACCACTTTTCTTCTTTTGTCTGACTTTTGTTTAGCACTAGAATGCCTCATAGTCTCTGCACCTTCTTTGTTAATTTGATCTTTTGTTTTACTGGATTTACCAGATTCATTATCATTTTCATCATCACTATCATCAATTACATTTATTCTTTTCCTTTTTCTTCCAACAACACTGGTTGTCCCTGCTGTTTCGAAATCACCATTTTCTTCAAAAGCATTGCCTCTTTGTTCCATGTCAACAGATGCTTTATCTTTACTTGCAGCAATATTCAGTTTCTCTTTCAATTTGGAGGACAATTTCTTCCCTGATTTCTCTTTTGATTTCTTAGCCTGTTTGTCTGTGACACATATAAGCCTATGTTCCCCCTCAATTGCTGTTAAGAGATCATTATTTGTATCTGCTTCACTCCTAGACTGTTCAGTTAAAGCAGATTTGTAATTGACTTGTGTCAGTCTGTTTTCAATTGTTTTTCTTATAGCTGATTTTTCTTGGTTTTCAAGTGAATCTGTATTGGATTTTGGTCCATTGTAGGTGCTTGCCAGTGACAGCTGACTCTTTGAAGTAGAAGGTTTATTAGTAGGAACAGATACATTTTTACCACTTGAATGTGGTCTTATTGGAGTAGATGTCTTTGAAGGTACATTGGCCTTCATATTTCTCTCTTGAACATTTGATCCTACCAAACTAGCCTGAGATGCCACATCAGTGAGACTCTGTCCGACACGTAATGATCCAATAATCGAAGAAACATTCACTGGGTCTTCATCTTCATTGCTAGAATTCAACATTTCTGTCAGCGAAACATCCTGGATGTTCAGTGATTTGTCCATATTTGGTTTAGTCATTTTATCTGCAGTTATATTTGTAGCTTGAGTTGCAGGTAGATGACCAGATCCAATTTGTGATGCATGCACATGATCACTTTTTCCATCTGTAATTTGCTTCTGATTACCCTCAGATGAATCAGCGTCAGTTAGTTTCACTGGTAAATCACTTTCAAGAAGACCCTCAGATTCTTTGGAGACGTCTACAGTACTATGATTCACTGATTTAATATTTTCTATTGTCCGTTCCACAATAATACCAGTTGTCCTGTTTATTTCACTTCTGGTACATGGGGACTTTTTCTGCCCAGTTGGGTTAGACTTCTGTGATTCCTTTAGTTTTTCAAGTTCAAGGAGACTTCTCTGTTCTTCCTCTAGTATGTCTTGTAGATTTAGTCTCTCCAAAATCATTTCAGCTGAAGAATCAAAAACAATTGTTGAATTAACAATTTTCTCAAACCTTATCATCCCTTTAATATCACCATGTACCTACTTGAATTCATGCAGACCAGTAACTCTCTAAAACTGTGAAATGCTTGATTTCATCATGTTTTTAGCAAAATTATTAGAAATATCAAAATTTTCTTCTGGTGAAATTTTCAATTTTTACAGCTGAAAAAATTTCCATATTTTGAATGGGCAGGTTTTCATAATGTAATGCTATGAGTCCAAGGTCAAGGCTGTGGTCGTATCTAGACAGAGAGATATTCATGAGCAATGGGGGTGAATTGCCAGTTCTACGTGCACATTTCTTAAAATTTTCTTTCACTGTTAACTAAAATCATTCATGACCAAATCATTATTAAAGAAATGTTCCTGATATGAAACATCCATGGTGGAGTAACTTCATCATTAATCAGACATGGTTCAGCATAATGTTTTCCTATACATGTACATCATCTATTGTGAAAATTCCTCTTTTTCAGTGGGAGTCTTTTTACAGATCAGCAGGATATTCTGAACAATGTAACATTTAAGTTCAATGTCTATCTAGACTCCTTTTATCTATTTGACCTCTTTCTGATTTTAAGCAGTGCATATCAACTGCTTGGATTGAATTTTTTAAATGCAGAGGATTAGCTATCCAAAACCACCCATCTTCTTCCTAAAATGAATGTTTTCTTCTTATTTTATCTCGAATTACTCACCTTCATTAAGGTATTTACCTTGAATTTTATATTCCTCTTCTGCATTCTCAGGAAAGGCTGTGTGTAGAGCGTTTACTCCTCCCAACAAAGCTGCACCCTTCATAAATAGACAAAACAGTATTTTGAAGGTGTCATAATCCTATACATAGACCTTGATTGAGTGGGTCAACCACCTGCTTATCAATTTTGTCAGTTTTGTTGTCCCATGCTTAAGAAAGCTTCAATGGCCACCCAAAGAGATTTCAAAATGTCAGGCGCCTTGTAAGTATAAACCATTACTAAACCAACAGAAAGTGCAACCTCGAAAAAGATCTTTTGTACCCTTTTAATGTCCTAGGTGTTATGATGCAAAAACGGCAATGATGATTGCAACAATTATACAATACTCACTTGCATGGTAGATTCCATCATTGTAACGGCCATGACAGCATCTTGTACAGTCACACTGTCCCGGTACATAAGACGAGCATGGGCTTGTGATAGTCTGATCATACTCTGAAGGAGGCGCATGGTGGTACGAGCCGCATTTCTGTCGTCAGCTGCACGCTGGGCATGGTAGTACTGGCGTAACACCCTGAAATTCCATGAGCTGGCATGAGATAATGTATGTTTGATAAATAACTGAAAGAGTCAACCGCTAAGGTGATGTCCGCACAGTCAGTTATCCTAATGCATATAATCACACAGTAGGCAAGCCTCCTGGAAGCAGGTAAGTATGTAGTGTAGATTTCATTTGCTAGCAACTGATAGTGTTATGGTTACAAGTATATATTTATAATCCATACTCCACAGACCTTGATTACCATGGTAACTATCCCCACCCCTATACCTACTCACCTTGTGGCCCCAGGGGTTAGCTCAGGATTAATAGATTTTATCAGCGATATGTAAGCCTGCATCTTATCCATGCTCCACAGTACTTGGTTGCCACTGTTACCATCCCCACTCCCCGGGTGCTCCCCGTGAAGGATGAAGTTTGAGACGACAGTGTCCCAGTCTTGGTTCTGGGAGTCCAGTAAGACCAAAACTAGGTCAAATCTGCTCAGTAGGGGACTGGCCAGGGCTACATTCACACAAAGGGACTGAAAAGAAAATAAAAATTGCGAGAAAAATACATAAAATTCAAGAACCTTTATAATAGTACATGTATAAACCCAAGTCACAGATACAAATGATTATATTAATACAAGTGTCAGGTGCAGCCAGAATAAACTGCTTATGCTCATTACTTGGCTTATGCACTGAACTCTGCCCAAAACAAGCCTATGGAATTGTTTACAAAAAGGATTCAAAACAAAGTGTACCATTATTTCTTGTATTTAATGATGTAATAATAGTGATCAAACATGATTTTGTCATTGATTCACATGCACACAGACCCTCAGAAAGTGTGGAATAAAATGGAATGGAATGAAGATAGCAAACAGTAATTACCCTAATTTAAAGACATCCCCATATCTTTGTCTACACTGTTTCCATCAATTTCAGATCTCCTTATCAAATATCTATAACTTCCTTCTTTGTATAATCATTCTCCAAATTTTGGTAAAGGAAATCTTTCTTCTAAGATTTGCCAATGATGATCTACATGTTATAACCTACCTCATTTGGGTCATAATGCCCTTTAGGATTGGTGGCAGCCAGTATGGTTGTTCTTGTGTTGAGTTTACAAACTAGACCTGCCTGAAAACAGCCAAGTGTTAATAATTGAGCCGCCTCGTGGGAAAACCAACAATGTGGTTTCCGAACAGGTCTCACACAAACCGGCATGTACAAGCACAGAAGACAGCTACAAGCTTGAAATTTTGGATTTAGAAGGTAGAGGAATTGTACTATCCGTGTAGCGAAAACCAAGACGCTGATCAGCTTCCCGGTTACCGCAAAGCTGATCTGTGTCTTTGTTTTTGCATATGCAGATTGTTGGTTTTTCCATGAGGTGGCTCAATTGTGTTTGTTTGCGGTTAAATTTTTCAGGTAACAATTTTTAAGTTATGTCATAAAGGAGCCTAATACAATCCGAATTTGGAATTGCTAGGTATACCCGGTTTTAATGAGCCAGTAATCTGACTTTACTTGACAGTTTGAAATTGCAGTTTTCAGGGCAAACATGAATATCACAAGGACATCACAATTTAATATTAGCTAGAATGTGTGTAATGCACCAGTCATTTGTATTCACTGCCTCCCACCTATGGGGAAGGGTGGGGAAAGCCTGGCTAAAGTGTTGGGCACTTTTAAGTGTCCCCGCAGTGCAGAGGAAATGACATGGTTTTGACATTAGGATCCTTACCCCAAGGAGATATTCTATTGCGAAGGGCAGGGCAAAGAGCAAAATTTTGACCTCCAGTTTGAGCCCTGGGGGTGGGGCTCATAGCAGGGCACTGTGGGGGAGCAGTGGTTACAAATGACTGGTGCATAATGTGTGATGATGTCAATTTTTGTTGAGTTCCCAAACTTTTACACAAAAATGAAAAGAAAATAACACTTCAAACAAACAACATAAAAGTAAGTCAGTACCTTAGCTACACTGATAGTCTGTTGTTCCATTGCTTCGTGTATACTGGCTTTATCATGTTCTCGGATACTGTTAAATTCATCAATACAACATAATCCACCATCGGCAAGAACAAGGGCCCCAGCCTCTAGTTGCCACTCCCCACTATCCTGTATAAATGACGAAAATGGAACAAGTTTGCAAGAACAGTAATTTTGTAACAATAATACATTGTAGATTCTTAGATGGTTTTCATGTATACTGGCTTTATCATTATCTTTAATACTGTTAAATTCATCGATACAACATAACCCACTATCCGCAAGAACAAAGGCCCCAGCCTCTAGTTGCCATTCACCACTATCCTATATCACTTGGTCAAATATAAAAAAGAATGAGTTAATTTTGTAACAATATCATCAATTTTTGGATGGTCTTTATGCATGGCTTTATCATATTCTCTAATGCTGTTAAATTAACACAGCACAATATTCTGTGGACTAAAAGGAGGACTCCTGCTTCCAGATGCCATTTCTAATGTCCTATAAACATGAGAAAAAGAATGTCAATTTTAACATATATAGATGGGGTGACATCTGACAGACATGTGTAAGGGGGGGGGGGGGGTTGAGGAGGTGCACATAAGAGCTAACCTTGACTGCTATAACAGTGAGCCCAGCACTACCAATGCCTGTTGTCAATACTGATCTGGGGGTTATCTTGGAGGCATAGTAAAACAGACAGGGTGAGGTAGGGGATGGGAGGAGAGGTGGTGAGGAAGAATAAATTCTCACCTTGACTGCAGTAACAGTGAGCCCTGCACTAGTACTCCCAATGCCTGTCGTCAACACTGATCTGGGGGTTATCTTGGAGGCATACT
This sequence comes from Rugalucina vietnamica, assembly GCA_964017185.1. Lineage (NCBI taxonomy): Eukaryota > Metazoa > Mollusca > Bivalvia > Lucinida > Lucinidae > Rugalucina > Rugalucina vietnamica. The sequence goes on along the minus strand of OZ024878.1, from coordinate 50,066,112 downwards.
TCAAGAACTGAGACTTCCCTGTACCTACAAGATTATGTATGATGAGCCTTCACACAAGAAAACCAACAATCTAGGTTTTCGACCAGGTCCAACATAAACCAATCTGTACAGCCACAGAAAAAGGCTAGAAGCTTGAAAGTTTGGAAATAATTGGACAATTAATCCTAATATCCAATGGCCCTGATAGTGCATGGGTAAGTTTTCTTTATAATATAGATTGCATGGTCAAGATTAAACTACAAACCTGGATCTCCAACTAACAGCATGTGTATTTCTCCTCTCACACAGGTCCCACTGTCATCTACCCTCTGAAAAAAAAATCAATACCAAACAAGGTGTCAGTATATAAGATTCTTCTACATCAAATAGATACCCAGGGTGAGAATAAAAGAATCTTACATGAGTGTCAGGTATTGATCAATAAAGTTGTCCTGAGGGTCACTTTGGCATCACGAGGCTCGCCGGGGGACACACATTTGTCTATCAAAAAATCCAACATTCATTTGTGGATAGTACATGTATAAACAAATTTGCCCATGGGACACTGTTTCAACAGTCCTCATTGTCTCTGCCAGGATGTACACCACCAGCTAAAACCATGGCAACCGCCAACTTGACAACATACAGTCCATACACCTATGGACATAAAACTCGCTAGAATATGGATATGTTACCTGTACTCCACCAGCTAAAACCATGGCAACAGCTAACTTGACAACATACAGCCCATACACCTGTGGACATAGACTGGCTAGAATATGGTTACGGCCCGTCAGAGGGTTGCCAGCATGGTCAGACCAGAACTCTGTGATTTCATCTTTCTACAACGAAAATTAGTTTAACAGTAATCAAGCAGCCTTAAAAGCACTTAACATACTAGCCTGTCACCCCTGTGATACAAGTTCAATTTTTTGTATTGTGGTTTAACCCTACATGTGATGCATCTGAAAAGCCAAATAGGGAGGTTTACTTTTTGAAATAGGTAAAATGAATAACAAAGAAGGAAATAGTTGATTTCAAATGGGGAGATCTGAAATTTGAAATAGGGAGATGTATAAGTTATATAGGGAATTACATCAGGATACTATTTCACTATTTCATATAATACATACACCCTTATATATAATACTTTTATACAACAAAACTAGGGTATGCAGGGGTTTGCCTATTTTTCTTGTTTGTGCTCCAAAACATAGATTTTGGGTACCAACAACCTTGTTTTGGAGCCAAAATAAGAAAAATATCAAAAAAATTTCTACGGATTTTTTTTAATTTTTACAACTTAAGAAAAATCTGTATATTACATGGGCTTGTTTTCGTAATGGCCCACCTTGAACCAAATCTGCTCCAAAAGCAACAAAGTTTCATTTATTTGTAAAAAATAAAATAAAAGAAACTCACCAATTCCTGTGTAACAAGGACATTACTCCTCTGTTCGTTAGTTACCAATACACAGTTAGCCTTTACAACAATTTCAATGTCACATTTGGCATCAGCTGACATGGTCCTCCATCTTCTTAACACCACACCACTGTGAAAACAGATTTCAATAATAAGTTCACTTATCACATGAGCTGCGTCATGAGAAAAACAGATTTTTCCCATGCAAAAACAAAGTCTTTGTTTTAGCTACAGGGATTGTAAAATTCCTTAAATCCAACATTTCAAGTTTCTACTACCATCTTCTTTGGCCGCAAAGGGTGAAGACCTGTTTTCTCATGTTGCTGTCTCTGTTATTCAGTTGATAATGTCACAGAATATACATAGTTTACAGGAATCTTGATAAATGCACAAAGACTGTGAAATTATCTAGACAACCAGCCGCTTTCATGCTTGGGTTATCTTACAGGATTCTAACTTCACAGCACATGCATTGTTCGTAGAAAATCATTTCTTACAAAAAGGTGAGGTCTCTAAACAGCTTTTAAGTAGTCTATTAAATCATCTTGAAAAAAACGACCAAACAGATATAGGCCTTGTTCCTACGACTCATAAAAACAAAAATGCAGTTTTCATTGAACATTATTCCTCACCAAATACATGTAGTGACTAATCCCATGTTTCCAAGAATCCACCAAATCAACTTATAGTGCCACCAACATGGATCTTGGTTTGTCCAGAAAGCTAGTTGCTGGAGCTGTTCTTGTATCTTATAAGATTTATAAACTAAACTAGCATGCATATTTAATAGAAAATTGTTACAAACCAAATAGTAACATCATCCCCTGCCTTGCAAGAATCCACCAAATCATCTTGCAGAACGACCCACATGGATCTGGGGATCGTCCCAACAGCGAGTCGTTGAACCTGCTCTTGTATTTTAATTTCTTGGTAGTTACAACACTTCACTGGCTGGCAACCTGAAGTGAAGTAGACTTGCCATGAAACAGAAACCTATCATGAGTTAGTGGAGGTGATATACTGTGTATTATATTCTGTCACCAAGGTTACAATTTTGTCTCACAAGACTTTATCGAGTTTTATCGAGAAGTGACTAAAGTGTCAGAACAGTGTATACTTTCTTCACTCTAATATTTTTTCTTGCATACTTTCTAATCCAGTGCTTGTACCTTTAACTGCTCTGCACTTGAATCTGCAACTTGGAAACAGATGCTACATTCTTACTTTTAATTAATATTAGCTGTATTCTTGTACAGAAAATTGAATCAGTTTCACTCAAAGGTGTGAAATTTTTTCCATTGTACATGACTGCAGCATTCCTTTGCTTTACATTGTAAACATTTGATACATTACATAAGAGAATCTGAGTAAAAGCCAAACCAATGCTACAAAACTAACCTTTATCACTGACAGGGTTGAAGTTTGTGCTATTACACACATCATTGGGGCATTTGGTAGGCTTACATATGCTGTAGTACTGGGCAAAGTCAGCCTGAATATAAATAGAATCCATCATGGGTGCCCAGTGGAGATAGGAAAATCCCAACCCGAGGGTCCACCCGTTCCAGTGGGAAACGAGGCTCGCCGAGTTTCCCACTGGAACGGTGGACCCGAGGGTTGGGATTTTCCTTTCTCCACTGGGCACCCATGATGGATTCTTTTTCTTACATACTCCGATTTTATCCTTTTACCGGCAACGTAACCTGGTACCGTGCTTTAACCCTTGTGACGTTGTGCATATTACGGATGTGACGTCAAATGTAAATAAATCGTTGTCAAAGTCAATAGTGATGTAGTTTTTATTTGTTTTTATTTAAAAACGAGCGTGATTCAAGAATACTCGCTGTGAAAAACATCACTTTTGTCTAGTTTTGGTGAATGTACGCCATTGCTGCAAGCAGTAGAATCGTTTCGCGTGCTTTTCTTATCTTGCATGAGCAACCAAACCAGCAGTGTAAGATCGATTTATCTACCACCACTAAAATACCGGAATTTTTCTATCTTTATGATAGAGGTATGTAAGAAAAAAGAATCCAACATACCATACTTGTTCTACAAATTTAAGAGAAAATTTATGTCAAATACATTTAAGGATGTTCGCTGCCAATGAAAAAGTATTCAAACTTTTTTTCTAACCACTCTTTTTTGATTCCAAAATACAACACAAGGCATTTGAAAACAAAATAAATATAGGGTAGTGTGCATTTTTTCAAGCTTCATGCCTCTGAATGAGACATCTGAGCACCATGTTTTAAATTTGGTAAAATTAATTTAATTTATAATTCTTTGAAACATACCTGTCTTGAACAAAAATACACGTAGAATGCTTTCAAAAGTCATAATATTTACGTAGCGCAGACAAGTTTGGACCAAAAGCATAGAAAAATTTGCAACTTGGAGTGGATGACAAAATTTTATGATTCCTTTTCTAACCCTACCCCCATACTTGAAAAGTCGGAAAAAATCAATATTTTGAAATGTACCAAACCCATATTTGTTGATTCAAACTTTTTCTTGTATTTTCACACAACATAAAACTTGGTAATATTGTTCGAATAAAAGAAAGAAATATATAGGGTAATGAGCATATAAGAGAGAACCAACAACTTGAAAATCGCCATTTTCGGCCTTTTTTCGGCTGTTTTGTTTCTAAAAGCCCATTTCATAAAACCACCTTAAATTTTAAAACCAGCACACCAAAGACACAAAGAATGAATTAGAAGACCATGTACACATATACTGCTGCTAAAATAAACATCGAACTAGTGCAATTAATTTGAAGATGTGTAATATTCAAGTTTAATCTACCCTACCCCCTAAATTTTATTGACAACTAAAATTTTCTGAAAAGTTGCAGAAAATGGGGTGAAAAAATGAAGTTTCTTAGATTGACAATTTTCATGGCTCATTCAATGCATATTATCAATATGTATCGAAATATAAAATATTAGCAAAATATCTGCAACCGTTTACGAGATATTCAAGAAAAGAAAAACCGGAAGTTCCGAAATGTCAAATGTTAGCAGCGAACATCCTTAACCAGTATGTGTTACTGTTAGTGCTCCCAAATGCTTAAATGAGCTGCATCATGAGAAAATCAACAATGTGGTTTCCAACCAGGTCAGTACAAGCACAGAAGATGGCTAGTATGGTAAAACTCCAGTTTTACTATATGAAAGTGGGGTATGAGCCTGCTATGAGGAGGTATACATTTCAAGGAACTGCCCAAAAAGAGGCGAATCTCACAAGTATCATGTCCCACAATGTTTTGAGCAAAAGCAAGAACATCTCTCTTTTTTTTTTTTCAACTGATTTTTTTTTATATTTTTTTCAATTTTCACAGCTTCAGAAAAATCTCTATATCTGGCATGGGCATTTTTTCGTGATAAGCATTTTACCTTTTCCGTGAAGATATTCCTACATTTTGTGCAGATAAATTCTTTCTCATATTCCAACATTCTAACAACAGTGGTCCGAATCACAGTACCTGGGGAAAAAACATCATGACCAGGTGAGCCTCGCCATGATAAAACCGAATTTTCGTCTATGCAAAAACAATGGTGGAGATCAGCTGTGCAGTAACTGCACAACTGATCAGCACCTTTGCTTTTAAATAAAGATAGTTCAGACACTTTTCTCGTTATATCTGAAATTTCAAAATTTCTCACTTTATTTGTGTCAGACCTGGTCAAAAACCCAAAAGCCTGGTTTTCTCGTGTCGCGGCTCAGTTAATTTAGACCCCAAAGGGATAAATTATTTTAATATTATGCCTATGGAGAAAAAAATTGTACCCTTTTTAAAATTTCAGATTTTTCAAAAAGAAAATGAAGACAGAACAATGTACCTGATACAGAGAGAAATCTTCCAATATCTGACGTCTTTGGAACACATGTTCTTGTTAGTTCTGGACATACTGGCAACGATCTGATACGGGCATGAACATGTAGTTTCACACTCTGAAATATATCACGAAAACATAAACATGTGTGATGTACCGGTATACCCCCTTAAACCCCACTTTTATATAGTAATATTGCGGTATATAGGGGTATACAATGTACATGTACCCATTTTTCTTATTTTTGCTCCAAAACATAGATTGTGGGTACTCGTTAGAACCGCCTCGCCCGAGGCGGTTCTAACGTGTATCCACAATCAATGTTTTGAACAAATATAATAAAAATATATTTTTTCCTACTGAAACTTTCAATTTTTACAGCTGAAAAAAAATCCCTATTTATTGCATGGGCAAGTTTTCGTAATGTGATCTTGTTAGTTCCTGTCATACAAGCAGTGATCTGATACGGGCATGGACATGTAGCTTCACATTCTTAAATATAATGTAGAAGTAAAAATGACTATAAATAGATGAGCACTTCCAGCAGCGGCCTGTCAATATCTGATGTCTCTGTAACACATCAGCATAACATGTGTGTGCGATGTTTAATACCCTCTTAAACCCCACTTCTAAATAGTAAAAATTGGGTATACAGGGTATACCTTTTTTCTTATTTTTGCTCCAAAACATAGATTGTGGGTACTCATTAGAACCGCCTCACCGAGTACCCACAATCTATGTTTTGAGCAAAAATAGGAAAAATATCTAAAATTTCCTACTGAAAATTTTCCTTTTTTACAAATTACAAAATCTCTGTATATTGGATGGGCAAGTTTTTGTAATTAGAAGTGAATCACAGTTTTCATTAGGAATTACAATAAAGTAAAGTTTGTTCTTTTCTGCAGAATATTTTAATTCATTTAATAGTTTTATTAAAACCTAAAATTCTTACCATATCATCTTTGTCTGTGCATGTTTCCATGACAACCGACTGTGCCTCAGCCAGGGCACCGTCAAACAGCCCCAGGGTTTTCTCAGGGGCAAACAGCAGGGCATCACAGATCGTGACATTCTGCTCAAATAGGGACAGTCCACTGAAAAAAAGGCAGAACTAAATTTTTATCAAACAATTTTAGGCAACTCTCTGGCCTCTATTTTAATGCACTTTTAATATCATGTCAAAGAAATTTTCATTAGTTTTCATGTATTATGCATTTTTAATTTTTGAGCAATATTTTTATTTTTGGTCCAAAACATAGATTTGTGGGTACTTGTTAAAACCACCTCACCCATGTACCCGCAATCAATGTTTTGAGCAAAAATGTTAAAAATAGCAAAAGTTTCCCAATGAAAATTTTTCAGTTTCTCAGCTGAAAAATTCTTTGTTTATTGCATGGGTAAGTTTTCATAATGAGGAGTAGGGATACTCACTCAACATGGACAGAATAGTGGTCCTCAGCATCCTCAGCTTGTAGAATTTCAATCAAGTCATCTCTGTGCTTCTCTAGACTGTATTGACGAAAACTATCTGTAAAAAAAGTATGTTAGAAGTTGGAAATGATCATACATTGCATTACAATATCGGAAAATCAATCCATTTGCTCATTTCTTCAGATAACAATTTTAACAGTTTTTCCCATTCAAATGCATAGGCAACCTATGCAGACCTGCCTATGCAGACCTTGCCATAAAATAGGTCAGGGTCATCACAGGGTAATGATTTATAATCATATTGTAGTTCTCTGGTCATTAATGCTACATGAGAAATTTTGTTGAAATCATTCCACAGGTTCTGGAGAAGATTTTGAAGGTTTAATTTTTACCACATATGGGCATGGCGGGCATCTTGGTCTATTTGAACTTTGATCTAAACACCTGACTGTATACACCAAGTAAGTTTGTCAACATTTGCAAACATAGAGCCCTAATTTTTCATTAAATAGGTTTAGAAAATTGAAGTATTCTAAAAGAATAATCCCATGCCCTGTGCACTGGGATCAAACCATGATCTTTGGCGGGCGTGATAAACGACCACGCTAACCATGCCACTTAAGAGCTAGCCAAACAACACTGGCTATCTGCACAATGGTCATGTCGATAACGCCGCTTACCGGCATGACCATCATGCGGATAAGCGGCATTATCAGCATGACAGGGAAATCGATATTCAAATATTAACTGTTTATAAAATGGATACATTATAAGTTGATAGTATCGCAATAGTGATTCCTGCAATGTCAATGACTCAATACTATTGCAATAGTCATTTTTGGACTATCGTTACACTGAATGGGTCTCACCAGACCTTTATATGCAGCTTCTCTCACATCTTGGGGGCAAGAAAACAAATTTTGTCTCAAGAAACCAAGGGTCCTATTGGCTTTTGACACTTTCCGTCAACCAGCCAGACAGCAAGGCTGCTGGAAGTGGCTTTATTTCACGATAAAATATTTATTGCTATGTGATGCCATTAGAAACCAAGAAACAGGGTAGAAGGCACATCAAGAAGCATCCATAAAGGTCATGAAGACTTGATTGATATTGAGGTTTAATTAAGCCAAATAATAATATGTTGGCAACTAGTGTACTACGAAATCATGTTCATTTAGAAAAATATAACGCTATGCTCAGATTTGATCACGATTTTTAAGCGATCCTAACTAAGTAGATGTAATTGGAACCATCAGGTTTGAGCAAATACCTTTTAATAGCTTGTCTGACTCGTTCAATTCATTTTCTGCGGCGGCAGACATGAAATATTTCGTATTTTATTTATTTGCCGGTATATCGAATTTTCCGCCACGGAAATCGGTAGTACTGAAATGCGAAATCGGCTTGATTTCGCGAAATCAAAATGAAATGCGAAATCGCCCCTTTTTTAATAATTTAAAGGCAAATTGGTAACCAGAGAACAGTATTTCCTTGATAATATGTTTAATTAGTTATAGGCCAACATATCGATGTATAAGATAATAAAATTTGATAATTGTTAAGTAATAATCGACCTAGGAGAGCCGATTTCGCGCGACAAGCTCAACGAAATCAATCAGTTCAATCAGCGAAATCGCCTCTAATATTAAATTTTAAAATCAAATTTACAACCCAGATACATTATTTAAGCACAATTATAATTTGGTTAGCTATATACCAATATCTTGACATAGAAAGATGATATATCTGGACAATTGTTAAATGATAATCGAGCTTCGGGAGACGATTTCGTCCAACAAGCTTTCCGAAATCAAAGTTCAGTCAGCGAAATCGCCTTACAATCAAATTTATAACCCAGATACATTATCTGTTCAATAATATATTTAATAAGAAATGTACGAACATGTAAACGATGAGAAATTTTGACAATTATTCGAGTAATATTCGAGCTTGCTGGTAAAGCTTCTCGCGCAACAAACTTGACGAAATCAAAGTTCAATTAGCGAAATCGCCTCTTAAATTAACGTAGTTACACAGATACAAATTTTACTGAATAAAATAAAATGTTTTAGTAGTATTAATCCAACATCTTAAAGTAAAAGAATATATCTTTTCATTATTGTTAAGAGATTCTGTGCGATAATCTTAAAGAAGTCAAAATTCAATTAGCGAAATCGCTTCTTGTACAATACTTAATTTACATATATATAGTAAGTAAGTAAGTAAGTAATGGTTTATTTAAGTGTCACATATCAAATACAGATACATATACAAATATAACAAAATATACATTTGATACCCAGCCTGTTAGGCTTACGAGACACTATAATTTGGCATTTTGCCTGTCATAATGATGATGATAATAACTTTAAATAACACGAAGGCAAGTCTAAAATATGACATTTACGTTAATTGTCCATGGTACGAGGATGATCCAATAATGATTGAGACTTTTTGAATTATTGGTTAGTAAATAAACTTGGCTTATTATGATTATCTTTTTAACATTGCTCCATGTTATGTGCACAGGAAACACTGGGTAAAATTCACATGTAGACAACTACCTTTGGTTGCTTAGCAACAAGAGAATGTTAGTCAAATGTCCTTGGCCACGTGGTATATATGCATATGATATGGGTTGCCATAGCAACTGGTGATAAAATTTCCAATCATGGCACACAATTGTTTATAGCGTTGATAACTGGCTTTATGATTTGCAAATATCACTAACATACAGCTCATTATTCAAGTAGGCTGAGAATTTTTGCGAGAAAAGTTGGGTTTTAGTTGCGAAAAAATTCAGTGATATTGGGGGTAGGGGTGAGAAATATCTTATAATTTGAGTATACACGAGACAATTTATTGTTTTAAATCTTGAAATGATCAATCATGGGGTAAATATATCAAAAGAATTTCAAAAGGTACACCTGTCCCTTTCATTTTGTGTTGCCTAGCAACAATAGAACCTGGAAAATGCTATAAGCCAGAATTCATAGAGGAAAATGGTTGCTAGGCAACCACCTCTCGATCACTAGCGCAAAACTCGAATCGACCGAAGCAAAATATTTCAGAGATGAATGTTCACACAGACAATACTCAATTACTATAAGATATAGCTTTTAGAATTTGTGACATAGCTAGATTTATAAAGATTATATTTGTTCAATGGGCAGATGGTGGCCAGATGTACTGCACGAGTAGTTCTCAAATAACCATAGCAACCAAAGTTGTTCACCAAATTTGATAAAACATGCTCCGTAGAGAGATCAAATGTGTATTTAGTAAACAAAAGTAGTTAACTTGGGCCAATCAAAAGGGTTTATATAATAAGAGAAAAGTCTCAATCATTATTGGATCATCCTCGTATTTACACTATGTACAGAGTTTGTGAATTCTCCGTACATCGAGCCGACTGCGAGCGGGCTACCCAACCCTACTCCAGTGGAGGGGGAGGTACGATTTATCCAGGCTCCAGATCAGTCAGTTGTTAGCAGACGCACACCGAGACAGGCGACGACGCACCTGTCTCGGCGTGCGTCTGTTAACAACGGAGTGTTGACTCACTCGCTCGATGTTGATTTAAAAATCTATGTACAAGCTTTTTACAGTCATTCATGATGCATAAACCATTTGCAGCCATTTTCTGTTTCCGTATGACGTTAGCTATTATTGGGACGATGAAACACTTTCATCCATGCATGTATCACTAGAATTGTTTAAAGGCATATCTATTACAGATAACGTTATATATACAATTGTACATGTACATGTAATAAAATAAATTCTGTTTTAAACACATGACCAAGCAAGAGACAACTATTTAAACAAATACTGCGTTGTTGATATTCTTACTTTATATATGAAATAAAGTAAATGACAATAAGGATGTACCGCAATTGAATAAGCTCGAGTTATAGGACTCGTAGTCTATTGCTGGAACCGGAGCGTCACGTATAGCTTCTCCACGATCTAACAAATAATTAATCCTTTCTCTACATGAAAAAAGTCCAAGAATTAATTACCAAACTTATAACACCGTCATTGTCTCTTTTATTGGAGTTTAAATTTAATTTTACACTACATGATTTGAAGAAATCACATAACGAAAACATGCCCATGCAATAAACAGAGAATGGTTTAGCTTTAAAAAATGAATTTTTTTAGCTGAAATACTGCAAGGACACTCTATCGAGTCCTTGAATACTGTGAAAAAAAGATTGTGGGCGGTTCTAAATATGTTCTGGCGGACATATTTTCGTAATGATTTATAGTGAATAGCGAAATCGCATAATTTAGTAATAAATAAGAAAAAACAAAAATCTGAGAGAGAGAGAGAGAGAGAGAGAGAGAGAGACAGACAGACAGACAGACAGACAGACAGACTCCAGGTGTTCCGATGAAATTATCTGCGTCTCTTAGTGATCAGGTACATTACAGAAATTCGATAATCCTTTCTTGGCCCTTAATTAGATTAGTTGTTGATGATTACCTTCTGCGCGTGCTTGTTAATTGGATTATCGTCTTGGGTGTCATTTAAACGGAAGGTGTCAATTGGTCTGATAATATTATAACAAAGAAAGCGACATCCTTGATCTTTAAATAGAAACAGACACAGAAGCATTTTTTCTTTGATCTTTAATTAGAAATGAATTTAGAAATAAAATAAAAAAAAAATGATCTTTAAATTTCAAAGATCTCAATACTCAATATAAAATTGTACTTCAAAGAACATGCCGAAATTTTATGTTTAAGTATAAAACATGATCTTTCTTAATAGAATTAATTCCGCTGTTTCTTCTGTTGCAGAGTACGTTCGCATATGGGATTATCTTTTTATTCTCTTTCTGTTTTATTTTAATTGTGTTTTTTTTTTATTCCGAAAAGACAGCGACTTTTCTTCAGTCCTATACGGAGTGATTTTGTTATCTAGAAAGACAGTGACTTTCATTTTGGATTTATTGTGTTCTAGTGTTTTGTTTAACTAGTGTATTTTCTGTGCTATAGTGTTTTGTTTACATATTGTGTGTGTTTACTGTGAAATAATGCCGGACTCATTTCAGACAAAAATATAAAGAAGTGGTCAACATACATGTACACGATGACCCCTTTGAGCAATGGAGCTGGTGACTGCTTTTGTAAGAAATGCATTCACCTTCCTTTTGCTATTAAGGGTCATCGGTTTTTACTAACAGAGAAGAAATCAAAGTTAATGGTCGAGCCTAAAATAATCAAGATGTTTCTGTAAGTCAACTATGTTTATCCTTCATTTGATGTAAAACAGACCTTTTATGCCATACAAGCGGATTGAGTTCGCCATTCAAGAGAAATCACAAGTCATATTTAATTCACCTTATAAGTCCTCACAAAAACACAATTTAATAATAAATTAAAATATTATTGATTAAAATTTGGTTCTATAGAATAATTGCAAAGTCAAATGTTTTTAAAAAGTATGTTGAAAATTTAAGGGACGATTACGCTATTCAGTAGAGACGATTGATTTCGCGAAATCAAGCCGATTTCGCATTTCAGTACTACCCCACGGAAATAAACAAAAAGGGACACCACTCTGCCAAATGGGTGCAACGATATACCGTATATTGGACTATAAGCCGGGACGGACCACAGATACCGAGGTTTGTACTAGGATTCACATCCCAGAATGTGATCATCTATTTCTTGGAAAATTACCTGTTACTGTAATGAGCATGCCACGCATCTTTGGCATTGTGGTTAATCAACTTGTTGCTGCTGTCTTGTAGAGTTCCACCAGTTATTTCACAGCAAACCATCTGTCTTGTACCAGCCCAGATGCTCTGTGGTATTAAATACAGTGTCCACTTCAAGAGCCTTATGCACCAGTCATTTGCATCCCCGGCTCCCCCGGGACCGGGGAATAGCGGGGCTTTTAACTTTTCAATTTTTAAAGCCCGGCTAAAAGCCCGGCACTGCCGGGCAAGAGTTTTGGTAAAACCCCTGCTAAAAGCCCCGGCTCCCCAGGGGCTGACAATAACGTGGAACAACAGCTGGGAGTTGTTCTGATGAAACTGAAACATGGGAGAAGGGTCTCATTTTATGCATGTAAATGTTTAGGTGCATTTGGAAATTAAATAAGTACCATAAAGATAATTAAATGTTAAAAATATCATTAAAATCTAATTTGAATTAATGTGACAGTGTATTGGCGGGAAATCATAACCCCGGCAAATCCCCGGCACTGCCGGGACACATCACAGGTTAAAGCCAGGCACTTTAGCCCCGCTATGTCCCCGCTGTCCCCGGCCCCGGGGGAGCCGGGGATACAAATGACTGGTGCATTAGGTCATGTTGGTGACTTGATTCATCTCAACTGAATAAAGGGAACCCATACTTAATAAGTCAGGGCTTGTGAGCCACAGGCTCCTTCAAAGTTCTGTTTTTGTATGACCATACCCCTTTGCTGTATGTTGAACTCAGACTAAAGAATAAATACTTATCAAGCATGTGATCAGATAAGTATTTATAACATTCACAGTTCAACCTCATTATAACACACCTCATTATAACACTGTTTTCAATTTAACATGGCCAGGTCATGTCTCCTGAATGCTAAATTGTCTGTAGTTCTTATAGTAAATAACCTCATTATAACATGGTTTCACTTATAACACGGTCTGTTTCTATGGACCCCAATGATGGCGTTATAATGAGGTTGTACTGATATATAATAAGAGCTGTCGCAGGACAGCGTAGCTCGCCTGACTTGTGCTTTGCCACTAATCTACTAAATCTATGACCAAAGACATTGACTTCAATGTCACTCAGGTGGGTCGTGATGGTACAGCATAAAACTTCAGACCAATAACTACCAACATGCTAAGTTCAACTTGATCCATCTACATATTTGATATAGAATTATATCATAAAATCTAAGTGTGTGACCTTGGCCACAGGTGTGTCCTTGACCTCAAGGTCACCCAGGTGGGTCATGATGGTACAGCATAAAACTTCAGACCAATATCTACCAACATGCAAAGTATCAACTTGATCCATCAACAACTTCAAGAGATATAGACTCATAAAAACTTTAACCAAAAACTTTAACACAAAATTTCAAAGTCCGTGACCTTGACTTCAAGGTCACCCAGGTGGGTCATGATGGTACAGCATAAAACTTCAGACCAATATCTACCAACATGCAAAGTATCAACTTGATCCATCCACAACTTCAAGAGATATAGACTCATAAAAACTTTAACCAAATACTTTAACACAAAATTTCTAAGTCCGTGACCTTGACCTCAAGGTCACCCAGGTGGGTCATGATGGTACAGGATAAAACTTCAGACCAATATCTACCAACATGCAAAGTATCAACTTAATCCATCCACAACTTCAAGAGATATAGACTCATAAAAACTTTAACCAAAAACTTTAACACAAAATTTCTAAGTCTGTGACCTTGACCTCAAGGTCATCCAGGTGGGTCATGATGGTTCAGCATAAAACTTCAGACCAATATCTACCAACATGCAAAGTATCAACTTGATCCATCCACAACTTCAAGAGATATAGACTCATAAAAACTTTAACCAAAAACTTTAACATTTTGAGCAACGCCGACTCCGATGCTAACGCCGACGCCGATGCTAACGCCGACGCCGGGGTGACTGCAATGACACTGGCTATCCGCACGACGGTCGTGCCGATAACACCGCTTATCGGCACGACCGTCGTGCGGATAAGCGGCGTTATCCGCACGACAGGGAAATCGATATCCAAATGTTAAAAATGTCTAGAAATGGATACATTTTAAGTTGATAAATATATTACACTGGCTTCAAAACTGAAACAGAATATTACACATGCAGAATTTTTTTACTTTTTAATTAACAAAATTGTAATTTTGCTGAAATTGGCTTACCTGTGAATTTACCTGTAAAAATCAGTCATGCGTATGCGTAAATGAGAAAGAAATTATGTCAATTATCGTAACCTAAATATTAAAAAAAATGTGGTAATACCAAAAGAATAAACAGCCTTTGATTTTAACAATGAAGTGTGGAAACATTTCAGTTGCACAATTAAATAATTGCAATGATTATATTTTTTTCTCCGTCTGCTGTGATTCAGTTTGCATCAGCTGGATAAAGCAAATCAAACTAGTTTTCTTAGTCATAATTAACAAAAATGTTAATTTCGAATGTATTTCTATATAGCTAAAACCATAATTTATTTATTTAATGGCAAATTAATAGTTTAATGCATTCGTAAGCTTGTAAGAAAATCTTATACTCCCGTCGTGCCGATAGCCAATACCTGTAGCATTGGCTATCCGCACGACGGTCGGGCCGATAACGCCGCTTATCGGCACGACCGTCGTGCGGATAACGCCGCTTATCGGCACGACCGTCGTGCGGATAGCCTCAGCCGACTGCAATAGCTCTTCCTGTACTTTCGTACAGGCGAGCTAAAAATGGTCGGTGGATTTAGTAGTGGTATTGGAGCAAACTCAACAATGCATAAAAACATTGTATGACATGTGGCATTTTCAATCTTTGATTTTGGTTGATGCTATCCAGATCGCTACCCTGCTGGGAAAAAGCCAGCCATCCTGCTCTTCAAGTGAATTGTTTATTGTTTTTCTGTATTGCCATTTCTTTCCTGCTTGATATCTGGGTAGGGATTCTAACATACAGTAAAATTTTTCAACTTAGGGTTATTTTTCAAAGGGGACTTTAATTTCATTTGAAAGAAGGTACAACACAATTTTCAAATAGTGTCATTTATATATATATATATATGTATTGTAGGTTCTCAAGATAATTCTAAGTACACACTCCAGTAGGAAAAAAGAAGGGAAAAATCACAACTTTTCATCTCGGCATTTTACAGCCGCCAAAAACATTGTATGGTCAAATCTAATTACCCATAGCTTGAATCATACACCTTAAAGGATCTCAATTCAAAACAAAAATACAGCTAATTATAATATAAACTGTTGATTTATTCATATACAAGAACTCCGCGGAGGTTGATAACGCACCTGCATCGGGCAAAGTCAATAGACCATGAAATATAGTTCAAGGGCACCGGGTCAAGGTGCGTACTTAAAGGGCATGTCAAGGACAATTACTATGCAAGGTTTCAGACTCGCAGCTATCTCTGATGTCGAGAAAACCAAACTTTGACGTAAAAATTTTCAAAGTCAGTGGACCGTGAAATATAGGTCAGGGGCACCGGTTCAAGGTGCGTGCTTGAAGGGCATGTCAAGGACAATTACTATGCAAGGTTTCAGACTCGCAGCTATCTCTGATGTCGAGAAAACCAAATTTCGACGTAAAAATTTTCAAAGTCAGTGGACCGTGAAATATAGGTCAAGGGCACTGGGTTAAGGTGCTTGCTTGAAGGGTATGTCAAGGACAATTACTATGCAAGGTTTCAGACTTGCAGCTATCTCTGATGTCGAGAAAACCAAACTTCGACGTAAAAAATTTCAAAGTCAGTGGACCGTGAAATATAGGTCAAGGGCACCGGGTTACGGACGAACGAACGAACGAACGAACGGACGAACGAACGAACGTACGGACGGACGGAAATTTGAACTCCTATATCGCACCCTGCTATAAGCAGGTGTGATAAAAATCACAGGTTTCGAAACATACTACCCAGCTATCTGGACATGATAATAAAAGTAATTAAAATAATGTCTTCAAAAATCCCTTTCAGGCCATTCAAACATACTGTAAATTTAGAAATTTTCGCTTGACTTTTATTTCGCTAACATTTTGTTTCAAAGTTATTCGTTAGGTCTTAAATTCGTGAATGAGTTTCCTGTAGTCTTTATGGCTTATAGTAATTCTTTATAAGTAGGAACTTTAAATTTGCAAGGCAACAAATTCGCAAGTATTCGCGAAAATTAAGTTCTCACAAACATTTCCAAACTTATAGTATCTGAAACATATTTCCTCCATATACATATAAAAGCATACAAGACCAAAACTTCAGATCAAATAGCATCATGTTGATATCCTGATCAGTTGAGTTGTGGCACACATGTCAATCAACTTTTTAAACTTCCTGGGTACCATCAGGAAAACATGTCCGTGCAATATATACCCCCTTAAACCCCACTTTTATATAGTAAAACTGGGGTTTGTAGGGGTATACCTATTTTTCTTATTTTTGCTCCAAAGCATAGATTGTGGGTACTCGTTAGAACTGCCTCAGTGAGGCGGTTCTAACGTGTACCCACAATCTATGTTTTGAGCAAAAATAAGAAAAATATCAAAAATTTTCTTCTAAAAATTTTCATTTTTTTACAACTTTAAAACTCACTGTGTATTGCATGGGCATGTTTTCGTTATGTTACCAGTATTATGGAGAGCTTTATGTCTGTCTGACATATGTGTCCTGCTCGAGTATAGAACATGTAACGAGTACCAACAATCTATCCCTTGCGAAAAAAAGCCGGCTTTTCTACAGCTTCTGCGCAGCTTTAAAAGCTTCGCAAAAGCCGGCGGTATTGGCACCTGCGTATTTCCTGTAGAAAAGCTAGCTTTTCCGCAGAGCTGTAGAAAAGCCGGCTTTTGCGAAGCTTCTGCGAAGCTTTAACGCAGAAAGGCGCGTAAACGCAGCTAGCTGCGTTAATGCAGAAAGCTGCGGAAAAGCCGACTTTTACGCAGGTGCCAATACCGCCGGCTTTTCTACAGCTTTTGCGAAGCTTACATACGCAGAAAGCCGCGTATACGCGGCTAAGAAACGCGACTTTTATAAAAGCCGCGTTTCTAAGCTGCGTTTACGCGGCTTTTAATACAGCCGCGTAAACGCGGCTTTTATAGCTGCGTTTACGCGGCTTTTAATAAACCTGCGTCTTTTAAAAAAATCTGGATAAGAACAGACAAACAAAAATTTCAAAAAGGTTTGAAACAATATCAAATAGAATTTTAATATAAAAAGAACAGAACTGGATAAAAAAAAGTGACAAAGTAACATCAGACAGGTGACTAGAAAACATACTAGCAAATAAGAACAGACAAACACAAGTTTGAAAAGAAAACAAAATAAGCACATGTAAATTTTTTATGTTTGTGGATCATGCTTATGTTTGTGGATCATGCTTACCTTCCGGAAGTAGATCAGCAACCTGGCTCAGTGGTAGAGCATCAAGGGCCAGAGTGAGTGGTAGAAGGTTTGTGACATTGTGTTGCATCCTTTGGTACAAGATTTTAATCTTTATTGAACTAGTTAAGTGGCAATTAGGAAGGGATGACATGTCTAGGAAGTTTGAAGCCAAACATTACTTAAGGAATACTTTTTCAGATACATACCTTAATTGTAGTTGATAGTCTGCTGGAATAACACATCTATACTATGTATGAATAACTGGGAATAAAAGGCTGATCTGAGAATCTCTCCACAGTTATTCAAAATTGATTGTGTATTTAGCAGGGAAACATCATATTCCAGCTCATGTGTGTGTTTTTCTTTGGTCTTACATGTAAGTAAAATGTATAATAAAGTTTACTGAAATAGCTGAAGTAAATAAATTTCTTACCTGAGAATCCACAGCAATTTCAAACAGTATGTATAAAATTTAAAAATCACTCCTTTTCTCTTCAATTGTCAGCCTATAAATGATGCTCAAAAGTGTTTTTGAAACAGATTTCTTTGCCAGATGCCCCCCTCAGGTAAAATTGCCATAGCAACAAGATAAAACTGCTTAATATTACATAAGACCTGACTATGGTTGAAGAAATACGCAGCTCTGCGTAAAAGCTGCGTATTATTCATTTTCAGCTCAAATTATTTCAAATTTAAAAGAACAGGAATTATCGAGCTTTTCAACAGCTAATAAATGAAGAAACACAGCTATTTGAAAAAGACACACCTTTTCTGCATGCTACCTTAAGTTAAAAAAGTTAATTTTTTCTACAGCCCCTATTTATAAATGCAGAAAAGTTGGAGAAAAGCCAGCTTTTACAAAGCTTTCAAGAAGAGCTGTAATACTATACAGAAGCTTTATTGAAAAGTTTAATACGCGGCTTCAAAAAGCTGCAGAAAAGCTGCGTCTTAATGTTTTTTAATAGTCTGATTTGAAATTTCACTAATACGCAGCTTTTCTACAGCTTTCAAGAGCTGTAGATTAAACCTGTTTTGAAAAAAAAAATAATATCCAGCTTTTCTACAGCTTCTATACCTAAAGACACGGCTTTTTCAGATATCCAAATTAAATATACAGCTTCAACGCAGCTCACTTAAAAAAAGTACAACTTTTCTGCAGCTCACTGAAAAAAACGCAGCTAAAACGCAGGTCTAAAATAGAAACGCGCCTTTTCTACAGCTTTGAAAAAGAAACGCAGAAAAGCTGCGGAAAAGCCGGCTTTTCTGCAGCTTTTATACAGAGCCGCGTTTAATTTTCGCAAGGGATATTTTGGAGCAAAAATAAGAAAAATTGGTATACCCCTGCTAACCCTAGTTTTTCTACATAAAAGTAGGGTTCAAGGGGTTATTTATTGCATGGATATGTTTTCATGATGATGCTCTACCACTGAGAAACCATGTTTCCCCCTCCGACATCACTTAAAAATACGCAAAAAAGGAATGTTTTTTTCCCCACAAGCTTGACTTATAAAGGTACTTGGGAAAATTGAGGAAAAGTTCTAGCCTCACAATGATTGAATCTTTTTTGCAACCTGCCGTGTGCTAATATTGTTCTCTGTTACAACCAATTAAACATTGCAATTCTGAATCCTATTTATGGTGCTATAAATTGTGCATTGTATATTTAAGATGTATCTAGCAGTGAATTGTTGAGTAAGAATTCTCTGTTTGGAGGTCAGTTGTAAAGAGGATCAAATCACAAGCACGTAGCGTGATTTGTATTCTTACAACTGACCAATAAACAACAAACAGTGAATTATTACTCAACAATTCACACACTTGAGCGGATCTAGTTCGATTCTAACACAAAAGGAATAAAAGTCGCTGAAACAGTTGATATCATTCAGCTCTCTGCCATTGCATTATAATACCCCGCCACATACAACTGGTAAAGAAATCTAATGACTTTTTTCAATTCTCCCTTCTCCACCTTTCATCCTGTTCCTAACAGTAAAATCTGTTTTCAAAGGATGTGTAGACCCTTTGTAGTAAAAAATGACCTAAGTAACCCCAGGACTTTTGTCATAGTAGCAGTACAGAGCTGTGTCACGTAAAAAGACAAAATAGCCAATAACCATTTTTGAATGGACAGTTTATTTCATTTAATAGGATGCAATGCTCCATAATAAATCTAGATGATAATTCGTCTTCTTAATAACTCTAAAGCTTATGGTAATGATGTTTATAAAGATAAAACATCAAAAAATTCATTATGGCATATTCTTCCTTTTCTCTGGACATGGCCATTTAGTGTACCAAAATAGAAAAGAAAACATCTTTTGATGTAAAGTTTTGACCTCCTGATTTCAAGGACATTTAGTGATCAAAAGAACCAGAGGACCAATGGTCCTGTAAACGCTCACCTGAGATCTGCTACATATGCAAATAAACATGTTTAAATATTATGGTATTTAGCCCCAGTGCAGGGGCAGATGAAGCCCTTGGGCCATTTGTTTTCAGAATAAGCAATATTCTGTCCATTTGCCAATTTCTATTTTATTTATTCCCTTCAAATGACATGTTAACAGTTTTCCCCATTCTAATACATTGGCAACCTATGTTGACCTTGTAGTCAAATAGATCAAGGTCTCCAAAGGGTCATGATTTATATACACATTGTAGTACTTTAGCCATAAATGCTTCATGCCAAGTTTCTTTGAAATCGGTCCACCGGTTCCGGAGAAGAAGATTTTTGAAGGGTTTTTACCATATATGGGCATGGCGGCCATCTTGGTCATGTGACCTAGATTATTTACATATACATTGGTTACCCCATCCTATAGATGCTTCACATAAAATTTGGCTTTGATTGGCCAAGTGGTTTCAGAGGAGAAGATGTTTGAATATTTTGGAAATATACATGCATACTGCCCCAGGGTGGGGGCATATGAGCTCCTGGGGACCAATCTTTTTCAGAATCATTAATATTCAGTCCTACTGTGCATTTCCTGCAAGACTTTCACTTTAAATGACATTTAAAAGTTTTCCCCATTCAAATGCATTGGCGACCTATGTTGACCTTGCCGTAAAAAAGGTCAAGGTCATCCTAAGGTCATTATTTATATATACATTGTGGACCTTGAGTCACTAGTGCTACATGCCAAGTTTCAAGATCCTAGGCCTTTGGGTTCTGGAGAAGAAGATTTTTATAAGGTTTTTACCATATATGGGCATGGCGGCCATCTTGGTCATGTGACCTGGACTATTTATATATACATTGATTCCCCCTTCCTATAGATGCTTCATATAAAATTTGGCTTTGATTGGCCAAGCGGTTTCAGAGGAGAAGATGTTTGAATATTTTGGAAATATACATGTATATTGCCCCGGGGTGGGGGCACTTTAGCCCCTGGGGTCCAATTTTTTTCAGAATCATAAATAGTCAGTCCTTCTGCCCATTTCCTGCAAGACATTCACTTTAAATGACATTTTAAAAGTTTTCCCCATTCAAATGCATTGGCGACCTATGTTGACCTTGCTGTAAAATAGGTCAAGGTCATCCTAAGGTCATTATTTATATACACATTGTGGACCTTAAGTCACTTATGCTACATGCCAAGTTTCAAGATCCTAGGCCTTTGGGTTCTGGAGAAGAAGATTTTTAAAGGATTTTACCATATATGAGCATGGCGGCCATCTTGGTCATGTGACCTGGATTATTTATATACACATTGGTTCCCCCTTCCTATAGATGCTTCACATAAAATTTGGCTTTGATTGGCCAAGCGGTTTCAGAGGAGAAGATCTTTGAAAATGGTGGACGACGACGACGACGACGACGGACGACGGACGACGGACGACGGACGGACGCCGGATCATGGCCATCCTATAAGCTCACCTGTGAGCCTACGGCTCAGGTGAGCTAAAAATGTCACAGCTGTTTTTGTTGAAATTCGAGCCGCTTGTCAAACTTTGACAATGTGACCGTTATCTAATTGTGAATGGCCACAGTAGGAAAAATCATTAGATTATGGAATCAGTTGTATTTGACTGTGATGCAGGTATTTGCACACATTTTATGATTTATTACGTTTGTTATGCGCTAAAATGACATTACACCGTCTAATGTTGCTTGGTCACAAATGATACCAAAATGGCACAAAGCAACATCATGCTTATTCGCCCAGTGAATTGTTGCACAATATAACACTTTTTATAATCATTGCCGGGGGCCATATAGGCGAGGTGTTTTAGGATATCATATAAATATAAACTCGTATACAAATGAAATTCTGCTTACAAAAATACAGCTCTAAAAATAAGAATGTAGACTCAATTATGATTTACTCTCTCTCTCCCCCCCCCCACCCCCCCCATACATAAGCACATTTCATTGGCGAGAGTGGTGCCCTAGTGGTTGAGCATTAGAGCGAACCTAGGCCCTGAGTTATGTCCTTCAGCAAGACATAGTATACTCTCCCATAGTACTCATCAACATTATGACAACATCAGTATATTGCATGGCATGTTTTCGTAATGATATAAGGGAAGCAGCAGCTCCATCACAAATATGACTGAAACACTATTGGTTTTGCTTGATGTTTTTTTGTGTTGAAGAACTAAAGATTTAACATCCCAGACAACAATGTTTCAGTCAGGTTGGGACCAAGCCACTGCTTCCTGGGTATTGACCAGTACTCTGGGGAGTTACTGTGTCTTGCTCAAGGGCACAATACAGTGTCCTGAGTAGGAATCCAACCCTGGACCTTTTGATTCAGTGTGATGCTCTACCACCAGGCCACCGTGTTCCCACAAACCAAAACATAGGTTTTTATGAAGAAATAAGAAAAATAATTCATTAATTATCATCTAACACTCCCTTTATCTAGTCTCCTGGACTCATTAAACATTAACATTCCCATCATCACCCGTTTCCATAGGTTCTTCATCATCAACAGCTGATTTATCATTGTCATTCCCTGACCCTTCCACTGGAACTCCATCTACACCCATTTGTTCCTCTTCTTTGGTCTTGCTATCTTTATCCATAGTTTCCTTATCACAGGTTTCTTGTACTGTTTTCTCTGTATCTTGTACTTCTTTCTCAGCATTATTATCTGATTTATTTTCTGTTTTCTTCACAGTCTTGTCTTTAGAGCTTATAACATCATCAATTTCATCAGAGCATACATCATCATTGGCACTTTTAACTCTTTTGTAACTAACTTTTTCTTTCTCAATATTCTCAGTATCCCCACTCTGTCCTGTCACAGATTTTCCAGCATTGTCCTTCTGCCCCTTGCCCTGATCCCTATCCCCATTTTCACCCATCATAAAGTCTCGGATTTCTCTGTTTCTTTCTTCTTCAGCTTCTTCTTCTTCTTCCTTATCTTCCCCATCTTTAGTTTTACCATTTCTTTTCCAATATCCTGCTTCTTGACTTTCATCAGCATCTGGTGTCTGAAAATCTTCCGGTTCTGAATCAGACATGTCATGCAGTACTCTTAAGTTTCCTTTCCTTTTGGCCCCTGAAACTTTGTCTTTATTGCCTCCCTTTTCTGTATTTTCTTTTCCTTCACCTTCACTATCATCATTCTCAAATGGCAAAGTGTCTGCTAACAAATCCATCTTATCATACTGAACCATTGTAGCATCTTGGTCTGAGTCGCTTTCTGAATCATACTTTGTGACATACCTTGAGGGTCCATGTTTAACCTTAATTACATTTTCTGGACTGGCTGATGCTGTTTTCTTTGTTTTTCCACTGCATGTTTTCTGTTTCTCCATTAATTCTTCATAGTAATCTAGAACACTCTCACGTTCTTTATCGTCTCGTAAAACACCAATCCAGTATTTTACACAGCTGTCAATTAGGTTAGTCAGAGTTTGTTCCACAATGCCTTCATGCAATACAAACTTAACGAAGTTTGCTTTAAGATGTTCAAAGTCAAATTCTCCCAATGATTTCAAAATCCTGGTGATGCGTAAGTAGTTATGGTAGGAGCTGAAAATTGATACAAAACATGTTATTTCTTTCATTACGAAAACTTGCTCATGCAATATATTTCATTACGAAAACTTGCTCATGCAATATATTTCATTACGAAAAGGGCACAAGTAGGCAAAGATCAGGAAAAGGCGCAATCAGAAAGAGATTCCCACTCCAAAAACCGAGATGGGAAAAAACCAAACCAACAATCAGGCACTTATACCATGAAACATATCGTAAGCCGAATGAGCAGCTATTTTCCCAATAGGTGGCCACTCAATTACCTTAACTTAATTAAAAATATGAAAACATACATAAGGCGCCAACAGCACAAAAAATTTTAAACACCAAGACATAAAACAAAAAGAACCACCACAGAAGTATCGCCTTGGAACGATCAGTAACACAAAGTTACTGGCGGGCTTAAACCGATTTTACAGGTACCTAACCTCACCTTCAGCTATTGCTCATGCAATATATAGTGATTTTTAAAGTTGTAAAAATGAAAATTTTCAGTAGATTTTTTTTTTATATTTTCTTATTTTTGCTCAAAACATAGATTGTGGGTACACTTTAGAACCGCCTCGGCGAGGAGGTTCTAACGAGTACCCACAATCTATGGTTTGGAGCAAAAATAAGAAAAAAAGGTATACCCCTGTCAACCCCAGTTTTGCTATATAAAAGTGGGGTTCAAGGGGGTATATATTGCACGGACATGTTTTCCTGATGGATACTTTCATTACTGGTCGAGCAGTACTTTATTGTTAATTTCCCTGGACCCTCCTTTCACATTTACCTATTTCACGTACTATTTAGTGAAGTTTGGGTAATTGAAATATACGCTCACTCAGCTAGCAATTTGTTCTCTTTGTATCGGTACATTATATGTGTCTTTTTGGATTTTCACCTGGGCTTCAGACCCCAAGGTTATTAAACTTTTGTCATGCTCAACTCAGCTGAGCATGAAATTTCCACTGCTCATAAATACAGAAATAACCAAAATTGGTTAAAAATTCAGGCTTAGATTAGCTGAGCCTGTAATTTATCCTGCTGATAAATGTTAAAATGCCAACAATTGTTGGCATTTTAACATTTATCAGCAGGATAAATTTTAGCCTCAGCTGAGCTGAGCTGAGCCTGAAAACAGTTTTATAACCTCAGGACCTGGTTGGGACTTTGGTTCTGATTGCACCAGTTCCTGATCATTGCTTACTTTTACCTTTTCAGCTAAAAATAGTGTCAATTACACAGCCATACCTGTTTAAATGTTTGAATCTAGCTTTCCAGTTTTCAGCTCTCTCTATTTCTCCATTGGCTTCATTCTTCAGCACCATACCATAGAAATCCAACATCATCTTGTAGGATGTCAGGATTCTCTTTTTGGCTGTCTTATTCTTGGTTAGCTTCTGCAATTATGATAAATATATATGCTACTGAATTAATTTCATATATATATCATCAATAAACGTGAACTTTAAACAGCTTGTAAATCAAAGGCATTTTTTATCAGGAAAACATGCCCATGAAAAGTATACCCCCTTGAACCCCACTTTTATGCAGAAAAACTGGGGTTTGCAGGGGTATATCTAATTTTCTTATTTTTGCTCCAAAACATAGATTGTGGGTACTCGTTCGAACCTCCTTACCAAAGCAGTTCTAACGTGTACCCACAATCTATGTTTTGGAGCAAAAATAAGAAAAATATCAAAACATTTCTACTGAAAATTTTCATTTTTTACAACTTTTAAAAATCCCTGTATATGGCAAGGGCAAGTTTTCGTAATGTCACGAATGTATTCTATTTTAAAAAGCCTGCCAATAACAGAAAATGGTTTCTGCTTCTTTTGCCTTTCCCATATGACATAAGACTCAATGCAGCTAACCATTACAAAAACACGCCCATGCAATATACAGAGATTTTTCTGTTTGTAAAAATGAAAATTTGTAAAAATGAAAATTTTCACTTGAAAAATTTTGATATTTGCAATAGTTTTGCTCAAAACATAGATCATGAGTACACGTTAGAACTGCCTCCAACAAGTACTTACAATGTATGTTTTGCTATAAAAGTGGGGTTTACGGGGGGTATACATAATATGGACAGGTTTTCCTGATGGCTATCGTCCATAGTTTATAAAGGGTCAATAATGAGGGTCTGTTACGCAAAATTGCCCAATATGGCCCATACTCTCTCCCTTTGAATGTTTGCACTGCTTCCAAAGGATCTAACTTGAATCTTACATCTTCTAAAAGATAATATCAAGAGCACAACTTTACACAATTTATTATTATTAAGATATTTGCAAAGATACATTTACCTCTATTTCATGTAGCTGAAGCTCTTGTGCATGCCAGTTCATGCCTGTGTCTCGAATAGGGAATAACCTGAAATAGACATGTATTACAAAACCAATAACAGTAAAGTTTTACTTTTATCTATCTATCTCTTTATACTACCCTCGGGGACATTCTAGGCATCTTTGGGGTCCATAGAAGCAGGCCATTTTATATCTGAAACTCTGTTATAATGAGGTTACTTACTATAGACATGTAGCAAAATAATCAATGTGGGAGGCATGACATGACTGTTTTATAGAAAACCACATTACAGTGAGGTATGTTATAATGTGGTTGAAGTCAGACTGAGGTTGTAATCCAAACAGAAATGAGCCACATCTTGAGAAAACCCAATTTTTGTCTATGCGAAAACAAAGGTGCAGATCAGCTTCTCAGTATCTGCGAAGCTGATCAGCACCTTTGTGTTCGCTACACGGATAGTACAATTTCTCTTCTTAAATCCGAAATTTCAAGCTTCCAGCCTGCTTCTGTGACTGCACAGGTTGGTTTGTGTCAGACCTGGTCGAAAACCACAAAGACTGGTTGTCCCGCGTCGCAGCTCAAATGGTAGTACCTGTTTGAGAAGACAGAAACCAAGAATAATAACTTTTAACTTTGTATTTTAGTCATTTTGTTTGCATAAACTTTGACCATTCTTTTACAACCGCGCAAATACCAGCTTAGCAATTCACAAGTTTCAGACATCTCAAAATCAGTTGTCAGAGACAAGAAATTAACAGTCCACAACAGTCATCCAGGTGCAATTTAAATATAGAAAAAAAATGTTCATTTCTTTAAAAATGACCAAAAGCTGTCAAACAATCACCTTGGTCTGTTTCATTATTTTCTAACAACCGATGAAATTTTTGAAAAGAGAAATCAACATCTGTCAATTCCATCTTACTGTGACCAATCAGAGGTATATGAGGTGATGATGTACATTTCAAGGTTGACACGAAATTTCCATTTCATGTTTATGACAACTAGTTAAGAGATGCTTGAAACACCTGGATTGCTAAGCTGCTATTTGTGTGGTTGTAAATAATTATTATTATATGTACTTCTTTTTCTTTCCACAATAAGATCAACTTACCATTGAATATACCCATGGTGTATTTCAAGTTTTTTATAGTCCCCATACCACTTCGCGTGGATTCCATCTATAAAATCACCTAAAATGAAACAGCAAATGAGCCGCATCATTAGAAAACATTTTGCTCATGCAAAAACAAAGGCGCAGATCAGCTTCGCAGTTACACGAAGCTGATCAGCGCCTTTATTTTCGCTACACTGATAGTACAATTCCTCTGCTTTCTAAAACAAAACTTCCAGCCTCTAGCCATCTTCTGTGCTTGTAAAGCTTGGTTTATGTTGGACCTGTTCAGTAACCACATTTTGGTTTTCTCATGACACAGCTCAAATTATCTGACAAAAGAGCCGCCTCGTGGGAAAACCAACGATGTGGTTTCCGAACAGGTCCGACAAAAACCGTCCTGTACAAGCACTGAAAAGAGCTAGAAGCTTGAAATATCGGATTTAAGTAGGAGAGGAATTGTACTATCCGAGTAGCGAAAACAAAGGCGCTGATCAGCTTACCGCGAAGCTGATCTGCGTCTTTGTTTTCGCCTATGCAAATTGTTGGTTTTCCGATGAGGCGGCTCAAAAGGAGATAGATGCAATAAACAAATCAAATTTGGTATTTTGTGATAATGAGTGATAATTTCAGTTGGTTCTTCATATCTATTTTAAGCTAAGCACACATGAAAACCCTACTTATTAATGTTAGTATGTAAACAAGACAAAGGGGATTTGCTGAGTTTGGCATACATATACAATTACACATGTAGTTAACATCATTCTGCCTTCTTTAAAACTGTTAGGAGTGCATTTAAAGACCCCAGTAAGTACTTATATCAGGACATTGGAAAGTGAAAGTTGTTGGCCCCACTATGCCTCTTAACAGTGTGGAAAACTGGCCCTGGGTACAAATAATGTGCATTAAATCGGAATTATCCAACAGATTACAGTCGAAAAAAGAACCAGAGGACCAATGGTCCTGTAAACGCTCACCTGAGATCTGGCTACATGTATATTGACCAATAAACAGGTTTGAATATTATGGTATATAGCCTCAGTGTCGGGGCATATGAAGCTCTGGTGCCATCTTTTTCAGAATAATCAATATTCTGTCCATTTGCCATTTTTCTGCACATTTTTCCCCTTCAAATGACATTTTAACAGTTTTCCCTATTCAAATGCATATGCAACCGATGTTGACCTTACCCTAAAACAGGTCAAGGTCATCACAGGGTCATGACTGATATTCACATTGTCATACATTACTCCCTATATTACATGCCAAGTTTCCTTCAAGTTTGTTCATCTGTACCGGAGAAAAAGATTTTTGAAGGGTTTTTCGCATATATGGGCATGGCGGCCATCTTGGCCAAGTGACCTGGATTATTTATAAACACATTGGTTCCCACTTTGTACAGATGTTTCCTATAAAATTTGGCTTTGATTGGCCAAGTGGTTTCAGAGAAGATGTTTGATTATTATGATCATATACATGTAAATAGGGGCAGACAACCCTATAGAGACAAAAAAAAAAAAAAAATAAAAATAATAATATTCTGTCCATTTGCATACTCCCAGCCAACAAGTTTCCTCCCATTTAATTACATTTTACTAATTATCCCCATTCAAATGCATGGGCAACCTATGCTGACCTTGCCCTAAAATAGGTCAAGGTCATCCAAGGGTCATGATTTATATACATGTAAACTTTATAGAGCTCCATTTCCTGATGTGTCATGCCAAGTTTCAGAATCATAGGCCTTCTTATTCTGGAGCAGAAGATTTTTTAAGTTTTTTGCTATTTATAGCCATGGTGGCCATCTTGGTCATGTGACCTGAACCATTTATACAAACTTTTGTTCCTCCTTCCTAAGTCTGCTCCACATGAAGTTTGGCTTTGATTGGCCATGGTTTCAGAGAAGATCTTTGAAATTGTGAATGGCGACTGATGGATGATGATGGATGACGGACGCTAGATGATGGGTATACTATAAGCTCAACTGGCTAGCCTTCGGCTCAGGTGAGCTAAAAAGTAAACGCCTACCATCTGGTTTAGAAGGTATCTGGTTCATGTAGAATTGGTAGTTCTCATCCCATTTTTCATGGTCTTTCTTGCCCTGTAATAGAAATACATCTCATTCTCAGAATACTTACTATAGGTTCTACACACACTGATCTACTTCAACTTCAATGGTGATTCTTGTCAAAATCCGCTTGGCATACATCTAAACTTAAACCTTAATCTTAACTGTGCTGTACAAACTCAGAATGTGTAAGCATGAATTTTCAGAATGAGGAAGAAAAGAGATAATTAAAATAGTGTTTTCTGAGGAAAACTATGACCCCCCCCCCCCCCCCCCCCACAACCGTTTAGTAATTGAAGTGTAGTAACCTTGTGATATGAAGTTTTTCTATGGAAGACACCATGCCCATCTTGTGGTGTGATAGTTTAAACTTGTTTTGGACCCTGTCTAAAATTAGGTCACGATCACCAAATTCTTATAAACTCTGAACCTCCTCACAACAATGCTTCTGTGCAAGTTTGGTTAAAATCCATCAATTGGTTTACAAGTTATCGCGTCCGAAAGACTAATTTCAACAGCTATGGAGTAGTGACCTTGGAAATTAGGTCAAGGTCACCAAAATCTTATCAACTCTGAGCCTCCTCCCAACAATAATTCTGTGCAAGTTTGGTCAAAATCCATCAATTAGTTTACAAGATATCACGTCAGAAAGACTAATTTCAACAGTTTTTGACTAGTGACCTTGGAAATTAGGCCAAGATCACCAAAATCTTATCAACTCTGAGCCTCCTCCCAACAATGCTTCTGTGCAAGTTTGGTCAAAATCCATCACTAATTTCAACAGTTTTTATGGACTCGTGACCTTGAATATTTGGTCAAGGTCATCAAAATCTAACCAACTCTGAGCCTCCCCCCAACAATGCTTCTGTGCAAGTTTGGTCAAAATTCATCAAACTGTTTACAAGATATTGCTTTGGAAATACTAATTTCAACAGTTTTTATGGACTCACAACCTTGAAAATTAGGTCAAGGTCACCAAAATCTAATCAACTCTGAGACTCCTCCCAACAATGATTCTGTGCAAGTTTGATCAAAATCTATCAATTGGTTTACAAGATATTGCGTTGGAAAGACTAATTTCAACAGTTTTTATGGACTCGTGACCTTGAAAATTAGGTCAAGATCACCAAAATCTCATCAACTCTGAGCCTCCTCCCAACAATGCTCTTGTGCAAGTTTGGTCAAAATCCATTCATTTGTTCAGAAGATATCGCGTTGGAAAACCTAATTTGATAAGTTTTCAAGGGCTGGTGACCTTGAAAATAAGGTCAAGGTCACCAAAATCTAATCAACTCTTTCCCCCCGCCAAACCATGTATCTATGCAAGTTTGGTCAAAATCCATCCGCTGGTTCAAAAGATATTGCGTCGGAAAGAAGCTATGCAGACGCTGATGGGATCCGCATCCCCCCACCTTCGGTTGGGGGGACATAAATATTTTGCTAAGCTGTTTAAGCAGTGATGTATTATGATAACCTGCCTCACTTTACAGTTTTTATCTACTAGGTGACAAGGTGTGCCAAATTATATAAACTTCAATGCAGCTCATGAGTTTTTAAACAAAGCATCAATTACATCCTTGCTTTTTAGCATACCAATTTGTGTATTGTCAATTTGATGTTTCACCAGTAAAATATTCTGATTCTGATTCTGTGTGCTAATTAAACAAAAAAAAATAAAAAAAAAAAAAAAAAAAAAAAAAAAAAAATACAGCCAGAAATAAATCACTAATTTTGTCATATCAAAATATTTCTATTGAAATTTTATTTCTTTTTCAGACTAAAAATTCTCTGTATATATTGCATGGACATGTTTTAATAAATGAGCCGCCTCATGGGAAAACCAACAATCTGCATAGGCAAAAACAAAGACGCAGATCAGCTTCGCAGTAACTGCGAAGCTGATCAGCGCCTTTGTTTTCGCTACTCTGATAGTACAATTCCTCTTCTACTTAAATCCGAAATTTCAAGCTTCTAGCTCTTTTCTGTGCTTGTACAGGTCGGTTTGTGTCGGACCTGTTCGGAAACCACATTGTTTGTTTTCCCACGAGACCGCTCAAATACTTACAGGGTATCTATTTCTATATTCCTCTGTATCTCTATATGCACCACGAGTCCAGAAGGAACTCCACATGCTTGAGCTGGGACTGTCTGTAGCTTTACGTTTTTTCTCTGTTGTCTTTGGCTTTCCAGAATCCTTCTGAATATTAAAATAAAAGGATTAATGTTTTATAGGGATTGAAATTAAACATCACAAAAACACCAGGGGGCTCAGGGGTAGAGTGTAGGACTCCCGTCCCAGATTCGATCCTCAGCCGGGTCACCGTTCGTTGTGGCCTTGAGCAAGACACAATTCCACAGCTCCTGATGTAATGGTCAGACATTGATCATCTCAGTACACAGTATTAAATAAATGTAATAAAAAAAACTTAAACCTAACTTCAATATACATGTAATGAAACAGGGGTACACAGGGGTATACATTTTTTCTTATTTTTGTCCTAAAACATCGAGATTGTGGGTATTTGTTAGAACCACCTCATCGAAAAGGCGTTTCTAACATGTAACCACAATCTATGTTTTGGGCAAAAGTATAAAAACTATTTTATAAACTAAAAAAAATCATCTTTTTTTTGTTCTTTTTTATTTGCAAATAAAAAAATCTCCGTAAAAGCATTAGCGAGTTTTCAAAATGGATGATCAGTTTTAACTCATGTTAAGTAGTATTTTTAAGACAAAATGATAAAAAAAAAATCTACGTAAAAGCATTAGCAAGTTTTCAAAATGGATGGTCAGTTTTTACTCATGTGAACTTGAAGTAGTATTTTGCTGTAAATATTAGTTAGTCTATGTAAACATATTCAAAATTAAGCCATTCACCAGGCACCCCATAAATACCGTATTTGTTCTAATTAGCGCACAGTGCGGTTAACTTTTCAAAACAATTTTAAAGTTAAGGTTACAAAATATTGTTCTAATAAGCGCACACTAAGAACCAAAACAATACACTGAGTGATAAAATAAACATGTTAAAATAATTAATGACGATGCCGTTTGAGTGTTTCAATCTTTTCTAAATAGTGTTTTCGCTATTTAAGGTTAAGTTTTAGTGTATAAAATACAGTATTTTTGTGTAAAATTTGTGTATAATACCAATATGCTAGTCGAGCAGTGTGTGCTTGCGCGCATGTTTTTCGGAAACGATCAGGGTGTGCGCTTATTAGAGCTTGTGTACTAATTAGAACGAATACAGTTAGTTGATTATCAGAAAATGTTCAATGTGTGCAAAAATACGAGTAAAACTTACTTCTAGGTAAAGTATAATAATTATTGCTAAAGCACCAGTCATATGCAACCACTTCTCTACCCCACCCCCAACCCCTTTCCGGGGAAGGGTGGAGGATGGCCAGGCTAAAGTGAGGGCAATTAGTTTTTGAGTGTCCTCTCAGAGCAGGGGAAATGACAGGATTTTGACATAAGGATCCTTACTCCAGGGCACAGAAAGCTGAAAAGTCAAAATCCCTGCCCTACACCATAAGTGGGGGAGCAGTGGTTACAAATTATTGGTGCATAATATGGGTGTAAACTATTTTGATATATCTAAAATAAAAAGAGTACAGTAAAAAATCACCTGTAATGAAGAAATGTATAGCTTGTACATCTGATTTCTTATTTATGAGTAAAGTTGAGTAACATGTCTTTCGATTTCATAGCTATATATATCATGACAATCAATATTGGTCAATTAGAAAGGAAGTAAATGAACAAACCAATCAAATGGCAAAATAAATTTTTTGCAAACCTTTGAGAAAAAGTCGCCCATTTTTGACTGTTTCAACTTGTCATCACATTTCTTCTCTTTATTTGTCTTTGACATAATCTTAAATATGGTTAAGTGTCTATGTTATCTTCATGAAAACGTGTTTTGAAGCCCAAATGAATAGTAAAATCATGTGTTTTGGCCAAAGCACCTCCAAAAACCGGAAGTAAATAAAAGTAAAGGTGCGACTAGTAACCGGTATCAAGAAATAAAAATCCGGAACCTATGCCAGAATCGGGTTCAGGACAACTCGGCCCAAAGACAACTCGGCCCTGGACAACTCGGCCCATGTAAATCTCGAAATAAGACAACTCGGCCCAATTCATAAAACAACTCGGCCCAGATCAAAAGACAACTCGGCCCAGTATTTTTGGTTCGGAGTATTCAGTTTTGCTAGTGCCTTTCTGATCTGAAATGTTTTTAGTAGTAAATAGTCGTGCGGACCAACAAGGAAACAAACGGTTTAAAGTAGTACTCAAAAAGACCGATGAACAATCGGACACTCAGACAAGATAGCAAAACTTAAAGCCTCTTCTATGATCGTACAGCCAGGTTTGTATCTAAGCAAGTTGAAATAATATCGTTTTTACATGACTTAATTAAATTCAAATTAACAGCGCTTGCACATGCACCGTGTAATGTATACCCCCTTGGATCCCTCTTTTATATAGCAAACTGGGGTTCACAGGGGTATTATTCTTATTTTTGATCCTAAATCTGAATAGTCTGAATCTGAATAGTTTACTGGTGACACGCCAAATGACATTATTTCAACGGGATGTTCCCGTTTCGCCTACTCCCATTTCGCCTACTCCCATTTCGCCTATGATTTGTCCCGTTTCGCCTACTCCCGTTTCGCCTACATCCATTTCGCCTACACCAGAAATGTTCACTATTCCCGTTTCGCCTACTCCCATTTCGCCTACACCAGAAATGTTCACTATTCCCGTTTCGCCTACTCATTCAATATAGATGAATAACAAGAATGTTGTTTTAAATCATGATATGTATTTAACATGTTTAAATATATATGCAAATACATTGTAAAATTTAAGATTTTCATATTTTTTATTCTATTTACTTATTTATTTTATTTTTGTTTGTGAAGAAAATGACACTTTAATGGGCTTGTGCAAACATATAAACATTGCAAACTTATTAATTAGTGATCTAAATTACATTTGTTTATTTTATAACATTTAATAATTTTATTTTATTGACTTATCTTTTTTGTATGTGACGAAAATGATTATTTAGTGGGCTTGTGCAAACATATAAACATTGCATTAATAAGTGATCTAAATTAAATTTGTTTATTTCAACAATTAAAACAAATGTACATTACTCACATCTTTACATGTATATTCACTACAAAACATGTAGAATACAAATAAATGATAATAAATCAAAAAAAAAAATAAATAAATAAGTTAGAAAAAATGATAAGTTTAAAAAAATGTTTGTTGACAAAAAGTGCAGAGTAGGCGAAACGGGAATTGATTGAATGTCCAGAGTAGGCGAAACGGGAGTAGGCGAAATGGGAATAGGCGAAACGGGAGTAGGCGAAATGGGAGTAGGCGAAACGGGACCAAATCATTTCAACAGGGGTTCGGATGGGGGAGAAATTAGTCCCTTGAACGCACGAGTGAAGCGAACTTGGACACACAGTCATCAGACATTTCAACAGAGGAGAAAAGTGAATCAGGGAGGTCATTCAAGTCCCCGAAAGTCTGTGGAAAGAAACTACTTTTGTACGCTTCTTTGCTAGCTGAAGGTATCTGAAAAGCCAAAGAGTGTTGATTTCTACAACGCCTATTCTTTGGGATAAGGTCATCTGTTGGTATTCTGGCTTTGCCCTTTAGACCTCTGCATAGCAATATAAGTCTACTATCCAACACATAGATCATGCGTACTCGGCGAGGCGGTTCTAACTTGTACCCACAATCAATGTTTTGAGAAAAAATATTCAAAATATAAAAAAAATTCCACTGTAAATCTTTGTTTATTGCATGGGCAAGTTTTCGTAATGGTATACGAGGGATTATCAAAAATTACGTGGACTTTTCTTATTACTTAAGATTATACGATACGATTCCATTCAAACTTTCAAACCACATGGACCCATGTAATATGCAACAGTGTGTAAAGTTTCATCACAATCCCTTCGTCCGTTACAAAATCATCATGAAATGAAAGCACTCCGATGACATCAGTGACGTCGACGCAAAAACACTGATTTTGAACCACAAAATGTGGTTTTAAGGCTAATGATTTTTACATTTTTACTGCTCAAATTACCGATCTCCGTATAAAATTATTAATGTATTGCCTTGATTTGAGAATAAATTTAGACTCGGCATATCTATGCTGACTTTTAACATTATAATTTAGAAGTTAGAACATTTTAAATGACCGATATGAATTTCTGATATTTATTAACGTGCATGCAATGTTTCATTTGTAATGCTTTATCAAAGAACCTTGAAGTTTTACCGGGAAATAATAAATTAGGATTTGATTCAAATGGGAATTGTACAATATTGCCGGATGATCTGTGCTGCATGAAATTCAGACATCGCTTAAACATTCTGAAAAAGCAAACATGTATGCCTAAGCAAAACAACGTAGGCGCAGAACCGGTCCACCGTAATTTTTGTGCAAATAAAAATTGTTTTGTTATGGATTCATTAAGACACATGGCACGTTTGGCTGTGATCTGCAAAACCGTTTTGAAGAAAACGCAAAAGAAATACGATATTGCAGTGCCAAGCTTAACGTCATTTCTGACGTGCTCCGTAATGGGGAGGGTGGGGTAAGTAAAAACATCACCAACTGCTAATAAAACGCTTTCGATTAACCAAACTTTCAGAATCTAGTGGATTTAAGCAAGTTTATCGTTAGCTGAAATTTGAATATGGTTACTTGGACCGTTGTCAAGTTATGGGAAAAGTCCACGTAATTTTTGATAACCCCTCGTATTTAGCACATTTTGTTTGTTTTATATAAACTCCATTCTTGCTTATCATCAAGTTTACCGAATATGGTATGGTGATGCAAAAATATTGAGTAGTACTTATATATGTTTTATGTATCTTTTCCTGATCTTTGCCTACTTATACTTGTACCTTTATATATGTTTTATGTAATGGTAAATTCTGCAAATCAAAGAAATCTTATACCAATTAAGACCAAAGAAAGGGCATTAATAAAGCATGCTTATTGGTTAATACCTTTAGCCACACTCATAATTATCTTCTGTTGGTCTTGCTATTTGAATGAACTTTAAACAATGCGCAAACATGCGCGCGCCTTTAACTCAGATTTATCAACTAATGATTATCAAATAATAAGTTCATTATTATGACACCTTTTACTGCACTCATAATTATCTTCTGTCGGCCTTATATTTAAATGAACTTCAAACGATCATGCGCAAACATGCGCCCGCATTTAATCACTCCTTTAATTCGGATTAATTAATTAATTGTCACCAGTTAATACGTTCATTCCTATAACTCTTGATGATGATAGCTGTTTCAAAGCCAAACAATAATGCAATCTCGCTTCATTACTTTTAGGAAACTGAGATTTTTTTTTGTTTTAATGCATTGCCAAATTTAATGCATTGCCAAACACAATAAATATAAAAGTGTATTTTGAATAATGGAAGAAGAAAGAAGACCGACGGAAAGACTGGTGAAGCGGACTGGCGCAGTCGGTAGCGCATCGGACTTTGGGCCGAGGGGTCCCCGGTTCGATCCCCGTCCGGGGCGCCGTCTGTTGTGGCCTTGAGCAAGTCACATTTCCACAGCTCAGTGTATAAAGTGTACATATGTTCTTAGGATAGTCGCAATAAAAGCTCTACAGAGCCTATGTTAGTTGTTGAAGTATGAAGCGACTTTAAATAAAGATTAATTTAAAAAAGAGAGTATTTCTATAGCAATCCTCATTTGGGCCGAGTTGTCTTTTTAACTGGGCCGAGTTGTCTTATGAATTGGGCCGAGTTATCTTAACCCGAGATTTTCCTGGGCCGAGTTGTCCAGGGCCGAGTTGTCTTTGGGCCGAGTTGTCCGTAATTCCCAGAATCCCGGGCCAATTTGAACATTGCGTGTCGGTCCCGGGTCGTTTCGCCCGTGAGTTGTTTCGCCCCTGACTCGTTTTGCCCGTGAATCGTTTCGCCCTGGGTCGTTTCGCCCGTGAGTCGTTTCGCCCTATTTGATGAGTCGTTTCGCCTTCATTTTTCTACCATGCCCAAATGTGTAATCTGGTGTATTATTTTTTATTTACAACTTAAGGATATGTCTTGGGCTGATCATTCATATGATAACTGTCTTTTAGGTATATATACTAAAGGACTTTGGAAACGCCTCACTATAAATTGGTTGCGATGATGATTTGTTTTTCTTTTAGAATACAGGATATTTGTCAAAAAAAAATTCGAACAGAAAAATATTCACCACGTCCAATATGATTTCTGGAAAGAAACGCCAAAAGCCAAGCAAATGCTGTTAGTTGGCTTTCAATTGCGCTAAAACTGTGGTAATAACGTCGCTTGAACGTTTGTGAAGAAAACTTTCATTTTTGCGTGTAAAATGAAACGAATTCGAAAGTTTTAAAGCACAATGAATAGGCACGGACTTGTGTAAAAATTACCCTATTTTTTGTCCCTGTAATCGTATACATGTCTGTGTGTTTTGACCACTTTAGTCTTGACGTCGGCTAAAAACGCTAGCTCCTTAAACGGCATAGAACAAGAGTATTTTTTCTTTCTTGTGCTTAAGGTTGCACGCTATCATTGGCGTCATGGTTTATTCTTTTACCATTTAAAAATACTGATTATTGGAAAGATGTTACTTGTATGAATAACATTTATGTTCTTAATCCTTTTTCAATTTAACATTTCAAGAATGTCGGCCATCGGTCACCGCTAAAGACAAAGCATTCACACATCGCCTTTAATTGACAAACACGATTATTGTCACCCTACGTGTGATTAAAGGCGTAAACATATTAATGGATTATCGCATTAATCAATTGACTTGGACAAATATCACACTTCTGTTAATTATTTGATAAGTTTAGCTGACTGTTCAAATACCAGAAATACCATATCTATCTATCTATCTATCTATCTATCTATCTATCTATCTATCTATCTATCTATCTATCTATCTATCTATCTATCTATCTATCTATCTATCTATCTATCTATCTATCTATCTATCCATCCATCCTTCCTTCCTTCCTTCCTTCCTTCCTTCCTTCCTTCCTTCCTTCCTTCCATCCTTCCTACCTTCCTTCCTTCCTTCCTTATTTTAAGAATACTACTTCACATGAATCTACAGAATTCAGATTCAGAGTCGTTTCGCCCCCAAGTCGTTTCGCCCCCCTGGTATATATATGAAAGGTAGGGTATACTATAAATATAATATAATTACCTTTTCTACATTATTTTGCGTCATGTAAAGACAAAGATGATGCCACTAACTTACAGTAACGTAGCACAAAGGGGTGTAAAGAAGCGCAAAGGGAAAGTGGCGCAAAGGTGGCGATAAGTGGTATAGAATAGAAATAAATCTCATTATTTATCAAATAAAAGGCAGTTGGTACACTTTTATTCATTTAAATCTGCATGTAGGGGTCGGGCGTAACATAATCTGTCAGATTTTTTCTTGTCATTTTTGTAATAAGACAATGGTGATAATAATTGCAAAAGCACTTTACTCTTCTCAACAGGCCTAACCGGTTAGAATTGCTACCTAGAGTGTGGGTTCCAGATTTTACACAAAATGTTACTGAAAGAAACATTGTACAGAACTTTTGACTGCAGACGTATAGGGCAGGTACAAGTCAACCCTGTGGGCAGTCACTCGGAGAATTCCAAGTGCAGCCTGGATCGTACCTCCCCGGAATCGGGGTACCTCCCCGGAATCGGGGAGGATTGCCAGTCCGCAGTCACCAGTGGTCATACATTCAGAGGAATGTGGGTGCTTGGATCGTACACCCTTAGTTTCAGAATCTCATTTGAAGTCGATTAGTCATTGAAAAACAAACCAACGTTTAATTTGACGTATTAAACGAACTGGCTGCTGACGCGACAGAAACAGACAAATCAGTGAATCCTGATAGTGACGATTTTTTTTTCAATCGTATACCTGAACCAGACATTGAATCGCCAAATAGCTGTTAAAATTGCTAATTAGCAGAAGGGTACTTCCAAAAATGCGTCAGATACTGTTCAAGAAGTACCAAGCAGAAGATTGGCCATCTCACAAACAGCTGTGTAAAGCTACCAGATCGCTGCGCAGTGTGGAAGAGTGCTTGTAGATAAACTTTTAGTTCACAAACTTTTATTCACCAGAGCACTTCTAGTTTTATTAACTCTTATTCACTGGAACACAGTTATTTTATTCACAAGAACGTTTTAGAGAGACTTCACTAAGATAGCGACTATGTATTCATGAAGTGAAAACTTTTATCAAAAACCCCAGATTTTACCGTGTGCGCCGATAAGTCAACTAAATTCTAAATTTAGCCACCCACCCCACACCTGAGGTGATGATCAGAAATTGATCGACTCAGTATCAGAAGATAGATAGCGTGACTCTACGAAACAACAACAACAAAAACGATGGCTGATATTGAGCTGTATTGTTGTTGGTATTTTTATTATTATTATTATTATTTTTCATTATTTTTCTTTTTATAGCCTCAACCCTTCAATGTATTATTCTATAGCTATAACTGTAATGGAAAAGGCCCATATAGATATCCATCCGAGAAAAAAAGAAGTCCGGTTTTAAAAGATTGTTTATTCGTCAATATGATTATTTTAGGATGTAAAGCTGTAGACATACAAAAAGTAAATCGATTGTTTTGTCAACTGGGACACTTAAAAGTTTGAAAGTTACT
The DNA here is from genome assembly GCA_964017185.1 of Rugalucina vietnamica. Lineage (NCBI taxonomy): Eukaryota > Metazoa > Mollusca > Bivalvia > Lucinida > Lucinidae > Rugalucina > Rugalucina vietnamica. The sequence continues at coordinate 50,026,143 of OZ024878.1, read as the reverse complement.
AACGTTTCAAATTAAAAAGAATGCTTAGAGGCCATGGGTAGTGATTCGGTCGGCGGTCATCAGTCTGCGGTCTTTGCAAGCCTTAGGCATATTCGTCCCCAATTATTTCGATACAAATTGTTATTTCGGTTTCTAATCTATAAACGACATGCTTAAGACATGATTTCTATCATTGCTTATGCCTGTAGTGCCTGTCTGTTCTTCATAATAATAATAGTTCATCGCGGTTTGTATTTAGCGCTACACTGCCGTGGTCACTTCAATATTTTTTTATGATAACCTTGAAGGTACGAATGAAGCCGAGATAGCCTGATTCTCTTTTCTCTTCTAGTAATCAAGGGCGGGAAAATGATTCGGTATCAATTAAGCATGTCACTAGTTCCTATTCCGAATATATTTACATATAACATAAACCTGATAACGGGAAACCAGCCGATAATGGCAACTATTTTTAGATTATTATTTATAGACCATAAATATTAATAATAACATGAGTAATGCCGTTAAAAGTCTGTAGTGTGTTAAGCATCGGTCTTCTAATCAGACTCTTACAGGTTCGAATCTCGCCGCGTATCCGCTATTCATTCATTTATTTATTTTTTTTTTGTTATCATAATAAGTTTCTTTTATTTCTTCATTCGTTTTTATTCTTCCTTTTTTATGGAGTCTATTTAGCAGTACGCTGAAAAAAGTTGTTCAGTACTGGCGATAACTGGTAGGCCCAGACAGATCAATGTTGCATTATCAAATGAGCCGCGTCTTGAGAAAACCGGATTTTTGCCTATGCGAAAACAAAGGCGCAGATCAGCGCCTTTGTTTTCGCTACACGGATAGAACACTTTCTCTTCTTATTAAATCCGAAATTTCAAGCTTGTATGCTGCTTCTGGGACTGTACATGTCGGTTTGTGTCAGACCTGGTTGGAAACCCCGAAGACCGGTTTTCTCGCGTCGCAGCTCATTAATATTGAATTTTGAAATGATGTTTAACCGTATCTTCAATGGCAAAAAAGATAAATGTATTACATAGGTGTAAATTATGTAAAGTGTATGTTGGGATATCTGATGATTTTCACAAGTGATTGATATCAGCCGATATTTTAACTGTAAATTTCTGATAACTTCTGACGTTTCCATTCACTTGACGTCATTAAAAAGTGTTTCACGTCAGAAATTCTAACGCCTTTAACTCAGTTATTTAAGAAATAACATAAAGTATTGGTGTTCATGTTCTTAAATTTTTTATTTAGAACGTAAAACAGCAGTCACACAGTAGCGTATAACCCAAACGCGCGCCGGGCGTATGAAAAATCTCAACACGCTGAAGATTTTGGACGTATAAAGTTAATTTGTTCCTTTAACTCGCTTTTGCAGTCACACATTAGCGCGTGACTGAGGCGTGCGCCGGACGTATAAAAAATCTCAAAGTTTTGGAGTACGTTTGTCGTACGTCCCAAACACGCTAGGCACGCGCTACTGACGCGCTGTATGCGTTTCATGCGCGCTCCAAGCACGCTTGGCACACGTTAGAAACACGTTCCACACTCGCCCAAACCAGCATCCGGTTAAAATCGAAACGCGCACGTAGCGTATACGACGTGCTTGCAACGTGTGCCCGGCGTGTGCTGGGCGTGTTCGAAACGTATTCAACGTGCCTGTAACGCGCGTGGAACGTACTTGTAGCGTGTAGGTCACACGCCCGACACACGCCCAACTTCTAGAAAATTTTTAAGCATGTTTAAAATTTTATTTAGCCCAAACGCGCACGAAACGCGCGCTGACTTTTAGCGACGCGCGCCGGACGTACACCAAGCGTACCCAGCGCGCGCTTAACGCGCCTTGGACGTGTCTCCGACGTGTGTCTGGCGTATGTGGAAATTTGTATTTTTTCAACACGCCCGGCGCGCGTTTCACTTATACGCTAATGTGTGACTGCTATTTAAAAGGAAGAGTGTACCAAAAATATTTGTGTTTTCAATATTTTTTTTTGTTTTGCATTTTCACCGCCTGCCTCTTCAATGGGAAAATGTACAAAATCAACACACTCGATTAAATATATTTGGTATTCAATTCAAAAAAGTAAAATATCCTCTACGTATATACCCATACCCATACATACACGTCAATCTTGAAAAGTCAGTCGCACATTAACGTACAAGACAAACGCGACCCTGGCGTATGAAAAAAATCTCAACACGCTGAATAAGAAATTTTGCTTCTTAAACTTTAATTACCTATAATATAGGACTTACGGCTAATCAATTACTAGCTATAGAATCTAGTAAAACCACAACATGGAAGTATGGAGAAATCTCCGACCACTTTTGCAACCTCTTGGCGTGATTTGTTTGTTTGAATTGATGCTTTACGTCCCAGTCAACAGCTAAGGTCATGTTGGGGTGTTGCCTCCATTTTACAGGACTTTTACCCAAAATGAGGATGTCATCACATCCAACAAGTGCTTGAAATATAACTATCCAACTAAGACCCAAAAGGCTTATACGTATGGATGGTTTGACTTGAAATGTTTCCTCGGCAGGCTCAGACAAGCGCGGTTAACCAGTAATCAGACGGTCAGTCAGCAATGTATTTAGCTTTACCTGGAGGCACAAGTAGCCTATATCTATTTCTTTAGGCCCCAATGGGAGCGGGGCCCATAGTCTCTATGGTGAAATTAGCAGTCACAAATGATTAGCGTGTGTCTAAGGTGTGTACAGGTCGTATAATAATCTCAGCATGCTGAAAATTTTGGATTGCATGTACTTTTGTTAAGCACACAATACAGTATAGGCGCGTATCAAACGTTTAATGTAACGCGCGTTGAACTTATTCGTTTAAGACACATACCCGAGACACATCGAGCTTTAAGCATGCTGCATGATTAAAAATGCTTTAACGTACACCAAGCGTACAGAACGCACATGTACGAGGTTTGTGGACACCTTGGCTAGCAGGAAAAGTAAAGTGTTGTTGTTTAAGCTTTTTTGTTTTTGTATAAATATAAGCAGCAATATCTTATGAGCATATTTGAGGATTGTGTTTCAATTTGAAGTATCAACACGTTAAATATGACATATTTTCTACTTAAGCGTACGTAGGGCCACACGGAACAGGTGCCAAAACGTCAACAAAATGTGACGATTTTCATATTGTGTTTTTTCCCTGTCAAACGGCACTTAAATATGTTATAACATTAAAATATTTCGTCCTAAAACCATATAACACTGACTTCAGTTTCAGAAAGATTCCGACTTGGCGGCAATGTTGTTTGATTTATGTGAAAAATAAAATCAGAAGCAGACCGAAAAATCTGTTTGAAATAATGGCGTAATTTGACGTCGGAGAACAGCCGACGCCGATTGTATGTTTCGTTAATCACCCACAGATACGATGAAACTGTTACAAACAACAGAAACGCCATCGGTCTGTCAGTTACCATTTAGTTCTAAGTAGTTGTGGCACAGACGATTTTCAGCTGCTCAGAAGTCCACCTATGATGATAAACGGAAGATCACATGTCTGGCATGCTCGCCGCAAGAAATTGTTACACATGTTCAACAGGTGGACGAACAATTTTGCGAGAATTGGTACGGCGTATCTGCATTTGACAGCTGGATACTCAGACATAAAAATGTTGATAGCCAAGGATCTTTTGTTAAAAAAACACCCTGAAACAAATGTATAACGCGCTGGCGGCTTAAAATGTCAATTCTAACACACCTCGCCTATATAGCCAATGGTAAAAAACGTGTTATATTGTGCAACAATTTCACTGGGCGAATAAGCGTGACATTACTTTGCGGCATTTGTGACGTCAGCTATCCCACAAAGCAGCGTTAGACGGTGAAACGTCGTTTTAGCGCTTAACAAACGTAATAAGTGTGTGTAAATACCAGCATTACAGTCAAATATTTGGCGGGATATCTGCAATGCAATGGCGGAAAGCTGAACGATATCGACTGTTTCAGCAACATTTATTCCGTTTATTGTGTGTTAGAATCGAAATAGATCAGCTCAAGTGCGTGAATTGTTGAGTAATAATTCACTGTTTGTCGGTCAGTTCGTGATTTGATCTTCTTTACAACTGACCTCCAAACAGTGAATTATTACTCAACAATTCACTGCTAGAGCTGATCTATTTCTTAAGTAACGTCATATAGAGACGTTGACCTTTGCCCCGCACTCGGTTCGGAAGTGCAGGGAAAAGGCTGTAGATGACGTGTTTTTGTCAGATTTCAATAAAATTTCTTGTATATTTGCTTATAAAATACTTTTGCAAAAGCAGATATATTCAGTTTTCTGTTGAAAATATAAATGGTGTACACGAACTTTTCTGACAAACCACGTATGTATTAAACGCATTTGTTACGTGTCTCCGACGTGCTTCTGATGTTTGTTGAATCAAGGTATCTCTATGTCTATGGAAATACATTGGTTGAATTTGCGGCATATTTTTCCACACGCTCGGTGCGCGGTTTGTCTCTTATACGTTATTGACTGCGATAGAAAATTGAGGCTATTGATATGACACTTGTGTCATATCTTTTCTTGTTATCATTATTAGATCTACTTTTTTTACTGTGTACTGAGTCGATCATTTTCTGACCATTACCTCAGTCAGGAGCTGTGGCTAAAGGGTACAACCAGTGGCGCCCCGACTGAGGATTAAACCTGGGACGTCTAGGACCAGAGTGCTGCACTATAAACACGCCCGATAAAATGCAAATTGACCACCGCCGGTGGTCAACGTAAAATAAGTTGATAAATATCCGATGGTCGTTTTGAGCGTTTTCTGTTATCAGTTTTCGCGCATTAGGTATATGTGGAAGGTAAGGTGTTTTTTAATCAAAAACTTATTATAGAAATCAAAGAATGTCAGGCTATCAGTATTTTACAGTTGAATGTCTACCCGAAGTGGTAGTTGAAAGAAATAAACCGTTTCACTGCAATTGCGCCCCGTTTGATCGTTGGTGAAAACGAAAGTAGAATCTAGTCAAACATAGGTTAGAATACCCTGATTGTGCCTTCGCAAGCTTTCTGTAACCAATGGTCGTTGAAGTAAGTTACATGAACACTAAATTAGCTTTTCAGACATAATTTTTGAATCATTCAAGCTTTCCTTCCAACGCTTGAATCGATTTTGTACCGATGGTCAACTTGAAATTGCGGTGGTCGTATTGATCAATGAGGATTACAATGTATTTTTTTATTGTGAGAGAAAGCCAGCAATATGCAACTTGATGTCGTTTTCTGTTAGGGGTCAGGGCAGTATTAAGGGATATGCATCCTAGACACAACCAAATCAAAATAAATGTCGTCGGTGTCCTCATAATTCGATTTCTTTTGGCTATTAGCCCTTCAGAAACATACACCCCCTTGGCAACTGCATTCTGAAGTAAACAGTTTTTAAAGTTCATTGGAGCCAACGTCAAAACGCCCAGTTGTTGCAGCAATGGATCGCCTTGAAAACAGTGCAGTCATCAAATTCTGTCAAGATCTCGGGGAAAACACCACTGGAAGCGTACAAGATGATCAAATAAGCCTAAGGAAGACTTCTGTCAGTCGGACATTGGTCTTGAAGTGGTATACACGGTTTCAGGAGTGTAGAGATTCGATTCAAGAGCGGTCGGGTCGAGGGCGGAATTCAAGTGTCATATATATACAGAGAGAAAACGTTGACGTCTAATCGTGACGCCCTGGATGGAGATCTATAATTGACTGTTCGTGCCATGTCCGAAATGTTCGATATAATTTTAGGAGCTGTCTACAAAGTATTGACAAAGCAGTTAAGCAGTCAAAGGTGAATAACTACTTTGAGAATAAATGAACACTTCAATAACAGCTCTTCATCACTCAATGCTAATGGCGTCGTTGACTTCGCGTAAACACAGTTGACGTGCCCCGCGGTCATGGTACTAGCTGTCTTTATGAGCCTGTATCTTTCCGAAAACTCATCGGATCTACAACAAACTTGGCCACATGACGGCGAATTGATACGGAAATACGCTGATACATTCTTTATTGCAATATTTTATAACATTTTAAAGTTATCAAGTTAGTTTACGTTATTTATGAAAATCCCTCTTATATGTTGTGCAAAGAATTTTGAAATAAAAATATGCTTAAACCAAACAATAACAATGTTTTACCAGAAGAGATGACATCATAACCTAACGATAGATGCTGAAAAAAAATTAAGAACACCTGTCACCTGGGACACTGTTTCAGTTCTAAAATAGAATAAAAAGTTTCCTGATTTATACAAAAACTTGATTGACCTAAATGCTGAAACGGCAAACTCGAGTGAAAAGGGGTGTAGTTTAGCAATATCGTATGTATTAAAATATTAATTTTTGGTAACATCAACAATAAAAATACTACCTCATGCAAGTTGCGTTGAATTTATATACATAATTCGCATTGACACGAAGAAAAAAACAACAACAACACTGGAAAAGTGTGGTCAACACGATTTGAAAACAAGGTGGTCAATTTGACCTTAAAATGAGCAATTTAAAATGGTCAATTGCTCAATTTGAAAAGTATTGGAGGACAATGTTGAGCAGTCTCAGTCTTGCTGATTCGCCAATAAGCACTAATAAACAAAACGTTCATTGTGTTGTTCGTAACCTGTTTTGAAATATTAATTGTTTGAATATGTAAAGGTGAATAATCACGTGGTTTTTATCAATTACAGACGAATTTTTTAGAAACATTGGTCATAATAAAATCTCCAATGCTAAATGAATCGGCGTGTAGAATTACACTTGCATGTACCTCTTCATCACACTGTCACGAGCGGTTGGAATAATAGATTCATAGTGTTTCAGGATTTTGCCAGTTACTAGACGATTGGCTCGCTGGTTATAATAATTAAGCTATCTGAAAACATAAAAAACAAACCTCACATTAAGCCGCCACTTAAAGATCCTTAAAGTATGACCGTTCAGAGGAACGACGCTCAATCGTGTGCGAGGAATGCGGAGAGCAATTTGCAAGACCATGGGCATGAACGAGATTGCTCCACCATCTCTCTTAATGGCTAATTGACAAACGAAATCGAATTATGTGGACACCGACGACATTTATTTTGCTGTGGCTTATCTAGAATGCATCCCAATTAATGTTACCCTGACCCCTAACAGAAAACGCCATCACTTGCTTTTTGTCACGATGAAACTTTACATTGTAATCCCCATTGATCAATTCATGATGACGATTGACGGCTGCTGGGGAAGCTATACTCTGATTGCTAATCAAAGACTCGTTTTCATTTATTAAGTTAAGTTCGGGTAACTAAATGACCACCTATTGGGAAATAGCTGATTACTCGGCTTACGATATGTTCTCTTTGTATTAATACCTGATTGTCTATTTGGTTGTTTCCTACCTCGGGTTGTTCTGATTGCTGAATTTTCCGATTATCAATGCTTAATTATTTTTACCTTTTCACAGATTCACAATATGGAAATTGTACATTTGTGCACACCTATTGGACACATTAGATTTACAGACAGTTTACTCAATAGACTAAAACGTGACAAGCTCCTGATTATAATTTTGTCACCGAAAATAAAAATTGTCATTCCAGCAAAATACAACTCTCAGCTAGTCTGATAATGACATAAGACATACAACTCTCGATAGTCTGATAATAACATTCGACATACAACTCACAGCTAGTCTGATAATAACATTCGACATACAACTCTCAGCTTGACTGATAATGACATAAGACATACAACTCTCAGCTTGACTGATAATGACATAAGACATACAACTCTCGATAGTCTGATAATAACATTCGACATACAACTCACAGCTAGTCTGATAATAACATTCGACATACAACTCACAGCTAGTCTGATAATAACATTCGACATACAACTCTCAGTTAGTCTGATAATGACATAAGACATACAACTCTCGATAGTCTGATAATAACATTCGACATACAACTCACAGCTAGTCTGATAATAACATTCGACATACAACTCACAGCTAGTCTGATAATAACATTCGACATACAACTCTCAGCTTGACTGATAATGACATAAGACATACAACTCTCGATAGTCTGATAATAACATTCGACATACAACTCACAGCTAGTCTGATAATAACATTCGACATACAACTCACAGCTAGTCTGATAATAACATTCGACATACAACTCTCAGCTTGACTGATAATGACATAAGACATACAACTCTCGATAGTCTGATAATAACATTCGACATACAACTCACAGCTAGTCTGATAATAACATTCGACATACAACTCACAGCTAGTCTGATAATAACATTCGACATACAACTCACAGCTAGTCTGATAATAACATTCGACATACAACTCTCAGCTAGTCTGATAATGACATAAGACATACAACTCTCGATAGCCTGATAATAACATTCGACATACAACTCTCAGCTAGTCTGATAATGACATAAGACATACAACTCTCGATAGTCTGATAATGACATAAGACATACAACTCTCGATAGTCTGATAATAACATTCGACATACAACTCACAACTAGTCTGATAATAACATTCGACATACAACTCAGTCTGATAATAACATTCGACATACAACTCTCAGCTAGTCTGATAATGACATAAGACATACAACTCTCGATAGTCTGATAATAACATTCGACATACAACTCTCAGCTAGTCTGATAATGACATAAGACATACAACTCACAGCTAGTCTGATAATAACATTCGACATACAACTCTCAGCTAGTCTGATAATGACATAAGACATACAACTCTCGATAGTCTGATAATAACATTCGACATACAACTCTCAGCTAGTCTGATAATGACATAAGACATACAACTCTCGATAGTCTGATAATAACATTCGACATACAACTCACAGCTAGTCTGATAATAACATTCGACATACAACTCTCAGCTAGTCTGATAATGACTTAAGACATACAACTCTCGATAGTCTGATAATAACATTCGACATACAACTCTCAGTTAGTCTGATAATAGCATACGACATACAACTCTCATCTGGTCTGATAATAACATACGACCTACAACTCACAGGTAGTCTGATAATAACATACGACATACAACTCTCAGCTAGTCTGAGAATAACCAGGTTCGCTGATAACTGCAAAGAAGCTAAACGCGGGCGGTATGAAATATACATACATGTGAAAGGTAGTTGCTCCCCTAGTGATTGCATCTGTTTTATTTAAGCCATTAGAATGGGTGACTTTACTGTACAAAAAGCAGAGCGATATTTTGCTGAACTGACGATTTCGAAATTTTATGAATAAAGCGGTCATGTTTTTCCGGTGATTTATCCACCTCAGTATGCAGATAATCATTTGATACATTCATTGGTCTTTCTTATGTGTTTGGGGTACGCAGGGGTATACCTATTGTTGTTTCTTATTTTTGTTCCAAAACATAGATTGTGGGTACTAGTAAGAACCGCCTCGACGAGGCGGTTCTAACGTGTCCCGACAATAAATGTTTTCAGCAAACATGTTAAAATTATCAAAACGTTTTCATTGAAATTTTCAATTTTTAATCTGTTTATTGCATGGCCAAGATTTCACGCATCTATCACTTTACTCAAATTGCTTTATTAGCACAAACAAGTATGGTCTTCATATGGGGACGAGAATATCATGATATTGTTCATGATTTTATAACACGTGAAAATATCTAAGAATCTTGGCACAGGTTATTTGCTGCCGTAAAACATATTGAAACACTAACGACACGAGTCCCTAGCTTGTGTCTTTATGGTCGCATTAAAAGTGTCTATTTCACTGAGTATTTAACGACCACCTCACAGGGTTTAATAAGCCCAGTTTAACGACTGTTACCTTCAACTTTATATAGGTTTTGAGAAGACACGAAACAAAGAATTTGTCATATTTTCAATATGTTTTGTCAAATCTATTATATTAACTTAGAGCGTTATGGTTTCATATTACACCCCAATCAAAGGTTATAATTGAGATTCTATTGAAATTCGTTGAATAACAGAGTTGCAAAACATAACTTGAATTCATAACTATAAGTGAAGGAATACAGTTAAGTTGTTTCATAATGTCGGAAATGCTTGTCACTGTTGTACATGATGATATGGATTGTACTAAGTATCAGATCAAAACATTAAGAGACGGTCTAAAACATGTGACACCGAAAGTTAACTTCAAAAGTTGTTGTGTTTGGGAGTTTACCGACAAAGTTTTTGATGAGAATAGTCATGTTCTTGTTATACTTTCTAAACAGTGTCAATCGTTCCGCCGTAAAGTTTTGGAGGCTTTCCAAAAATACAGAGAACGATGTAGGCGAGTAAACTGTCGCGTATGTGTTGTCTTTGAGGTGGATGGGGGCTCAAATAACAAACGACTGGAAAGATCAATCAACGGAGAAAATACTGCAGATGTCAATGCCGAAAAGAACAACGAGAACAATTCAGAGAATTTGATACACACAGAAAATGCTGCCGTGGCAAACTTTAAAGAAAATGGAACTGAGGAGACATCTGAGAGTGTAGAAGGTAAAGCGGATAATATTAATACAGTCAAAGAAAGCAGCTATGAAACAAATCTTCAGCTTGCAACGGCTAATGAAACTACTGTCGTTATTGAAGACTTTGATGCCACAAGTAGTGATGATTTAGGAAGTATGACAGACAAAGACGACAATGCCGTGGCCAACAACGAAGACGAAATGATTAAGAACGACTCAGGGAAATTAACAATTAATGACAAGGTCGTCGTCGACGAAGCAATGGGAGAGTGTTCTAAGGATCCATCACACATTGGAAACGATGCTGTGCTCGAGAGCGGTGTTGAAATGATTAATGAGAACTTAGAGAGAAAGTTTAAAAGAAAAAGACAATGCTGGAAAGTAGAAGATGACGATGAAACTATTAATAAGAATTCCATGAATAATAAATGCAGCAAAAATGTTATTTATGTGAAATCCTGCGATGAAACAATTCAAAAGGATCCAGATGATGAAACGCACAAAGCCTGTGATAGAACAGTTCGGGAGGATTCACGATGTGAAACCGACAAAGCCCATGATAGAATAATGCGGGAAGACTCCGAGAGGACAACAATCAAAATCGATGATACACAAATTTTGGATGACTCTGAAAGTGAACCACACAAAGGCAATGTTACCATGGTAGACTCGGATACAGGCGGTAGAGCTGTCGAGGAGTTCGAGCTTGCAACGCTAAAACAAACTACTGTCGTTACTTCAGCTGACAAAGACGATATTAATAAAGAATTTGAGGATGCAATTGGCAAAGAAAATGTAGCTGTTCTTGAGAAATTGAACCAATCAGTAAAATGGCTTCCAAAAGTCTGTGCGTTTTTGTTTAAAACAAATAAACGGACTAAGTCTCTAAAATGTATTGTTCCGAACGTTAAGGACTCTTCGGTAATTAGAGACTTTCGCGTACATTTGTTGAATAGCCTTCGTGATTTGTACATTGATATATCTGAAGGTTTTGAACAATTACCGCCTAGATGCTGTATTCTATTTAGAGAAGATGATGATTACGATTTGGCTCCAAGTATTGAAAATATTAAATCTGAGACAAAGAATATTAAACGGACTGGTGGAACAATATTTGAATATAATCGACCATGTACAGTTAAACCTGAAATGCAGACTTCAAACGAAATAATGTATGGAAGAGAAAGTGTTGTACTGTTCATGATTCACCTATTGTACGTCATGGAAGTTATAAATATAACGACAATGCATGGACAACGTTTGTGGAGGATTAAGAAAGAGACAGTAGACTGTGATGCTTGCGAAACACCCCTGGAAGTATGCGATGAGCTAGACTGCAACGTTACATGGAGTTTCGAACGTGGTCGATTTATTGGTTTTCTAGTTCTATCTCTCTTTAACCCAAGTTTACTGCTTCTGTTCTTAACACCTTTCCCATACACGTGTGGTAAGAAACGCCTGAGGAAGCTTTGTTTGATATGGTTGGTCATATGTTCCATGATAATTTATGGAGGTGTGTCTTATTTTCTATGGAGTCTTGAAAATACGTTACATTTTTATCTGTTCGTTGGTTTTGGATTCTATTCATTGTTGGTGTCAGGATGTTTTCAGATAAAACTTTTGAAACTAAGAGAAGAAGTCCAAAAATTATGCTTCTTTTGTAAATGTAGCGGTCGGTGCGTGGGATTTGCATTTCTGTTATTCTTCAACCCAAGTTTACTTATTTTTTTCTTGACACCTTTCCCATATATGGCGATCATACTTTGTAAGCAATCCCTTAAACACGTTTGTTTCGTGTGGTTGGTATTCTGCTCAATGGCATTGTATGGAGGCGTGTCTTATTTTTTATGGACTCTTGGAAATACTTTGAATTTTTATCTGTTTGTTGGTGTTGGTTTATATGTTTTGTGTTTGTCAGGTTTTCTTCAGATCTTTCTTTTAGAATTGAACGAAACAGTCTATGGAGATTGCCTAATATGCTTTTTTATTCTGTTTTTATCGCCCTGTAACCCAAGTGTACTTATTTTTTTCTTCACACCATTCCCATATATCCTTTTATTGTGTTTAGAGTGCGATGATGTTCTTAAATGTGCTTCTCTTATATGGTCAGGGATATGCTCCTTTGCAATATATTTGGGTTTGTCTATTGTTCTTTTAGTGGTATTTGGCAATTTTAAAGCATATCTTATTTTCTTTTTCACAGCCTGGCTTCCTTTAGTTGGCTCGGGATTGGCTCAGAGATTTATTTTAAAGCATCACGAAGACTAGTCCGGGGACTTGAAAATAATTTTAGAGGTCAAGCCTCATATTTCCAAGTCCGGGAAACTAAGATTCTGGCCTGTGGCGTTATTTCCCGGTAGATGATACCGGGAACTTTGGGTGCTCAAATTATGGGTTAAATTTGAAAACCGTTGATAAAATGCTATTGCATTGAATAAATTAATCATTTTTGCACCATACTGCAATGTTCTTACCTTTTAAATAATTGTCTAAACCGTTATTTTGTGGCATCAAAAAAGTGTCCATTGTTTGAAACGTCTCCAGGTTCTGCACTTTCGTTTTCGCGTTTGAGTGACGTCTGCGCGCGACTTTAGTTGTTAGAAAACCAGGATCCGCGGAATTTTTTGTGAACGAAATATTTTCACTGGAGCGTGTAAATACCGGAATCAATGGGTAAGTACCGGACATAAAGCAACGCTTTATACTTTATACTGCTTTAGCATTTTATACTTAGTGTTTTTGTGTTTATCAAAATCGGACAATTTATTGAGATTCGTTGATACAGTTATTCACGGATGGTTGACGACATTCAACTAATTATTTTTTTTCGACAATAATTTAGTCAACAAGATAGCTACTAGTTTTGACATTAAAGAAATCACCAAAACACATGAACCTTATTCCAGAAATAACGATGGTCTTTCTCATTACTGAGAGACGAACGAGTTGTTTTTTTTTTTTTTTTTTTTTTTTTTTTTTTGTGTGTGTGTGTGTGTGTGTGTGTGTGTGTGTGTGTGTGTGTGTGTGTGTTTTCTGGGCACTCTGAGCTTTACCAGAGAAAGAAATGTTGAGAGTTCACAACGACCAATGTCTTCCGTACAATACCTGCCATGTTGGGATAGACAGGTGAACGGAGATTGTCCGTTGTATGTTGTCGTTGGGGTTAAACAAACAAATAAAGCTTTCGAATAGAATGGGATCATGTTCCTGTGAAAGTAACCATGTCAATGGTATTCGGTATTGAACATTTACATTTACATTCTATCTATCTCTGAATGATTCTGAGCCGTCTTTCGGGAATTATCATAATTTTTGTCTGAGCAAATTGTGTTTTATATATATATATATATATATATATATATATATATATATATATATATATATATATATATATATATATATATATATATATATATATATATATATATATATATATATAAAAAGATAAAGGGTGAGGAAGAAATAAAAAAAAAAAAGCTTGTCCGATGCACTATGTCTATGAAATAAATACCACAGACCGATCTGAATGTCTTTCCTGTAGTCGAAAAAGCATTTAGAATACATATTTAGAATACATATTTTGTTTGTAGACACAAAATTTGAACAGGTCATAAAACAACACTTTATTTTGAGTCCATGTGTAAATATTATTGTAAAAAGATATTGATAGCAAACAGGTCAACGTAAATCATACGAGTTATAGAGAGTGACAGAAGAAGAAATACGTGTAAGGGAAAGACAGAAGAAATACAGGAGACAAGATGATGCAAACAATATTCAAGAGCATATATAACAAACAAATAAGCACTAGCGTATGGGTTGATGTTTAACTGTCAAATCAGTATTTTGGATAAAATTGTTATTTGTTCTATCACAAAATCAAAATTATGGTAAAACAAAGTAACCCCGATCAATTATCAAATACGATTTTGATGTCACAGATTGATTTTGTGATAGAACAAATGAGATTTTTCTCGATATCAAAATACTGATTTTATTATAGTCATAACGGCACCCCATATTAGCAAGGCATAAATAATATCACACGTCATAAATACAACCACCAAAGTAGCAACAGGTGTTTCATGCTTTCCTGCATCTCTTAACTATAGTTGCCGGACGTAGTAGACACACGTCACAGATTTACTGTTATAAATATGAACGACACATCTGTTCCTATTGGTCTGTCAAATCTATTACATTCATTTCATTCTTATTTATAACGGTTAAAATGTGACGTGAGTCTACTACGATCGTCCGGGAACTATACTTGTCAAGAACACAAAAAATCACAGATTAACTGTTTATAAACACGCATGAAAAGGGCCTGATTATGGAATTGGCTTCTGTAAAACGTTTAAGCTGTTACGTGGGTCTGTAATGAGAGTAACCCAAACGACAAAGGCGCAGATTAGATATTTTGCGACCTCATGACTGACCTGCACACGTTTGACAGAAATTCCCTCCTTCCTTAATCCGAAAATTAAGCAAAAAGTTCTCGCATGTCTTATTGTGCGGAACAATTTGGTTAGTATATTGGCGGAAAATGTCATATCTGCAAGCCCATATAAGTAACGAGACTAACAATGCGCCTTTAATTTAACATTCAACAACTGTCACAGGGCTTGAAAAAAAAATCCCCGGTAATGTCCGACACTTTCCGAAACGAAACGAAAGATCAGGCTTGGGGACAATATGGCTACCCATCATTTCCAAAAACCGTAAACATACCCATCTACATGTACATGTACATCATAATGGTTCTAGTGTACAGTTCAGTGTGTGTTCTATTACCGTTCCTGGTTATGGCATCAGACGCGCAGAAAGATCGACGAGTCCATGAAGTGGTGCGTGAAAGGTAAATCAGTAAGAAACGTTAAACTTCAGTTGCACGCACAATAAGTATTTGTACTGTTACAATCTGAATATCCTTTTACGTGCTACGAAGTGGAATGGTCGATCTTTTGACGCGTCTGGGGTCAAAATCGAGCTGTTCAGGTACAGCATTATTGGTTTAGTTTGCAACAAAGACGCCGGCGCCTGTCCAGCCTCTTTGCAAGCTTTTTGAGCCTCTTGATGAACATCGCCGGCTTAGAAATTGTCATGTCATATGTGAATTCTGGACAGCCTTTGAATGCTCTACCAGGTATGTCACTGAACAGATTCTCAGATTTGTATAGGTTGATCATTTTCAGGATGTCGTCTGTCGGATCACATGACCGTCCTCGAGAGGGTCCACGGCCTATGTCTCCAGCCGCCTCATCATAAATTCGGCGAAGTTGCCTTTTCACGCCACCAACCAATGCCCCGTGTCTGGCGACAGTTACTTCTGACAGGGTGGATGTGCCTTTCAAACCAGTGATGAATTCCTTATTAAGGAATTCATTGACCAGGTCCATTTCCAGGTTGGTGTCTTTACGCCCTCTGTAATTAACCGTCCTGTTCCAAATGATGTCTTGGCTTAGTCTTTCCGGCAGCCATCCGTTGATACCTATAAAATAAATAATACATCATTGTACAACTAATGACTTTTGAGGCATTGGATATGATGTGATATCGACCCGAGAATACCAATATTGACCGAGGCGAAGAGAGAGAGAGAGAGAGAGAGAGAGAGAGAGAGAGAGATAAAGAGAGAATGACGATTGAAGTTTATGTTTCAGTGTAATAAAATGACGTCCCGGAGATGAGTCGGTGTCCTAAAAGAAAGTATTTAGTGTGATTCCTGGAGAAGAACTCTAGCATGTCAAACTTCCAATACATCATCATTTTAGGCCCATTTCCATATCTGACAGCCATATGTCTGACCCTGTCACTGAGTCCTCTCCACAGTAGAGCCAGACAGTATTCTCTTTTGTAGTCTTTGGCATCATTTTCTTTCTTTTGCTGTTTCTTTTCATCACTATACCCCCTAGAGCCCCGCTTTTATATAGCAAAACTGGGGTATGCAGGGGTATATCTTTTTATCTTATTTTTGCTCAAAAACATAGATTGTGGGTACACGTTAGAACCGCCCCGCCGAGGCGGTTCTAACGTGTACCCACAATCTATGTTTTGAGCGACAATAAGAAAAATATCAAAAATTTTCAGCTGATTTTTTCAATTTTTAAAGCTCAAAAATTCTCTGTTCATTGCATGGGCGTGTTTTCGTAATGGAAAGAATCGGACATCACAGTAATCACACGAAAAAAGTACAGCCAAGTAGCACGCTACAGAACCACCGTATTCTAAGACCGCAGTAGTTGCGGGCTATACCAGTCGATGTAAGCAACAAAAAGACATCTTGTTTACTCGCAGTTAGGAAACCAGTCAGTTCTTCTAAAATATTTACTGCCCTGATGAAATACCACGGTTATATTCTCCAACACCCTGGCTCAGTCGGAGACCCCAAAATCTAATATTAGTCGAGTAGTATTCATTTTCACTATAACCAGTGGAACTTTTTGCATCCAAAATGTGTTTACACAAGGATGTGTGTATAATCACAGGCGATAATTAGCATCTTATGGTATCTGACAACGGAGAATGCAAGTAAAAGATGCGTATTTGAGTTTGGTGTAATTTTATTTGCAATTAGCAAACTTACAAGCACTTTTGTCTCTGTACGCCAAATTTCAGTAGTCGTTGGCACTGTGCTACTAGTCGGGCGAATAACTATTTGATTTGTACTCAGTCGTTGGGGCATAGCTGTATACAGTCGATACGAGCTTGTATATTCATAGTCGAAACGTTTGGTTGTTATTAGGTTTACGTCCTTGTCAGCACTTTTAGGTATTTTTGTTGACAACCTGTGTACCTAACCATGCGCTCCCAATGAGATAACCAGTATTGAGCACACATTATTCTACTAGCCGCCTGTTACTGTCGCTCTGAGCAGACTGGCACATTCAAATTGACATTAGGCTCCAATGTTTATATGGTACTTTTAATAATTCTATTAAGTTTAACTCATTTTCCTTCTGAATAATGCTAAGGTGTCAACAATTGCTTGCATTTTAACATTAGTAAGCAGGACAATAAGGGTATTTGTCCTCTGATAACACTAAATTGTCGATTATTGGTAGAAAATTTAGATATGCATTAAACTTTGACACGCAACTACTCATAACATTCCCAATTTAAATTTGAAAGTCGGTTCACAAATAATAAAAAAAAAATAATGATTTTACGGCCAAAATTAGTTTTGAATGGGGTTTCTATTGGCAGGGGAAATAAACCAGGGTCATAAAGTTTCGATTATGTCCCCTAAATTGGCTGAAATCAGCCTAAAACACACGGCTTATGCGTACAGTTGGATTTTGTCCAAACACGACTAATGCGTATAGTCACGTCCCGACGACTAGAACAGTGCACGCAATATGTTGAATTGAGCGTACAGAACGAAAATCTCAAATAACTACCAAAAATACGTTGGCTACAAACCTCGTTCGTTTTATAAATACTTAGTATCACGTTTCTTCTGAAGTAACAAAAATATCTATTGCATTATCTGTATTTAACAAAATCCCTCTTTTACCACATTTTTGGATGAAAAACGGTTACACATTTACAAGCATCGGTCACTGCATCAACAATAGTTTACATATATGGCTCTTGATTTGCAAACCTGAAGTTAGCCTTATAGTTGACAATTATCTTTGAATAATGCTAACGGAAGTAAACTATTTCGAAAATACTAAAATGTTTAATGGCATAATAAACAAAACTGTTGGTTTTTGTTGGCCACGTCGACTGGTACATCCCGCAACTACTGCGGTCTAAGAGTACAGTGGTTCTTAAGCGTGAATAGATCGCCAAGCTCATTGCTTACTGGCCCCCAGCTGAGCTTGCGGCGAGGCGTGAGTTACTACAGGATAGGACAGGGAGCCTGTAACACTATATTTCAACACTATTTTTAATGATGAATAAATGGTACTTGAAATGTTTTTAAAGCAAATAAAATTAAAAAAAATGAGTTCCTTTTTACAGCGGTGTAAATATTAATGAGAATGGGGGTTGCTCAAGCCTCGTGACGGTACCTTAAACCTGACAACATGAAGCCAGAAGAAAATTACTGCAATTTTGAAATTTTCAACTGGGCTGTCAAGACATAGACGGGTATATCCAAATAGAGCCAAGCGATGAAAAATGTTTAGAAAAAAATATCTTAACTGATCACTTATTTCTGATTTCTCAGAAAAATCTCGCTGACCCCAAAGGACTAAAAAAGTAACATACTTTTTATGGCCGCTATAAATATATTTGTGAAATACAAAGGGCCATGTAAACAAAGTAAAGGAATGAATGAAAAGGTACAAGTAGGCAATGGCCAGGAAAAGGCGCAAGCAGAAAGAAATTCCCACTCCAAAAACCGAGGTGGGAAAAACTACATTCACAATTAGGCACTTATACTTATAAAACAAAGCGTTAGCCGAGTGAGCAGCTATTACCCAAAAGGCGGCCACTCAGTTACCCGATTTTAAATAAAATATGATACGTACATAAGGTTCAAACAATACAAAACTTCGACTCCAAAACATAAAAGAAATGGAACCACAACAAAAGTAGCGCATGGGAACGATCAGTAATATAAAATTACTGGTGGGGGACATAAAAAGGTACAAGTAGGCAAAGATCAAGAAAAGACGCAATCAGGAAAAGATTTCCACTCCAAAACCCGAGGTGGGAAAAAACTAAATTAACAATCAGGTAAACATATGGTAAGCCGAATGAGCAGCTATTTTCCTAATAGGTAGACACTCAGTTACCTATATTTAACTAAAAATATGAAAAAATACATAAGGCACCAACAGCACAAAATTTTTTAAACACCAAGACATAAAACAATAAGAACCACCACAGACGTATCGCCTTGGAACGATCAGTAACACAAAATTACTGGCGGGCTTAAATCGTTTTTACATGGCCATATCCTCACCCTCAGCTTAAACCTGTTTTACAGACGCCTAACCTCACCCTCATGTTCGGCAGTGGTTCACAACATTAAGTTAGTTGTTCGGACCTCGTGGTGAATCTCTGACTAATCAAACAAATAAATCATGATAACACTACGATGAATCAAAAACGAGGATTCAACATATTCAGTAAGCTGCACGACGATGTAGATCCCTGATTGCCGAATAACTTACTGAAACCCGGAGCAAAAGAAAAACACCAGTTGAACCCCGGTGAACTTAATCTATCTCTGTAGACGGATATCAACATGAGAGTGATGTCAGATAATGTAACGGTAATTGGAAAAAGGTACAAATAGGCAGTGATCAGGAAAAGGCACATTCAGAAAGAAATTCCCACAAAAAAAAAAAAAAAAAAAAAAAAAAAAAAAAAAAAAAAAGAGGTGGGAAAAACCAAACTGACATTTAGGTACTTATACTTAGAAAACATCTGGCAAGCCGAGTGAGCAGCTGTTTCCCAGTAGGACAACCCAATGAATCATGATAACACTATGATAAATCCAAAACAAAGGAAACTGGGAGTGCAAAATTTAGAACAAAATTTGAAACTTTGAGAAGAGAAATCAAAGCAGATATCAGAAAACAGCATGAGTTGTATGTAAATGTTAAGGCTAATCCAAGAGATTTTTATCGGTACATAAATAGTTTGCTGATTTTTTAAATGGCTAAGTGTTCAATAATGAGGCCTGATATTGTCTCATATATGTCTGCATGCTTCCCATGGCACTGGAAAATGTCTAAAGCAAGCAGGTTTGCCTTTTCTAGTGTTTTTATAACTTTATTACACTTTTATACGATGACAACCAATTGGAACAAAGAACATCAAAACTATTTGTGGCTCCATGTACTTGTTCTTATTGTTGTGATTCCATTTCAAATTCTTCTGAAATTTGTCTTTTCAATTACAATAATACAGATGCACGTCTATAAACTTAATTAGACGACACTCTTGTAACAATCAAAAATGTCACAAATCCGATCATATTAACGACCGCTGTAACAATCAAAGATATGTAATCAACCATTCCACTTATATCTTGCCATGTGACATCCCTATAAGCAGAACACTCGATGAAATCATCTTTCATGTTGTTTCCATAATCCTCTTCATTTAGGTCATTACCCTGCTTCGCCATTTTGTCTAAAGGCAAATGTTTCAAACCACCTGTACCATTGTAGTTCTCTTTTACATCATTCGATTGTACTTTGTTTCTTGTACATCGTCGCTTGCAAGCCGACCATCTCAGCGTTTTATAAACACGAATCAACCAATTGGGAACAACTATATCTGGGGTCTTGTGAAACAGACGAAGACTGAATATAGTTATCACTGCAATCAGTGAGCTAATTACGAGAGAGATCATTAGTAAATACGAGATTAAAGGCAATGGTTCTGGTGTTTTCGGCAGCGTGTCACTCACAATTGTCTTGAAAACTGCTATTGATAAAAGAACTGTTATAGCGTAGGATACTCTCTCTCCTGGTTCGGGTGGAAGTAAGAACACAAGCACATTTAAAATGCAAAGAAACAAAATAGGTAACTACACATTTATGAGTATATACTGTGGCTTCCTTTCAAGTCGAAATGTGAAGGTTCCTTTATAAACTAAACCATCAAGCTCGGCTCTTGCCTAAGTCTCAATCACCGACCACGATCCATGTTCTGGCATCAACTCAGTATAAATTGTGTCATATAGTGAAGTTAGCTTCACCTCAAACCCAGTGTAGGCCCAAACATACGTCGGAATGTGACATTCTTGAATGTCAAATGGAAAAAAGTAGACGTTCACAGAACATGTTGCTTTTATCAAATCCGCCGGAAACCATTCCGCCATTCCATCTGAATAATACCGAATGACCTGCCAGTATTAACTAGTCCAATTTATCTGAGGGATTCGTAAGAATTAATTCTGGTACCCAAACAGCTTCATATCCCAGAACTGTATTGTTAATTCCACTATAATTGGCAGGATCCCA
This sequence comes from Rugalucina vietnamica, assembly GCA_964017185.1. Taxonomy (NCBI): domain Eukaryota; kingdom Metazoa; phylum Mollusca; class Bivalvia; order Lucinida; family Lucinidae; genus Rugalucina; species Rugalucina vietnamica. The sequence goes on along the minus strand of OZ024878.1, from coordinate 50,004,699 downwards.
CACCATGGTTTCATCTTGCCATCTCAGTTCGAACACTCCGACCACAGAGAACTTCTCAAGAACCTCGTCGAACTCATGCAGAGCAAAGGCTAAACCGACACATAATTCCATCCGCTCATCTTTGTTTTGTAGAGGCCTTAAACGAATAAGCTTGTAATGTCTTAGCGTCTTGTATAGTTGCTGAATCCACTGATACAGTAAACTTGAGACAAATACCAGCAATTAAAAGAACGTTTGATGAAATTATATAGTTCATTGTTTTTCTTTGAATTACAATTACAATTTCAGAATAAAAATTAAAACTGAGATCCTTTAAGAGCAGTGAACACATTGAAAGGGGATGGGCCATACCGCGGTTTCGACTATTGAAGTCTCGTCAGTGACCCTATAGATTTGGCAACATGGAGCCTATTTTTAGAACTATTTTTATTTATCTTTCAATAATTCCAACTTTACTAATTTCCTACATTCTGATTGGTTGTTTAGACGACTTTATACTTCGATAAAAGCAATGCGAAAGAATACTCGGGTTTGGCCTTAAAAACGGCGCGACGTTACGTGATAGCGTGACGTTTCTTCGAAGAAACGTTGACGTCACCAAATCTAAACGTCAAAAAAACAATGGATGAACGCGTTTTGAAGGCATCGAAATGAATATTTGGAATTTGTAATAACATGGACCCTTTCTCTTTTAACAGAACTTCTTACGGTAAGTGTTTTAATCTTCTTGGTGTGTGTTGAAAATTGATGTTTGAATTTCTAATGTTCCGAGCCCCAGTTCAAAATAGACATGTCTTTCTTTCGATCCAGACGGCGATATTTTCTAGCAAAAGAAAAATTTTGAACGAAGGGGAGATGTTTTAAAGCTCCTGCTTTTACAGCCTGCCCATAGCAAGCCAGTTATAGCTTCTATTAATTGCGAGAAGTAAGTACTATGCTTTGGAAATTTTCAAGATGGCTGCCTCATAAAGATCCGTTTTGCTCTATTTTCCTTCCGCTGGCTATAAAAATTGAAATCAATGTCGACAAATGCAGTGTAATGAGACAAAGTTGGAATTATAAGGAATGAATTATTATTTTTGTTGATTTTATCGATGTGTAAACTCAGGCGAATCACTCACAAACTTTTTCATAAAGCCCTTCGGGCTTTATTTAGTTTGTGAGTGATTCGCCTGAGTTTACACATCGATAAAATCAACAAAAATAAAATTCATTTCTATAGAATATCCACAAGAAATTAATTTACGATATCGTCTTTCTCAATGGAATAATTACAAGATAAAAAAAAATATGATCTCTAAATATGATATATTATGATAATGTTTTCTAAAGACGATTAAGACCCTAGGTCAACAAGACCACTTGTAGTCTAAGGTTCTACGCTAGCGTCAACTAAGCCTACAATTTCGTTTTCAATATTGAGGCTATTTGACGATCATTATATTATTAAATATCGGACGTTTTTATCAAAAATGTTGAATATGGATTAGGTAACTGCTTCCTAATTGGCACAAGTTTAAAAGTTCAATTTGTTTCGCAAACAGTTACCAATGTATCTTGATTTCATGATATTATTTAGTTTGAAAGTGTACTAATTAACTGTTATGTCAACTGTTTTATGTTAAAATCAATATAGTCATAGTGGTATATAGAGTCAATGCATCGGGAATATTGCACGACGCAAATCTGATTTAAATATTGTAGCAGCATTAGAGGGAGGAGCCTACAATATCCAGGAAAAGGCACAATTAAAACTAACATTCTGCCTTCGAAACGAGACTGGAAATTAACGAAATAACAGACACTCTAGGAGGCTCAATTAGCTATTTTTCAGCTGAGCTTTATATCGATCCTAGCTATAAAGAGGGGTTGAACACTTGACATCGACTCCATATTGTAGTAGGAGCATGAGGAACGATGCCTTACTGTGCGGTCAGTGATATTGTGTCACAACCAAAAACACAATAAGGCTTGTGAAAGTGACTAGAGAAACAAGAATAAAAAGAACGCAGTCTATCAGTTTGCTTATGTCCTTCCAAGTTATTTGTTTTCCGCCTTCCACTGAATTTTTCCAGCCATCGCCCAATTGAGCTAAATTAGAGTTCGGGTGTTTCTCACTTATGTCATCTTCAAATTCCGTATTTTGTTGATTTATACTGTTTATATTGACTCTTCTCTCGTTGTTTTCTTTCACCAGAGAAAGATATACATTTTGTAGCTTATTTGGAACTAATATGCCACCATCCTTATGATAAATCCTTAGATTCAGAATTGTAAACAGACATGTCAGAGCACTCTGTATTAGATCAATCATCAGGTAGTATGATATTATCGGTAAAGGCTCCGACTTCTTCGGCAGAGTGTCATTTACTATCGTCATAAACACACCGATGGCCAGAAGGACTGTTATTGCGTATGACACTCGTTCGCCGGACTCTGCGGGTAGCATGAAGACAAAATTATTTAGAATACTGAGGATAAATATCGGTAAGACTATGTTTACAATGACGTATAATGATTTACGTTCCAAACGAAACTTTAACGTCGCGCGGTATATTCCATCGTCATCTTTAGTCTTTACTGACGTATTCAGTAATGTCCATGTACCATGTTCGTCTTCCATTAATTCCGTCCTTATGTCATCACTGAATGAAAACAGCCTAACTTCAGAGGAAGTGTACGCCCAAATGTATAACTTCATACTACACTCCTGAACATCAAAAGGAAAATAACGTAACAGTGAGGACGCAGCCAGCGTGCAAGCGGTAATTGTATTTTATTTTGAAACCTTACTCGACGCAAAATAATCCGAAACAAAATGGCGACCACTTTTTGGTCGAAATTTCGATCAAAATGACACGCTTATTGCTGTGCTTAAAACAAAAGCGGCTATACGGTACAGCTAGATCCGCCTTGTCCAGGATTTCATGTTACCGTGTAACACTGAGACGCCACATGACAAACTTTTTTCAACGAAAACGACACAAAACAATATTGCCTGTCACAGCTTTCCCCTGAATTTCCAATTTCAGAGGGTGCCAATTATTTTAGAACAAAAATTTGTTCACACTCGGATCTTGTATTTGACCGTACGTAAGTCATCAAGATAGATTTGACCGTGTTGAGGCTAATTCTGTGTATTGGAGAAGATCGTATTACGTCACACCACATGTGTAAAGTCGGCGGTCATTTTTGAAGTATTTCTGTGATGTACATGTAAACAGTCACATCATGTCACGTTCTTCTCTGTAAATCAAAATGTGTGATAGATCTACTTGTTGTCAACTTTATCCATTTTGTGGAAAGGATTTAATTAATCAGTTTGGTGAAATTTCATCATGTAATTCTGGATTTACCAAACCATCATTCCATGCTATGGACATGAGGAGGAGTGGGTGGGGGAAGGTCATGTAATACTCTGAATATTGCTACCTTCCTGAGATAATGTATGGGGTGTACACCTGGCAGATTAGACATGTGAGACTCTAGCACTGCTCGTAAGTACCCACACATATGTTTATTACAGCATAGCTCTATCCACAATCGTGACAATGGTCTCCAAAAGATCTTTGCGGAACCCTAATTGCACCAGTCATTTGTAACCACTGCCCCCTCCCCCCACCTACGGGGAAGGGTAGGGGAAAGCTGGGCCAAAGTGCAGGGCAGTTACTTTTCTAGTGTCCCCGCAGTGTAGGGGAAATGACGGGGTTGACAATAGGATCCTAACCCCAGGGAGATTTTGTACTGCAAAGGGCAGGGCAAAGAGCAAAGTTTTGACCTCATTGTTTGCCCCCTGGGGGTTGGGCTTATAGCAGGGCACTGAAAGCTTATCATAATCCCCGCCCTTCACCGTAGGTGGCGGAGCAGTGGCTACAAATGTCTTGTGCATAAATTGGTGTGAACAGGTGAACCACCATGAACCACGGCAGAAATAAGAAATTAATAAATCTGGTCTAAGCTTCTCTGTACATTTTAAGGCCGCTTCTGTTGTGATTCTAGTTCTATGTTTTTGTTGTCTTTCCTTGTGTGTGTGTGTGTGTGTGTGTGTGTGTGTTGTTGTTTTTTTTGGCTTTTTTTAACATATTAACAAGTGTGGTGTATTAATGAAGAAAAGCTGTGTATTAATCATTATCAGTCTATTCTTGTGGGTATGCACTGTTAGTACTCTGCTGTTACATTAGGAAAACATGCCCTTGTAACATACATTTTCTTATGTTGTTAAGATTGAAAATTTTCACCAGTAAATTTTTAATATTTGTCTTATTTTTGCTCAAAACAGAGATTGTGGGTGCACAAAGAACCACCACGGCGAGGCGGGTCTAACGAGTACCCACAATGGAGCTTTGCTTTGGAGCAAAAATAAGAAAAATACTAGGTATACCCCTGCATACCAAAGTTTTATTACGGTATATAAAAGTGGGGTTTGAAGGAATATACTTTACACAGACATGTTATCCTGATGTCAATGCTGATTTATATTTACTTCTTGAAACAGGAAATATTAGAGAATTTTGGGGAACATCAATTTTCCCTGTCTCTTTGGACAGTATTTGTGGGGTCAATGGCTTCCAACAGGGTTCAAACAAACAGTTTTTGTGGGCTAGGGAAAAATATATGCGTTACCATACGCACCAGTCATTTGTATCCCCAGCCCCTATGTGACCGGGGATAGGGGCACAGCGGGCTTATATGCGGGTTATAACCTCCGATGAGTGTCGAAGATATGACAGGATACAGGCACATTTAATTCAAATGAACTAGTAGAACTTGTATCTTCCGTATTTTACTACTTTTCTAGTCTGGCTTTTATGCCCTGCTTTTCCCTGGCACCATAGTGGCTGTGGATACAAATGGCTGGTGAATTACTACATACCATGCAACTTTATTAAACATGATTTCAATTATCTTTCAGAGGTCTGAGGCATGCAAGGAATGTGATGTGATCCCTTGACAATTGACATGGTCAACAACATGATGTGATATAAACTATAGAAACAATTGTTCAAGTAGAGAAAATTAAGATAACAGGGCCTTGAAATTTATACCACACTTTTATATATAGTAAAACTAGAGTGTACATGGGTGTACCTATTCAAAAGTCTATTTTTCTTATTTTTGATCCAAAGATTTTTGTCTATGGGTACTTGTTAGAACCACCTCACCAAGTAGTACCCACAATATAGGTTTACAGCAAAAACAACCATCTTAAGTTATCAAAATCTTTCAACTATAAATCTGCATGGGTGTGTTTTCGACTTTTCGTATTGTATCCTGCTTTAATTTAGACATTTGAATTTTCAAATTTATGAAGAAGAGGAATTGTACTTTCCCTGTAGCGGAAACAAAGCCACTGATCACTGCACAGCTGATCTGCTTCTTTGTTTTCACCTAGGCTAAAACTGGAATCTCTCATGATGCAGCTCATATATGAACTCAGATACACAAGGCCTGGAAAAATGTGGTTTGTTTAGGGTAACATCTTGGAAAAACTATAAAGGTGCATATTTATTTATTAGTTTAATTTTATTCTTTTTCTGTTAAAAAAAAAAAATCATTAATTCACCATATTTAAAATACTGTTGTTTTCTTCAATTTCTTAGAAATATTGAGATAAAAAAAAATAGGATTCACCAAAAATCCAGGTAGGGTCAGGTTACCCTAAACAAACCCATTTTTTATTTTAGGCCTAAAGTATACATGCTTGCAGATGACTTGAGAAATGAAAGAAAATGTGTTTTTATTATAACTCCTTGCCAACTCAGAAATCCGGAAGTCATTTCTTATGAACCAATTTTAGTATGGAAAGCTGAGCTTCGATGTTGTGGGTTGTAAAACACAAAATTGACCAACATTTTATGTCAAAAACATTGATCACAGGCAGAGCTTCCCACAAATTGAGGTTTTCCTTCCCAATCCTTGGTGATAATATGCAATTATTGTATATAATGCTTTGTTCGTCTTGTTATACATGTACCATGTATGTACAGAAATAAAAGTTCAAACCATAGAAGTTTCATGCATATAAATTCATCAAAGTTAATGACGCCAAAACCAAGCCAGATTCACACAACACCTTAGAGGTTTTACATGTACAAACATAGATGGCTTCTACATACATGAAGTTGAATAATACGAGGAAATGTTCTGTAAATTTTGAGCCCAGTACTCATGACAGCTCCATCAGTAGTCTGTACGACTGAATTTATAATCTTGAAGCTGTAAAATCGCTAATAAAATACTTTATACATGTGATACTTCCAGTGATTTTCTTAAATCTACATTTTACTGATTTTATATATGTTTTTCAAATACCTCCATCAAATGAAAGAAAGAATCTCTGATGCATCTAAAACTCATCACATGTATGACTGGTGGCCAGACTCTTTTTTCAGGCACAACTCAGCTGAGACTAAAATTTATCATGCTCATAAATGTTAAAATGCCAACAATTGTTGGCATTTTAATATTTATTTGCAGGTTAAATTACATGTACTAGGTTTTGAGATTTGAACCTGAATTTTCCACAATTTTTGACTATTTCAACGTTTATAAGCAGTTGAAGTTTTATGCTCAGCTAAGCTGAGCTTGAAAAAACTTTTATAGCCTCAGGGCCTGGACTGATCATCTGAGATTCTTGACACAGCCTCATATGCTTACTACCAGATTGAAAACAACAAATCAAACTATTAGAAAATGACACAAGCTTGATTTCTAGAAACACTGGACAATATCAGTCATAGTAGCATGGCAATTATTGAACATATTTACCTCATCTGAGCCTTCAGGCTTACTAGGTGAGCATTCAGCATATCTATGCTCTGGTGTCCCTCAACCATTTACAAAAATGATAAAAACAGAGAATCACAGAGAAGGGGGCATAAGCACCTTGAGGTCCATGTGTGAATCCAGAAAATTTTCTCAGGGGTCCAAATTCCCAGAAGGGGTCTGACGGAAAATTTCAACATGGCAAAAACTAATAATCAGGCAATTCTAGGGGGTCCCCCCACTGGATCCGCCCATGAGGTCATTGACTATAGACTGTGCCGTAAAAGTTGTGGCCTTGAGCAAGTCACATGGAGGTAAAATCAGAACCTCCATGGCCTGAGGCTTGGATTTAGATATGTTTGCCTAAGGTTATTGTCAGATTTGATAAACTCAGTACAGAATAAAAAGAAAATGATTATAAACTTGTCAGTCTAACATATTGTCCTCTATTTCAGGATCTACCGACAATCTCCTGCGGCTTTGCTACCTTTTTCAACATTGATAGTTTCCTCAAAGCTTTTACTTGTATCCTAAAAATAGTATCAAACCGCGACAATTTCCAATTTGGCTTTACTTTTCTCAAATATTTCTCGATAAAATTGAAATCTGAATGAAAGTGACAATGTGTTATATAGCATCGGTTGAAATGAACCGTATTTGACGGGTTAATAGCGACTATGCTGACATTTTTTTCATAAAAGTTCAACCAATTTGAGCCTAATTTTGGTGCATAAACGCCATTTTCATCGTCAGTACCGATTTTCTTTTTTAGAACAAAAATTTGTTCACATCGATCATATCGTGATTTATACATCAATATTCTCATAAAAGATTAAATTTTCAGAAAATATGGGTCTCGACACGGGAGACAATCAAATACTCGTTAAATAAACGATTTAACACGACTGACATTTTCGACAGTTGAGTCGCGAAGGAAAATCCCCTAAATCAATGCGCCGACAAACTGCCATGACAACAAAGCAGCTTCATAGGGCGGATATAGCATTGCTTAAAATGGGCTGCGTGTTTGATGAAAATCAGTTTCGTCTTTGGTACACACGAATGGAATTTCTTCAGGCCCTGTCTCTCGGTTCAAAGTGGATGGCTTAATTTTCGAACGTTTTTTGGTTGCTACGATTTTGATTATATCATTGCGCCTTGGCTACGCATCTCGACTGTAAGTCCAAGGAACAAGTGGATTTCATCAGATCAGCTGGATACCATGTCGCTATCCCATTATAAGTGTAGCGTATAAGTTGCCACTCTTTCCCATATGATTCCAATTTCTGCGATGGATTTGTGAGAATAATTTCAGGGACCCACACGTCCTTATAACTCATTAATACCGATGTAATATTTCCATAATTCTCTGGTATCCAATTCATATTCTGGTCTAACCAGTACAAGAAGAAAGCACCCGTCACCGAGAAATGTTCTTTTACTTCGTCAAAGTCTTGTATTGCCACAAGTGAAAAGTAAAAATAAACGTCAATTGTGTCTGATTGGTTCCAAACTGGCCTTACCAACTTATTATAACCATCCAACAAATCCGCATGGAGTGATTTAGCGTTTTCAATAGACTGACATTCACCATTGGTGCACAAACAGAAATTCACTAATATCAAGAGTATCAACATTTTACTCATTATTTTATTCATGCACAAAATAGATATTATATTGTTTTCACCAGTACAGTACTCTCCTTCTGACTGACTGAAACTATATATCTTTATCGTTTAGACGACACGTGCCACAGTGATAAAACTCATTAAAAATCGCTTTCCCCAAACCCCTAAGCAATATAGTTGCATGCATATTTAAACATTCAGACCATCATACATTGAGCGCCATATTGAAGATTAAAGAAAAATTACGAAGTTTAATCAATCACTCAATCAGATTAATAGATATTTCACTATGCGTTTTTTAGCAAATAATCCATGTACAGAGGGACAAATGGAAGCAGCAATCATGCTTGATGCTTATTTCTACTATAACGCTACAAACGCACGCACGCACACACACGCACACACACACGCACGCACGCACGCACGCACACACACACACACACACACACACACATTGGTCTCCAGGTCTAAGTTTACTTGTTGCTATACCCTGAGATGTCCCTTAATTAACACCTGTGCCCTGTATTCAGTGTAGCTTACATCTACACAATTCCAGATTGTAGAAGACATGCTGTGCTTTCTTTCAAACATCATTTTTGCTACTTCAATTAAATATAAAGCTGGTGGAAATTATTTACTCCGGTGTTTTGTGTTCAATGGCGGTGGTGTGGGTTTAAACCATTCTCGTCAAACAAACTTCAGTATGTTTCTCATGTAACTGTAGATGAAAAGACGAGTGATTGAATAAATAGGTTAGCTTAGCTATCATAACCATTGATTCGGAAGTTCTTGGAAAATCAAGGACTTTGGTAATAAATTCGACTTATGGTAACTGATTGGTAATTAACTTTCCACTAATTCAGTGCGTTGCAAAAGGGGGATATTCAACGTATTAAGAAGAATAAAAAATTGCACTATAACATAGTGATAATTTACTGTGATTCCATCCTTGGCATATGAACACAGTAAACCCAATCTACAGCAAATATTCGAATATCATTTTCTCTAGCCATCGTCTGATGTTATACCAGAAACATAATTACAGTGTAAATGTCAAATTGACAATACCACACAAGAGGGATGGGTCATGACCGGAGGGGATTAAGTCCTGAGCTCTCACATGAGAAGTAAGTTTAGACACACAATCATCTGATATTTCAACAGAGGAGATCAGAGAATCAGGGAGGTCTTTCCAATCCCTAATAGTCTGGGATATTCTGGGGATATACTATGTTCAGTGTAACTAGGCATTTGTACTTGCTGAATATATTACTGATGTCGGATTTGTTAGGACCTTTTTGAAAAAGTTAAAAGTAGGCAATGATCAGGAAATGGCGCAATCAGAAAGAAATGCCCACTCCGGAAACTCGACGATAGAGTCCTCAGTAGCTCAAGGCCAGGCTTGTAAATCGATTTAAGCTCCATCAACACATAATTTGGATGTACAAGTAGGCCCAGTGAAAGAAGCCGTTTTCTTATTGTGTTACGTGCCAGGCGTAACTAGAAGATTAAGGAAACCAACAAGTTGGTTAGCCAGCAACAAGCTTTGTTTAAAATTTAACAAATCTATTTAGAAGTGATTTCACCAGTAATTACATGTGAAACAATCAAAAACATATATACAATCAAACAAAAATGAATGTACAATACCTTTCAAGATGTTAATTCCCTTAAAGAATGTATGAATGTCCCTCAGAATTTTTTTAACACAAGTCTGTATCAGTTTCTGATCCCAAGAATTAAAGTTTGTTTCAAAATAGCACTATGTCCCAATCCAGAATCGAATATCACAAAGTAATCCAAGAATAAGTTTAAATTCCAGTAAGATAGATTTTGACTTCTTAATAGTAACAGTACCCAAAGATTGTCCTTATGAAAATTTGTAGCCCTTATATAGCACTGAGGAACATTCAGGATTCTTCCAGCAAATTCTATGATATCATATACTAAAAATAACAAGTTGTTTACCAAAATTTAATCTTCTGGAATATTCTAGAGAGGCCATTATCCTTCCACAATATTCTTTTGACATAAAAAAGATTTTTCTAGAAGATTCTACATCTTTCCAGGTTCTTCCAGATTTCTCCGGACTTTTCTGTCAAAGAACAATTTGAAATTTCTAGAAAATTCTGAAGTAAACAACCTGTTTATGTCCAATATCTTGGACACTAAAAGTAAATAATTGCTAAGGACAACAAGTAAACATCATATGTATAACATCATACTTTCCTGGGCATACTCCCTTGGGAAGTTTACCAGTACTGAATGCACATCTTTCAACAAGTAACTGTCATACATAACACTTCCCCTCTTCAAAGAAAAGAAAGTTTTATAAAATAAAGCTTTCTTTTGCAATACTGGATAATTGTATACAATATGTTTAGCAAAATTTGTGCAAAACTAATCAAATACAACAGCACAAAGCTGGACATCAGCATTGTAGAGGCACTTAAGCTCTGCTTAGGGTGTCTGGAATGATATTATCTCTTCCTCGGATATGTCTGATGTCAAGATTGTGCTCTTGCAACATGAGACTCCACCTGAGTAAACGCTGGTTCTTGTTTTTCATTTTATGTATGAAAGTCAGTGGATTGTGGTCACTGAAGACAACAATTGGTGCATGTGAAGAAGCTAAGTAAACTTCAAAGTGTTGAAGCGCAAGGATTAGAGATAGGCATTCTTTCTCTATGGTAGAGTAATTTCTCTGATGCTTGTTAAACTTTTTGGAAAAATAACAAACAGGATGGTCAACACCATTGTCATCTTCTTGCAACAATACACTGCCTGCACCAACATCACTGGCATCTACAGCCAACTTGAACTCTTTGTCAAAACTTGGTGCTAAGAGAACCGGAGCACTTCTAAGTATGGCCCTGAGCTTATCAAATGACTTCTGGCAGTCATCCGTCCAAACATACTTGGCCTTCTTACCAAGCAAGTTTGTCAGAGGCTCAGCTATAGCCGAGAAGTTGTTGCAGAATTTCCTGTAATATCCAGCCATACCCAGAAAGCGCATCAGTTGTCTTTTGCTAGTAGGTACAGGAAAATCTGAGATAGCCTCAACTTTAGCTTCTGCAGGTTTTACCTGACCTTGACCTACAATGTGTCCAAGAAATGTCAAGTTTGCATGGCAAAATTCACTTTTTGCCAAGTTCACAGTTAGTTTAGCATCACTTAGCCGGTCAAAGAATGTTCTGATTGTCTGCAAGTGTTGCCACTCCTCACTGAAGATAATAGCGTCGTCGATATAGGCTTTACAGCCATCCAGATTGGAAATCAAACTGTTGACCAGCCGCTGAAAAGTCGCAGGCGAGTTCTTCATTCCAAATGGCATGACTTTATACTGGTACAGTCCATCTGGTGTAACAAATGCCGAGATCTCCTTTGCTCTGTCCGTGAGGGGTATCTGCCAAAATCCCTTTAGCAGATCGAACTTTGTAACATACTTGGCATGTCCAATATTATCAATGCAGTCATCGATTCGTGGGATGGGAAAAGTGTCTGTTTTAGTGACAGAATTGACTTTTCGATAGTCTGTGCACATTCTAAATGTCCCGTCTGGCTTTGGTACAAGAATACAAGGAGAACTCCATTCACTTTGGCTGGGTTCAATGAAATCATTGTCCAGCAAATATTGAACTTCTTCCCTGAGATATTGCTGTTTTACAGGGTTCATTCTGTAAGGATGTTGCTTTACAGGTTTTGAACCTTCAATAATGTCAACATCATGATAGATTTTGTCAGTTCTGGATGGAATGTCCGGAAATAAGTGCTCATATTCGAGAACTAACTGTTTCAGTTCAAGTCTTTTGTCTGAATCAAGGTGAGACAGTTTCTGATCAAGATTCTGTAGTATGTCAGAATTCTGGAGTTTCGATGACGAGGGATCAGATTTCTCCAAGTTGAAGTCCTCAGAGTCCATTTGATTTTGTTCATGAGGGACAGAATTAACTATATTTACTGATGAAATAACATTACTATCTCTATCAATGTACTTTTTAAGCATATTAATGTGACAAAGCTGTTTTTGCTTGCGCCTCCCAGGAGTGTTAACAATGTAATTCACGTCACTTAACTTTTTGTCAACAGTATACGGGCCATAATATCTAGCTTGTAAAGGTCTGCCAGGAATGGGCAATAGAGCAAGTACCTTGTCTCCAGGTTCAAAATTTCTGTCTTTAGCATTTTCATCATAACGAATCTTCATTTTGCTTTGAGCAGATTTGAGATTGGACTGAGCTGCATCACAGGCCTTTGATAGTCTGTTTTTGAAATCAGACACATACTGAAGTAAGTTCAAAGAACTGTCATCATCTGAGAGAAATTTCTCTTTTAGAAGTTTTAACGGTCCACGTACAGTGTGCCCAAAAACAAGCTCAAATGGGCTGAACCCCAGAGACTCTTGTACAGATTCTCTTACAGCAAATAGAAGCAAGTGTATGCCTTCATCCCAATCTTTTTCAGTGTCAAAGCAGTAAGATCTGATCATGTTTTTCAAAGTTTGATGGAATCTTTCTAAGGCACCTTGGCTTTCAGGGTGGTAAGCCGATGACTTGTATTGCTTAATTCCAAGTTCGTACATAACTTGCTGAAAAATTCCTGACATAAAATTTGAGCCCTGGTCTGACTGAATAGATTTTGGGAGGCCTACAAATGTGAAGAACTTCACAAGTGCATTAACTATTGTTTTAGCCTTGATATTTCTGAGTGGGATAGCTTCAGGAAAGCGAGTTGAAGCACACATTATGGTCAGAAGATATTCACAACCTTTCTTTGTTTTGGGTAAGGGACCTACACAATCAATAATCACTCTGCTGAAAGGTTCATCAAAGGCAGGAATGGGCTGTAACTGAGCTTTAGGAATAGTCTGATTGGGTTTTCCTACCATCTGACAAGTGTGGCAGGATTTGCAGTGTTGAGATACATCAGATTTTATTCCTGGCCAGTAGAAATGATTAAGGATCTTGTGATAGGTCTTATTTACACCTAAATGGCCTGACATTGGAGTTTCATGGGCCAAGTTTAAGATTTCAGGGCGATAAACCCTAGGGATCACAATTTGGTGGTTAACAGTCCACTCATCTTCTGCTGAGACATCTGGAGGACGCCATTTTCGCATTAATATGCCATTTTTGACATAATAGCAAACAGGGACCTGGGATATTTCTTTTTCATCTAAAGCCCTTTCAAATAAAGGCGAGATCTCAGAATCACTGTGTTGTTCTTTACAAAGCTGTGACCTTGACATCTGGTCATGACCTTGATCATTTGACGTTGAGGGTGAAAGGTCATTTTCTGACCCCGACCTTGGATTGCTAGGGTCAGTCTGAATATCAGACTGACTAGGGGAAAGAGATGTTGAAATCTCTTTATTAAAAGACTGACCTATCAAAGTGTCAGTTAAATTTATGTCCTGCATCCCATCATATAATTTGGCTTTCTTAGCCATTGCCCTAGTAACAGCACAAGAAGGGTAAAGGTCAGGAATTTCCTGCTCAATGGGATCAGGCGGTTGATCAACACATGGTGTGCTGGTCAAAAGTGGGTTTACCACAACCTTATCTCCTGCCAAATCATTGCCTAACAGCAAATGAATACCTTTAAAAGGTAAGGAAGGTCTAATACCTACAGCCACGGGACCTTTAACTAAGTCTGAGGACAAATAGATATTATGGAGCGGTACATTAACAAATCCACACTCTACGCCCTGGATAAGGACACTTGTCCCAGAAGAAGACTTCTCGGAAAATGGCAAGGTATCTGCCAAGATAAGGGATTGAGAAGCTCCGGTATCTCGTAAGATTTTGATAGGGGTAGACTGGGCAGAGTCACTGTTAAGTGACACAAAACCATCTGATAAGAATGGTTCATAAATCTCCATAATAGAATTTGACTCTGAGACTGATTCTTTAGAAGTTTTGGTCAGAATAGGATTTTCATCCTGAATATAAGACTGTGGTTTAGCCTTTAAGGAGGTGAGGCCTGTCGGTTTAGCACTATCTAGATTTTCTCTTTCTTTCTTTCGTTTCAGTGCCAAACATTCAGAAATAATGTGGCCAGTTTTCTTACAATATTTACAAATTGGCTGGGATAAGGGATTTTGTCCTTTGTTTTCACTAGAAAATTTGGGTTTTGGACTGGAATTGTCAGTTGGATTACTGGGATTGGCTTTGGGACCGGACTGAGGGGAATATGGTTTTGACTGAGGGGTAATTTGCTTTGATTGAGGGTTATATGGTTTCCTAGGATATGGCTTGTTGACAAATGAAGCCTTATGAGTCAAAGCATAGTCATCAGCTAAACGTGCTGCTGTTTCCAAGTTTTCAACTTCTCTTTCGTTCAAGAAAGCCTTAACATCAGAATTTATGCACCTTTTGAATTCCTCAACAAGCATGAGCTGCCTTAGCTTTGCATGATCAGAACCTACTTTCTTTGAAGAACACCATCTATCAAATAGTTGCTCTTTTGTTCTAGCAAACTCAACATGAGTCTGGTCATGTTCTTTTCTACAGTCTCTAAATTTCTGCCTGTATGCCTCAGGGACCAGCTCATAAGCCTTAAGAATAAATTCCTTTACTGTATCATAATCTGAGCTTTGCTCAAGAGAAAGCTGAGTGTAAATTTCTCGAGCTTTACCAATTACAACACTTTGCAAAAGCAAGGTCCAGTGCTCTCTTGGCCATTTCAAGTTTTCTGCCACCTTCTCAAAATGTAAGAAATATTTGTCAACCTCTTTTTCTTGAAATGGAGGAACGAGACGAATGTGTTTTGTGACATCAAATACTGTACTAGTAGCCAAAGGCAAAGATTTTGATTTTGATTTGTCATTAAGTTCAATTTCCTTCATTCTTAACTGAAATTGCCTTTCTCTTTCTTTTTCTTCAATTTCAAATTTAAATTTTTCTTTTTCAATTTCAAGCCTTTCTTCTCTTTCTAATTTTTCTTTTTCTAACTCAATTTTTTCTCGTTCTAATTCTCTTTGTTTTTCCTTCTCTCGTTCTTCCATTTCTAACTTTTGTTTATGCATTCTTTCTTCCCGTTCTAAAGTTTCCAATCTTATTCTTTCTTCCCTTTCGGCCTTTTCTGCCCTTATTCTTTCTTCATACTCAAATTTTAGTTTTTCCATCTCAATTTGTCTTTTGATTTCTAGTTCCCTCAACTGCAAGTCAGTCTGAGTGACTAGAATCTGAGAAGTAGCCGAGGAATCAAAAATTTCCTCGTCAACAAAAAACTGAATCAAAATTTTCTTAATTTCATGTTTTAACATGGAAGTCTTGATATTTGACAACCCATAATGATCAGCTATGTCTAAGAGGTCACTCTTTTTGGCCTTATCTAACAGCTCCTGAGAAGGCGCAGCAATAAAGTCACTTAGTTTGAATGACATGGTTGCTTTTTGCTGGCTTTAGCTATTTAAACAGCAAACAGTGAAGATACTTTAGAATTTTAAATAAATTTGGTGCACAAGAAATTTCAATCCCGGACGAGCCCCCAATTCTGTTACGTGCCAGGCGTAACTAGAAGATTAAGGAAACCAACAAGTTGGTTAGCCAGCAACAAGCTTTGTTTAAAATTTAACAAATCTATTTAGAAGTGATTTCACCAGTAATTACATGTGAAACAATCAAAAACATATATACAATCAAACAAAAATGAATGTACAATACCTTTCAAGATGTTAATTCCCTTAAAGAATGTATGAATGTCCCTCAGAATTTTTTTAACACAAGTCTGTATCAGTTTCTGATCCCAAGAATTAAAGTTTGTTTCAAAATAGCACTATGTCCCAATCCAGAATCGAATATCACAAAGTAATCCAAGAATAAGTTTAAATTCCAGTAAGATAGATTTTGACTTCTTAATAGTAACAGTACCCAAAGATTGTCCTTATGAAAATTTGTAGCCCTTATATAGCACTGAGGAACATTCAGGATTCTTCCAGCAAATTCTATGATATCATATACTAAAAATAACAAGTTGTTTACCAAAATTTAATCTTCTGGAATATTCTAGAGAGGCCATTATCCTTCCACAATATTCTTTTGACATAAAAAAGATTTTTCTAGAAGATTCTACATCTTTCCAGGTTCTTCCAGATTTCTCCGGACTTTTCTGTCAAAGAACAATTTGAAATTTCTAGAAAATTCTGAAGTAAACAACCTGTTTATGTCCAATATCTTGGACACTAAAAGTAAATAATTGCTAAGGACAACAAGTAAACATCATATGTATAACATCATACTTTCCTGGGCATACTCCCTTGGGAAGTTTACCAGTACTGAATGCACATCTTTCAACAAGTAACTGTCATACATAACAATTGTGCAAATGACTTGCTTCGTATTTTGTCATAAAACTCGTTTAATCATAAAGGATCACATTGAAAAACAGAACAACAACAACAACAACAACATCATCATCATCATCATAAACATAAATGGATAAAGCTGATGTCATTTTCCGGTGCAAGAATAAGCAAATGACACAGAAGAAGCAACAATTCAATTAACATTGTGCCATTTATTCTAATTTTACGAATTTCTATTATTATCAAACTACACGTATTTTCCATATGATTGTGAAAGTGAAATAGAACAAAGTCGGTTACAGCACGGGTACAAATGCTATGTCACATCATTCATGCACGTCAAATACGTAAACAAAATAACATTTTTGTATTAAAGACAAGTTCATGAACAGGGGGCAATGTTGTAAACAGTTCATATTTGCATTAAGCAGGCTAGAATAAAGGCTAACATGTGAATGAGGCACAGGAGCGGGAAAGGAATCTTAGTATATATAATTCCTTTGAATCCTTTGATTGTGCAGAAAGCATTCCATATCCCTTTCAACATTTCGGCATATATCATCAAAATCCATACACCGATATCCCTAAATATCCTTCCAGGGTCCCTTTAGTATCATATGAGCCGCCGCATAAGAAGACCAACAACATGCAAAGGCGAAAAATCATATGAGCCGCCGCATAAGAAGACCAACAGCATGCAGATACGAAAAAAGGCGCAGGTCAGCTGTGCAGTAACTGCACGGCTGTCTCTTCTTTGTTTTTGCTACTTGGATAGAACAATTTCTCTTCTTCTTAAATCTGAAACTTAAAGCTTCTAACTATTTTCTGTGGATGTACAGCCTGGTTTGTGCCATACCTGGTCGGAAGCCAACATGTTTGTTTTCTCATGCGAAGGCTCATTTATCATTTTAAACAGAACTACCTTAATCCATTTTGCCAAATAGCCATATGTCCCTAAATATCATTCAGAAGTCTCAAGAATTAACAACGGAGCATCAAATCGGCCCATCTGTACATTCACGGTTATTACTTTGATGTCGCTTCAGAAACTGCCACGAGCAAAACGAAACTGAGAATAGTTGTACTAACCCCTAAGCAAATGCTATCTATCATCCCACTTATATCTTGCCATGTGACTGAAGGTGGATCAGACTGTCCATCACCAGGATCGATTGTATCTATGCAATTTTCGTTTGACTCTTTGTTTGACATCACGGTGTTGTCATAAATCATATGATTTGTTTTGTTGCCATAGTGAAATGTACCGTGATCGTCCTTAAAACCAATGTCATGAACTTATGCTTTTTGCAACCGCGCCTGCATTTAAGTCGCTCGAGTCTGTGGTATACTTTAACAAGCCAGATGGGAACTCGGTCGTCTTCTTTCTTGTAGAACAAACGCAAGTTTAATACAGTAACTACTGTTATAAAAGAACTTAAGAATAATGAGCCGAGCAATGCATATGAAATCAGAGGCATTGGTTCGGAAATCCTTGGCAATGTATCGCTGACTATGGTCATGAATACGGCAATTGATAAAAGTACGGTGATTGAATAAGACACTCGTTCCCCAGATTCAGCCGGTAGCAAGAAGACGAGAACATTCAAAAGATTCAGGAACAAAATTGGCATGATAACATTTATTATCAGATACTGAGGCCTTCTTTCCAGCCGAAAATAATATCGCACGTTTGATATTCCGCCTTCTGTACCTAGTTTCATGCTCGTTCCAATAACGTCCCAAGTACCGTGTTTAGGCATGAAGCTTACATCGACGGCGTTGCTACTTGCACTAAATCTGACTTCGGATGCATAGTATCCAAACACAAATAAATCTAAGAAGCATTCTTGAATATCAAATGGAAAATAATACGCGTTGACAACGTTGCATGGACTAAAGTTCCGGGTTTCCACACTGCTTTTCCATCACTTTTATATCGTATAGTTACGATGCCAGTCTTTACCAAAAGAATCGTTTTTTTTTTTTTTTTTTTTTTTTTTTTTTTTTTTTTTTTTTTTTTTTTTTTTTCAGAAGGATTTGTGAGAATTAATGGGACCCAAACTTCCTTATATCCGAAAAATGCTGTGGTAATTTCACCATAATCAGAACTGTTCCATGTCAGTCTTTCATCAGTCCAGGACAGAGACAGCACTGTGACGAGGGAAAATCTTTCAAGAATTTCATTTAATTCTTGCAACGCTCCAACATAAAGCATAATATCGACTACCAGTGCTTGTGTCTGGTCCTTCAGGGGTCTCACATTTTTATTGTAGCCGACAGATAAGTTTCCATTTAGGGCTATTCCATCTTCAAGTGGAATGTCAGACAACTCGGACCCAAGACGACTCGGACCCAAAATTTCTGGGACGACTCGGACCTAAACCTTTTCGGACCCAAGACGAATCGGACCCAAACCTTTTCGGACCCAAGACGAATCGGACCCATGCTGACGGACGATATACGGACGCGATAATAAATGCATTATATCCCCCGGGGCGAGAGTTTCCTGGCTACAAATGACATAGTGCATTATCTTAAATGTTAATAAAACTCATAAGACGAGTGAGCAGT
The DNA here is from genome assembly GCA_964017185.1 of Rugalucina vietnamica. Taxonomy (NCBI): domain Eukaryota; kingdom Metazoa; phylum Mollusca; class Bivalvia; order Lucinida; family Lucinidae; genus Rugalucina; species Rugalucina vietnamica. The sequence goes on along the minus strand of OZ024878.1, from coordinate 49,985,427 downwards.
CTTTATTACGCAACTGCATGTATAACGGAACACCCAATTTTAATACGAAAGAATAAACACAATGGTTTTACAATGGATGTGTTTTAGACTTTTAATTTATTTTAAACATTGGTTTATGATTTTTAAAGTTGTATGCATTTTAAATGCGTAAACTTGGTTTTTAACTTTTTAAAACACTTTGTGTATTGTGTAAAAAGCTGATAATATTGAAACATCACTATTATCATATTATCACAGAATCATCATATCAAAGTTGTCACCAAATGTCCAAGTAAATTCAATAACCCAGGTCACACAAAATAACATCATGAGCCGCATTATTACAGATAAAAGACTCAATTTCATGCCTTTTTTATTTTTTATTTTTTTTTTCGAAAAAAAAAATAAAAAAAAATCATCGTATCAAAGTAGTCACCAAATGTCCAAGTAAATTCTGTAACCCAGGTTACACAAAATAACACCATGAGCTGCATTATTACAGATAAATGACTCAATTTAATGCATTTTTTGCTTTTTAGCGTATTATCACAGAAGCATCATATCAAAGTAGTTATCAAATGTTCAAGTATATTCAATAACACAGGTTACACAAAATAACATCATGAGCTGCATTATGATTTTAGCAAGTATGTGTGTTTTATACAAGTTTTATCTACATAATAAAATAGAAACTGTTTGCATGGTCGTCCTTGTTGTTGGGTCCGAGTCGTCTCAAAAATGGGTCCGAGTTGTCTCAGGCTTGGGTCCGATTCGTCTTGGGTCCGAAAAATACCAAGGGTCCGAGTTGTCTTGGGTGCGAGTTGTCCGGCTACCTTCAAGTGTACCGGTTTGTGAATTATGCAACATTAATTCAAAAATGAAAAAAAAAAAAACAATTGTCTCACTGTTTATGTCCCCAACGACTGTGTTATAGATTTAGCACTTGTAAACGATGTAACGAGCTCTGATATAATGACAGGAGTTTCGTAACCAGCTACTGCAGAGTTTGTTTACGTTTGTTAATGGGCATAATTGGTCTTTAAGACAACATTTCTAACCATTTCAAAGCATTTTCGCACGTCCACTGTAATCTATGCCAAACATTATTTTCAACCATCAATGTTTTAGTATTTGAGCTTTACAAAGACAGAGAATTTATCAGGCAAAACAGTAAAGCTCTCAATGAGAAACGATGTCCATGTTATTAGCTCACCTGAGCCGAAGGCTCAAAGGTGAGCTTATACGATAGGCAGGTATCCGTCGTCCGTCCGTCGTCCGTCGTCGTCCGTCCGTCGTCGTTCACAATTTCAAATGACATCTCTAAAGCTGTGTGGCCAAAACTTTGGATATTTGGCATAAAGCATCCACAGGAGAGGGGAACCAAAAATATTGTTTTTTGTTCAGATCGGATAAGAACTCTGGTTGTTACCATGGCAACTTATACGTCCCATAGACTTATAATGGAAAAAAGTGGAAATTGCAAATTTTTGCTTTCTCATTGGAGATATTTGAGTTTTATTTTTGGAGAAATGTTTATTGAGTAGTGCTCTACGTTTCAGATGACCTTCATCATGATCGCTTATTTTGATTGGTTGCTGGGGCCCCAAAAAGGACAAATTTTCGAAAAAATCTTTAAAAATCTTCTTCTCAGAAACTGTTTGTTTTATGAAGCTGATACTTTGCATACATGTTCCTGGCATTAGCCTCTACAAAAAAGTCGTTTTTTGTTCCAGTCAGATAAGAACTCTGGTTGCTATGGCAACCTTCAGTTTCCATCCATAGACTTATAATGGGAAAAGTGAAAATTTGCTATTTCTGCAGTCTCATTGGAGATATTCGAATTTTGTTTTTAGAGAAATGTTTATTGAGTAATGCACTACGTTTCAAATGACCTTCATCCTGATCGCTTATTTTGATTGGTTGCTGGGGCCCCAAAAAGGGCAAATTTTCGAAAAAAAAAAATCGTTAAAATTCTTCAGAAACTGTTTGCTTTATGAAGCTGATACTTTGCATACATGTTCCTGGCATAAGCCTCTACAAAAAGTTGTTTTTTTGTTCCAGTCAGATAAGAACTCTGGTTGCTATGGCAACTTTCAGTTTCCATATACTTATATTGGAAAAAGTGAAAATTTGCTATTTCTGCAGTCTCATTTTTATTTTTAGAGAAATGTTTATTGAGTAATGCACTACGTTTCAGATGACCTTCATCATGATCGCTTATTTTGATTGGTTGCTGGGGTCCCAAAAAGGGCAAATTTTCGAAAAAAAAATCTTAAAAAATCTCAAAAAATATTTTAAAAAAAAAATTCTCAGAAACTGTTTGCTTTATGAAGCTGATACTTTGCATACATATTCCTGGCATTAGCCTCTACAAAAAAGTTTTTTGTTCCAGTCAGATAAGAACTCTGGTTGCTATGACTACTTTTAGTTTCCATAGACTTAGAATGGGGAAAATGGAAAATTTGCTATTTCTGCAGATTTTGCAGAAATGTTTATGTAGTAGTCCTCTATGTTTTATATTACTTTTGCCCTAATACCTTATTTTGATTGGTTGCTGGAGCCCCCAAAAAAGTAAATTTTCGTTAATTATTTGAGTATTAGAGGTCAAGTTTACTTTTTACATTGACCAACATGACCTTAGCTAAAGGTCATGCAAGACCGAATCTCAGGTGAGCGATTTCAGGGCCAATGGTCCTCTGGTATTATATTCGTGAACAGTTTCCCCTAGCTATCGAAGCAGCACGTAAACAGTTGTACCCAATCATGAGACAGTACTCACGTGACCCATCAAACCGTGTGGCCCTTGTTAGGGATAAATTGTATATAAATAATCGTTTATATGTCCCTTTTGACCCCAGTGAGCCAGCGCAGGGATATGGTCCAACAGAGAGATATTGATCAAGGAGACAGACGGCGCGCCAGGGGAGTCTGACTGGCGCAGATGCCGTCTTTTGAGTCACGCCCCCTTGCATTTGTTGAGGACAACAATGACAATGCCGTGAATCCTGGAAACTCAATCAGATCCAGCAAGAGGCCGGCATCCTCGCCGGTTTATGATGAAACATCGCTAAAAAAGTGGCAGAGCGCAGACTATGCGCGAAAGCTTATCGCATGACAGTAGCATTAGTGACATGCAAATACGTGAAGGTACAACCGCCCCGGACAATGAACATGAAACCAGCGAGCGTGTCATTCAATCTGTGCAGAACGATCCAATAATGGAAATGGACGAGGAAATTCAACCGGTTGGGTCTCAGGTGAGCAGTGAGGACCCAATAAACGTTATGTCGAGCGGAAAATTGGTGCAGAACAATGGACCCAGGTGTATCCATCATTTAGTAGTGGAGCGCCGGTAACCGGCGCAGACATATCACAGTTAAATACTCAGACAGTAACTGTTGACGTGCACCAGGTGACGAGCCAGGTAGATGAAGATAGCGGTGAAAACGGTATTATCACGGACCAGCACGAGAATTCCGATTAGCGACACGTGGGGGGGGGGGGGGGCGAATAATGATCAAAACCGTCATTGACTGACTTTGGCCTTACGGTTTATGACACTAAATGTTTGTGGCTTTAAAAGTAAATTATTCCGGAATTTCGGTCATTAATTTATGGACATGACATAGTAGGACTTCAAGAAACTAAATATGATGATTTAGATACACTCGAAATTCCCGGATATTTTTAATACATACCAAAAATAGAAAAAGAAAAAGCTGTATGAATGGCATTGCCATTGCGTATAAAACTCCATAGAAAATTTTATTATATAGCTCGGCAAATAGGTCACTGTATGGGCGTTACCTTATGAATACGTTATTGGGTATGGTCTACTTTTGACCTAGGTAAAAACTTAAGGTATACAGTTGAGAGACCGTTAGAATGAAATCCGAGTTTGTCTAATTTACTGGATTTGACAAAATACAGGTAGCTGATCTTTAACGGTAAATATGTGACAGCGCTCTAGGCTGACTGAGTTCGACTTTTCTATAATCTCATACAGATGGACTAGCCGACCACGCCCAGATATGAATATTAAAGTTGCCGCCCATACAGTGACCCATTTGCCGAGCTATACCAGTTGAAACGGACAGTAAACTAGTTTTCTGGTTCAAAATTTCAGACAAGCTAACGCGAAATGGCACATTGTTATGTGATGTAGTATACATATCACCGCAGAGTTCGGACTATGCAGGAGAAACCCATATAGTGAGATCGAACGTGAAATGAGCCGGCTGTCAGTTAATTGTTCATCCGTACTATTGTAACGAACAGCCGAGACAAGCCACAGAAACTCCGTCCGTTGAAAAGCATGCTCATCCACCAAGGGTGGTTTACTGCGCTATATACCCAACACTTACTCGATTCACAAAGTTTCGAGTTTGAAATTTGCATATTACAAGCACTCAATATGCCGCTAATACGTTGCACCAACGTATTTTTCCAAGTGAGGCTATCCCGTCACATTACTTCCCCCTCCGAGAAGACGTCCCGAGTCTTGGCCTGGGGACTACATGGGTAAGGCAAACCCGGTCTGGCAGTTGTCTTTATCCCACCGCTGCCACCAAATGTAACGAACAGCCGAGACAAGCCACAGAAACTCCGTCGGTGGAAAAGCTGACGGGGATTGCTGTGGCTGGTCTCGGCTTTCGTTACACTATTATTAGGGGATTTCAATTCAAGAACGAAAAATTTAATCGATTATATTATCCCTAACGGTGATATTTTTGAAAGCACAGACCACTTTTGCCCTTTGTTGTCGGATAATGCAGTATCACTCGATGTCATGCTTATTGTTTCAAGAGGACAAACACACCGGCTGCAAAATGTAATGCTCAACCAAAACTCTGTAACCCTGACAAAATTTTTGATTTTGTAAATATACACATGGAAATAAGTTAGGGAACACCTGTAATAATGTGACTACCAACTTTGGACTGTATATAACCTCCCTTGTAAAAATATGAAGAAGGTTTTGACAACTTGTCAGCATCTGTAGTCTCCAAAGTTGCTTCTATGTGAAAATGATTAGCATCAAACATAAACTGCGGCGGAGAGCGGCCATCTTTGATTCAGAAAATGTTTGCTAAATTTAAGAAACGCACTGATAGTCTTTGCGATAACCTCATTATTTGAACCCACATTGTAGTAATTTTTCGTAAGCATAAAGCTGAGACATTGCTTGTGGAACTTTGATCATAAATTCTTTATTTTCTGACCGACTGTCGGCGGTATGCCCATACTTTCCCGGGGGTAGGTTTCATGTCCACGTTTTGTTCTTTGGGTATACATTTTGCAGGTTGTAAATGTTGGGCCAGATATTCGATATGACCCTTTAGGAATCTAATGTTGTACGTTCTGGTTATAGTGTCCTAGAGAAATTATTTTTTACGGCTTTATTTGCAAAATGTCAAAAGATTTTGCTTTCCATAGAAATTAATGCAAACTGGTGATTTTGTATGATTATTTGGTTTGGAGGAAAGCATGAAGTTTTAGGTCCGAAGTCGTTTATTCATTCAAAACGATCAAATTCAACATTTTATTCCTGTTTTTCTTTCAAAAATTGAGTTTTGCGGAGTGCAGAAGCAAAAAGGCAAACTTGTACTCAGTAAAAGTGGAGTTTTTCACATATGGCATATTGTATCCTCAATAGCACAAAGACAAAATGTTGTGAATTTCTATAAAATGGTCCGTAGCTAGGCCAAGGAATGAATTATATGTGATAAAAATTTCAGTATCGCCAGAAAAAAGGAAAATGTTTTTTTCAAACTTTCCTCAAGGGCTAACAGTGTTCCCTAACTTATTTCCATGTGTATAATTGTGATGTTGACAGATTATTGGAACTGCGCAATAAAGAGAATATAATCCAGGAAGATATGGATTCTTTGGTGAATTTGTTAAAAGGGGTTTATGCTGAAAAGTGTTAACATTTGGTACAGCTGCGCCCAAATTAAATCCATCTGTAGTCAATAAAAATGCAACATGGTTCAATAAAAGGCTAGAGGCTGTAAAGTTTGGATTTGAGAAGAAGAGGACTGGTACTATCCTTGTAGCGAAAACAAAGGCGCTGATCAGCTGTGCAGTTACTGCACAGCTGATCTGCGCCTTTGTTTTCGCATATGCAAATTGTCAGTTTTCATATATTGTGACAAAAGGACATTCTTTTTTCCTTTTCCTCCTTTAATGTACCATGAAAACATTTCTGATATTGATTTGTAGGACTCTTTAGCTAGCTGAGGAATATGTATACTCAATTATGACGTTGTAAAATATAGCCGTAGTTCCTATATGTTTGTCTTCATCACGTTTTGGACATTGTCTGAGATAATCATACGTCGTTTTGTCTCCACAACGTAAAAGATATATATTCACTGTCGTTCAGGGTTTATTCGGATGGGAAGCAAACTTGTTAAAACATTGATGGTTGAAAATAATATTTGGCATAGATTACAGTGGACGTGTGCAAATGCTTTGAAACGGTTAGAAATGTTGTCTTAAAGACCAATTATGCCCATTAACAAACGTAAACAAGCTCTGCAGTAGCTGGTTACGAAACTCCTGTCAGTATATCAGAGCTCGTTACATCGTTTACAAGTGCTAAATCTAGAACACATTCGTTGGGGACTTAAACGATGAGCAAATTGTTACTATTTTTCATTTGTGAATTAATGTTGCACATTTCACAAGCTGGTACACTTGAAGATGGCATAGCCCTAAATGAAAACTTATCTATCGGCTACAATAAAAATGTAAGACCCCTGAAGAATCACACACAAGCATTGGTTGTCGATATTATGCTGTATGTTGGAGCTTTGCAGGAATTCGACGAAGTTCTTGAAAGATTTTCCCTTGTCACAGTGGTGTATTTGTCCTGGACTGATGAAAGACTGACGTGGAACAGTTCTGATTATGGTGAAATTTCTACTACATTCTTCGGGTATAAGGACGTTTGGGTCCCAGAATTAATTCTCACAAATCCTTCTGAGAAAATTGATTCTTTTGGTAAAGACTGGCATCGTATACGATATAAAAGTGACGGAAAAGCCGTATGGAATCCCGGAAGTTTAGTCCATGCAACATGTTCTGTCAACGCGTATTATTTTCCATTTGATATTCAAGAATGCTTCTTAGATTTATTTGTGTTTGGATACTATGCATCCGAAGTCAGATTTAGTGCAAGTAGCAACGCTGTCGACGTAAGCTTCATGCCTAAACATGGTACTTGGGACGTTATTGGAACGAGCGTGAAAGTAGGTACAGAAGGTGGGACATCAAACGCGCGATATCACTTTCGGCTGGAAAGGAGGCCACAATATCTGATAATAAATGTTATCATGCCAATTTTGTTCCTGAATCTTTTGAATGTTCTCGTCTTCTTGCTACCGGCTGAATCAGGGGAACGAGTATCTTATTCAATCACCGTACTGTTATCAATTGCCGTATTCATGACCATAGTCAGCAATACATTACCAAGGACTTCCGAACCAATGCCTCTGATTTCCTACGCTTTGCTCGGCTCATTATTCTTGAGTTCTTTTATAACAGTTGTTACTGTATTAAACTTGCGTTTGTACTACAAGAAAGAATACGACCGTGTTCCCACCTGGCTTGTTAAAGTATACCGCAGTCTCGAGCGACTTAAATGCAGGCGCGGCTGCAAAAAGCATAAAGTTCATGACATTGGTTTCAAGGACGATCCCGTGACATTTCATCATGGCAACAAAACAAATATGATTTCAAACAACACCGTGATGTCAAACAAAGAGTCAGAAATGCACGAAAACTACAAAGATACAATTGATCCTGGTGATGGACAGTCGGATCCACATTCAGTTACATGGCATGATATAAGTGGGATGATTGATTACATTTGCTTAGGGGTTAGTACAACGGTGACTATTCTCTGTTCCGTTTGTTTTATAGCAGTTTCTAAAGCGGCATCAAAGTAATAACCGTGATTCTACATGAAAGCAATACGATGAACCATTTTGATGGTCTATTCTAAATCCTGGATTCACCTAAACGGTATTTAAGGACATATGGATTAAGATAATTCTGTTAAAAAGTGCATGTATAAATGATACTGAAGGGACCCTGGAAGGATATGCGGGTATGAATTTTGATGATATATTCCGAAATGTGAAAAAGGGATATGGAAAATACTTGTAGTTTCGCATTTGATAATAAAAATTAAACTCAGAACCTTTAAGAGCAGAGAGCATATTAACGAGAAAGGGAATGGGCCAGGCCATGGTTTCGGCTTAAGCCTCTTCAGTGACCCTATAGATTTGGCAACATGGAGCCAAAGATTATGACTGCAATTACATCGTAGGGTAGTCGATACAAAGACTAGTAAAATCAAAATGGGGTCAAATGTGTAAAACGTTGGTTAGAAAATGAATCTAAACCGAAAACAACTTTCTGATTTCTCAGAATATCCTCGCTGATCTCCAAGGACCAAACGGAAAATATAATCTGCACTATGAATGATGTATGGGGAGACTTTTTAGGGCCGCCACACGGCACAACACCAGCTGCAGTAATAGGAAATAAAAATTAAACTCAGATCCTTTAAGAGCCGTGAACATATTAATGAGAATGGAAAGTCGTGAAATTAGTTAAATGTTGTTTAATAAATGGCGCTATGTTAATGGAATTGTCGCTTCTTATGTGTCACTCATTTGCTTTTCCTGCACCGGAAAATGACATTAACTTAATTCATTTATATTGTTTTGCTGTTGCTGTTGTTGTTTTGTTTTTCAGTTTTGTCCTTTATGATGAAACGTGTTTTATGACAAAATATGAAGCAAGTCTTGTGCACAATACGAAAACGGTTACTTTCACTACGCCTACTTGTGTAACCAAATGATGTTTGGATGGGGCTTAAACCTGTTTTACTGGTCTGGCATTGAGGTACTAATAAAACGTAAAACTGAGTTCTTTCAAGAGCAGCAAAACATTAATGAGATAGTGAATGGGCCATACCGCGGTTATGGCTACTCAAGACGCATCAGTGACCCTATAAATCTGGCAACGTCGAGCCAGAGAAAATTACTGCAATTTTACAAATTTCAACTGTTTCAAGGGATCCTGTCGTCGAGTTTCTGGAGTGGGAATTTCTTTCTGATTGCGCCATTTCCTGATCATGGCCTACTTTTACCTTTTTACAAAGAGGTCCTAGCAAATCAGACATTAGAAATCTACATTTTTTTGGCATTTCAGATACCTTTATTAAGTACAAATGCCTATTAACATGGTTTTCCCCTGACTATGAGGAATTGGAATGACCACCCTGAGTCTCTGTTCTCCTCTTTTGAAATGCCAGATAATTGTGTGCCTAAATTTACTTCTCTTGTCGGAGCTCGGGAATAATCCCTCAGGGGCGGATCCAGGATTTCTGGATGGGGGTTCAAATCTATCAAGAGGGGGTTCGTTTTCAACATTTTACCTGATTTTTCATAAGTTTCCACATGAAACTGCAATAATTTGGTCTCAGAGGCGGGTTCAAACGAACCACCCGAAGCCCCACTAAATCCGCCACTGTCTGTTGTGGTATTGTCAATTTGACATTTAACCAGTAAACTATTATGTTTCTGCTATAACGTCAGACGATGACTAGAGAAAATGATATTCGAATATTTGTTGCAGATTGTATTTACTGTATAGCCAAGGATGGAACCACAGTATCTTATCATTATGTTATAGCGCAAATTTTGCTTCTTAATGCGTTTAATGACCACGAATATTGCAACGTACTGAAGCAGGGAATATAGTTACTAATCATAAGTCGAGTTTACGACCATAGTCCGTGATATATTTTAAAGAACTTCTGTTCCAATGTATATGAAAGCGTAAACATTGCATTGCGAACCTTGTTATTCACTCGATCATTTATTCATCTACCGTACTTGCCGATGATACTTTCGTTTGTTTTACGAGAAGGGTGAGGAGCCTAAGCAAACCGGTGGGTTTAGAACCATCGCCACCAAACACAAATATCCGAAGTAAATAAGTTTCATGAAGCAGAAAGGCAAAACTGGGTGTCGAAAGTTCGAGAACTTCTTTTTCAATATGGTTTTGGGTACGTGTGGATTGCCCAGGAGTTTGGCGATGAAAAGTTATTCATAAATCAATTTAAAATTCGTATAGCAGACTGCATGAGGCAAAACTGGCACTCAGACATAAACGAGTCTTCGCGATGTGACTCGTACAAGGAGTTTAAGTCCCTCCTCACTGTAGAAAGATATTTGGATCTAGACATGCCTTTTCATTTACGTAAGGCATTTGCAAGATTCAGATCATCTAGCCACAAACTAGCTATTGAGATAGGTCGTCATCACAACATAAATAGAACGGATAGAATCTGTACATTTTGCTTCAATCAATCCAACAACTTACATTTGGAAGACGAATTCCATGTATTTTTCAATTGTTTAAGATTTGATGCTATTCGGCAAAATCTCCTCTCTCCCTGGTATAGACAAGGCAGTAGTAAACAAGACTTTTTCAACTTAATGAAAACAGAAAATCCAGATATTATCCTAAAAATATGTATCTATATTAATGAAATTCTAAAAATTAAAGATAAAGAGTACAATATATTAGCTCCAATAACGTGAATGGGATTTTGTTTATACACAACTCCATATACTAGTAGTTGCATTGTAATATGTATGTTTTGTATTGTGGGCCGGTGGCCTTTATTTACTCAATAAAATTCTTGTTCTTGTTCTTGTCAGTCTTCTATTTAATTGAAGTAAGAAAATGTTCGAAGCAAAAGAAAGCACAACGAGTCTACCGCAGTCTGGAATTATTGTGTATATGTAAGCTACACGACACATTGTCTTAATCAAGGTTCAGCCTAGGGCATTGCAACAAGTAAACTTAGACCTGAATACCAATGTGTATGACTTAAATAATATTGAAAAACGAAACCGAAAACAGAACATACGACGTACTTTGATAAGCATATAGCTATAAATGAAAGTACAACTGAGTTCCTTTAAGAGGAATCATTAATTTTATGAGAAAGGGGACGACCCATTATTAAATCCTCATCAGCGACCCTTTATATCTGGGTACTTGAAGCCAGAGAAAATTACTGCATGTTTGAAAATTTTAACTGGGCAGTCAACACATAGAGGGTTAACCCAAGTAGAGCCAGACAATAAAAACATATTTAGAAAGAGTGTATCTAAACTGATTATTAAATCCTGATTTCTTAGAATACATGTACTGATCTCACAGGACAAAGCAGATACAAGCATGACTGCTGATGCCATTTGTTCCTCTGTACATTGATTATTTGTTCAGACAGCACATAGGCTATATTAGTTTGATTGGATGATTGATCAAACTTCGTATTTTTCTTTAATCTTCAATATGGCTTTCAATGTATGATGGTCTGAATGTTTAAATATGCATGTAACTATATTGCTAAGGGATTTGGGGAAAGCGATTTTAATGAGTTTTAACACTGTAGCACGTGTCGTCTCAACGATTAAAATATATAGTTTCATATATAGTTACCTGAGGTGTGGGTTTCGGTTATACCTTTTTCTTTCATTCGAAAGATTTTGCATTAATCTGAGGTGTGGGTTTCGGTTATACCTTTTTCTTTCATTCGAAAGATTTTGCATTACTTCTGTGGTGGTTCTTTTTGTTTTATGTCTTGGTGTATAAAATTTTTTTCTGTGCTGTTGGCGCCTTATGTATGTTTTCATATTTTTAGTTAAGTTAAGGTAACTGAGTGGCCACCTATTGGGAAAATAGCTGCTCATTCGGCTTACGATATGTTTCATGGTATAAGTACCTGATTGTTAGTTTGGTTTTTTCCCACCTCGGTTTTTGGAGTGGGAATCTTTTTCTGATTGCGCCTTTTCCTGATCTTTGCCTACTAATACCTTTTCAGTCAGTCACAAGTATAGTACTGTACTGGTGAAACATAATTATATATATTTCAAATCATCATCCAAGCTTCAGTCATCCAGTCTACATTATTTTATGCACGTATAAAAGAATGAGCAAAATGTTGATACTCTTGGTATGAGTGAATTTCTGTTTGTGGACCAATGTTGGATGTCAGTCTATTGAAAACGCTAAATCACTCCATGCTGATTTGTTGGATGGTTATAGTAAGTTGGTAAGGCCTGTTTGGAACCAATCAGACACAGTTGGCGTTTATTTTTACTTTTCCCTTGTGGCAATACAGGACTTTGACGAAGTAAAAGAACATTTCTCGGTAACGGGTGCTTTCTTCTTGTACTGGTTAGACCAGAATATGAATTGGATACCAGACAATTATGGAAACATTATATCGGTATTAATGGGTTATAAGGACGTGTGGGTCCCTGAAATTATTCTCACAAATCCATCGCAGAAATTGGAATCATATGGGAAATTGTGGCAACTTATACGCTACACTTATAATGGGATAGCGACATGGTATCCAGCTGATCTGATGAAATCCACTTGTTCCCTGGACTTTCGTTATTTTCCTTTTGATGTTCAGGAGTGTAGTATGAAGTTATACATTTGGGCGTACACTTCCTCTGAAGTTAGGCTGTTTTCATTCAGTGATGACATAAGGACGGCATTAATGGAAGACGAACATGGTACATGGACATTACTGAATACGTCAGTAAAGACTAAAGATGACGATGGAATATACCGCGCGACGTTAAAGTTTCGTTTGGAACGTAAATCATTATACGTCATTGTAAACATAGTCTTACCGATATTTATCCTCAGTATTCTAAATAATTTTGTCTTCATGCTACCCGCAGAGTCAGGCGAACGAGTGTCATACGCAATAACAGTCCTTCTGGCCATCGGTGTGTTTATGACGATTGTAAATGACACTCTGCCGAAGAAGTCGGAGCCTTTACCGATAATATCATACTACCTAATGATTGATTTAATACAGAGTGCTCTGACATGTCTGTTTACAATTCTGAATCTAAGGATTTATCATAAGGATGTTGGCATATTAGTTCCAAATAAGCTACAAAATGTATATCTTTCTCTGGTGAAAGAAAACAACGAGAGAAGAGTCAGTATAAACAGTATAAATCAACAAAATACGGAATTTGAAGATGACATAAGTGAGAAACACCCGAACTCTAATTTAGCTCAATTGGGCGATGGCTGGAAAAATTCAGTGGAAGGCGGAAAACAAATAACTTGGAAGGACATAAGCAAACTGATAGACTGCGTTCTTTTTATTCTTGTTTCTCTAGTCACTTTCACAAGCCTAATTGTGGTTTTGGTTGTGACACAATATCACTGACCGCACAGTAAGGCATCGTTCCTCATGCTCCTACTACAATATGGAGTCGATGTCAAGTGTTCAACCCATCTTTATAGCCAGGATCGATATAAAGCTCAGCTGAAAAATAGCTAATTGAGCCTCCTAGTCGTTAACGTGGATTGATATATTTACAAAGTCCCTAAACCCCCCTAAACTTTGAACATGTTTTTCTCAGTCTTGGGGTACAGATCATACATGATATTATATCTCCTGAAAGGGCAATGAATGACAAACGTTATCCTAGTAATAAAACCAGAATTTGTATTTGCATTTTCGTGCATGTTGGTCGTGAAATGCACTGTTAGTCTGAAAACTGCTTTTATTTTTCTTGTATTGTTTTACGCTTAAATAAGAAATATTGTGGGATGAGTGTTGGCACGTAGTTTGTAAGTCAAAAAATCTATCAAATAGTATCATTTTTGTTGTGTTTGAAACGATTCTTATCGAAATATCTGCAGTTCAAAAGACCGTTTTTGAGACTTATCGAGGTCAGAATGACAAAAGTTTGAAAAGTTCATCACCCTATTTTGACCACTATGTAAACGCAGTTCGCAACAATTGTTGAATGGCGGTTCTATTGAAAGACGTAGAATATTCAATAATGAAGCGAATGTTCATTAGTCTATTAGTAGACTAGTACAAGTAAGGATTGGCTTACTAACTAAATTAGTAAACTAAGGGTGGCGGACACAAATTACACTTTTAAGACCTATTATATCACGAAAATCTGCTGCACAGTAACAGTTTTGAAGCTAGATCCACCCAGCTTAGTCGGGCAGTCAAGCGAAACATTGACGTCATTTCCACTGTTATGAACTATGTACTTTATCGCATGTGTATATGTGCTAAAACTGACAGTGTGTTCGTTGTAAATATAGCATACATTGAACAAATTCCTTGGCCTGGTGGTTAATGCACTTGACTGCCACCCAGGATACCTCAGTTCGAGTCTCCACTCTGTCACTTTTTTTCTTCTAGCACATCGTTTCGTTAAACAAGTATTTTTTTTTTTTTTTTTTTTTTTATTCAGTTTTACGTCTCTTTCAAGCTTTTACACTCATATCGAGACGAATCAATCGGTAGGTGGGGCGAAAACCGGAGTACTCGGGGATTAGGGGAAAAAACCACCTGACACACCCGCAAGCAGAACTTGGCTTGTCCCACATGTGACTCGTGCCCCGTGCGAGGCGCGAGATGATCGAATGATCAAGAGCACTGAAGTCAGCAACCTTAACCACTCGGCCACGGGGGCCGCCACAAGTATATCTAACATCACGAAAATATGTCCGTGTAATGTATACCCCCTTATCCATATCTTATATAACAAAACTGGGGGTAGCAGGGGTATACATAATTTCCTTATTTTTGCTCCAACACATAGATTGTGGGTACGTGATAGGAGGCGGTTCTAACGTGTACCCACAACCTATGTTTTGAGCAAAAGTGAGAAAAATATTTAAATTTTCAGATAAAAAAATCAATTTTTAAAGCTAAAAAATTATCTGTTTATTGCATAGGCAAGTTTTCATAATGAATCCGCTATTTCTTATTTTATTGTACATGCCTTCCTTTTTTAGCTCGCCTGTCTTTTGAATATGTATATGAATCAAGTTGATTCTTTGCATGTTGGTAGATGTTTGTGTAAAGTTTAATGCTGTACCATCAAGACCTGCATGAGTGACCTCGAGGTCATGGTCATGGATCATAGATTTTACTTGATATAGTGGCAAAGCACAAGACAGGCGAGCTACGCTGTCCTGCGACATCTCTTATTTATTGCAGGTGACAAAAGTCCAAAAGTCTTTCTTTTCCTTAAAACCAAAATCACACTCAGGCGTTTGAGTCAGGCGTGTGCCGGACGTATGGCGTGTGAGTCAGGCATGTGCCGGATCACTCGAACGAAGATTCTGCTCCATTCAATACTGCTATATGGTCGTATTAATCAATGGTGGATTTTGTCGTAAGCTTGTGGGTCAGGAGCCGATCCTGCATCCCGATACACTTCAGTGCTCTGTTTCAATTCACAGGAACAAACTGATGGAGAAACTCCCGTCTTGTAGACAAAGAGAAGAGCGACAATATTTTCCTAAATTCAATATGGTGTGCGCGGTGGCGTAGTTATATAGCATCGGACTCCAAATCGAGATGTCCTGCGTTCGATCCCCACAGATGACACCGTGTTGTGTCATGGAGCATTACACATTAACTCCCTCAGAGCACTGTTTAATTCCCCAAAAGCGGTGACTCCGTCCCGACGTGACTGAAAAATCTTTGACTGTGACATTGAACCTCAATACAAACAAGCTTTATGTCTAAAGCAACATGGACTGGGCCAACTCTTTCAATAACGAGATTTCTTTTATTTGAAAAAAATTATTAAATCAGACTTTTAATATGCGCTTGGGTTATTAAAATTACAAGCATGTTTAATACATCTGTTTTCAACAACTTGTTTGCACTCTCGATCGTCTTTTACCATCAGTAGGAGTTGGACCCTCTACATCCGCGTTAGTCTTACTGAAAGCGTGTTTAGGAATCAGGAGTTGTGTGTTCGATACCCGACTAGTTCGAGTTTGTCTTATCACCCTGACGTAAAACCGGCAAACAACGCATATGGTGTAACAATTCAAGTCATTAGGGTAAATAGCATAGCCATTTCAAAACGTACGAGTTTGAAGTAGATTAGAAGCTCTGCCTGGAGTCACAAGCAGTCCATCTATTTCTCCTAGGCCCCAATGGGCGGGGGTCCCAACCGAATTCTAAGCGTTTATGTACTGACCTGTCGCGTTTCACTAATTAATACAATCTGCGTAATTCGTACGGGATGATGGCACTTTCTCCGTCTGCAACACATACGTTAAATGCGACATATACACATGGAAATAACTTAGGGAACACCTGCAATAATGTGACTACCAACTTTTGACTGTATATATCCCTTTTTGTAAAAATTATGAAGGTTGTTTTGACACCTTATCAGAATCTTTAGTATCAAAAGTTGCTTCTATGTGAAAATGGTTAGCATCAAACATTAACTGCGGCGGACAGCGATCATCTTTGATTCAGAATTATTTTTGCTAGATGTAAGAAACGCACTAATATTCGTAGCGTAAACTGGCATTGTAGTAATTTTTCGTTAGGATCAAGCTGAGGCATTGCTTGTGGAACTTTACTCATAATTTCTTTATTTTCTGTCCGACTGTCGGTGGTAAATCCATAGTTTTTAGTGGGTAGGTTTCATGATCAAGATTTGTTCTTTGGCTATACATTTTGCAGGTTGAAAATGTTGGGCCGGATATTCGATTTGACCCTTCAGGAATTTAGACATGCGCGTTCTGGTCATATCTTCATAGTTGAATTATTCAGGCTTTTACGGCTTTATTTGCACAAAATCCAAAGATTTTGATTTCCATAGAAATCAATGCAAATTGCAGATTTTGCAGGATTATTTGGTTTGGAAATGAAACGTGAAGTTTTAGATCCGAAGTTGTCTATTAATTGAACACGATCCGATTTAACATTTTATTCTTGTTTCGCTTTCAAAAATTGAGTTTTGCGGAGTGCAGAAGCAAAAAGGCAAACTCATATTCAGTAACAGTTGAGTTTTTCATACATGTATATGGCACATTGTATCCTCCGTAGCAAAATGACCAAATGTTGTTAAATTCCACAAACTAGATATGAAATATATGTGATAAAAATTTCAGCATCGCCAGAAAAAAGGAAAATGGATTTTTTCAAACTTTTCCAACGAGCTAAAAGTGTTCCCTAACTTATTCCTATGTGTATATATACTGAACAAATTTGAAAACGCTACGTTTGTTTTGTTTTAAGTTGTACATTGGCATCGTGTGGAGGTTTAAAAATCAACGGTATTTTTACACACCTGTTACATATGTTAATGCGACGCATACGTAAAAAGTCGAAAACATTACGCTTAACAAATTTTGTTGTGCCGGCCTGATTTTCCACAAAGATTGGCGGAATAACCATGACTGTTTATAAGACCCCTTAGATTTTAGATGCTTAGCACAACTTAACCTTAATTCAAAATATAGGGGCTACACAACTAAAGAAAATGCCACCTGTTTTGCAATCAAATGAAACAAGGGACAAATACTATGTGTAGTGTTTTCACATTTGTTCAGTCTAGATGAAATCGCGAAAATGATTATAAAATTTACAGTAATTTTCTTTGGCTCCACGTTGCCAAAATTTTAGAGTCACTGAAGAGGCTTTTTAGCATCCGAAACCGCGATATGGCCCATTCCCTTTCTTATATGCTCACTGCTCTTAAAGGATTTATTATATACCAAAATTTAAAACAGGTAAGATGAAAACTGACAATACCGATTCTCTTTTCAGTTTGGGCCTTTGAATGTGCATCATTGACATTTAGGTGAATCCATTTTAATTTTTATCGCACCTGCTTAAAGCAGGGTGCGATATAGGAGTCCAAATTTCCGTCCGTCCGTGCGTGCGTTCGTTCGTCCTTACGTCAACATTTACGTTGAAATTTGGTTATCTCTACATCAGTGATAGCTGCGAGTGTGAAACCTTGTATAGTAATTGTCCTTGGCATACCCTTCAATCACTCACCTTGACCCAGTGCCCTTTACCTATATTTTACGGTCCATTGACTTTTTTTTACGTCGAAGTTTTTTTTTTTCTGCATCAGTCTTAGCTGCGAGTGTGAAACCTTGCTTAGTAATTGCCCTTGACATACCCTTCAAGCACGCAGCTTGACCCGCTGACTTTGACCTATATTTCACGGTCCATTGACTTTGTTAATTTTTACGTCGAAGTTTTTTTTTCTGCATCAGCCATAGCTGCGAGTGTGAAATCTTGCATGATAATTGTCCTTGACATGCCCTTCAAGCATGCTCCTTGACCCGGTGCCCTTGACCTATATTTCATGGTCCATTGACTTTGTTAATTTTTACTTCTCTGCACCTGTGGTAGCTGTGAGTGTGAAACCTTGCATGGTAAATGTCATTGACATACCCTTTCAAAACGCCCCTTGACCTGACCTATAGTCCACGGTTTTAGTTATTTTGCTCGATGCAGGTGCGATATCGAACTCCGCGGCGTTCTTGTTAATTTTAAGGCGCGAGTTTTTTTTTTTTTTTTATTTCATTTTCCGACTACTAAAAAAAAATAGATTCATTTTAGAAAAGAGAATGAATAACGTGAGTGAATAACAAAAAAGAAAAAAAATATTTGTCTGACATTGGGATTGAACCCACAACCTGAGGATTGTGAAGAGAGTGTGCTAACCATCACACTATGGAGATTCTTTTCTTTGTTCACAGAACCTAAGATAAATATATATTCGATACACATTTGTGTAAAAGTCACACAAACCGTACATCATTCCGTACAGTAAGTTTTAGTTACTGCACTATAATAGTTTCAGTGTTACTTGTACTAGTCTAATAGCAACGCAAAATTTGATCGATTTTACAAGAATACACAACTACGTCATACACCAAAAATCTAGCTCTTCTAATATCAATGCGCCGTAATGGCATGTCGCTAAAACAAAGCATATATGTGTATATTTATAGGATTACCGAGCATATTTATGATAGTGAACACATGCAGTCATTGAAAGTTTACTTTGTGTTGTGTTTCTGCCTTAAATTATGATGGTTTGTCATAACCACATGGGATCTACTTAAATCGGATGTTTATCCGGATAATATTTATTCGGCGTTCTTCGGCCAAACACATTCCCAAAAATCTGGTGAAATCTGCTGTTACAGACGCAGGAGGCATAAAAGAGAGCAGAATTCGGACTAGCAGGTAAAAGGCATGGGTGGGGTGCGAACTGCAACATTTTTGCATTGCGATCATTTCATTTATGTATCGTATTTCGATGTTTTAAACCACCTGTGAGTTTCTGTTTATGTTTTTCAATTTGTTTTCTATGAGGACATAAGAGGGTCAACACATGGTCGCAAACCCATCGAGATTTTGTAAAAAATTGAATAGCCATCTGTTTGTGAATGAATGGGTGAATTACTGTTGTAAATAAGGTTTGAACAAAACAGTCTCAGAATGTCCCCAGGAGAAGTGGTTTTCGGCGCTGTGCCCGGTAAAAACGTTAAGTTGTGTCCCAGATAGAGTGATTTGTTTTCATCACACACTGAAAAAAAGTTATAAGAGGCCACCTCATATTTTTTCTTCTAGTTCACAAAGTAAAATACGATCAATTAAAATTCATGATCATATGAATAAACCAATGTCTAACAGTGGCTCTGTAGGTTTCTGCATTCCAAAATGCGTGATACTTCTCGCACAGACGAAGCATGTGTTAAGGTACCCTCATTTCAAAAAGTCACACTGTATTAACATCAAATTAAATGTCATATCATGATGTTGTGTTTTTACATTTTAATTTATTTGAAAGTGCTACTGACTGCCATGATGCAAGATAAAATTAAGTCAAAAGTGTTGCTGCAATAAGAATCTTCGTTTCTGTTTTGTACATGCAAGAAGACAACAACCTGAATAACAGGAATTCAGCTTTTGTATGCAATTTGCATACCAACTTTGTTCTTCTCCAGTTGCGTTATTATCAGCAGCATGGCATTGAAATTTTCAGCGATTATTTAGGCCCAATACTAGACTCTGATAAACTTTGAAAATTCAAAAAATCGTCCACAAATTTTGTTATTTTGTTCGTTAAAAATTAGCATTGAAACCGGAAGTGTGCGGCTGCCTTGACATGTTGGTCCTCGAAAATGGTCTCAAACAGTTCAGTCGAGTTATATCTCTCATTTGCAGGCCTCATCAAGTGAATTTTACAGGGGTCAACATGTTTAAGAGGCACATTTATGAATTTTCCAAAAAATCTCAAAATTGGTGATTCTTAAAAATGCATAAAAATTCTACCAGTAGAGAAAATTCGAATGTTTGATGTTTTTCCGAGCCGTAACAACCCCTTTGATGACACCCGTTCCTAATTTCAATAAATGGTGTGCTGTATCCAGTTTTTTTATTTAAAAACATTGATTTTTGCATTTTTACTCCCAAAACGCTTTTAGTGAAAGAAAATTATTTCTTAACACTTTGGAACTTTACTAACTTGAAAGACACATCTTTCGGCAAAAAATCGTGCAATTTTGAACATGGCTTAGAAACAAAAAATGAGTTTGAAAAGTGGCCTCTTATAACTTTTTTTCAGTGTACTTGTCCCCTGTTGGAACGATAATCGGTGTCCCAGGAAGAGTGGTTCATCTTCATTATACTACTGTTTATTGTGCCTACCTCTTTGTCGAACTCGCATCCTTTTGTTCTTGAAACCTAGCCGGATGGCTACCTTGTTGGGAAAGAGCTAATCATTCTGCACTTCAAATGTTTTGTTGGAAAATGTTTTGTTGTGTTTTATGTATTTTCTTTCCCACCCGCTGTCTATGTTGGGATTTTAAATTTAATTGCATCGATTCCTGGTCCCTCTATTCTTACTTCATTATCAGTTCAACAAACAAACTTTGTAAACGTTTAGAAAACCAAAAATATGGGTTATAAACGTACATATAGACCACAGGTGTTTGGAGTTATAGATCTATCCATAAACAAAATAATTCACTTGTAGTGTAGACCTACTCGACGATTTGGTATTGCCGGTGGTAGACATATGATGCTAAGAGAAAATCACAAGGTCACGGAAAGAAATCATATCTGTATAAATGTAAAAGACAGGAAAACAATACAGTTACAATCCAGAAAAGGCAAAGAAATCGAAAGCGAAAGAGCTGGAGTTTGAAAAAAAGAGGAGCTAAAGGTTCTTCTACTAGTCATATTTTTCTTGTGGTGCTTCAGAAAAGTGAGATTTTGAAAAATGCAGTTTCTGAAAGATGGTGTGCACTGTGCAGACAGTTGTATAGATCCCCTTACACAGGTAGCTGGGAAAGCATGAATTATATATTAAATCACTTGAGAGACTAAATTTTCTATTGATAAATACTTGTTTGTTTTAGGGAACAGTAACAATCATCAGGGTCCAAGCTACCCTCAAAATTTTGGGAGAAATTTCTTCTCCAAGGAAAACAGGGAGAAGTTTTGGGCAAAATTTCATGTTCACCTATATATTCTATACATTTTGACTTCTCCTTCACCTGAAAGTAGAGAGAAGTTTGACCATAGACGTGTATTCTCATACAGCTTAGCCAGTAAGTTAACTGGTTCTATTGGAGTTGACCCGGAATCTTCTATAGTTACAATTGCTGTTGTAAATTACTGTAGCCTTTGCAGTTGTGCCTATAGATTGTCTGAATATAGATTGAGTTATGCTGATTTAGTAACACGTTTTTACTCTTATTAAAGCGAAGGAATAATAAACTGGTTTTGTTGATATCCTAACCTTGTGGCGCTTAGTGAGCTTACTGATAAAAAGTAAGGATCAGAGGTTGATCGGCTTAGTTTAGACACACACATAATATTGCTAACTCCTATCTATCTATCTTCAAATACTGCCTACGCCCTCGCGAGCATTTTTGGCAGGCACTGCGCGTCAGGGTTATGAAAAAGAAAAAGATAAAAGAATGACAGTGAGTCTATGTCAAGATGAAAGGTTAAAAACTAGATCGATGATGAAGGGGAGATAAAAACAACTGTCTATGATTGATCGGCACTTACTGTTACAGACAGTACATAAAATTGATGAGGGTGAAAGGTCTAAAAACATTTAAAAACAAGTTAAAATAGGCAGTGCACTGTCTAGGGTTTGGGATGCTGCAGCTCTCCAACTGCTGCCTTGAAGACTTCAAGACTTGGAGAAGCTGCAACGCTGGCTGGGAGGGCATTCCACTGAACGACCGCCAGTGGGAAGAAATACCTTATACGTGATACGTAAGAAAGGTAATAGTCCTTGCCTGTATGGATTTGTCTAAAAGTCATTGAGTGGCAATATCGGGATATCCTATGATTGGGCTGTATGTAGTCTGGGATGGGTATAGCTACTAGGCAGTGGACAATTTTGTAGAATAAGCACAGTCGGGCCACAGATCGTCTCTTTTCAAGGGTCTGCCAATTCAACTGGCACAGCAATGAAGAGACACTAGTTGATCTGGAGTAGTCACTTAGGGTCCACCGGGCAGCACGTCTTTGGACCATCTCTAATTTGTTGATATTTTCTTTACCATGCGGGTCCCAAACTGATGAGCTGTATTCGAGCTGGGGTCGGACAAGAGTCTGGTATGCCAACTCTCGGACTTTGGGGTTTCTAGTTTTGATATTACGTCTTATGAATCCTAGGGACCTGCCTGCGTTTCCTGATGCTTGACAAAATTCAATGACACACATGACCCATGCCCATGGATCAATATTGGCTTGTCCAATCATGCACAAATGGTCAGTCACAATCAGTGCATATCGTTCACCTAGTCCCGTTGCTGGGGCAACATAGATAGTGTCTCAAAACTGTACTCATGTATAACAGGCTCAGGTATATAATAATGGTTACCTGTAAATACAGCATCTTGCAATATAATAATTATTGAAAACATTAGTCTCTCGAGTGTTAAAAGTTAACCGTATCTATAATTTATAGGATTATCGTAAAAATTACGTATCCAAAACTTATATATACATGTAAATTGAAATTAGAAAAAAAAAATCAATCTTGATCATGTTGATACAATACCAAAATCTTTCTTCATTACAGTAATTACCACATTTGTGCAACAAAACACATATTGAACCCATTTCCGAGATTTCGCATATTATTAGGGTGTTATATAAAAATGTCACCCTGTAAGTTCCCTTGATGGATCAAAAGTGGATCTCTCCTATTGCTCAGTGCCTCAGATTTGGTTGATCCTTACTTGTCTATTTTCAGTTCTATTGTCTTATCCTGTGTATCCTGTTGTGTAGGTCTCATGTTTTCTTTTATGGCTTTTCTTCTCTTTTGGTTTCTCTCAAGCCAGAAACTCCTCTAGTGTCTCGGTGGCTGTTTCTCGACAGTACCATCTACCTTGGACCTGTGTTGTAGGATGATTTTTTCGGTCTGTGGGCTTCTTACACTTGCTGCATGTGTAGAGAACATTTTCCCCACGCTTTTTGTTTTCACGTACGTGTTGTCCTGCAGCCTTTTTCTTTTCTTTCTGTTTTTGGTACCATTCTGTGGTTCTGGCTTTTTGTTCTCAATGTCTGTCTTAAAATACGCATGCCTAGCCCCTTAGTGGGGCTTCTAAGGGGCTATAAGTTATTTTATAAAATCTGAAGTCTGAAGCATCTACTTGATCCATATTGCATTAGCAAAAAGCAAAGCTTTTGATCAGACTGTGCAGATGCCTTAGATCATGTGAACCTTTGCTCTTTTGCATATGCTTATAGGGTTACATGTATTTTCTTTTAGAGGCTTATTTATGAATGTTTATCAACTTTCTGTCACAGCAATTTAGATCAGATTTCAATATCTGTTCATTACCTATTATTTTTAAATTTTTCCAAATGTCATTAAATAATGATGAGCTGTACACTTGACATACAGTAAGAGTTATCTTTTTAACCTGGCCTAAATTATTTCTATTGAATAAGAAAGGCCTAGCTTTATAGTCAGGTGAGCTTCTTGGTCCATGGACCTCTGGATATATTTTTCGTCAATCTATTTCAGCAATGATCAATAACCTATTTTTTTTTTTGTTTTTTTTTTTTTTTGTTTTGTTTTTTTTTATAAAATATATCAGATGAACTGAATATTTGACAATTTTTCTTCATAATTTTCAGACTCTCCAAGAAGAGATCCATAGCGAGCATCTATCCTTGTCTGACAGTTGGAGCAGGCGAAATAACAAGCTCCCTCTCTGGTGTGGCTCATGACATCCGTAACTATAAAAGGGTTTAATTTCTTCAGTGGGTCCCGAGTTTAAAAGGATTAGAATGCATGAACATGTGACGGCAAAGTGATCTTATTTACTGTTGATACAAGGAAAAGACAAAATATGCCCATGTCTAGGCAGGACTTTTTCACAAGACTTCTTGAATGTGGAGTGTATAAAAAAAACAAACGTTAAACATTTGTACTGAAATCAATTAAAAGAGGACCAAAACAATTGGATAAAAGGAATGGGTTGAAAAGTAACTATTAATGAATTGGGTGAGCAATTATATATGGTTAAAACTGTAATGATGCCAAGGCAGTGCTCAGTATTGACAGATATGATGAGTTGTGGCTCTTGATTAGAGTCGTGACAAATTTCCTAAAAGTGGACAAGTAAATAATAAAAAACCAATAATAATGTATGGGAAATCCTAATTAAAATAAAGGTACATGTACTAAAGCTACATGTAAATTGAAAAGTCTCCAGACAAAAATGGCTTATCCAACTACAGAAGAAGATAGGGTAATCTTGCTTCTGTTATTGGCGTTAGATGGTGTGTGGCATCCTGAGAGAGAAGCTTTAGCAGTAGTCATCAGGCACTGTTACCCATTTTGTGACATAAGTTCATTGACCTTTAATAAATACAGAAATCTTTGCATCTGATTGGTCAAAATTGAAGGTGTGCTTCAGGATATGTTGAGACAACAGCATTCTTGAAATGTGCAAAAATAATACCATATTCGTTCTAATTAACGCACATGCTCCAATAAGCGCACACCCGGTCTTTTCCGAAAAACACGTGCATAAGCGAACACTGCTCGAATTTCATATTGGTAATTTTACACCAATGCCACACATTGATACCGCATTAGCACATTAAATAACTTAAATAACATAACCATTGGCAGATTTGACATGCTTACTTCAGCATTTTTGTGTGATATTTTCGTTCTTAGTGTGCGCTAATTAGAACGATATTTTTTTTACCATAACTTTTAGTTATTTTGAAAAATTAAGCGCACTGTGCGCTAATTAGAACGAATACGGTAAATAAAAAAAACATAAAATTTTGTGTTTAGGGTTAAACAGTATCAATATAAGGTTACAGTGGTCAAAGCTTTAGAGCAATATTGAGCTGACGTCACGTTTATGAACAAAGAGCCATCACCATTATATGACAGAGAAAAATACTTTGTAAGTCATAGCCATGTCAATTGCAGGTTATTTTTTTTTCCTCAGGTGATGGCCGATCAGCAATGTCTGGTAACTACTGATGCACCGGTAGATCCTACCAGTCCTAAACGGTTGTCCCCTCATCAACTGCGGATATTTCCTCTTGTTCCTTCCTGGCAGTCAACTACATCGGCAGACAGTCTTGGGGAAAGTACTTACTGCCTGTCAGGGACTTACTACCCTATACCGTGTGAAGGGGGCTGGTACTGTGGCTAGATAGGGTTGTCTGCCTCTGAGGGTGAATGTGACCTAGGTAATTTTGAAATTAGTTTTGATGTAGAAAAAGGACCTCATGCTAATTGGAAAGTTTGTACTGTCATAATTCAATGTCCAGAGGTTATAAATCATAAGAACATTCTCGATTCCAAAAATAAAGCACCCTCATTGATTGATCGATACCAGGCACCTAATCATTGTGATTTAGATTTTTGATTTGATTGAAACCAAGGTTTATAACCTTGTAAAAAGTTTTGCATCCGTCAATGCCATTCCAGTAGAATAAAATATTGTGTTACAGTGTAGTCATGCTACTAAAATAGTTTAATCTGTCCATGAACTTTCTGTGGTACTAAATATTTAACATAAATGAGCCTCAATGCGAGAAAACAGCCCAAGTAGCCTATGCGAAAAGCAAAGGTTCAGGTAACCCAGCACATCCCCACAGTCTCACTAGAACCTTTGCTTTTCGCTCAAGTAATCTGTGGACTAAGCCGAATTTTCAGCCTAACACAGGAGCTTGTAGCCCCATTGAGGAATTGGGCAAGCACATTTGAAGATTGATATTACAGAGACTCCGAAAGGAAAGTTTTCCTGCGTTGAGGCACAAATGTAATTTATTTCAGGCTACTTCTGTATAAGTGGTGCTTTATTACCAAATGATACGATTTGTCCAGAACCACTGTTGCCCCCAGGGGTCCACATCCTCGACAGCATGTCCACTGGTCTCATTCTCAGACAAAGAAGGCAACATCGCTGTTGACAACTGTGACATGTGTCCATCAGGAAACTACTATGGGGATGTCATTTTTTCAACGTAAATGTGATATGGAAATGTGTTTTCAAATTTTGCCATGAGTACAGTACTCCATTGTTCATCAAAACCCTAATCTTCATGGACAACTATTCAGTTATAATTGTGCTCATATCAGTGCCATGAAGATCCTAACCTTTCCTTTTGTTGACATGAAAAAAAAAACTACCAAAAAACTGATGGTATGTCAATTTAATATGAACTTTTGCGATCAAACTTGAAAAATACAGAAATTACTTTTTCCAGTTCTAAGTTAATGGAAACAACATGTGCATTTGATTTCAAGATTCATTGTTCTTACTGGCAAAATTAGAGCATATGCAGGCGCATGTACACAGACCAGATTTTGCACCTTGTGAGGTGCGATCAGTGAATATGATGTTTCTATCTCACATAGAGACACAGTCAGTGATTTGGTGTCCAATACTTACATGCCAAAGACAAGCCTATTAAGCTTGCATGATGCTGTGTACATTGTTTTAAATGTAATGTCTTAAAAATTACTTTAGTTACTTTAGTTTTGCCATTTTTTGTCAATTTAGATTGATAAGGAAAATAACTTGCACGTGTAAACGCAGCTGATTTTGTGTATATGAGCTTCAGTGAGAGAAGGTAGCCCTAATAGCTAATGCAAAAGCAGTTTCAAACAAGCCAGTGCATCCACACATTTTCACCAGAACCTTTGCCTTTCTGTCTAGTGATATGTGGCCTAAGAAGAAGCTTTGAACAGCCAAAGAAAGGCTTGTAGTAATGCCATTAAGTGTCGACATATGGGTAATTGAAGATTGGTTTTGAAGGGATGTTTTCCTGGGTTTGGGCTGATATACTTTCTATTGTTTTCATGACAGCAGCTAGATTTGTTGTTCAAAATGTTATTAACATCATGTTATGTATGTATGTGATACATCAAATGCCTGGGAGCATCTCCACACCTTCGGATGACGCTTTAAAGCTAGGTCCCGTCTCTGTATGGCCTTCACTGTTGCTGAGGTGTTGATCACGACATGAACTCACTCCCCTAATTTTAATATGGCTGATTTTAGCCTTCAAGTACCAACACATGTAGATTATATTTTATAATGATAAAGTGAAAAATTATGTTCTTTTTTATGCTGATAAACTCTGTATTACATGTGTGTATAGAAATATACAATTGTCTGTTGTATAGAAATTGAAAATTGTCTTTCATGCGCGGATCCAGAAATTTTAATGAGAGGGGGTCCAACAAAAATGGTAATTTTAATCACAAACCAGGAGGGGTCCAACCCCCCAAAAATCCCGAAATTACTTTTTTTTTAGGTAAAATTTTCAAATTCCAGGGGGGGTCCGGACCCCCGGTCCCCCCCTCTGGATCCGTGCATGTCTTTTAATATCTGTAGATTTTTATTACATGTATGTAGATTTTTATCTTGTTTATATGTACAGTATTTAGAAAGAGTATTTTAAACTGACAGATATATTGTAAATTAATAAAATAATCCCATAACTTTGGACACTATAAAAGGGTTATTATGGAAAAAATACAAGTTTGTGAAGTAATTTAACTGTTTGTTTTTTATAGAAACTTCAGATTTATATGCAAAAAGGTACAAGTAGGCAAAGATCAGGAAAAGGCGCAATCAGAAAAAGATTCCCACTCCAAAAACCGAGGTGGGAAAAAACCAAACTAACAATCAAGTACTTATACCATGAAACATATCGTAAGCCGTATGAGCAGCTATTTCCCAATAGGTGGCCACTCAGTTACCTTAACTAAAAATATGAAAACATGCTACATTTTAAATGGAAAGATTGATTACCAAGATCTGACTTATCATCTGAGATCAAAATTCTTATGGGCAAACTGCAGTAGCAGCAATCTGATGTGGATCTCAGCAGTTTGCGGATAAGAAATTTTATTACGTTTTCATGTACATGTATTTCAATGCTGTTTTGTATATAACACAATTTATCACATTAAATGTTTCAACAGGCCATATAAACACTGAGATAAACACATTTTCATTACATCAGATGTCAATTTGTTTTTCTTGTCTGTTACAAATGTGCCACCATACATTTTGAAAAAGTAGTTCTGTAGTCTGGGTTCTCTCCCCTGGTGAAGAAAACAAACAACAAAAATAAATTTCTGTCACTTTTGAAAATTGTTTATTTCTCATTCATATCAGATTTTTTAAGCTTGCAAATTAGTTGGAGAACGTTATTTAGACCTTCACAAAGGTTTCTATCAATTAAAGTCACAAATTTATTTTAAAGGGAGATTTATGGAAATTGATTAGAAAAACAGGTATTTTCAATAAAAACTTCTATTAGAATGGCTTCCCTTTGGAACACATTATCATTCATAAGAAAGTTTAAGATTCAGGGATTATTCTGGTATATAACATGCCACATTTTGTTTTAAAATCTATGAAATATTTATGAACAAAAAACACTATTATTAAAGTAATAAGGAACCTTAATTTCCAGTCTCGTTTCGAAGGCAGAATGTTAGTTTTAATTGTGCCTTTACCTGGATATTGTAGGCTCCTCCCTCTAATGCTGCTACAATATTTAAATCAGATTTGCGTCGTGCAATATTCCCGATGCATTGACTCTATATACCACTATGACTATATTGATTTTAACATAAAACAGTTGACATAACAGTTAATTAGTACACATTCAAACTAAATAATATCATGAAATCAAGATACATTGGTAACTGTTTGCGAAACAAATTGAACTTTTAAACTTGTGTCAATTAGAAAGCAGTTACCTAATCCATATTCAACATTTTTGATAAAAACGTCCGATATTTAATAATATAATGATCGTCAAATAGCCTCAATATTGAAAACGAAATTGTAGGCTTAGTTGACGCTAGCGTAGAACCTTAGACTACAAGGGGTTTTGTTGACCTAGGGTCTTAATCGTCTTTAGAAAACATTATCATAATATATCATATTTAGAGATCATATTTTGTTATCTTGTAATTATTCCATTGAGAAAGACGATATCGTAAATTAATTTCTTGTGGATATTCTGAAAGATAAATAAAAATAGTTCTGAAATTGTAATTGTAATTCAAAGAAAAACAATGAACGATATAATTTCATCAAACGTTCTTTTAATTGCTGGTATTTTTCTCAAGTTTACTGTATCAGTGGATTCAGCAACTATACAAGACGATAAGACATTACAAGCTTATTCGTTTAAGGCCTCTACAAAACAAAGATGAGCGGATGGAATTGTGTGTCGGTTTAGTCGCGGTTGCTCTGCATGAGTTCGACGAGGTTCTTGAGAAGTTCTCTGTGGTCGGAGTGTTCGAACTGAGATGGCAAGATGAAACCATGGTGTGGGATCCTGCCAATTATAGTGGAATTAACAATACAGTTCTAGAATATGAAGCTGTTTGGGTACCAGAATTAATTCTTACAAATCCCTCAGATAAATTGGACTACTTTGGTTAATACTGGCAGGTCATTCGGTATTATTCAGATGGAATGGCGGAATGGTTTCCGGTGGATTTGATAAAAACAACATGTTCTGTGAACGTCTACTTTTTTCCATTTGACATTCAAGAATGTCACATTCCGACGTATGTTTGGGCCTACACTGGGTTTGAGGTGAAGCTAACTTCACTGCCTTCTTTAATTGCACGCCGGTGGGTCGGGCGTCAGACTCTATGATGGCCCCGACTTAAAGCTATTCATTTTAGTTGGTTGGGGCCGGAGCTTCTTGTCTGTTGCTTGGCCCACCGGGGTCCAAGTGATGTTTTTCTTTTGCTCCGGAGTTAGTAAGTTATTCGGCGCCCAGGGATCGCCATCATCGGGCAGCTAACTGAATCTGTGAGTCCTGATTTTTGATTCATCAGGATGTTTATCATGATTTTTTGTTTGTTCTTGATGATTCATTGACTAGTTAGAGATTCACTACGAGGACCGAAGAACTAACTAAATGTTATGAACCACTGCAGAAGCTGAGGGTGAGGTTACGGCCGTGTAAAATCGATTTAAGCCCGCCAGTAACTTTTTGTTACTGATCGTTCCAAGTCGATACTTCTGTGGTGGTTCTTTATGTTTTATGTCTTGGTGTTTAATATTTTTGTGATGTTGGCGCCTTCTGTATGTCTTCATATTTTTAGTTAAGTTAAGGTAACTGAGTGGCCACCTATTGGGAAAATAGCTGCTCATTCGGCTTACGAAATGTTTTCATGGTATAGGTACCTGATTGTTAGTTTGGTTTTTTCCCACCTCGGGCTTTTAGAGTGAGAATCGTTTGCTGATTGCGCCTATTCCTGATCTTTGCCTACTTGTACCTTTTCACTATATGACACAATTTATACTGAGTTGATGCCAGAACATGGATCGTGGTCGGTGATTGAGACTAATTGATGGTTTAGTTTATAAATGATTCTTCACATTTCGACTTGAAAGGAAGCCACAGTATATACTCATAAATGTGTAGTTACCTATTTTGTTTCTTTGCATTTTAAATGTGCTTGTGTTCTTACTGCCACCCGAACAAGGAAAGAGAGTATCCTACGCTATAACAGTTCTTTTATCACTAGCAGTTTTCATGACAATTGTGAGTGACACGCTGCCGAAAACACCAGAACCATTGCCTTTAATCTCGTATTTACTAATGATTTCTCTCGTAATTAGCTCACTGATTGCAGTGATTACTATATTCAGTCTTCGTCTGTTTCACAAGACCCCAGATATAGTTGTTCCCAATTGGTTGATTCGTGTGTATAAAACGCTTGCAAGCGACGATGTACAAGAAACGAAGTACAATCGAATGATGTAAAAGAGAACTACAATGGTACAGGTGGTTTGAAACATTTGCCTTTAGACAAAATGGCGAAGCAGGGTAATGACCTAAATGAAGAGGATTATGGAAACAACATGAAAGATGATTTCATCGAGTGTTCTGCCTATAGGGATGCCACATGGCAAGATATAAGTGGAATGGTTGATTACATATCTTTGATTGTTACAGCGGTCGTTAATATGATCGGATTTGTGACATTTTTGATAGTTACAAGAGTGTCGTCTATTTAAGTTTATAGACGTGCATCTGTATTATTGTAATTGAAAAGACAAATTTCAGAAGAATTTGAAATGGAATCACAAAAATAAGAACAAGTACATGGAGCCACAACTAGTTTTGATGTTCCTTGTTCCAATTGGTTGCCATCGTATAAAAGTGTAATAAAGTTATAAAAACACTAGAAAAGGCAAACCTGCTTGCTTTAGACATTTTCCAGTGCCATGGGAAGCATGCAGACATGTATGAGACTATATCAGGCCTCATTATTGAATACTAAGCCATTTGAAAAATCAGCAAATATGTATGTTTGTCAGAGGTAAACCGGCAGGGCGAAACTAATAGACAATATATAGTGCTGGTTGACGTATGTATGACTACGCACTCAAAAGGTTTGAAACAACACGCCAGTCTGAACGGAATTAAATATACAAGAGTTGAGTCTAATTAAGTTGATAGACGCGCATCTGTATTATTGTAATTGAATAAGACAAGTTTCAGAAGAATGGAAATGGAATCACAAAAATAAGAACAAGTACATGGAGCCACAAATAGTTTTGATGTTCTTTGCTCCAGTTGGTTGTCCTCGTATAAAAGTGTAATAAAGTTATGAAAACACTAGAAAAGGCAAACCTGCTTGCTTAAGACATTTTCCAGTGCCATGGGAAGCATGCAGACATGTATAAGACTATATCAGATCTCATTATTGAACACTTACCCATCTAAAGCATCAGCAAATATGTATGTTTGCTAGAGGGAGACTGGCAGGGCTGACGAAATATACAATATATAGTGCTGGTTGACGAATGTATAACTACGCACTCAAAGGACTTTAAACAACACGCCAGTCTGAACAAGAGAAGTATGTAGCTATTTATATGGAACTATAATGAAAGTTAAAGACTTGACGAATATGCTCAAAACATATAGTGCTTTTGTGATAAGCTTAAAGTCTTGATAAACAGCAATTTAAGACACGCTGCTGTTTTAAACTTTAGTATGAAAGTTCTTACTCTATGCTATTGGCATACTTTAATGAATATAGAAAAGTACAAGTAGGCAAAGATCAGGAAAAGGCGCAATCAGAAAAAGATTCCCACTCCAAAAACCGAGGTGGGAAAAACCTAAATTAACAATCAGGTACTTATACCATGAAAACATATCGTAAGCCGAATGATGAGGCTATTTTCCCAAAAGATGGCCACTCAGTTACCCAAACTTAACTAGAAATATGAAAACATACATAATGCGCCAACAGCACAAACATTTTAAACAACAAGACATAAAACAAAAAGAACCTTTAATTTGTTATTTACCTCTTTGGTAACACATTTTGTTTAACACAGTAACAGCAAAGCCCTTCAAATAGAATAAGCAGTAACATTAATTTCGTGATTTATATTAACAAATTAAATAAAAACTTACCATAAGATTGCATTCAAACGACTGTTTTATTACAGGACATTCTTCCAATGGCATCATAAATAAGTGAATCTAATCAAATTATTGTACAAAGTATAAGAATTACTGAAGAACACAATCTGCTACCAACATCAATCAAAACTGAATCCTACAGTGACCTTTTATGGTATAGATTTACAAAACCTTTCTATAACAGGACGAAGCTAGCTCTCAGTGATACGTCTTGGTATAAAGGGTCACTGATGAGGCTCAGTACCCGAAAATGCGTAATATGACCCGTACTGCCTCCTTTGGAACGTTTTCACTGTTTCCAAAGGATAAACTTTAATATTTCATTTAGTATAATAAGCAGAACACGAAATTGTTTTTATTTGTAATTTGTGCCCCTGACACCTCGACAAAACGTATTTAGCTCATTACACTAAATACAAATTGTCTACGGAGTACCATCTGGGTCAAGCTTTTTATTGACATACAATTACTTATTTTGTATCCTACATAAAACTATTGGACAGGTCTAGATGGTACATCATTATTGACAAAGGCTATGGAGGATTTGACTCTAGCCTGGTCCCGAGGTTATAAAAGTTGGCATTTTAATATTTATTAGCAGAATAAATTACTAGTTTTCTAGTTTGAACCTGAATTTTCCACTAATTTTGATTATTTCAACATTTATGAACAGTTGAAATTTCATGCTCAGCTGAGCTGAGCTTGAAAAAAAAGTTTTATAACCTCAGGGCTAGGTCCCAAAATCGTGAATAGGATTATATATCTGCTTTAAACATACAAAGGAGTCCCTATATATGTACATTTGAATCACATACCAGCACTACATACTTTGAAATATATGACTACAATGGTTTATATACATATAAGAAAAATGGAATTTATTTTTTTTTTTCAAAAAAAAAAAAAAACAAAAAAAAAAAAAAACAAAAAAAAAAACAAACAAACTAACAATAATGTCCTTTAATAATCCAGTGATCAACGATATTTTTAAATAAAAAGTTTTAAGTAGAATAGATTTAAATAATCTTAATAACCTTAACCAAGGAATGTATTTAGTATCAGTGTTTTCAAAACGATTACACTACAATAATAGTATTCAATTTTAAATATTTATCCGAGAAATCCGTGCAATTGAAAGCCGATCATTTGGACCTTTTGGTTGGACTAAAAGTTTTACCAATTAATTGTATAATTTAGTTCGGTTTTGATCGTTTTTAACATCAAAAAGGTCTAACTAACTCATTAAAGCCTGACGTCCCTTTTATGGGGCATAGGCAAACAGAATAGCCCCAGATGTGACGCCGCAGAACGTGGCATCCCATCTGGGGCTATTCTGTTTGCACAGTGAATGTTCATTGAATAATTGAATAACATTTAAAAATCACTCCTGACGCCCACCAAAAAATAAAAGTAGACTGACCCAAATGATAACGATGGGCAAGTCCATTCGTCAAATATGGGTTAAAAGGCAACACCAACACTGACAAGTATTTTATCTTGATTATCCATTATTTATTTAGAGTAAAGAAGTTCTGAGCAATGCATGATGGAAATCATAATTATAAATGCCCAGAAATGTTCTGTGACGATCTGCAAGATCATACTTGAGAATGTAGATTCATTGTCTAACCGGACGAATTTCTGGCCAGCATAATTATTACCAGGAAGCTTATAAGTAGAGTCAAAGTTGTCACAATCAAGGCAAAGTAGTCTATCAGTGTGCCTATATCTTTCCAAGTAACAGGCGATGTTTCTGTTGGTGCTCTCTCGTCAACTTTTTCGAGAAACGCTTTAACTTTATTTTGAGTTACGTTTCCTTTGTCTGATCCGTTATTTGATTGGAGGATATTTTCCTTGTCTGATGTCTTGTTACTGTTTCTCTTACAGCAAATTTTACACGTGAATACGTTGTAGACACATATCAGCCAGCGTGGTACTGGTTCCTCGCTATCCTTATGGAAGAATCGTAGGTTCAGCACTGTGACGACCGTGATCAGTACGCTTACCCCCAGGCAAACGATTAATAAGTATGATATGAGTGGGAGAGGTTCTGAGGTTTTTGGTAAGTTGTCACTAACGATTGTCATATACACAGCAATAGCAAGAAGAACAGTTATTGCGAATCCAACTCTTTCACCGGAATCAACCGGGAGTAAGAAAACCATGACATTGAGAAAGCACATGAACAAGATCGGCAGTATCACGTTGAGTAGAACGAATTGTGGTCTTCGTTGAAAATGGAACCTGAAGATTGCTCCAGAACTGCCAAAGGACTCGGTAGTAAATGCTTCGTTCTTACTGATTATCCATGCATTATGCGACGCCATTCTAGACATATCAATGTAATTTTGAGAAGATATCAACCTTACTTCATTAGAGCCATATCCATAAACTTGTATAATCAAGTCACACACTTGAGTATCGAAAGGAAAGTAATAGACATTGATCGTGCAGGAAGCTTTGATGAGATCCGCGGGGTACCATACGGCTTGCCCGTTTGAATAATACCGTATTTTATTCCAGTCTTTCCCGAATGATCCCACCTTTTCTGTCGGGTTGATAAGAATGATTTCAGGAAACCAAACGTTGTCAATGCTGATGTGCAGATTCGTTATCCCGCCGACACTCGCGGGAGTCCAGATCATACTCTGGTCCTGCCACTGTACTGTGAAGAATGCTGACACGGAAAATTGCTCCGAAACTTCGTCGATTTCGTTCAGAGAAACAAGAGATAGACTGATACTCACGAGAACGGTGCCAGATTGGTCCTGTAGAGGTGGAATATCCTTATTGTAGTTTGTTGTTAGATAGTTATACAACGTTTTCTTGTCATTCATTGTCATCGCGGAACAGGGATAAAATATCGTCAATACGATAATGAGAATTGTTTGAACTATCACTCGAAAACAGTTGGTATTCATTTTTATTAGGTTTCCTTTCGATCAGTATTTTTTTTTATATTAAAG
This sequence comes from Rugalucina vietnamica, assembly GCA_964017185.1. Classification (NCBI taxonomy): domain Eukaryota; kingdom Metazoa; phylum Mollusca; class Bivalvia; order Lucinida; family Lucinidae; genus Rugalucina; species Rugalucina vietnamica. The sequence goes on along the minus strand of OZ024878.1, from coordinate 49,949,613 downwards.
TATTTAATCCATTAAGCTTAAACTTTAAAGAATGGTTTGGCTATTAAGAATAGGTTGCAATACTTATAAATATATTGTACAATTTAATGATTATCCTCATCGAGACAAAGTCTCTCTTCGATGCTCACCTGGCTTGATATTTAATAACTGTTGTCAGTCATAGACCCTTGTCATATGCTTTAACTTTGCTTAAACTTTCGGAAACAAGAGTAATTCTATAACCAGCAAACGAAATATGTTCTGATCAGACTGAACCGATTGGAAATGTATCATGTCTTTTCATTTCTTTAAACCGCAAGACAGGTTCACATTCGAAGTCGCAGTTTTGTGATTACGATTTCGTTTACAATAACAAATTCAAAAATAAGATTAAGTAATCGATTTTAAAGGAATAAACGATTACGCCAACTTCAATAGCCAAGTGAACTCTTGCCTGACTTTTTGGCGGAAGTTCCAATGGTGCCATTCTTTCAATGCACCAGCGTTATCCCACGGGATATTGATTGCCCTCGACTAAAGATCCATCGGTAATTTGATATAAACCAGCACGGTATATATGTATGCCAGCAAGAAGAATGAGCAAAATATTTGAATGGCTTAGTATAATACCTCTAATTGTATTCTGTATAGAGCACTAAGTCACCATGCCGAAACCTAGAAATCAATTATAAAGCGTCTTATTTTTTCTATGAGATCATTGTAATGATTTATTGAATGACCATTTTATAAACGTATTCATATTAAATTGCCTTGTTGTATTCAAATCGTGTAACATTTGGTTCGATGTCACATTTCACAACACACTTAACCTTCCATTAAGTAATTAAGAACCTTGTTTGTTAATTTGTGGATTCGTTTCCTGACTATGTTACAGTGTAAATGCTGGCGACGTCAATAGATTACATAATTAGAGACACCTGAAATGCGATACTGAAAAGATCCCGGGCGGAACTATTTAAGTATGCAATCAACTTTATTGCTTTGGGAATCTGTACTTAACAAATCAGTCGTAATATTGGAGTACGATGAATCAGTGTCGGTGAGGGGAAAGTGTTGGCTGACTGCATTCACTTGCATTGCGAAATTATTGTTATACAGTGAAATCAACAAGATGGGAGGTATAATCTGGGCCTTATGGATATTAATGACGATTTGGTATTCTGGTGTAAACTGCCAGTCGATTGAAGAGGCTAAAACTTTACATGCAGATCTCTTAAAAGACTATAACAAGTTCGTAAGGCCAGTTCGGAACCAATCGAAAACCGTTGACGTGTATTTTTATTTTGCATTGGTGGCAATCCAAGACTTTGATGAAGTGAAAGAACAATTTTCGGTAACAGGTGTCTTTTTCTTACATTGGATAGACCAGAATATGAAATGGAACAAAGAAGATTATGGAAATATTACATCAGTGATGATGGGGTATAAGGACGTATGGGTCCCTGAAATAATACTTACAAACCCATCGCAGAAACTGGACTCATTTGGGAAGGAGTGGCAAGTTATACGATACTTGTCATATGGATTTGCAACTTGGTATCCTGCTGATCTGATCAAAGCCACCTGCTCTCTTGACTTACGCTATTTTCCTTTCGATATTCAGGAGTGCAGTATGGAGCTGTACATTTGGGCTTACACTGCGAATGAAGTAAGGCTGATATCAGCGAGGGAGGATATTGACACTGATGTTATGAGAGGAGAACACGGGACGTGGAAATTACTAAACACTTCAGTCAAGTCAGAGGTCAGTCATAACATCTACCGCGCAACGTTAACATTTCGCTTAAAGCGTAAATCATTGTACGTTATTGTAAACATAGTCTTACCGATACTGTTCCTTAGCATTCTAAACGTCTTGGTTTTCATCTTACCCGCCGAGTCCGGTGAACGAGTGTCCTACGCAATAACTGTTCTGTTAGCCATAGCGGTATTTATGACCATCATTACAGACACGTTACCCAAGAAGTCGGAGCCACTGCCGCTGATCTCGTACTTTCTTATGGTTGACCTGATTGTGAGCGCACTGACAAGCCTGCTAACAATTCTGAATCTAAGGATTTACCACAAGGAGGATGACGATATTGTTCCAATGTGGCTACAAAGCGTATATCGTTTTCTGTTAAGGAAAAACAACAAAAGGAGAATTTATAAATCTGAAGGAATAGAAAACCACGAGAATCGGGCTTTCGAAGATGACACATCTAACAAAAGACCAAACTCTAATTCAAATGGCCGGAAAGGTAACTTGGAAATTTCAACGGAGGAAGGAAACAAAGTTCTATGGAAGGACGTCAGCAAACTTATTGACTGGTTTTGTCTTTTAGTATTTTCGCTTGTCACATTTGCAACTTTAGTGGTATTCTTGGTTATCACACTATTCCAACGATAATGGCATAAGATTGAAGTTTTCATAAGCTCATATTTTATAGTATCATCAAGCAAACATGTCCGTGCAATAAATACCCCCTTAAACCACACTTTATATTTTATTTGCTATTAATACAAAAGATCTAACAATTATATTTTATTTTATAAAGAAAAACTGGGGAATGCAGGGGACTACCTATTTTTCTATTTTTTTGCTCCAAAACATAGAGTGTGGGTACTCGTTAGAACCGCCTCCCCGATGAGGTTTTGGAAAGATTCTCCATAGGTATTTTCCGCCACAATTGGGTCGACGAAAATCTGAGATGGAATACATCTGACTATAATGGAGTTTCTGTTAAATATATGGGTTATGAAAATGTTTGGGAAATTATCATGACTAACCCGTCGGATATTTTGGATTCCTTCGGTGAAGACTGGCAACTGATGAAATATTCCAATGATGGCAGTTGCGCGTGGTATCCAGAAGATCATATAAAAGCCAAATGCTCAATTATACTTTCCATTTATTATTCAAGATTGCTATATCCACGTTTACGTTTTGGGGTATACTTTCGACGTAGTACGATTGTTTCCATCTCTTAACTATGTCCATACCGCCGAAATGCCTGAACACAGTTCCTTGACATTGCTCGGCACAAGTGTAGAAATTCAAAATATTTATGGATCATCGGCAATATTTACATTCAAATATCAAAGAAAGCCGCTTTACGTTATCATCACCATTTTATTGCCTATATTGTTCTTGTGTTTACTAAACGTCATTGTTTTCGCTCTTCCCGAAGAAGCAGGGGAAAGAATTGGATTGACCATCACCATGCTTCTTGCAATATCCATTTACATGACGATTCTCAGTGATACACTGTCGAAAACCTTCCATCCTATGCCTATAATCGCGTTCTTTCTGTTGGCATGTTTCATCGTGAGCATGACATTCACACTGATTATAGTTCTTAATCTAAGAATTTACTTCAAAAACAGCCAGAGCCGGGTTCCAGAGAGCTTGAAACATATTTACCAATTCATATCTAAGTTAAAGTGTAGGTACATGTATGGAAGTGATATAGAAAAGGTTGACAAAAATGAGTACAATAACAATAAAGTTGCATCTCAGACTGAAGACGTGGAAAACAAAAACGGGAAAATCATAGAACAAGATATGAATCATTCAGGAAGTTCTATGAATGCCACATGACAGGATATCAGTATCAAGATCGACTATATTGCTCCTGTAGTTTCAGTTTTCATACTTGTTCTAGCGTTTGTTGTATTTATTATTGTTACAACAACACCATCATGAGAAAGACTATGACTCGGAATGTAGCTGATGATAGAATATTAGTATTCAGAAAATGGAAAGTTAGAATTCAAGGCCCAGATTCTAGACATCTTGCAAAGAAAATAGACAAACACATCGCAAAATCTATAGTGTCATTGCCGTAGATGAAAGTGTATTTCTTGATGTTCTATTTTCACTGATGAATTAATAAGTCTCGGGATCTACAGACCACGCCTATGAGCGGAGCGACATCGAAACCAGCCAGTAACGTTGTTTGTTTACTCTTGTTGGCGTGCTGTCGGACGCGTATCGCCATGACGAAAGCGTGAAAAAGGCCTAGGGAATTTAAGGCCTGATTTTGGCCTCATGTGTTGGCAAAAAATTAAATTTTGGAATTACTGCAAATAGCAGGTATAGGTCCCGGCTTATCTATATTTGCACAACTATCACATTCAAATTACATATGCTGCCATGGCAACGCCCCGCAGAGCATAGAAATCCCATTTTTTGCAATTTTGAGTCTATTTTTCACCATTCAACATCATGTTCAACTACCGGCCCACGTGACGAACAATTTCATATTATGGAAATAATTATGAAGTATCATCCAGAGATATTGTATGCTAAGTATCATTTTGTTCGTCGTGTGGGCTGGCACTTAAAAATTAAAAAAATGTGTTCAGAAATGGTCAAAAATAGACCGAAAAGTGCAAAATGTGCTCTATCTATGGTTCTTCTGGGTGTTGCCATGGCAACGCTTGTAGGATAACTGAAGTACTTGTTCTTGTTTTTAATAGATGAGACATGACTATTTAAGGAATAGTTTTCTCACCCAAATTCCAAAATTTATTTTTTAGCAAAATCTGAGGCCAAAATCAGTCCTTTACGTTTCTGCTGTTTCGAAAGCATTCCGTGTCATATAACTGAACGATTAGCGATGATATGTGCAAATAAAAATATGAGTCTTGATTGTAAATGTAAAATGTAAATATAAGAATAATGAATGTCAGATTTATTTTAGCTTTCACCATTAGTTGTTTTACTGACTCATATAAGCCTTGTGTCCTTTTTATGGGACATAGGCAAACAGAATAGCCCCAGATGTGACGACGCAGAACGCGGCGTCCCATCTGGGGCTATTCTGTTCGCTTAGAGAAATTTCATCGAAAAATGGGATAGAAATTCAAAATCGCTCTTGATGCCACTAAAATCAAAGTGGACTGACCCAAATGATAATGATGGGAAAGTCCATTCGTCAAATATGGGTTAATGACTACTTCATGGTCGGTGTTGTCGTTGTCGGCAAAAACGGAGATACATGGATTCGCTTATAAAGGGGCGTTAAATTTCGACTTGAGAGGAAACCACAGTAAGTACTTGTAAATGTGGTGTAACCCATCTTGTTCTTCTGCACTCTTAACGTGCTTGTATTCTTCCTCCCACCCGAATCTGGAGAAAGGGTGCCCTACGCTATAACAGTTTTTGTTTCGATAGCGGTGTTCATTACAATTGTGAGTGACACGCTGCCGAAAACTTCTGAGCCACTATCATCTCATATTTACTAATGCCCTCTTTCATAATCAGTTCGATCATTGCAGTAATAACCATTTTCAATTTGCGTTTGTTTCATAAAAGATCCGACTCCATTGACTAGTTCGTCTAAATCGAGGGATGAGATGACTAATCTTCACAATGCACTGCAAAAGAAACAATATTAAGACCGAAGGTCAGAATCAGAATCACAATGGAAATATAAGATATTAAGCTTCTGCCATTAAACAAAATTTCGTTGGTGGAATAAGACAACAAGACATCAAGAAAACATGTCCATGAAAAGAACACCCCCGTTGAATTCCACTTTTATATAGAAAAACTGGGGTTCGCAGGGGTATACCTATTTTTCTTATTTTTGATCCAAAAACATGAATTGTGGTGTGGGTACTCGTTAGAACCGACTCGCCAAGGCGGTTCTAAAGTGTACCCACAATCAATGTTTTGAGCAAATACGAAAATATCAATTGTTTTCCAATGAAATTTTCAATTTTTTACGGCTGAAAAAAAATCTATATATCGAATGGGCAAGTTTTCGTAATGAAAACAACCATGATCATAGAAACGCGATTATGAATGATACAACTGAACTGACTAGTGAGTCACAAGTAGGTGATATCTGTAATAAGCAAGACATAAGTGAGATGGTAGATTGTGTATTTTATTACAAAAACACGCCCATGCAATATACAGAGATTTTTCCAGTTGTAAATATTGAAAATTTCATCAGAAAAATTTTGATAGTTTTATTATAGTTGCTTATAACAAACATTGTGGATACGCGTTAGAGGCGGTTCTAACAAGTACCCACAATGTATGTTTTGAATCAAAAAATTGAAAAATAGGTATACCCCTGCAAACTCCAGTTTTTCTACATAAATGTGGGGTTTAAGGGGTAGACATGTTTTCCTGATGTATTCATCAATACTCATGATTCTAGGATTCTCGATATTCTTAATAAGGGAAACAGTGGAAGCTAATAAGATAACAAGAAAAATATAATATGAAATTTCATATTATAAAGGCGTTCAATAAAAATGTATCTCCATCCAATTGCGATTTTAAAAGCTCTGTCCCGCTATTGCCAGACTAAATCAAACCTTACTTTTATCATAGGACCAGTGTCGGGAAACAAAGTCCTTGTTTGCATGCTATAGCATTTGTGTATATGTCATTCAATAGAGAGTCAGTTTGATCTGCACCTATTAAACCTTGGAAATCACATTTCTGGAAAGCAGGTTCAAATCCATCAAGAGGGGTTCGTTTTCAACATTTTATCGGCCCTGTATTTTTCACAGATTTCTCTATGAAATTGAAATAATTTCCAGAGTGTGGTTCAAGCGAACCACCGGAACCCCTTCTAAATCTGCCCCTGCATGGGGAAAATCATGCCTTCCGATAATTTGATGTTATTAGCTAAAACGTCATAAGTAGTCGTTTTTAAAGCTAATACTTGTTTCAATTAGAAGCTATATTGAGGCTCTGAAAGAGAGTGTCCCTTTTCAATTTTGTACAACTATATCTGGCAGATATCATCAGAAATCAGAAGCAAATGTCCCTAATTTATTTATTTATTTATTTATTTATTTATTTATTTATTTATTCATTTATTTTTATTTATTTATTTATTTCTATTTATTTATTTATAAACACCTTATAAACCCCTTTAATTATTGACCCGATATCCTTAAAAAGTGCATGTAGCCAGTCTATAGTCTTACTGGAATGTGGAACAGCTGATTATTGACACGGATAATTCAAGTACATATTAGAAATAATCCTTTGATTAAGGCCACCTGTTTTCTGTATTTCATTCAATCCCATTCTAGAAATACTATATTATTGTATCATGTTTCTAAAATTTGATGTAAAATAGTTAATGAAATAATGTCAATTTATCATAGTAAAAGCACAGACAAACCCTGTGATTAACAAGTTAAAGATATTCAGAACAATGGACCAGTCCATCTAGATGTAGGTCAGTCAGTGGACATTCAGAAAATAGTGATAAATGCTGGTAATAACAATGTATTTTACAAAGGGATGCATTTAAAAGGAATTTACTGTTTGGAATAGCAAAAGCGTGTAAGTAATGCAATAATTCATATGCAAAGTCTCAACTACAGAAGAAAGAAAATGGCCGCTAATTGTCTGCCTTGGAAATTAAGGGGTCTAGATATATAGGGGTTTAGCGATCATTGTTTTTTTATATTTTTGAAATTAGACAATTTTGTTTGATACGGCTTCATGGAAACCAATGCATGTCAGGAGGGCTATATGTTTACTTCATTTACCATAAAAAAAGTTTTTTTTAGAATTATTCAAAGAGTAAAGAAATGCTTGAGGAACTGCAATTTGCAGTTTTGCCAGCATCACATGAGTTTCATTAACGATGCATATATCCTGCAAGCTGTTGTTTTATGCTATGTATAGCCTCCAAATCCTGCACTTCGTAACCTCTGCCAACAATGGATAAGTTCATTTTTATTTCAAAAGTTCGAAAAAAAATGTCCATATAAGCACATCTACATTGCATCCCTTGTTCATCTGAAGACCTCACAATTCATAGCCATTACTGCAAAATGTATGTCAGGTTATATGGCAAAGATTTTATTTACATGCTTGTAGTTAAATCATAAAAATGAATGCTGAAAACAAAGTATACAATTAATTAACAATATACAATTAATCCATATAATTTCTTAAACTACTTTAAATTCATTTTCTTTCATCAAATCATCTTCAAAACATATACCCTTTTACTTCAAATCCTACAATGGAATAGTCCATACTCAATTTTGAAAACAATATTAGGCCTTATATGCTTATGAATAATTATTATACTAATTAATATAGAGTATTATTTATTATATGAAAAAAATATTACTTGAACAATTAACACCTAGAAAAAGATGACGTTGTATCTGTTGTTTAATCACTAACAGTAATACCAATGACTTTAATGGCAACTATGTTAAAACCCCTGTATACGTTTAAGGACAATTCAAAGATGATGACACTGCTTCATTATGCACTCCATGAAACAGAGTGGCTAGGATGCTAGTTTTTGTAACCGACGGGGCTTGATGTTGCTTGTTCGGCTTACAGTACTTCTTTTTAGCTCCATGTTATCAAATCTAAAAGGTCACTGATGAGGTTTTAGTAGCCGAAACCATGGTATGGGTCATCACCTTTCTCATTAATATGTTCACTGCTCTTAAAGGATCTGTATTAATTTTATTACTTTACATATATCGCTCAAAGCAAAATTATATATTAAGGCTGAGATAAAGATGCCTCTGATTGTTTAAATAACGAGTATTCCTCGATATAAGGTGGGTAAACAAAGAGAACAATGTCAGTTCGCTTCAGCCATTATATTTTTAAATAACGAGTATTCCTCGATATAAGGTGGGTAAACAAAGAGAACAATGTCAGTTCGCTTCAGCCATTATATTTTTAAATAACGAGTATTCCTCGATATAAGGTGGGTAAACAAAGAGAACAATGTCAGTTCGCTTCAGCCATTATATTACACACACTAATTAGCATAATTTATGTACCAAAACATTGGTGTAGCATTTAAAACTAGGATCAGTAAAATGAACGAAATAGTTTCAATTAAACGAAATAGTTAAGTAATTCCGAATATTGTTACACTGATTAAGGTTAGATTAATTTTGCAATTAAGGTTTTTATCAAAAGTCCGTTCGATTTTGAATTCAAACGCTGTCGCTTACTGGTCTGCTTCAAATTAAGTAATTTGCGTTTGATTTTGTCTTTGATAAAAACTTGTTAATGGATTTTCTCAATAAAACATAATTGACATGAATTGCAAACTAAGGATTTGTCATCTGTGTATTAAATCAATGTTTTAGTCTGCGTAAAAGTGTAAAGCGTACTTTGGACGCCATCAGCGTGTGTCTCATTGATAGCGTGTAATTAAAATAACAGAAAAATAAAATATTCAGAAACAATGATCAATCGTATGTTAAAATTGCCATCACTGTGTTATATTCCATGGAGATGTCATAATAAATAAAATAGATCACGACTCGTTAGAGCAGCATGCACTTAGAACATGAATGTTATTATTAGATGTTGACCACCCGTGACTTCCTTGTGAGATATATGCTCACCGGCAAAAGTTTAGTAAGTGAAAATACATGTAAAATCCCATTGCGGCAGTTTAAATCGCTATATCTTCAAAACCCCTCGATAGTTTGGGATTAAAATTACCAGTCATAAAACTGTGAATAAAATCTAACATTTCTAAGAATAACGTTTGAAATATCGCATGTGGTTTTGCCACAGTTCATACACCAATTTTCGTCCTTGTTTTAAATGAAAGGGAGGTAATCTGAAAATAACGAATATTTCACTTGCTATTTCTCAAAGACTGTGGATGAATTTTGAAAAGGTTTTTTCGGATTTTTGTCACGGGCAACAACCTCTATCAGAAAGCGCTATTTATCAAATCGCCGCTTTGATAATTTATCCGGTAATTGTAAAAATGATGTTTTACGAAAAAGGCCGATAAGTCTGTCAAAATTGACAACTGGTAAATTTCTTTCCACAGTTAGAAAGAGAATGACTTCGCAAATTTAATAAAGGGGAACATCTAAGGCAAGCGACTGGGCATTATAGTAATCGGGCTAGTCAAAGTTACTGACTAAACTTTTTTTCCTCTGAGTATGTTATAATAAGCTTTGTAAGCGCGTGGTGGCTAATTGAAAACCATTAACTTGATCTCTATATGTGCAGCAACCGCTTAAGGTTAATATTATTAGGATATAGATTATATATTGCTTGGAAAATACATAAATTAAAAACTGGTAATTAATTCAGCATATCACAAGAAGTTGCGAATTCTAAGTCATTCGTCAATTTGCAAAGTGAAGATGAAAGTACCACACAAAGTTATGATAGCTAAAGTAGCGTGGTGCGTTTTCTTAGTAACCTTTTTATTACGACAGGGGTTATTTGTCAGACTTCCAATGATTCTAAGACATTGCGAAAAGATCTCTTACATTACGAAGCTATGCCCATGCAATATATAGAGAATTTTTTAAGTAGAAAAATTAGAAATTACATAAAAAAAAATGA